>JAYESA010000004.1:160681903-161393929 GCA_036927795.1 Iris macrosiphon
GACAGCAGTCCATCGCAGATCTTGTTCACTATGGCTAACAGAGCCAGTGACCTTCATATAGATAAGGCATGTTGCATTCAAAAGAGGAGTAACGGGAATGAGTACATTTGCACGATATTCTGCATAATTAGAATGGATGCACGGTAACAAACATAGTTCGAGTAGAATGGGTTTGAGGCAGAGACACGACATAACACTTGGACTTCATAAATTTTCTTTGTTATTCAGTAGATCATTATTTTATATTGCTGCATATGACAGGGAAGGCCGAATGGTAAGAAACGGTAAGACAAACTCAGTTGTTCATTATTATGACACTCTTGGGCAGACACGGATATTATTTTCATTATATTGCCATGTAACTGATCCTAAGGCAAAAGACTAGAAAGACAACAAAATCAGTCGGTGCACATAACTAATGATCGTGCTTATTTTGTGGCGTGGGCGAGAGGCCTCCCCACCAGTGCATTCAATGTACTGACACCCAACCAGTCTGCATGCAGGGTACAGGAAGAACTCGTACGGATTCGTAGATCGCTTAATGCAATGAGGCACCGGACCGCACTTGGCGTCTTGGAGCGTGGCGCGCGGACCCGGAACTCATATATATGAGACATAATGTATGAGAACATCATCATCCAGATTGTTTGAATCAGTTCTAAGCCTAAGGGCATATTCATTATAGAGAGAGAGAGAGCTTGAGCGACTTGTAATCTCGGCCTAGCGTCGCTTGTAACCTTATTCATAATCAATAAAGAGTTATTTTGTATCAATACTTGTGTTTATTCTATGTTTCCGCTATATCGACTTGGTGAACTAGTTATCAACGGCCGTTTTTGGTATTTGTCTCGCGCGGGAGCAACTCTAGGTTCGTGCGGCATCGCATCCCGATGGAAACGATCGTCCCGCGGGAGCACTGGCGCGGTAATTCGCACCCAGCGAAAACGACCGATTCCTGCGGAAGATCGGGGCGTGACATGGAGGGGACATGATCTGTTGCTGGAGGCATTGTAAGACGCGTGCGATACAGGCGGCACACAGTGGCGCGTTGTTCCCTTTGCTACGCGGCTGCTGCTTTCGGTGCCTGACGGCACTTTCTGCTCTCAGTGGCTACTTTCGACGTTTTGTGGCGCATGCGGCGTTGGCGGCACATGCTGCGCATGCTGTCACGACCCGCACCCGGTGTAAGGGTACTAGTCGGAAACAACGCCCAGCCTACGCCGCAGAATCGGCGGTAGAACGCTGTCTAGATAATCTATCTAATATAATGAACCACCAATAATGATAAAATACTCAATCACAGAACTAAGATAGAATGAGCACGAATCAGATAAAGAATAGAATAGTCACAATACAACTCATGAGTCTAAAATAATACATCAATGAGTCTGAAGAAAAACAGAAATAAGCTGGAGACAAATCCAGTACAAAAGAATACTACAAAACTATAAAGCTACAACTCCAGGGTCAACTGTCTCAGTTGGGATAAGTCCCTCTTGAGCCAGGGTCTCAGAATCTAAACCCACAACATCCTGGGGTCCATAGTAGGTAGGGTACTCCTCAGTGTCATCTGGAAAAATATTTCCAGTCAGGAAGGAGCAGAGTACAACCCTAACAGCAGTTCTCAAATAATGATAAAAACTATGTAACAGTAAATAGCTGTGGATAAACAAGATGCATAAATAGATACAAGAAATGTATAGACAATAAGGAAGTACTGGAAAGAAATACAATAATGAACAATATGCTGATGGAACAAGAATACTAATGACTAAGTGTGTGAGTACTAGCTTTAACATGTGATCGGCTTGGGAACTTGCACAAGAGTATAATGGCCTGGCTGATTATACGTGCGGTGTATGATCAACACTCACAAGGAATAAGACATGCACAAGGAGGGTATGATAACATATCTACACTAAAATACTCTCCACCCCCGACTGGTATAATAGATCCAACCACGGTACGTTATGGCACGAGATTCCCCAAGAAGAGAGCGACTCCTCCCGAAAATCGGTGTCTGTACATGTACAAGATAACCAATGAAACAATACTTGCACCATATACACCATATACCAAGGAATAACATCTCATGACGAGATCCGGATATACCAATCCGTGTAACAATAGTGTCAAGAGAACATGTAAATCTACACTAGATACAACGAACATAGAGGATATCATAAATGAAAAACTATCAGAGAATGTACTCGCCTGAAGTCCAATGAACAGTCTCACAAATGTCTGACTCGGTGCCTCGAAGACCTAGATATGGAATACAACATTAAAACAAGGTCCCGGAAAGAGAATAAGTCAAACTAGACAACTTCTAGGTCAAAAACTCAATTCTAAGGCAAAAGTCAACTATGGTCAACTCTAAAGTCCACTAAAGTCAAACATGGTCAAACCCAAAGTCAACCTCACAAAACATCCATAAAATAATATAAAAATAAAATACAACAATTTAGGAATCAAATTAGATTCCAAAAGAAACTCACACAAAGTATACTAATAATACAATTAATATATACCTTAAAAAATATATATATACAACCCAATATTCATATAATTAAAATACTATATTATAACAATTATTATACCTCACAAAACACATATATATATACATATAAATATATACAAATACAATATATAATATATACATTAAATCTGTCAAAGCGTCACTGAAAACAGTGAGCTAAGAATATAATTTAATTAAAACGGCTAATAGTGACAGTTTCGTCTGTCACCGAAAAACTGTCGCAGAAAAAACTGAATACAATTCCTACTGCCGACTGGATCGCTGACAGTTTAAAACCGTCGCAGAAAGACTGTCGCGGAAAATCCGCTCAGACCCGCCCACTGCTAATTAATGACAGATTTGTCATTAAATGCATTTAAATGCACAGAGTTACAGCGGCTGCTGTATCGGCTAATTAATGACAGTTTTACTGTCATTAATTCACTGTTACTAAAACAATCAAAATATATATATATATATATATATATATATATATATATATATATATATATACAATAAAATCACAATACAATATAATTAAATAACTAATAATTATATACTTATATATATACACATCTACACTTATAATTAAATACCAATTGTTACAAACTCATGTACATATTAATGTACATATTTTATATGGCTAGAAGCACACCTAAAATATATACATTAATATACAATAAGTTCATAATAATTATAAATAATACAATTACACAATCAAACACATAAATATATTTTATAAAATATTTTATGTATAAATTATATTATTTAACAAGTAGTAACATATATATTTGCATGCAAGAAAGCTACATATTATATTGTACATTATATTAGCACACACAAAATATAGATCTATGCTACAATAATTACTATAATAAATACACAAAATAAATATATAATATCCATATATATTTACTAATTATAAATGAAGAATTGAACCATAATTAATTAGATCTATGCAAAATACACACAATTGGAGAGTATCTCACCGTATCCCACTAGATCTAGGATACGCATGCGACACGAGTCCAACACACAACCAAATGCACCCCGAAGGACACAAATAAATCACAAATAATATTTATGAACAAATCAAAGTGTCAAAAGTAGATCTATGTGTCCGTGTCAAAATACGACATGTTCAAAGCCCCGTGTCGAAGGAAAACCCCCAAATGACACGTATCACCAAATAGTTGGGATACGAACCACAAGTATCCCAATATGGACACGACACTAGCCTCAAACACAAATCTCATGTCCAATTGATCTATAGGATCAATTGACACACAACAAAATGTAAATTCGGAATTCCAACAAAATTGATACAAAAAGCACCATAACTTTCTCCATGGGTCTCCTATGAACACAAAACAAAGTCCTATGGGTAGTACATACATATAGGTTGATTTTACATGATTAAATCCCAGATTTAGAAGCTATTTAAATGGGAAAAATCTGAATTATACCTATTGGGAGATGGATTCCCAATGAAACCTCCAATTGAGATGAACTTGCTTCCAAATTGTAGATCCTTGCTCCTCTTTGTAGATCCTTGCTTGCTTCTTCTAGATCCTTGCTTCTTCCTTCTCTAATGGTGAATTGGGAAGAATTTGAAATAAAATTGGTAGGGAATTGGATTGGGAATGGAGGGAATTTGGTAGTGGGAAAATTCTAGATCTAGATTTGGAATGAAATAAGAGGAGAGAGAAATTTCCCCCCCCTCATTAATAGGCCGGCCATAGCCCCTCCCCCAAGCAATTGTAAAATGTCCAATGTACCCCTTGGGGCCTCTCATGAAGAAATAATTAAGGAAGGAAGCTTCTAGTCTAATCATTTAATTAATTTAATCCATCTCCTTAACTATGGGCTTTCTAAATGGGCCAAGTCTAACTAGTTAATTCATGTTGGTCCATGGGTCCAAACTAAACTAGTTGGGTCCACTAAAATAAGTCCAAAATAATTAAATAATAACTAACAACAATTAAATAATACAACAAATAATTATTTACCATGCACAATATTTATTTAAATAGGAAATTACCAAAATACCCTTTTCCTAGAAAATGTGGTAGTGACACATGCTCCTTCGTATCTGGTCGGACAACACATTTGCGGCACGTGCTTTCTCGTGCTGCATAGGTGATAATTTTCTCTATATATAAGAGAGATCCTATTTCATTTGGTGGGTTGAGAAAATTCCAACTGTACCAGAAAGAACTTAGAGCACTAGTGCTTTATGCGGCCCACTGACCACCCTTCCACAAAGTATTTTTTCGAGTGATCCGAAAGCGACCAAGAGCATTCCAGAAGTTCATTTGAGAACTTGCTGGATCCTGGGGGCAGATCGTCGTGTAGAGCGAATCTGGCCTTGGGCACAGATGGTTTTGATCACCCCAGCAAAGAGTTTCCTTCTTTGTATTTCTTTTTTTGTTCCCGTTCCTTCTCGTTGTAGCGTCTACGAACGTAAATAGAAGAACGATTTTCTGATTCTTGTTGTATTTGCATTTTTCTTGGTTCGTCAGTTTGTAACATGTTCCTGGTTTAGTATTTCGGTGGAGTTATGTGTCACTGCAGAGAAACTCTTGTGTGGATCTCAGTGGTCAACTTTGTATAGACGAACTCTTGTGTGAGTCCCTACTTTTTGGACCTCCTCTACTTTGATTTGGCTTCGGGACTAACAAAGATTGCAACATCCCTAGACAATTTTATAGCATTTAGATGAAAGAGAGAAAAATAAATCTTGCTTCAAATAAAATGTGAAATTTCTGGCATGGCAAAAGTTATTTTTTTATGATTTGCAGTAAAAAAATTATATATGATTTCAAATGTCAGTTTCTTACAAAAATAGATGTAGTTAAGAAAATAACTCTTTATTTGGCACGAAATAACATCTAAATCTTCATGATTAATGTTATTAGTTATTTCTAAAGAATAATTCTAGTTACAAATGAATTAAAATTTAAATCTACTCAAACAATTAAAGGTTATAATATACTTCTTCTTTTTTTAATTCAAAAATTAGTGAGACATGGCCATTTACACCATGTTTTAGGTTTGTCATGCTAATTCCGTCTCCACCTTTTAGACATCCGAAATGAACAACAATAAACTCCATCATCCAAGAATATCAGATTTACAGCACGCACGTAATTTGTTGAACCTTATTTGAGAATTATAGCCAGCTCGATATATAGGAGACTTGACCAGAGGACTTTTGACTTGTAATATATCTAGCTAGTCGCTTAATTGCTTACGTTTAAGGGTCTAGACCAGCTTTGCTTCAGACCAGCTTTGCTTCCAAGTCCGGCCTTATGAGAGGTGCAACTCTTGAATAGAAATATTTGTTCATCGTTTATAGCTTGAGTAGATATGTGGGAGTAACATCTTGGTTAAGAAAACTTCGGAATATATGAATTTCATGAATAGGGATGGAAAATTTCTCCGGATTATATTTAGGTGGGGACTCTATTTTTTTTTCTCCATCAGGAGCATGTTTGGGAATTAAAAATGAGAACGGAATGAGAACTAAAAAAAATTCGATCAGATTCGGAAACTGGATAGAGTATTTCCATTTCAATAAATCTCCAACCCCAATTACTTCTAAACCGCTATTTAGTATATGTTTTTGTAGTTTTAACGTTCTCTTTTCGTTTTTTGTATTGTAGACTTCTACTTAGTACTAAGTATGTTTTTGTTAGATTAATATTTTTTTTTTTTTGTATTTTATTATTTTTCTATCTAGTAGTATATATATATATATATATATATATATATATATATATATATATATATATATATATATATATATATATATATATGATAAAAAATAGAATTTATTAACCTGTATTATTTTTTTGGAATAATTTTTTTTTCAATCTTATACTGTAAAGAAAAATTTATTAACGAAACGGGACATGATGTGCAATATTTAACGGGACGGAAATGGATATAAAAAATTAAACCCTACCAAGAACGAAAATGGGAACGGATATTAGAATACTAGTCAGAGGTGGAAATGTGAGGTATGATCTCCGGTCTCTACCTGTCCCGTTGTCATCCCTATTCACGAAGAAATGAAACCGGTCCACATTGTCATTGATATACTGTACATGCAACCAAATATTACATCACTTACAGTACGGTAACAAAAAGATATATGATTTAAATGTATTATCCCAAACAAGATATAATTATTTTTTGAGATTAAAAATGTGGAAACAATAATTTTTGCAGCATAAATTACACTGCATATATATGGTAATTTTCTATACCATATGAGCTATCGTAATATTACACCCCTTTCAACAAATTTTACCTTTTTCTTGGTTCATAGAAGTTCCACTATTTGGTTTCATTATCCCAAACAAGATATAAATATATTTTTTCAGAATAAACAGTGCAAACAAATTAAAAAAAAGATTTGCATATCAGACCACTTGTATTACCACCGATGCAAATTGCAAGAAAAGACGCAAAAGTGCTTAACAATGCACTTGCTGATTATAATTAACCCAATCCCATGAATCCAAATGACTCTGGATTTTGAATCCGTCCAACTCCAACCCTGACTCCTAACTTGAATTCGCCCATCAAAATTCAAAGGCAAAAGAGGGGCTTCTTGCTTGGTGACTGCCTAACTTATACGTGTATAAGAACTTATATAAGTTTTTAGGACTTATTAATTGCAGTATTTATATAAGAAAAATGCAAAAAATTTGTGCGCTAGCAATTGTAATATCTATATACATTACTATTTGTCTAAGCCTTACTGATCTAAGGAATTTCATTTTCAAAATATAACTTTGTCATAGAAAAAGTTTGGGTTCAAGAGTCCAAAAGCAACACTATAGAATGAAAACGACAACATATATGCATGTCTAGTGTTGTAGTTATAATTTTCATGTACGAGAAAACGGTATTTATTAATAAATGATAATAAATATATTTATAATTTTAAAATTACCAAATATTATTACCAACGGTCATAAACTATTACAATCTAAATAACCAATTTTTTTTTCCTTTTTTACAACAAAACCCTTTGAGGTTTCATATTGTGAAAATATGAATAATATCTTCACTATCACAGCATTCAATATTCTCTCTTTCAATATATACCACTAAACAATCTATCATTATCTCATCTCCTATTTCCAATCGATTCTTTAATCAAGTCTTGATGAATCATAGTATTAGTAGCAATCACACATCATTATCGTTTTTATAAAAAAACATATTTTGATAAGACAACATAGATCAGTAGATGACCTTGTCTGCATTGTATGGTCGAAACATAGAAAATGTTTGTTTTAGTAGTGCATTTGATACTTTGTACTGGAGAAAACATCCATAAAGTAAAAGTCATTTATGTATTTGCTTTTAATACTAACTCGTATATCTATCTTTTATTCACACATTAGATGAACTATAACAAGCCAAAACCATATATTAGTTTCCTTCTCGTACATGATACTTTATGCTATAGCCCATATGTATTTGGATGAGCTAAAATATTTAGAAAATGTATAAGTAGTTTCCTTCTCCTACAATGCAAATATTTAAGAGGAGAAGTATTAGTCAATAATTTCTTTTTTTCCATGGTGAACAGCTATGGTCCCTCGGAAGCAATGGCTACGTCTCGGCACGTGTCCGACTAACCATGTGTGCATGACATCCGGACGTGGGCACGTGGTTAGTAGCTCATCAATCAAAATCAATACCATAACTATGCTAAAGAAGTAAAAGGGTTAGGTACCAATCAATCAAAACCAATAGGGAGCAGCTTCCCAAACAGTCTTATATAATTTCAAACAACACTTTCATAAGCATGTATAGAAAGGCTTGTTACTTTTACTCAAAAAAGAGGAGAAGAAAGGAAGCTAGGATTTGTTACTTGCTAAGTTGTTGTAACTCCAACCTAGCTTTGGGACCGAAAGATATTAACCATAGAGCAGTGGAAGATTTTAATAAGTTTATTTCAGGGACGGGTCAAGCTTATTTCAGGGACGGGTCTCCTTGACGCTGGTTTCGTAGGCTCGGCTTTCACGTGGTGCAATGGACTCCTCCGTCACCCCAACACTTGGAAGAGATTAGACCGGGCCTTATATGATACCAAATTCCTCTTGGAGCTTCCAGCTATTTCTGTTCAACATTTTCCTCGCATTCACTCAGTTCATTGTCCCCTCCTCATCTCGCCAATTGACAGCAGCCCTGCTCCCAAACCGTTCAGATTTCAACGCATGTGGTCTTCACATTCAGATTTCAGCGACTTCGTGGCGAACAATTGGAATAGTGCTTGTTAGGGGCAACCGTTTAATGTACTTCATAGTAAATTAAAACGGTTAAGGACAGACGTTCGTAAATGGAATTGAAAAGTTTTTGGGGATGTTAGAACAAAAAAATCTGACCTACTGACTACTATTGAAAGGTTAGAAGCCTCCCTCCAATCATCCTGGGATATGCTCATTAATAAAGATTTAGAGGAGGAAAAATACAAACTGGAGAAGACAATTAGTCAGGAAGAGATGTTACTGCAGGACCAAGCCAGAGTGAACTGGATCAAAGAAGGAGACAGGAACACATCATTTTATCACGCCATCATCAAAGAACGAGTTACAAATCTCAGAACCAGGATGTTCCGTCCTGATGGATCGGTCTTGGGGGATGAAGAGGTCCTGGAAAAAGCGGTTTATCACTTCTCAGATTTCTTCAAAGGTATTCATACCAGAGATCCAGGTAATTTCATTCATTGCATTCCACAACTAATCTCAGGTGATCAAAATGAGATGCTGGTTGCCATGCCAACAGAGGAGGAAGTGAAAAATGTAATAAAATCTCTCAACCCCCAAAGCCCTCCGGGCCGGACGGATTTACCGGGTATTTCTATATTTTTTGTTGGCAAATCATTAAAAGAGATGTGATGGCAGCTATATCAGACTTTTTTCCTGGGCATGCAACTGCCACAGGGAATAACTTCTACTAGTATAGTGCTTTTGCCGAAAGTTGATAAACCCCTTGGTTGCAATAATTTTCGGCCAATAAGTTTATGCAATTTCTCTCACAAAATTATTTTTAAACTTTTGTCGGATAGATTGGCAGTGCTCCTCCCAAAAATTATTTTCAAAGAGAAATCAGGTTTTGTCAAAGGGAGAAGTATTCACGAGAACATCAGTTTAGCCCAAGAAACGATTGAAGCAATCGACAACAAAATTACAGGTGGCAATGTGGCTATGAAGCTCGACATGTCTAAGGCTTATGACCGGGTGAGCTGGCAATTTCTCCTGTCGGTTATTCACAAACTCGGCTTTAATGATCAATAGCAGGACCTCATCTTCAGGGTTATATCCAACTGCTGGTACTCTATATCTATAAACAGAAAGATTGGGGTTTCTTTAAATGTCACGCCCCAGTCCCAAAATATCGAGGGACTAGACACGTGGCAATAGCCAGCAGCACACACCAATGGACAAACCCAATTTAATGGACGCATTAGAGTGTACTTAAGCTGTAAAACAACAATAAAGGTCTACGATACAAGTCACAGTCTAAATCTAATATCATCTACAGAAGATAATCACAGTTCAAATATCAGAATAATCAAGATAAAATATAGATCAACAAGTCTTAATAAAATATCTCGGGGAACAACCCGATAATGAGTTTAATACAGAAATCCACGAGACATGAAATAGAGTATCAAGAACAGAAATGACTGAGTATATAAAGCAAATACTCAGGAGAAATCCCCTGGCATTACCTCGTCCTCTGGTGCTGGTACTGCTGCAATGTCTGCTCCTGTCCCATATACCTCAGGGTAGATCTCCTCTGCTATACCTGGGGATATAATCCGGATCCAGGTCCTCAGGGGACATAGCAAGGTACAAGAATAAATTAAGCCAAATAAATACAGTATATAAAATGTATCAATAAGGCAAACTATGTAACCAGCTATATGATATACAAGTGAGAGCATCACTAGTACTCAGGCTGAAATTGCTACAAGCTCTGTGTCGGAGAACCGGTAGCAGTAATATCACGTAGTGGGCCAAGCTTTGGATCAGAGGCTAAAGCACCACAATAATAAATATATATATGTAATCAGCATGTAGCATGTGTGTCTCTTCTCACCCAATGTAATCACACATCTCATGTCCACCACGTTTCATGTCCATAATACGCAAGACCATGACCTCTAGCTAATGTAGCGAGTCATAATGATAGCTATGCATATGTAAGATCTATGTCACGAATCTTGTAAGCCTATACAGAATTACCTTGAATGACTCAGAAAAGATTATGTCTCATGAATAGTGTCAAGTGTTTTATCGTATGACGTACTTGATAATACAAGCACAAAAAATAGGGTCGAGATAATAACTCTCTAAGTGACGTTACACGACTCCGCGTACGACGTCGACACCCGAATATTATTCGGATGTTAAGCAACGTCTCACGGTCCTAGATTGAACAGATACATCACATAAATAAATTAAGAAAATAATATATAAAGCAAGTACTGCAAGTTTGGCAAGGTACACTTACTTGGGATTTGAATTCCTCCAATTGCTTTGGTAACAAAGAGATCTTCAGGTACTCCTCCGGATGCTGAAATAAATATTACCATCATTCTCAGAAGATATGAAATAGGTAGGATTGCCTACCCATAGGTCCAATTTGGACACAGGGACAAAATTGACAGTTTTTTGTCAAAGTAGAGTCCACATGTGGCCCACTTCGCACCGAAAAATGTGCCAGAGATAAAGTTTTCTAAATTCATCAAACTCAGTGTCTACGAGTCCAGAAAGATAATACAAACCCAACAAAATGTCCATAACTGGATTCCGATAAGTCGATCACAAAATCGTCCGTCAAGTGGAGCCGTGGGGCCCACGATACGCAGTTTCGTCAATGTTCTCAGATTCGAACCAAACTTGGGTCACAGGACTAGCATAACACTATGAATCCGATGGCACAAGTTTCGTTGAGAAACGACAAGCACACACGAAGTTACAACGAGTTTCAGAACAGGCCCGATACGGGGCAATTTTGACGGATACGTGTTGATTTCAGAGTGCACGCACATCCAAATTAACTTCCGCAAAATTTCACATGTCTACATTGACGATGCGCACCTTTTTGTAAAATTGGCATACGACAATGTTGCCTCGTTTAGCGGGACGCACCCAGTTTCGGGAGAAATTCGGGTTTAAATAACCAAGATTTTGGTCAATTTTACCCGAGAATAAAATACAATCTACAGCACAATAAAATAAACTAATTGCAGGGTTTGAAACTTGGTTATATAGTCTAATTTTCTGTTCAAGTGAATTTCAGAATTATTAAACAGGTTGGGATTAAATCGGCCATGAACTTGTGAGTTCGGGACGATTTTTGAATTCCAGAATAATAATATATTTTCCTATTTTTGTGTCGCAATTTACGATCGACACAGGACACGATACCCCAATCAAATTACACGGGGTTCGAGAGGGCCACACAGAGAATGTGTCTCAACAAGCCGTTCAAAAATTAACGCGACGAGGAGAGAGAAAGACTCACTGGAACAAGGGGTCAAAAACGTCTAAATAGTGCGTACACTGGGCGGCGCGACGGTGCTCGGCCGGTCGGCGGTGACGCTGTGCTCGTCGACGGTGAGTAGGGCTGCTGTGCTCGACGGCTGCGGCTGCTCGTTGGTGCTGGGGCCGACGTCGACGTAGTCGGGATTGTCGGAGGGGAGCTCGGGGGAGGGTCGAGGTCGGCCGGAGTGACAGATGGCGGTGGAGAAGTGGTGGTGGCAGCGGTAGGGATGATGGGGGTTTATATAAGAGATGGGTGGCCGTTGGCGGGAGGCGAGTCGTCTGGACGCGGCAGGTGAAATGGCAGGGAGGCGAGGGGTCTCGACGGCGGTTACAGGAAGTCGCCGGGCCGGTGAGGAGGTGGACGGTCGGTTGTGGGAGCTGAACCGTCGACGGCTGCGGCAGAAAAAATGGCGGAGGGAAAGAGTTGGGGATCTTAATCGGTTACTGTAGCAGGTGAAGTGAGTGTCGGGTTTAGCGGGTCGGGTACTGGTTCAGATCCGACCCAATCCAATAGGGTTTGGGTTCAGTTTTGGTTTGGGTTGGTTTATTTTGGGTCGGTTCGGTTCAGTTCAGGATGGTTTAGTCTGGTTTATTTAAAAATATTATTTTTAACTGTTTAAAAATAGTTTTTGAGACCAATAAATTTAAAAAAAATTACACTATAACTAATTATTTATTGTACACTCAAAAATATTATT
The DNA here is from genome assembly GCA_036927795.1 of Iris macrosiphon. Classification (NCBI taxonomy): domain Eukaryota; kingdom Viridiplantae; phylum Streptophyta; class Magnoliopsida; order Asparagales; family Iridaceae; genus Iris; species Iris macrosiphon. Next base: position 160,694,698 of record JAYESA010000004.1, read on the forward strand.
TTTATAATATTTTAATATTTAATTTAATGCTCAAAAATATTTAATCCAGAAGAACATTTATAATAATTATTTAAAAATCATAGAAAATCTCGAAAATTTATATTTTAATTTTTTTAAATTTTTTGGGTATTTACAATCTACTCTCCTTAAAAGAATTACGTCCCTACAATTAAGAAAAATGAAATATAACCGGTCAGAAGAGATGACGCGGTTGCAAGATATGTTGGAAGCAAGGCACAAAGGATAAAGAATCATGAACAAAGAAAAATCGAGAAGAAAGTGTGAGGGTTAAGAAGAATACGTAGGGAAGGAATAAAAAATTATTTCCCTAGGCAATGAGAGATAAGTAATACAAGAGTAAAGGAGTCTGATTAGAGCAAGGATCAACTACAGCTTAAGAAAACTTGGGTATCAAGTACTAACAAGTTCATGCTAGCATAATACTAGGATTAGGCTAGGGAATAGAATAACAGGCACGTGCTAACGCATTACTAGGAATAGATAGCTATGATGAAACTTAAATCTTACACGTATTCACTACTCCACAAGTCTGTGCGTCCTCCATTGTTATCGCAAAAGCCTATCCACGTCCTTACGGTGGTGCCCTCTGCTATTGATGGGCCTCTGGAAGAGTGCTGCCCGTGGTGCCAATAGTGGCCTCGGCTGATATCCTTCCGGTGCTGGTAAAGCTTGTCGGTTTACTATCGTGCTCCTTCTCGACGCTCAGGGCAATCACCGAATGCTGACTGGATCCGCATGCTAAATATAATCCCAATTTAAGTCTACACTCCCTTTCAATATGGCCTATCTTGCCACAGTAGTGACAAGTAGGAAGGGTTAGGGAATGTGATACTGCTCTCTGTGGTGGATTCATCTGTGGTTGCTTTGCAGCTCTTTTCTGCTGTGTTCGGTCTGGTGCTAATGCATGCGGTCATTTCTGGCTAGACTCCTTCCTGGTGACGCACTCCATGGGTCGTGCTACAGCAAGGACGTCCGTGTATGAAGTAGTTGCAACGGAGCTGATTAATTTATGTAGCTCAGAGCTAAGTCCGTCAAAGAATTTCTCCGCTTGGCTTTGCTAGGCCTCTTGATGAACCTGTTGTTAGGCTTGCATCATTGCGTAGAATATTTGAAATATCTGTTGTCCGTCCATAGGTTGTCCTGGTGGAAAAGTAGGCATCGGTGGAGTAAACTGCGGCGGTAGTGGAATGTCATCTTGCTGTATCCTCGTGGCGAGCTGATTTGCTTGATTGCCTTGTTGAGTTGATTGCCCTCCACCTACTGGTGTCACTTTATCTTCGTAGGTGACAACTGCAACTTGTGGTGTTCCTGCGGGAGTCTCGTTGCTTGCTTGTGGATCCATTACTCTGTATCCAAAATAAACTATAAAAGGCGCACAGGGGATTCAAGGCAGGATGCAAGTCAAAAATTTATTTTGAAATCGATATGGTGGTCAAGAAAGATTCAATCAAGTGGATGAGATCCTATAACTTATCCTATTCTTATCGCAGGCTTGCTCAGTTCCTTAGTTGAAACCAAAGAAATATAGTCGTAGACCTTAGTGTAGACCATAATGCTCATACCTGCATGGGCCACCACAAAAACTATGTCACGCCCTAGTCCCAAAATATCGAAGGACTAGACACGTGGCAATGTCCATAGCACATACCAATGGGCAAATCCAATTTAATGGACCTATTAGAGTGTACTTAAGCTGTAAAACAACAATAAATGTCTACGATACAAGTCACAGTCTAAATCTAATCTCATCCACAGAAGATAATCACAGTTCATATATCAGAATAATCAAGATAAAATATAAATCAACAAGTCTCAATAAAATATCTCGGAGAATAATCCGATAATGAGTTTAATACAGAAATTCACGAGACATAAAATAGAGTATCAAGAACATAAATGACTGAGTATAAAAAGCAAATACTCAAAAGAAATACTCTGGCATCCCCTCGTCCTCTGGTGCTGGTACTGCTGCAATGTCTGCTCCTGTCCCGTATACCTCGGTGTAGATCTCCTCTGCTATACCTGGGGATATAATCCGGATCCAGGTCCTCAGAGGACATATCAAGGTACAAGAATAACTCAAGATAAATAAATACAGTATATAAAATGTATCAATAGGGTAAACTATGTAACCAGCTATGTGATATGCAAGTGAGAGCATCACTAGTACTCAGGCTGAAACCACTACAAGCTCTGTGTCAAGGAGCCTGTAGAAGTAATATCACGTAGTGGGCCAAGCTCTGGATCAGAGGCTAAAGCACCACAATAATAAATATATATATATAATCATCATGTAGCCTGTGTGTCTCTCCCCACCCAATGTAATCACACATCTCATGTCCACGACGTCTCATGTCCATAATACGCAAGATCATGACCTCTAGCTAATGTAGTGAGTAATAATGATAGCTATGCATATGTTAGATCTATGTCACGAATTCTGTAAGCCTATACAGAATCACCTTGAATGACACAGAAAAGATTTTGTCTCATGAATAGTGTCAAGTGTCATATGGTATGACGTACTTGATAATAAAAGCACAAAAAAATATGGTCGAGATAACAACTCTCTAAGTGACGTTATGCGTCTCCGCGTACGGCGTCGACACCCGAATATTATTTGTACGTTAAGCAACATCTCACGGTCCTAGGTTGAACAGATATATCACATAAATAAATCAAGAAAATAATATGAAGGAAGTACTGCAAGTTTGGTAAGGTACACTTGCTTGGGATTTGAATTCCTCCAATAGCTCTGGTAATAGAGAGATCTTCAGGTACTCCTCCGGATGCTTAAATAAATATTATCATTATTCTCAGAAGACATAAAATAGCTAGAATTTCTTACCCATAAGTCCAATTTGTACACAGGGACAAAATTGACAGTTTCTGGTCAAAGCAGGGTCCACATGTGGCCCACTTCGCACCGAAAAATGTGCCAAAGATAAAGTTTTCCAAATTTGTCAAACTTAGTGTCTACGAGTCCAAAAAGATGATACTAACCCAACGGAATATCAAAAACTAGATTTTGATGAGCTGGTCACAAAATCGTCCGTCAAGTGGATTCGTGGGGCCCACGATATGCGGTTTCGTCAACGTTCTCAGATTCGAACCAAACTTGGGTCACAGGACTAGCATAGTACTACGAATCCGATGGTGTAAGTTTCGTTACGAAACGACAAACACACACGAAGTTACAACGTATTTCAGAATAGGCCTGATACGGGATAATTTTGACGGATACGCATTGATTCTGGTGTACACGCACATCCAAATCAACTTCGTGAAATCCCACACGTCCGTATTGACGATGCGCACCTTTTGGTTAAATTTGCACACGACAACGTCGCCTCATTTAGCGGGACGCACCCAGTTTCAGAAGAAATTAGGGTTTAAATAACCAAGATTTTGGTCGATTTCACCCAAGAATAAAACATAATCTACAGCATAATAAAAAAACTAATTATAGGGTTTGAAACTTGGTTATATGGTCTAATTTAATGTTCAAGTGAATTTCAGAATTATTAAACCGGTTGGGATTAAATCGGCTACGAACTTGTGAGTTCGGGACGGTTTCTGAATTCCAGAATAATGATATATTTTCCTGTTTTTGCGTCGCAATTTACAATTGACACAGGACACGATATCCTAATCAAATTGCACGAGGTTCAAGAGGGTCACACAGGGAATGTGTCGTAACAAGCCGTTCAAAAATTGACGTGACGAGGAGAGAGAAGACTCACCGGAACAAGGGGTTGGAAATGTCTGAATAGTGCAAACACGGGGAGGTGCGGTGGTGCTCGGCCGGTCGGCGGCGACGCTGTGCTCGTCGGCGGTGAGTAGGGCTGTTGTGCTCGACGGTTGCGGCTGTTCGTCGGCACTGGGGTCGGCGTCGACATCGTCGGGATCGTCGAAGGGGATCTCGGGGGAGGGTCGAGGTCGGACGGAGTGACAGATGGCGGTGGAGGAGTGGTGGTGGCAGCGGTAGGGATGATGGGTGTTTATATAGGAGATGGGTGGCTGTTGGTGGGGAGGCGAGCCGTCGGGACGCGGCGGGTGAAACGGCAGGAAGGCGAGGGGTCTCGGCGGGTCACCGATCAGGGAGATGAGTGGTCTTCGCGGCGGTTACCTAAAGTTGTTGGGGCGGTGAGGAGGTGGACGGTCGGTTGTTGGAGGTGAACCGTCGGTGGCTGCGGCAGAAAGAAACTACGGAGGGGAAGAGTTTGGGATCTTAATCGGTTACTGTAGCAGGTGAAGAGAGTGTCGGGTTTAGCGGGTCAGGTACGGGTTCAGATCCGCCCAATCCAATAGGGTTTGGGTTCAGTTTTGGTTTGGGCTGGTTTATTTTGGGTCGGTTCGGTTCGATTTAGTATGGTTTAGTCTGGTTTATTTAAAAACGATATTTTTATCTGTTTAAAAATAGTTTTTGAAACCAATAAATTCCAGAAAAATTACACTATAACTAATTATTTATTGTACACCCAAAAATATTATTTTCATAATATTTTAATATTTAATTTAATACAAAAAATATTTAATCCAGAAGAACATTTATAATAATTATTTAAAAATTACAGAAAAATCCCAAAAATTTATATTTTAATTTTTTTAAAAATTTGGGTGTTTACATTAAATCTTCTAGAGGCCTTCGCCAAGGTGATCCTATCTCGCCTGCTCTCTTCATTATTGCTCAAGATGCTCTCAGTAGGATGTTGGCTCATCTCAACTTGCAAAAAAATAAATCAAACCTTTCAGTGGCAGAAAGGATCCGCTCCGGGTGTCACATCCCTTTTATGCAGATGACAGTCTTATTTTTTTTAGCGGAGGAAAAGTCAGTATTGATTGCTTTATGAAAACTTTGGGGGAATTTTTGAAAGTCTCTGGCCAGGTTATAAATTTCTCCAAGTCATCATTCATTGTCTCCACCAAAGATCATGCCAAGGAGCTTGCTCAAACAATTGCCAATAGTACTGGGATCACTCAGGCTTTCCTCCCAATCAATAACCTTGGAGTACCTCTCTTCAAAGGTCGAGTGAAATTAGAATACTTTGGGGTACTGGAGGTTAAGTTTAGGAAGAAGATAGCCAATTGGCGAGGGAGACTTCTATCATTTGGAGGTAAAATTACACTTATCGAAAGTGCCTTAAATGCGCTCCCGATTCATGCTCTTTCTGTTGTTAAAATTTCCAATGCTTATATTAAAAAATTGGAAAGTATTATGGCCAACTTCCTTTGGAACACTCCTGAAGAAAGCCGAAGGAAATGGGTCTCCTGGAAAAGAGTTTGCCGTCCTCTGGATGAAGGCGGGCTTGTTATCAGACTGTTGCATCAGGTGAAGAGGTGTCTTCATGCTAAGAGATGCTAGAATTTTATTAAAGGGGAATTCCTATGGGCTCAGTATATATACAGAAAATATGGGGACCCTTTGGATATTGGGTATGTGAAACCACGATCTCCATCTTCGCTCTGGTCCTCAATGCTGAAGGTTTTTCCAAATGTTAAAAAGTACTGCCATTGGATTCTAGGAAGGGAAAATGTTCCCTTTTGGAGGTCCAATTGGTGTGGAAAATACTTGCCAAAACCGAGGTGTATAGGATTTATTCCTAGCATCCGCCAGGTGATTGCTAATCCAAAGATTCGGGATAAGGAGGGGATAAATGTTGATGCCCGCCTGCTCCTTCCTAGAGTTGCCAAGGATATGCTCACAGAGGTAGAGTTGTAAAATGGTCCGGACGTACTTTGCTGGGAGTTGTCATCAAATGGGGATTTTTCTACGGCATCCTACTGGGAGCATTATCGGACCAAGTATGATACTTTCAAATGGAGCAAATATGTTTGAAACAAATTTGTCCCGGCAAAGATAGCTGCTTTTCTTTGGAGGATCAACAAGCATGCCATTCTTGTGGACAATCGTCTTTATTCATTGGGCTTCAGATTGGCTTCGAGATGTAGATTGACAATCGCCTTTATTCATTGGGATTCAGAATTGGTAGAGCATTTATTTGTCACTAGTGAGCTTGCTGCTTCGGTATGATCTCATTTTGCCCCTATATTTTACTTAAATATTAATGCATTTACTGTGGAGCAATTAGCTGAAGTTTGGCTTCTTAATATTTCTCAAAAAATGTTATTCGCCTGAGTAGGAATATTATTTTTGCTTCGGGCATGTGGGAGATTTGGAAGCATAGAAATAACATTATTTTTGATAATATTGACCTTAATGCTAATGATGTCATTTGCCGGATTACCACTAGTCTTCAACTTATTTTAAGAATATTTCACCAAGAAGATAATCTCTCTGTGGAGGAGGATAATATCATGGCGGCCTTCCATATTACTCCTCCAACTCACAGTAGGGATAGAGGCACCTGGGTTCATTGGAAACCGTCGGAGCAGGGTCTTAAGCTGAATATTATTTCTAAGAATAATGGTCTTGACTCCTTTAGTGGAGTGGTGGTCAGAGGCACTGAAGGACAAATGGTAGCGGCTTTCTAAAAAGTTATTACTGGAGGCCAAAGTATTAATGCGGAAATAGATTCACTATTATCTGGCATTAAGTTTTGCAGGAGTAATAATATTGTCATCAGTTATATTGACTCTAGCTCCAAAATTATTTGTGATGCAATTATGGGTAAAAGCCATATTCACTGGTCTGGTATTTATAAAATTCGAAAGATCAGAAAATTAATTTCTCAAGACATCCAGATTACTTATATTTCTACTGAGGAGAACATGGTTGCAAATGCATTGGCTCAATTGGCTATGGAAACAGGCGTTGATCAGAGCTTTGATCAGGTAGTGGATCTTCCGGATAATGTGGGCAGTCTGTTTTCTTCAGATCAGATGGGTCACCCTATACGTAGGAAGTAGTTTTTTTGGTTATTTTCTTCTTATGTATTCTCATATTTCTTTGGAAAGGGCTATCTGTAACACCCCATTCCGCTCAAGCGGACTGCCGTTTGAAACGGCAATAGTGAATGTCCCGACCCGCTTTGCTCAGGCGAGAATACTTGTTTGAGGCAAAGGATATCCAGACTTGTCCCTACAGGAATCCGGCTTAGGCTTTCAGAGGCTCGCTTGGCGTATCGCTCTACCGAGGCGAATCATCGCTAAGGTGGGTGGCTACGGTAAACTTATCTTTGCTTAGCCAGCACACATAAAATCTGGAATGATACATGCTAGTCGCTAGGTGATTCACCCCCTGCATGCTAATAAGAATTCAACGCACCTAGCTAAGGGAATAATCCCAACTTGTATTGCTTGTGCAAGAACATAAAAATAAAATATTTCATATATATATATATATGTTCAGACCCTTGCATGCTACCCTAGAACGTGTTGCTCGAGAAGTCCCTTACGATCTCACTCCTCGACTTACCTTCGGGCCCGAGCTAACGTGAATGTTCATGTTTATACAATTGTATGCTTGTCTGCTTGTATGTTGCCTTGTTTTAATCTAAACCCCGGGAGACTACTAAGTAGTCGTTCCGTGCATGATTGAACCTGCAAGTATCCGGGACTGTTAGGTCACCAGGCAGCCCCGAGCCAGGGGAATGCATCAAGGTAAGTTATTCACTGTACAGAATCAAGATTCAAGTATCTCGTGTACTCGTGCTCCAATGCACTCGTGTTCTCGTGTTCTAGTGCACTCGTGTTCTCGTGTATCTCGTGATAATTGGAAGACCCAAAATTGCATGTCGCGGACTAGTTCCACGGACGGTCACCGGGGCACTATGGCCGATCCGATCCGGATGGAGCTCGTATGTAGTCATCGTGTTCAGGAGAGGATAGCTTGCAACGCATCGTGTACTCTCGTAGCATGCTATCATTGTCCTTGACTACGTCCATAATAGCTATGCCAGCAACTCGTGTTCATATAGATAAGTCATCCTCGCTTAGCTGCTATCCGCGTGCTAGTCATTGTATCGCATCAAGGAACAACTGAACACCTGAACGATCTTGATATAACGACCCTTGTGTTTGCATAGGCTATGCCTTCTGAATGTTTATACTTGCCCGTGCTTGAATTAACAATGTTTGCCTTGGACAGGGAAGGTAAAATGGTAAGTTGGTAAGTCTCGCCGTGTTTCCTCTCATATCGCACGGCGTACTGCCACACGAGTTAGGCTATTCAATATTTGCATGAAACTGATCCTAAGGCAACTAGAAAGACAACTTAATAGTTGGTGCACGGAACTTATATTACGTGTTTGGATTTGTCGAGCGGGCGAGTAGCTTCCCCACCAGTACATTCAATGTACTGATAATCCACCAGTTTGTATACAGGGTGCGGGAGAACCTCGTTCGGTGCGGATGCCCCCTTCGTGCGTGCTAAGGCCAGGTGATCACTCTGAAGCCTTGGGGAGCTGCGTCCGGAACTGAAGCACATATACAAGACATAATGTTGTAAACATTGTCTGAACATCGCCTGTACAATCATCCCAAAATTGTAGCCACTTGGCACGCTTTTATTGTTTCAGAGAGAGAGGCTTGAGCGACTTGTAATCTCGGCTATACGCCGCCTGTAACACTTGTTTATATCAATAAAGAGTTGCTTTACTTCAACTTGTGTTATTCAATGCTTCCGCTATATTGTCGACTCAGTGAACTTGTTACCAAATTGCTATGCGTTTATGACTCCGCTGCACTCAGACAATCTTTGCGACTCTGTGGCTTAGAACTCTTACCGCCAGCCAATGAACCACGGCCTTGCACGGGCGTGGCTCACGCTCGTGCAGCATCACGCCCGGATGGGTCAAAGCAATCGTTCCGCGGGAGCGCTGGCGCGGTGATTCTCGCCTAGCGGGAACGTCCGATTTGCCTGCGGGAGATCAGGGCGTGACATAGTGATATCAGAGCCTGGCTTCTACGCCTTTGGACTTCATTCCGAATATCTCCGTTTCGAAAGCTCGTTCGTGGGTTATGTACACGCTCTCTCTCAATGCCTCGATGGGATATTCCAACAATAAGTCTAAATACTTTCAAAATGCATTTTGATTGATATGATTGCTTGTATGATATTGTGCTGCGAGTGGCCTTTATGCTAACCTAAGCGAGACCCTTGAGATTATCGCTAGTAGCTTGTCCAATTTCACTACCTCTGAGTTTGGCTGAATGCATATGTTTGAGGGACGCCTTGAATTTGTGCACGATCCAAGACTCAAAAAAATGTGAAACTCGAGTACTAAGACTTCGCTATCGCTAAGTTGGTTGGCGTGCATGTGTTTGGAGCGCTACGAATACGTGTACGATCCAGAATAGCGATATGCCGATCTCGAACGCTTGTGCAAGTGAATATCCAAATAAACAAGTACAACGACTTGTATAGGTTTGCCTCAGCCTTATATCGTTAAATCAAAATTGATTGAAACGTACTGCTTGTCCTCAGTAAGTCTCGAGGGCGAGACTTTTTCTGAGTTGGGAAGGATGTAACACCCTATTCCGCTCAAGCGGACTGCCGTTTGAAATGGCAATAGTGCATGTCACGCCACAGTCCCAAAATACCGAGGGACTGGACGCGTGGCAATGGCTAGCAGCACACACCGATGGACAAACCCAATTTAATGGATCCATCGGGGCGTACTTAAGCTGTAGTACAACAATAAGGGTCTAAATATACTAATCTCATCCACAGAATAAATACAACAATATCAGAATCATAAAGCAAGATCATATCTCAATAAAATATAAACTCGGGAAATAACCCGATAATGAGTCTGATACATCTGTCAAGATACAAGAATAAAGATAACTACAACAAATACTGAGTATGGAACAGTATATACTCAGAAGATAACCTCGGTGATCACTCGTCTACTGAATCTGGTACTGCTCTGGTGTCTGCTCCTGATCCTGCTTCTGCTCCTGCTAATGCTCCTGTACTGTATAACTCTGGGTGGATCTCCTCTGCTAATCCTGGGGACATAATCCGGATCCAGGTCCTCAGGGGACATAGCAAGGTACAGATAATACAAGCCAAAATAAATGCAGTACAGCAAATAATGAATTAAGTAGGGTAAGTATGTAACCATCTATGTGAAATGCAAGAGAGAACATCACTGGTACTCAGGCTGAAACTACTACAAGCTTTGTGTCGGGGAGCCGGTAGCAGTGATATCATGTGGGTGTCTAGCTCAAAAGGGAGACTACGACGATGGCATAATATAATCAACCTGTAGCCTGTGTGTCTCTCCAGCAATAAATGAAATAATAGGGTAAATATATAACCAGCAAAGTGATATGCAAGATGAGAGCAGCACTATAACTCAGGCTGAAACTACTACAAGATTTGTGTCGGGGAGCCGGTAGCAGTGATATCATGTGGGTGTCTAGCTCAAAGGGAGACTACGACGACGGCATAATATAATCAACCTGTAGCCTGTGTGTCTCTCCCCACCCAATGTAATCATACGTCTCATGTCCACAAGGCCCCATGTCCATGTTACGCAAGATCAATAACTAATGCAGCAAGTCATATAATATCTATAATAATATAATGTCTATGTCATAAAACCTGTATCCTACACAGAATCGCCATGAATATCTCAGGAAGATTCTGTCTCATAAATAGTGTCAAGTGTCCTGGGTTATGATGCACTTGATATGACAAGTACGAGAAATATAGGGTCTCGATATCCATGTCTAGATGACAATACACAATGCCGCGTATGGTGTTGGCACCCGACTATTAATCGGACGCTAAGTAAGTCACGCGGTCCTAGGTCAAGCATGCACAACAATATATATATAAGTCAAGGAAATAAGTAACAAGAACTGCAATGTTGGCAAGGTACACTTGCACAACATTGTATAAATGAGTCAAGGGAATAAGTAGCAAAGCTGCAGGATTTGGCAAGGTACACTTGCACAACATTGTATAAATGAGTCAAGGGAATAAGTAGCAAAGCTGCAGGATTTGGCAAGGTACACTTGCCTGGGGTTCTGGCTCCAACTGTAGCTCTGGTCTCAGCGGGTTCTGTAGGGACTACTCTGGTTGCTGAAATAAACATCACCATTAGATTCAGAAAATATCAAATAGCTAGAAACGCCTGTCCTTGAGTCCAATTTGGACACAAGGGCAAAAATGACAGTTTCTGGTCAAAGCGGGGTCCACATGTGGGCCACTTTACACCAAAAAATGTATCAGGGTCAAAGGTCTCCAATTTCGTCAAACTTAGTGTCAACAAGTCAGGAACGATGATACGAACCCAACGGAACTTCCAGAATTGGATTCCGATGAGCCGATCACAAAATCGCCCGTCAAGTGGAGCTTGTGGGGCCCACGATACGCGATTTTGTCAACGTTCTCAGAATCGAACCAAACTTGGTCACAGGACCAGCGTATTGCTACGAGTCCGATGGCGCAAGTTTTGTCTCGATCCGACGTGTGTACACAAAGTTACGACGTGTTCCAGAATAGGCGGATACGGGGCGTTGTCGGCGGATACGCGTTGATTCCGGTGTGCACGCACATCCGAATCAACTTCTGCGAAATCCCGCACGTCCGTATCAACGGCGCACACGTTTAGGTAAAGACCGCGTGCGACCAAATCGTCCCGTTTGGCGGGGCGCACTCAGTTCCGGGGTGAAACAGGGCGTTGGTTTTCCTATTTTTGGATCGCGGTTCGCGATCACCACAGGACGCGATGCACCGAGCGGGTTGCACGGGCATCAAGGGGGTCACACAGCCTACGCATTATAACTGACGGAACAGAAAATGGGGTAACGAGGAGAGAGGAAATGCTACCTGAACAGGGTTCCGTGAACCGAAGATTTCTCGTATCCGGGGTGATGTGTCCTGTGTCCGAGCCGTGTCCTGGCTAGGGTTAGGTTAGGGTTAGGGTGCTGTGGCCGGAGACACGCCGTTGGGGCTCGCCGGGTGTAAACCCCCTCGACCAGAATTCAGTATTTTTAGGATTATTTTAACAATTTAGGATTTATGGCAATATTTTAATTTATTTTGCCTACATATCCTGTTGACTTGTGCACCTGTCATTCACCGAATTATTTGGAGCTTTACCTTGACTGTTATCCCCGAACGAAGTTCATATACCTGTCCTAGACATGTCAGACTATTTTCCTGAATTTTGTGCAACTCCCAGATACTTTGTTTTGAGCCTCGTATGAGACGCACAAATATCGTTACAAAAGACCGTATTTATTTCCTATTTAATTTTCTGCTCTTTACCCACCTCTGTACCAATAGAGATTTGAGGCCCAACATACACCTGTTTTGGCCAAACAAAAATACGTTAATTTTCTACACTGAGTATACTACATTTAGTGTATTGACACCGTAGAAAAATTATGACCCTATCTGCCTCAAAATAATTAGAGAACACCGTGCGCAGTATTTATTAATAAATACGATGACCCGTATCACCCAGAAACCAGGTCCAATCCCTGCCCAGACTCACCCCCATTCCCCCGGGACCCTCACATAGCTATTTCCCTCAATTCTGTGAATTTTAGAATTTTCAGGAATCGGGTGTTTTTCTAGACAATTTCGTAATTGCGCAATTTCCCAAAATAGGGCCTTTACGCAATTTATGAAATTACCGGGACTTTCCTACAAATTGCAGTGCGAGGTGTCACTCCCTCATTGGCCGGTGAACCTGCACCGTCCATTTGGAGACGGGACCCACCCGAAAAGATCCCGAAAAGTTCCAGAAATATCCCAAAATATCCTAAAATATCCTAAAATATCTATAGATATTTTCATTTATTTATTAATAAAAACTTTTATAAAAGAAAAAGAAAAGAAAAAGAAAATAAAAACAAAAACCAAAAATATCCCCAGCCGCAGCCGACCGACCCCCCCCCCCCTGGCCGGCGGCGACGCACCCCCCCTGGCCGGCGGCGACGCACCCCCCCCCCCCGGCCGCCGGCGGCGAGCTGCCCAGCGAGCCGCCCGCCGGAGCCTCCCCTCCCTGGCTCTCTCTCCTCCCCGCTCTCTCTCTCCCTAGCTCTTCCTTCCTCTCTCCCTCCCAGCCACTCCCCTCCCCCGCGGCGGCCGCCTCCGCCAGCCTCGCCGGCGCCGTCCCCTCTCCCTCTCCCGCTGGCCGCCAGTTTCTCCTCCTCCTTCCTCCTCTTCTTCCTAGCCGCAGCAACCCAGAATCTGACCCCGAGCTCCTCCGGCCGCCGTGCCAACGCCGGCCGCGCTCCCCCAGGCCGCCTCGGCCACCTCCGGCCCCCGGCCGACCTCGCCGTCCTCCGGCGACGTCCCCAGCAGTTCGAAACTCTAGCCCTAGGGTGGACAGCATCCCGACACGTGTCGGACACGTGTCGGACACGAGAAACGCAAGTTTCCGGAGCCCTGTTCAGGTATATTTTTCTCGCTCCTCGTAACTCTGTTTTCAATTCCGTCAGTTGCTTAGTGTAGCCTGCATGATCCCCTCGGTGCCCGTGCAATCCGCTCGAAGCATCGCGTCCTGTGGCGATCGCGGCACGCGATCCAAAAACAGGAAAAACAATGACCCGATTCACCCCGGAACTGGGTACGCCCCGCCAAACGGGACGACTTGGTCGCACGCGGTCTTTACCAAAACGTGCGCGACATTGATACGGACGTGTAGGAATTCGGAGAAGTTGATTTGGATGTGCGTGCACACCGGAATCAACGCGTATCCACCGACACCGCCCCGTATCCGTCAGTTCTGGAACACGCTGCAACTTTGTGTACACATGTCGGATCGAGACGAAACTTGCGCCATCGGACTCGTAGCAATACACTGGTCCTGTGAGCCAAGTTTGGTTCGATTCTGAGAACGTTGACAAAATCGCGTATCGTGGGCCCTACAGGCTCCACTTAACGGGCGATTTTGTGATCGGCTCATCGGAATCCAATTCTGGAAGTTCCGTTGGGTTCGTATCATCGTTCCTGACTTGTTGACACTAAGTTTGGTGAATTTAGAGACCTTTGACCCTGACACATTTTTCGGTGCAAAGTGGCCCACATGTGGACTCCACTTTGACCAGAAACTGTCATTTTTGCCCCTGTGTCCAAATTGGACTTAAGGACAGGCGTTTCTAGCTATTTGATATTTTCTGAGACTGTTAGTGATGTTTATTTCAGCATCCGGAGACATTTATTCTGAGGCCATAGTTTCTGACTTTTGGCACTTGACATCTGGACATTATATTTGCAGCTCTCCTGCCAGGCAAGTATACATTGCCTTGTTGTACTGTTTAAATTCAGTTATTGTTAGTTACATGTCTATTTATTTAATATTATATAAATGTGCGCGTCCGAGCAGACTCGGGTGCAGTCAACGATGGCGTTGACGTTAGGACTTGTGTCTGACCTAGTGTCTAGTAGACCCACCTAAAGTTGTGAAGTTATTGATATAACTTCCCAGGCCTTGACACGTATCATTACACGTCACAGAGTGAGTACATGTAGGGACGCGTGCCTCATGCACGACTGGCCATCAGTGTGAGCAACACGTGTAGCGGTATTTAGCTCAGTTGTTTATTTTATTGAGACTTGCATCATAGTTCGAGATGTCCACGTCGTTTTCACGACTTGTATATCTACATTGGGCGGGAAAGACACCTAGTAGGCGTATGGGACACCCCCTCCTTGATTGTTTTATACCTTCGTACCATGCTCCTCGGAGATGGTCGATTGCAGAGCTACCCGTGAGTCCGGGGGCATATGACACATATACTAGCCAGTCCCGACGATTGGTGAATTACGTCAGCATATGTCTAGCCACACATTCCCATGCGTACTACAAGGTCTTTAAATTGCATTCACTTAGATGGTTAGCACACCCCATTTATTTATTCAGTATTTACATTATGGCATGTCACTTTTATGTATCTTGCTATGTCCCTCTGAGGACCTGGTTCCCTGCCAGGTGTGTATGTTCTTGAGTATTCACAGGAGCACAGATCCGGACAGGTTACATATATTCCGAGGAGGTCTTCTCTTCGAGCCTCGTGATTGTTCAGATGTTCTTTTATGGTGTGTATCCTGGTTCCTTTTATATTCCATTTCGGCAGTGGATTTGTTTCCATCCGACTGTCGTTCTTTAGCTATTTATTTTATTTAGTTACTTATCATTGAGTTTTAGTTACCTGATTATTGGTTATTCATGTCTATGTGATATTCTGTGGATGAGATTTAGATATTACCCTATGACTTATGATTAATTATACCACTGGTGAATTATTGTTCATTATACAGCGTACGCACGTATATGTGGTTTCCATATATTGGAGTTGCCATATATACGGGCGGCTGGCACGGTTACGTATCCTAGTCCTACGTATTTTGGGACTGGGGCGTGACAGTGTTTTTAGTGGTGGCCCATGCAGGTCGAGAGCATATTGTCTCGGTTACGTTACTGTACCGAGCAAGCCTGCGTCTCAGAGCATATTATCTCGGTTACGTTACTGTACCGAGCAAGCCTGCACCTAGGATTAGAGCATAGAATCTCATCCATAATTTACTATGACTTATCTTCCTTCCAGTCTGTCCTACTTACATAATTGCATCTTGCTTGAATCCTGTGCTTCCCTGATAATTCCTTAAAGTATAGCCCTTGCTAGAATATAGGAATCATTGTTGATAGGATGATAATTAGAGTAGTATTCCTATTAAGAACACAACTAGGGCTTAAACACATCCCTAAGTTTAGGATACCGAATGAACCCTAGTCTTCCATACTACCTAATGAACCCTAGCATCACTACCTATTGATTAACTTACCATTAACCCTTGACGCATTTATGTATGACTTGAGAGTATTATAAACACTAGTAGGATTAGTTAGAGAATTGATCATAGTATTGACCCTAGTCTTGAGGAACCAATAAAATCCAAAGTTGAATACTAAGACTGAAACCTCATCCTATGTTGGATAACCAGAGTGTTACGCCAGAGACCTTTACCCTTGTTGGCGTAAAACCCATTTTGACCGTTGTTGGCATAAGAACCAAACAACTGCCTAGTTAGAAAAAACCAATTCTGCAGAAGATCATCTCCTTTACGCTGCAGTTATGACGACTGCTACCCTCGATTCCTTAGTCTTCCTTATCCTGCGTATGAGACGTCATGCAAGCAATGTAGGTAACTGCCCTGCGTAAACTTGATGATTCTTGAATATTAGATAACCAGCGTAGAGTAACCTGAATAGGCATAACATATGGATAGGATGTGAGCATAATTGTTACAGCCTTAGCTTTCCCCAGCCATGACCCAATCTTGTGCATTAAAATGCAGAGATACACCTCGAGCCTGTGCAAAAAGAAAACAGCTTTCTGACAGGACATCTGATCTTGTCTCACCTCGAGCATAAAATGACTTGTATCCAATCAGTCACTAGACGACAACCTGGGTCCTCGTGCAAATTCATCATCACAACCGACCACTCGATCGTTGTACAATTACTTTTGTCAGATGTCAGGATTCACAAAAATTTGACTGACAAACTCATAAGTTTCTCGTACAACTTTACGCTGCAACGAATGCTAGACCTTACGCAGAAGATATTTTGCGCAGATTTAGCGCAAAATTTTTACGCTCAGACTTTCACCCAGACTTTCGCGCAGACTGTTACGTACAGACTTTTTACGCGGACAGCTCTGAAGTTCTACCTTACGTTTCTCTGTGTTGCGCGGATAGCCCTGAAGCCATGCGTTATGCCAAATTATTTTATCTCCGCTTTACGCAGACAACCTCGAACCCCTACTTTACGCAGACTTCCTTAAATCTCTATTTTAGGCAGACAGCCTATAGTGTATATTAAGATTATAGAACTTAGAAGGCCATACCTCTTTTAGGTCAACTAGCGACTTAGACAAGGAATTAGAATAACAACTGTAGAGATTGTAGAGTCTTGTCTTTTTGTGAATTTGAATTGTTTTGTAAATTCTCATATCATAATCTAGCGTACTTATAATTGCTGTCCTACCTTGACTTATGATGCTATTATAGCCTAGTTTTGCAAGCTTATTCTTTATCGAGCTTGTTCATGACACATGTGTTATTGGGGCCTGATCCACTCCACTAATACAATTGTCTATTCAGAATCAGTGTATTACGGTCTGATCAACCTTAGTGCATTTTGATTCGCCCTTCGCATAACTACTTTACGTGGATTGAGATATATAGTGATTAGTAGACAGATGTACTTGTCCTCTAGATATGTCTAAGCATATCGTATCAGTTACATAACTGTACTAACACGAGCATGTGAATAGGAATTACCAAAAATAATATTTCAATCCACAACTGTTTTGACAATTCCCATTTGAATTCTTTGAACGCCTTAATCCCCACACTTCTAATCTATTACCTTCCCCTTGAACTCTTGACTACTATTTTCCGTCTTCCCTTATTTCGGAAAGGCGAAACTTCGTGCTTAGTATAAGTACAAAAGTGTATTGTTTCTGTAGCCATTTCTATTTATTTCTTGGGTATTTACCAAACCTTATTATTAGATTAGATTGCAGTTATAAACGGTGCTACCTTTAGATGATCTTCGCTACCTACCTACTTTCCTGGTACGTGCATCCCTAGGACAGCATGAAATTTTTATTTTGCCTCGTAACTTGGGTCAAGTCAGAACTCAAGTGTTACGATAAAGAATGTATCATTTTGCTGTAAGGAGTCTAAATGGATTTTACCTGGATGAATAATTGACTGACTCCTGAAAGGATAGCAGCACCTATGACTGGGTTGACTTATAAGGATTAAGAATTCCTATGGACCAACGAGTGTCAAGCCGCTTTCGAGGAGTTGAAGAAGCGACTGACCACAGCACCCGTATTGACTATTCCATCCGGATCAGGCGGTTGTGATCTACAAACGCATCAGAAAAAGTTTGGGATGCGTATTAATACAGGATGGCAAGGTAATGGTATATGCATCTGGACAATTATGAGTACATGAGAAGAATTTGGAACTTGCAACCGTCGTAATTACTCTGAAGCTATGGAGACATTACTTATATGAGACAAATCGTAAGATTGCATGGCATACCAATCAGCATTGTACCAGACAAGGATACGCGTGACCAGAGTTGGTGGTCAACCCCGTAGAGACAGTTAAGTAATACAAGGACACTTGCGAGCAGTGCAAGACAAACAACAGTAGTAGACAGACCGTCATTATCGTCCCTTGGAATTCAAAAAGGACGATCATGTCTTCTTGAGAATATCACCTACTAGAGGCACCATTCGATTCGGAGGACGCAGCAAGTTGAGTCCAAGGTATGTTGGACCATTGGCATGCTAGAAAGAGTAGGAATAGTGGCATATCAACTTGCGCTACCACCTTCACTTGAGGAAGTACTTAATGTATTCCACGTGTCGCAACTCAGGCGATATGTGACAGACAGTAGTCATGTTCTCAACCATTCAGAGATCACCATTAGGCCGAGCTTGTCGTATCAAGAGTAACCCGTGGGAATCCTTGATCATCAAGAAAAGGTATTGAGGAATCAGTCTTTTCCCTTGGTCCGCGTGACATGAAAGCATGGCGCGCCAGGAGAATCTACTTGGAAGCATGTGGACGACATGCGTAAACGTATTTCGAACCTATTCGTAAACCAAGATATAAATTACTTTGTTAAATTATATCTTATGCCGTCTTTCCCTTCTACCGTGGCTTAGTTTTAATTTCGAGGACGAAATTTTTATAAGTTGGGTAGATTGTAAACCCCCTCGACCAGAATTCAGTATTTTTAGGATTATTTTAACAATTTAGGATTTATGGCAATATTTTAATTTATTTTGCCTACATATCCTGTTGACTTGTGCACCTGTCATTCACCGAATTATTTGGAGCTTTACCTTAACTGTTATCCCCGAACGAAGTTCACATACCTGTCCTAGACATGTCAGACTATTTTCCTGAATTTTGTGCAACTCCCAGATACTTTGTTTTGAGCCTCGTATGAGACGCACAAATATCGTTACAAAAGACCGTATTTATTTCCTATTTAATTTTCTGCTCTTTACCCACCTCTGTACCAATAGAGATTTGAGGCCCAACATACACCTGTTTTGGCCAAACAAAAATACGTTAATTTTCTACACTGAGTATACTACATTTAGTGTATTGACACCGTAGAAAAATTATGACCCTATCTGCCTCTAAATAATTAGAGAACACCGTGCGCAGTATTTATTAATAAATACGATGACCCGTATCACCCAGAAACCAGGTCCAATCCCTGCCCAGACTCACCCCCATTCCCCCGGGACCCTCACATAGCTATTTCCCTCAATTCTGTGAATTTTAGAATTTTCAGGAATTGGGTGTTTTTCCAGACAATTTCGTAATTGCGCAATTTCCCAAAATAGGGCCATTACGCAATTTATGAAATTACCGGGACTTTCCTGCAAATTGCAGTGCGAGGTGTCACTCCCTCATTGGTCGGTGAACCTGCACCGTCCATTTGGAGACGGGACCCACCCGAAAAGATCCCGAAAAGATCCCGGAAATATCCCAAAATATCCTAAAATATCCTAAAATATCTATAGATATTTTCATTTATTTATTAATAAAAACTTTTATAAAAGAAAAAGAAAATAAAAAGAAAATAAAAACAAAAACCAAAAACATCCCCAGCCGCAGCCGACCGACCCCCCCTGGCCGGCGGCGACGCACCCCCCCCCCCCCGGCCGCCGGCGGCGAGCTGCCCCGCGAGCCGCCCGCCGGAGCGTCCCCTCCCTGGCTCTCTCTCCTCCCCGCTCTCTCTCTCCCTAGCTCTTCCTTCCTCTCTCCCTCCCAGCCACTCCCCTCCCCCGCGGCGGCCGCCTCCGCCAGCCTCGCCGGCGCCGTCCCCTCTCCCTCTCCCGCTGGCCGCCGGTTTCTCCTCCTCCTTCCTCCTCTTCTTCCTAGCCGCAGTAACCCAGAATCCGACCCCGAGCTCCTCCGGCCGCCGTGCCAGCGCCGGCCGCGCTCCCCCAGGCCGCCTCGGCCACCTCCGGCCCCCGGCCGACCTCGCCGTCCTCCGGCGACGTCCCCAGCAGTTCGAAACTCTAGCCCTAGGGTGGACAGCATCCCGACACGTGTCGGACACGTGTCGGACACGAGAAACGCAAGTTTCCGGAGCCCTGTTCAGGTATATTTTCTCGCTCCTCGTAACTCTGTTTTCAATTCCGTCAGTTGCTTAGTGTAGCCTGCATGACCCCTTCGGTGCCCGTGCAATCCGCTCGAAGCATCGCGTCCTGTGGCGATCGCGGCACGCGATCCAAAAACAGGAAAAACAACAACCCGATTCACCCCGGAACTGGGTACGCCCCGCCAAACGGGACGAGTTGGTCGCACGCGGTCTTTACCAAAACGTGCGCGACATTGATACGGACGTGTAGGAATTCGGAGAAGTTGATTTGGATGTGCGTGCACACCGGAATCAACGCGTATCCGCCGACACCGCCCCGTATCCGTCAGTTCTGGAACACGCTGCAACTTTGTGTACACACGTCGGATCGAGACGAAACTTGCGCCATCGGACTCGTAGCAATACGCTGGTCCTGTGAGCCAAGTTTGGTTCGATTCTGAGAACGTTGACAAAATCGCGTATCGTGGGCCCCACAGGCTCCACTTGACGGGCGATTTTGTGATCGGCTCATCGGAATCCAATTCTGGAAGTTCCGTTGGGTTCGTATCATCGTTCCTGACTTGTTGACACTAAGTTTGGCGAATTTGGAGACCTTTGACCCTGACACATTTTTCGGTGCAAAGTGGCCCACATGTGGACCCCACTTTGACCAGAAACTGTCATTTTTGCCCCTGTGTCCAAATTGGACTTAAGGACAGGCGTTTCTAGCTATTTGATATTTTCTGAGACTGTTAGTGATGTTTATTTCAGCATCCGGAGACATTTATTCTGAGGCCATAGTTTCTGACTTTTGGCACTTGACATCTGGACATTATATTTGCAGCTCTCCTGCCAGGCAAGTATACCTTGCCTTGTTGTACTATTTAAATTCAGTTATTGTTAGTTACATGTCTATTTATTTAATATTATATAAATGTGCGCGTCCGAGCAGACTCGGGTGCAGTCAACGATGGCGTTGACGTTAGGACTTGTGTCTGACCTAGTGTCTAGTAGACCCACCTAAAGTTGTGAAGTTATTGATATAACTTCCCAGGCCTTGACACGTATCATTACACGTCACAGAGTGAGTACATGTAGGGACGCGTGTCTCATGCGCGACTGGCCATCAGTGTGAGCAACACGTGTAGCGGTATTTAGCTCAGTTGTTTATTTTATTGAGACTTGCATCATAGTTCGAGATGTCCACGTCGTTTTCACGACTTGTATATCTACATTGGGCGGGAAAGACACCTAGTAGGCGTATGGGACACCCCCTCCTTGATTGTTTTATACCTTCGTACCATGCTCCTCGGAGATGGTCGATTGCAGAGCTACCCGTGAGTCCGGGGGCATATGACACATATACTAGCCAGTCCCGACGATTGGTGAATTACGTCAGCATATGTCTAGCCACACATTCCCATGCGTACTACAAGGTCTTTAAATTGCATTCACTTAGATGGTTAGCACACCCCATTTATTTATTCAGTATTTACATTATGGCATGTCACTTTTATGTATCTTGCTATGTCCCTCTGAGGACCTGGTTCCCTGCCAGGTGTGTATGTTCTTGAGTATTCACAGGAGCACAGATCCGGACAGGTTACATATATTCCGAGGAGGTCTTCTCTTCGAGCCTCGTGATTGTTCAGATGTTCTTTTATGGTGTGTATCCTGGTTCCTTTTATATTCCATTTCGGCAGTGGATTTGTTTCCATCCGACTGTCGTTCTTTAGCTATTTATTTTATTTAGTTACTTATCATTGAGTTTTAGTTACCTGATTATTGGTTATTCATGTCTATGTGATATTCTGTGGATGAGATTTAGATATTACCCTGTGACTTATGATTAATTATACCACTGGTGAATTATTGTTCATTATACAGCGTACGCACGTATATGTGGTTTCCATATATTGGAGTTGCCATATATACGGGCGGCTGGCACGGTTACGTATCCTAGTCCTACGTATTTTGGGACTGGGGCGTGACACCGGGGTTGAGGACTATAGCCGAGGGGTCGCGGCGGGGTGCTGGAGGAGATCCGGCGAGGCTGGTCGAGGCGGGCGGAGCTCGAGCTGCTGCTGTTGCTGGCAGGAGGGGAAGGGGCTGGCTGCGAGGCGGAGAAGAGGCTGGAGGAGGTTGGGGTTAGGGTTCAGGTAGGAGGAGGAAGGCGAGGGTGGCGCTGGGGTTTCGAGTCGGCAGGGTCGAGGGCTTAGGCGGCGGGTCGTTTGGGAGCAGAGGAGGGAGACTAGGGCAGGGGGTGCTCCGTGCTCAGGCGGAGGGGTCGGGTTCCAGGCGGTGCTCGGGCTGCTCGGGAGGAAGGAGATGAGGGGTGGCGGTGAGTCGCATGGAGGAGACGGAGGAAGAAGAGAGGGAGGAGGGCGGTGGTGCGTCTGGGATGCTGGTGGTGGTGGTTCTACGGGACGGTGGTCGTCTACTCGTGGTCGAGTTTGTCGGCCAGGCAGAAGTATTCTGGGCGGAGAGGTGGGCTAGGGTTCCGGCGAAGCGGGGCGAGTCCGGGCGGCCGAGGGGAGAGGTTCGTCGGGCGAAGAGCGGCTGAATAGATTAGGCTTCCGGCAGCGTCGAGGGGTTAACTAGGCGATCGCCAGTGGATTAGAATAGGGTTCATATTAGGATTTGGGTTACGGGTACGGGTCGGGTCAACGGGTCTGGTTCAATAGGAATCCGGCCCGACCCGCTAGTGTTTAAGTATGGGTTTGGGTCCGCGGGTTTCGGGTCGGGTTTGGATCCGACCCGACCCGATAAGGCTGGGTTCGGTTCAGTTGAACCGTGTCTGAGTTGGTTTGATTTATTTTGGAAATAACCCAGTTTATTTTAGGGGGTTTAATTCGGTTTATTTCTACATTGGTTTTTAGGGCTTTAAAAATGCTTCTGGGGTCTAATAAATTCCCGGAAAATTACCCTATGTCCAGTTTTCCATTTTACACCCAAAAATATTATTTTCATAATATTTGAAAATTAATTAATAGCAATTAAAAATCATTTAAGTTCAAAATACCTAGGTTTTAATTACAGAAAATTCCCAGAAAATTCCAGAAAATTGTGAAAATCTAAATTAAAATTTTTTGAAAAATCAGGGGGCTTACAGCCTTGTATCGTTAAATCAAAATTGATTGAAACGTACTGCTTGTCCTCAGTAAGTCTCGAGGACGAGACTTTTTCTGAGTTGGGAAGGATGTAACACCTTATTCCGCTCAAGCGGACTGCCGTTTGAAACGGCAATAGTGCATGTCCCGACCCACTTTGCTCAGACGAGAATACTCGTTTGAGGCAAAGGATATCCAGACTTGTCCCTACAGGAATCCGGCTTAGGCTTTCAGAGGCTCACTTGACGTATCGCTCTACCGAGGCGAATCATCGCTAAGGTGGGTGGCTACGGTGAACTTGTCTTTGCTTAGCCAGCACAGATAAAATCTGGAATGATACATGCTAGTCGCTAGGTGATTCACCCCTTGCATGGTAATAAGAATTCAACGCACCTAGCTAAGGGAATAATCCCAACTTGTATTGCTTGTGCTAGAACATGGAAATGAAACATTGCATGTATATATATATGTTCAGACCCTTGCATACTACCCTAGAACGTGTTGCTCAAGAAGTCCCTTACGATCTCACTCCTCGGCTTACCTTTGGGCCCGAGCTAACGTGAATGTTCGTGTTTATACAATTGCATGCTTGTCTGCTTGTATGTTGCCTTATTTTTATCCAAACTCCGGGAGACTACTAAGTAGTCGTTCCGTGCATGATTAAACCTGCAAGTACCCGGGACCGTTAGGTCACCAGGCAGCCCCGAGCCAGGGGAATGCATCAAGGCAAGTTATTCACTGTACAGAATCAAGATTCAAGTATCTCGTGTACTCGTGTTCCAGTGCACTCGTATTCTCGTGTTCTAGTGCACTCGTATTCTCGTGTATCTCGTGATAATTGGAAGACCCAAAATTGTATGTCGCGGACTAGTTCCACCGACGGTCACCGGGGCACTGGGCCCGATCCGATCCGGATGGAGCTCGTGTGTAGTCATCGTGTTCAGGAGTGGATAGCTTGCAGCGCATCGTGTACTCTCGTAGCATGCTATCCTTGTTCTTGACTACATCCATAATGGCTATGCCAGCGACTCGTGTTCATATAGATAAGTCATCCTCGCTTAGCAGCTATCCGCATGCGAGTTATTGCATCGCATCAAGGAACAACTGAACACCTGAACGATCTTGATATAACGACCCTTGTGTTTGCATAGGCTATGCCTCCTGAATGTTTATACTTGCCCGTGCTTGAATTAACAATGTTTGTCTTGGACAGGGAAGGTAAAATGGTAAGTTGGTAAGTCTCGCCGTGTTTCCTCTCATGTCGCACGGCGCACTGCCACACGAGTTAGGCTATTCAATATTTGCATGAAACTGATCCTAAGGCAACTAGAAAGACAACTTAATAGTTGGTGCACGGAACTTATATTACGTGTTTCGATTTGTCGAGCGGACGAGTATCTTCCCCACCAGTGTTTTATTTTTCTCCCTGCGCCAAGTGTTTTATTTTTCATAAAGGCTAAGGTTCCACGTGGACGTTGTTTACACCGGCAAAACAAAAACAAAAACAAAAACAAAAAAAAAAAGTATAACATGCATCCATGCATATAGAAGGAAAAGTTATTGTCATATGTT
Organism: Iris macrosiphon; assembly: GCA_036927795.1. Taxonomy (NCBI): domain Eukaryota; kingdom Viridiplantae; phylum Streptophyta; class Magnoliopsida; order Asparagales; family Iridaceae; genus Iris; species Iris macrosiphon. The sequence goes on from JAYESA010000004.1 coordinate 160,719,458, forward strand.
TACAAGGAAATAACAGTACATCTCCTTTGTAAAAGCATTATTCAAACAACCAATTAGCAGCATATGTTTTAATTAGATGATGGAACATAAATCTGGATCTTCTCTGTGGTAGTAAACCACATGAGGGTACGGCAAATAATTGGCCGGCACCCACAATGGCTGGTGCTCCTCAGCTTTGGGTTCCTCCTTCTTTGGCTCCTTAGGTTTGGCTTCCTCCTTCTTTGGCTCCTTAGTCGTTGACGCTGACTATATCGGCCCACCCAACCTGCTTCCTCAGAGTTATCGTAAGCGTAGCACTGTCGATGTTGTCCCCGGTCAACAGGAAATGATCTCTGTCCTTCCCGTCGATCGCAACCGAATCCACACCTTTAATTGCGGGTTCAATTATACATAATTACAAACTGTATCGACCAAACAAATTAAATTTCAATTGCATATATAATATTTGGTTCCAAGTTCTTTATACCTACCGTGAGCTGCTGCAATCAACTTCATGGCCTTTCTTCGGCGTTTATCGCAGTTCATCTGAACTTTGATCAATATCTTCTTCTGCAGTAAAAATATGCATCCCAAAATATATTTATTACACAATACAATGCAATGAGTTATTTATAGATCTCTATAATATAAGGTAGAAAAGATTGAATAAAAACCTGAACCTGAGGATGGATATATATATATATATACCTTCATCTTTGCTAAGAATAGGATCTCGCGAGGCTTCTATGGAGAGGTTCAGGTAAGTTTGTGTCGCTTTATATGGTGTAGTATGAACATATTGAAAGGCCTCGAAATATGGTTGGTGTCCGGAACTTTCCCAATAAATTATGTTTATTGAAAAAGGTACTACAAAATTCACTCAGAACATTTCAAATTTTTACTATTGATAATTATAAGTTTGTCACTCCCAAAAATTACTCATTGGACTGTCCATTTTCAATTAAATTTTTTTATAATCAGGACTACAAAAATTTTGACAGTCCTAACAATTGGTAGGACTGTCAAATATTTTACAATTCTAAAATATATATGTTGATTTTTTTGGACTGTTTAAATTTTGACAGTCCGGAAGGGAGGGCTACGCGAGGTGACAACTAGGGCTGGGCTGCGTGGAGACCGGAAGGAGGGACGAGGCGGAGGAGCGGGAGGGGAAGGAGGCGGCGGGAGGCTGGGGAGGAGGGGGAGGCGGAGGCGCGCGCGCGGTGGAGGACGGGACCGCTGTTGTGCGCGGGGACTTTGATGAGCAGTGTGTGCGGCGGCGAGCGGTGGAGGAGCAGAAGGGAGAGCATGAGGAGGGAGGTGAAGAGGGTGGACAGTTCCAGTAAAATTTAGACTAGCCTGAGTAAAAAAATTTCATAACTGGACTTGCCCCAATACTTGACTAGTCCTGTGTGTACTTTGTAGTGCCTTTATCATAAATTATGGGTAGGTGAAGGTTGGGCTTAAGGGGTCATTTTTTTTTCCCAAATAAAAAATATCAAATTTTACTGGAAACGATTTGCAGTCTTAAGGGGTCAATTAAAATAAGCCTCGATCTTAATCAGGTTTACTGAGATCGTGGATCTACAAATTTCTACTCTTATTATGAAGTTTGAAAACGATTCAATATTGAGTTGTCTAAGTCGTTTGTAAATACTTTACTAATTATTTTTTTAAAATTTAATTATTTAGCTACTTAATATTATTTACTTATAAAACTAAATAATTCTAATTCAACTAATTCAAGTGATTAAGGTGAAAGATATTTTTTCTTGATTACTTAATTTTGAATTCTAAAAATAATTTTATTCTTAATAATTATATATTTAAATTATTTTAATAATTTTTTTTACGCAGGTGGACATTACTGATTTAAAGATAATGTTGGCTCTACAAATTAAGAAATGGACAAAGGTTTTACTACATGTCTTCAACCTGACGTCAATTATTTGTTTCGGTGTCAATTTTTAATTGGATAGTTGGCCGATTTGTCATAAAATTATGTCCGAGAAATTTAAACTGTTAGTTGGCCGATTTGTTGACTTAACTTCACCGTACTATAGTCAACTAGTCACTGTACTATAGTCAACTAGTCACCTATCTTCTTGGCTAATTTGCACGTGATATTTTGAACTATCAAATTTTTTTAGTCTTATTATATTCTGAGCCCTTTTTAGCACTCAAGGATTCTTAAATTTTGATCTGTTAGTGTATCATTCAACAAAACGGTCAGGTGCAATTCACATGATTATGTTGGACATTATTGTCCTTAAAGCAACGAAAAAAATTTCTGTTATATTTTCTCTTTCTAAGTTTCTATCATTCTCGACTTTCTTGGAACAAATTTTGTATGAATGTTTCTCTGACTGTGTGAACATTTTCTTCGTTCAAAATCGAATTCACTTTTTTTCGTATAGTATATTAATAAAAAAAATTTAAAAAAAATCAAAGCCCTAAAAGCTGCCAACTACTTCTCATTTTTCTCCTACAACTTTTAATGTACACATGTTCCGTGGAACTCCACCCCCATTTCTGCTCCAACCGTTGGTTGTTGCTCGCTGGTTGTGTGGCAACATCTCATGCACGACGAGGGGGGAGCTTGAAGGGTAATGGGGTGGAGTTCGAGAGTTGGGGAGGGGAAGCATGAAGTAGGTAGGGTTTTGTTTCTTTTATTTTCATGATCGTATTCTCACGACCTTATGTCTCTTTAATGATCAATTCACGTAGTTGACTTGCTCCGCACGGTACATTGGACTAGTTTATAGGCTCGAAGGGCCTGGTTAAATTTGGATTTATGCAGAGAAAGCATCCAGAGTATTCATGATCGGAACGCAGATGATTCGTCATATGGTGGGTGGTTTTGATCATTTTCTCTTTTACCTTCATATTTAATAAAAATTAGTTTGTTAATCTTTGTTTATATATTCCATGAGACTGTTAATGAATGCTAAATAAAAAGAACTAAGATAAAAGAAAGTAAAATTATTGTTGTTAACTTGCTATATAGAAATATGGAATATTGAACTATTGCTATAGAAATATAAAATATAAAATATAAAATATAAAATATAATGTTACTGTTATGTTATCATATGGAATATAGTAATGTTATATTATCATGTGGAATATACTGTTGTTGTCACGCCCCAGTCCCAAAATATATGGGACCAGACACGTGGCAATGGCCAGCTTGTACGACTCTGTAGGACTTTTCAATTTAATGGACCCGATGAAGTGCACTTACACTGTCCATGGTCAAGTGATCAAGCTACATATATCTATTTCTAACATCCAACAACTAAACTAAATATCAATCCATGGTAAATAAATCTCAAGAAAGAACGGTACGCATAATTAGTCTGCAGCCCAATAATACAATCGTTCGAATAGACCAAGAGAATAATATAGGCCTATAAACACTAGGCTATAATAATAGAGTCACAATGGGAAGTAGTACATAACTGTAATAGAGAAAAGATATAATGATACCTGCAAAGATGACCAACACTCCACTGGATCAAGCATCATGCCACCAGCTCAAATAACCTCGAAGGGAACCAGGTTTTCAGAGGGACGTAACAAGATACAAAAAGTACATGCCATAAAGTAAATTCTGAGTTAAGTAAATCAGGGTGAACTATCCTTCTAAGTAATGCAATTTGAGGACAACTTGGTGCGTTTGGATAGGTGTAGGCTAGACACATGCTGACGTAATTCATCAATCATCGTGATCGGCTAATATATGCCACATATGCCCCCATAACAAGGGCCGTCGCGTATGTAATGACAGCCATAACGCTCCGAAGAATGCGGCGCCTGAATATAGTAACGTCCGTATCGCTCTGAAAAACGCATAATCTGCATAAATAATAACGTCAGTATAGCTCCGAAAAAAACAAAATCTGCATAAATAATAACGTCCGTATCTCTCCAAAAACGCATAATTTGCATAAATAATAACTTTTTTATCGCTCCAAAGAACGTAGAATCTACATAAATATAGAGGTGGGTGTCCTATATGCCTACCAGTTGTCCTCCCCGTCTAATGCTAATGTACACGTCTTAAGTACTACGTGGACATATCGTAACTATAATGCAAGTCACCAGTAGCAATACAACTATGCTAAGTACCATCACACGAGCTACTCGCACCGATAGGCAGTCAAGTGCGTAAGCCCGTGTTCTATCATGAACTCACTCCATGACGTAAAATGATACGTGTCAAGTCCTCGGAGTTATAATGATAACTTCGCAACTTTAGGTACGTCATTAGGAATTAGGTCGAACACAAGTCCTAACGTCGACGCCTTCGTCGACTGCACCCGAGTCATTCTCGGACGCACACAGTTATATAATATTTAGAGCATAATATAATAATAATTGAATTTAAACAGTACAACCCAGGCAAAGATTCGAACACGAACTCGCCAAGGATGTAGTAGCACAAGAAGAGGACTGCATGCAACAAATTTCTCCGGATGCTGTCACAAATATCATCAACAGTCCCGAAATGAGTGAGATACTCAAAAAAGTATATCCATACGTCCAATTTGGACACGAGAAAAATAACAGTTTCTGGTCAACACAGGGTCCATAAGTGGGCCCACGTTGCACTAAAAAATGTGCCAGAAACAAAGATCTCTAAACTTAGCATAATATAGGTCAAACAAGTTGTAAACAACGATATGAACTCAATGGTATGTCCAGTTTTGAATTTCGGTGAGCCGATCATAAATTTGCTCGTCAAGTCGAATTGTGGGGCCCACAAAAGTGATAATTTTTTGACTGTCACCAAATCGGGCAAAACTGGGGTTATAGGACAAGTCGAACGCCGCAAATTCAATGGTGCCAGTTTCGTTACGATACGACGAGCGTGCACAAAGTAATTGGGATATTACATTTGTAAAAGTGCCGATACGGAGTCTTTCGACCAATACGGGTCAAATTCGTCGTGCACAAACGACCAATTCGAATTTCGTCAACGCCCACACATCGAAAAATACCATATGCGCCTTTCAGTGCAATCGATACGCGATGAGGTTGTCCGGTTTGACGGGACCAACTCCGTATCAAAGATTTTCTAGTTTTTGAAAACTAATTTTCTCATGATTTGGAACTCAAATTACTAACCATAGAAAGCAAACTAAATTATTATAATTGAAGACAATACAAGAGGGTTAAGTTTTCAATATACCAGCAAAGTTGGTTCGTAAATCAATCAAGAGATGAGGAAGAAACATCATCATGAAATCAGGGGGGTTAGGTATTCGGTTCTAGACTGTCGGGTTCAAGCGTGTAGTCGGGTCGGGGCTCCGGCGGGAAACAGTCGGTCGGAGGTGCAGCTCCGACCAAGGGAGGCTTGGCCAGGGTGAGGGTGGCTCTGGTGGTGGTCGGGTTGCTCGGCCAGGGGGCAGCAACAACAACAGTTGCAGCAAACGCCGTGGTCACAACAAGGTGGAGGGGAAAGGGGGCGTGAAGGTGGTTGTGGTGCGACGGTGGCTTGGTGTCGATGGTGGTGGTAGCTTGGTTGCTGCGGGGGGGGGGGGGGGTGCTCCGGCGGCTTTCTCCGACGAAGGAGGCCAGACCAACTGTGGCAGCAACAACAGCATTTACAACAACAGCATTTACAACAACATCAGCAGTATTATGAGCAGCAGTTCCAGCGGATGTGAGGGAGAATAATGGTGGTGATGGACGGTGAAGTTGATGGTAGTGGTGGTGGTGATGGTCGAGGTTGTGGGTGGTGATGGAGGATGCAGCATCAGTAGCTGCTCGAAGCACAGCAACAGTGGTCGGGATCAGCAACAATTACTGTGGTGGCGGCGGCTGTAGCAGGTGGTGGAGGTTACTCAGGTGATGGCCGGAGTTGGGTATGGCCAAAGGAAATTGAAGGGGATGTGAGGGAGGTGTGAGAGGAGTTTGGAAGGAAGAAGTAGGGGTTTGAAGGAGTTAGGGACGGCTGGGGATGGGTTTATGTGCATGGAGTCGTTGAATTGGAGGGTGGTGATGGAATGAGAATTTTGATCAAGTGGTGGAGATGTAAAGCAAGGGTTTGGTCAGCCAAGGAAGTGTGGAGGGATGTGCTCCATAGAAATTACCCCAAAATGGGTGAACAAACAAGTGTGGAAGAGGAAAAGATGGGTTTTGTCTAGCCAAAAATACCTATGGCTGAATTCAAATTCAAAAGGGGTAAAAATAGGATTTTATATGCCAAAATTGATGTTTTGTGTGTTGTAGAGAGGGAGATTGGTGTGGAGTCACTACCAGAATAAGTCAAATTAGCGACGTCTGGAAACGTCGCTAAATGGCATAAAAATATCGATAAAAAAATTTAGCGACGTTTCAATGAAGCCTCAGTCTTAAATCGCCATTCAAGATGGATTGTAACATACCCCGCATTATGCGATATATTCCGCGATAAGGTGCAGTTGAGATCGAGTCAGAGCTTGGATTGAATGATAGAGTCATTCAATAAGACAGACCCAGCATACACGCGACACAGAATGCTATGCTTGAGATAGATTCGATAGTTTATGATAGAACAGTTTGCGCTCAGGAAGTATCGAGGACGAGACTTTTTTCTGAGTGGTGTATAATGTAACGACCCATTCTGTTCAAGCGGACAGCCGGTTCAAACAGTGCAAGTAAAACGACCCGACCCGCCTTGCTCAGCGAGATGACTCGTTTCTGTTGATATGGTATGTTGGGTGTCATATTTAAGTATAGTATAAGCAATGGGAATATCCTGAGGACATATTTGTGATGCCAGAATATGTCACAGGATATTCCATTATGAGATTATTGTCATAATGATTGAGATCATTGTATTAATGACTGTAAGGCTATATAATGACAATGAGACAATCAATAAAATAATAAACTAATTTCAACATGGTATCAGAGCTATGTTTCCACAAACCCTAGCTGTCACCAAGCTTCCACAAACCCACAGGAGGATTTCCTAAATCTCCTCCACCAAACTCTTCCACGCCCCCCCTCTTCTCCGCCCTTCGCTGTTGCTGCCCCGTCCCGCTACTGCTGCGGCTACTACTGCTGCTGCGACTGCTGCTGCTGCTGCGACGGCGGTTGTGACATGCGTGCTGTCGCCTCCTCCGTACCAGCATGAGACAGCGCCTAATAGGGATGCCTAGATCTGAAAAAAAAGGGGGGACATGTTCGGATCTAGGAGCGGACGACGAGGACGAGCGTGAGTCATGGAGCGGACGTGACATGATTGGATAGACGATGCAATCGATGGAGGAGATCATCAAGAAGCTAGATTCTGCAGAGGTGGCGACGTTGATGAAGTTGTTGACGATGTCGGCTGGTGAGAACACGACACGAACGTCGCAGGAGTTGAAGCTTCCCTCCATCGATCTGAAATTAGATGGACCAGCCACCTATCTGAGTTGGTCACGGCGGGTGAGAAGAACCCTCGCAGAAAAAAACATGGAGGGGTTCCTGACGGGCGAGACGACAAAGCCGGACGAGGGCTCGACAGGACGCGATGAGTGGAAGTCCACTCATATGGTGATCTACATCTGGCTTCTCAACTCCTTAGTCCAGTCTATTGCCGCCATAGTAGACGATATTAAGATGGTGAAAGATGTGTGGGAGAAGTTGAGAAGGACCTATGATGGTGTGGGGAACAACTTACGGGTCTTCCAGATAAAGGGGGAGATTGATGACACCGTACAGGGAGAGAAGACGGTGCAGGAGTATGCCACGGAGTTGGAGCGTCTGTGGTTGGATTATGATCACTCCTCAAATCGGGCGAGCTGCGGGGACCCTAAGTGTAAGGATAGACAGGTGTGTCTGCAGGAGAGGACGATGAAGTTCCTCAAAGGGCTGACTGCAGCTTTCGCACAGAGGACGGCCCTACTTCTAGCCCAACCAAAGATCCCTAGCCTTGAGGAGGCTATCTCATCCATGATCCAGGAGGAGACATGCATCAGGCTGCAAGCCGGGACAGGTGGTCCCCCCGAAGCAAAGTCAGTACTAGCGATCACCAGCTCAGGTAACACAGGATCTAAGGGAGAGCCCTGGCAGCATAACCGGCAGTGCTACAACTGTGGAGAGATGGGTCATCATCGGTATGCTTGTACCAAACCACCTAGGGAGGGAGATTCAGGTGGTGGACGAGGACCGTTCGGCGGACGAGGATATAATGGAGGACGTGGTCGTGGTCGAGGGGGTAGACGAGGCGGCCGAGGAGGTTATCGGGCGAACCTCCTGATATCAGAAGGGAACGGAGAAGCTGATGGCACCTTTACTGTGGAGGACCAGGCACTGGGAGACATGAGGAGTAGAACAGAGGAGGCGTCCACCTCATTCTTTGTTAGGGGCAACGCTGCCATGTATGCCCATCCATCAGAAGGTACTGACGAATCACTTGCCATTGCGTCTATCTCTTCCCTTAAATCATCAGACTGGATTATCGACTCGGGAGCATCTCGGCATGTGACGGGGAATGCTAGTGAGTTTTCTTCCTACACTCACCTAGCATCAGCAGACATTATTCAGACAGCTGATAGCACTTTCCAGCCAGTGGTCGGTAAGGGTACTGTTAATTGTACAGGTTCAGTAAGATTATCCAATATTTTACATGCTCCATCCTTTCCAGTCAGTCTCTTGTCCATTAGTTCTATAATCCTCCAACTTAAATGCATTGTTTCTTTTGATATTCCTAAGGTGACCTTCCAGGAGAAAGGGACAGGACGAAGACTTGGGACTGGCACTTGGCATGAGGGACTGTGGTACCTAGATCGAGAAGGACTGGACTCAGCATTGGTATCTATGGCAGAGAAGGCTGGCATGGAAGGACTGCAGCAGAGGACTGAGGATACCTTGATACTCCATCATCGGAGGATGTGACATTCTTCCTTTGATACTCTAAGTAAGTTGTATCTAGAGATTTATGCAAAAACAAATAAAGAGAAATTAGTATGTGATGCGTGCGAGTTAGGAAAACTTACTAGGAGCTCATATGTTGGCCCGGCTCATAGGAGCACTTTTGCTTTTGAGGTAGTACATTCTGATGTCTGGGGTTCATGTGCTACTAACACTATGAATGGTTATAAGTACTTTGTTTCTTTCATTGAGTGTGCCTCTCGTGTTACCTGGTTATATTTGATGAAAAATAAGAATGATGTACCTGCTTGTTTTCGGGATTTCCATAAGCATGTCCAGACTCAGTACAAAGTAGTTGTGAAGGTACTGAGGTCTGACAATGTAAACCCCCTGAATTTTTTTTAAATTATTAAATCTTAGATTTTTCCCAATTTTCTGGAATTTTCTGGGAATTTTCTGTAATTAAAATCAAGGTTTTCAATTAATAAATGATTTTTAAATTGTTAATAAATAATATTAAAATATTATGAAAATAATATTTTTGGGTGTAAAATGAAAAATTGGACTTAGGGTAATTTTTCTGGATTTTTCTGGGCCTCAGACCTATTTTTTAAATGCCTAAAAACAATTTTCTAATTAACTACTTAATTAATTAATTATTATTATTATTATTATTATTATTATTATTTCTATATCAGCCCGGCCCAGCCCACAGACACCCGGCCCAGTCCCCGCGGCCCATCAACCTTATCGGGTCGGGTCGGGTCTGCCGAACCCGACCCGCACCGCTAACCCACCCGGACCCGCTCCCCAGCCCCTCTCCCCCGACTGACTCGCTCCCCCTCCGCGCCCGGCGCCGCCGCCGCGCCACGATCCCGCGTCCACCGCCTTTTCCGCCGCACGCAGCGCCTGACCCCCGCCTCCCTCGGCCCACGCCACCATCTCCTCCCCTTTATAAACTCCCCTTCTCCCTCTCTCCGGCCGTCGACCCTTTTCCCCTCCGCCCGTACCACCTCGCCGCCGCCACCGCTTCCCAACCGCCGACGACGACCGCCCGGCGCCTCCACCGCTGCAGCCCCCTTCTTCCTCCCCTCCGGCGCCCCGCTCGGCCGTCTCTCGGCCGTCCCCGGTCGCCACGAAATAGCAGCAGCAGCGGACGCAGCCACTCCTCCGGCCGTCCCCGCCCGCTCCGCCAGCAGCAGCCGAGTAGCCGACCGCCTCCGTGAGCCGCCCGGCGCTTCCCCAGCCGCCTCCGGCCGGCCGCCCCTCCGCCGGAGCTCTCAAGCCCTAACCCTAACCCTAATTATTTTGGAATCAGACTCGGACACGTGACACAGGACACAGTGTCCTGTGTCGTGTCGGACACGATTTTGTCTGGTTTTTCGACCCAGTTCAGGTGCGTGTATCTTTCACCTCGTAGCTCTGTTTTCGATTCCGCAAATTGCGTTGCGAAGCCTGTATGACCCTCTCGGTGCCCGGACAAACCGCTCGGGGCATCGCGTCCTGTGGTGATCGCACACCGCGATCCAAAAACAGGAAAAACCAGACCTGTTTCACCCCGCTCGACGGGCGATTTTGTGTTCGGCTCATCGGAATCTAAATCTGGAAGTTCCGTTGGGTTCGTATCAGCGTTCCTGACCTGTTGACACTAAGTTTGATGAATTTGGAGACCTTTGATCCGGACGCGTTTTTCGGTGCAAAGCGGGCCCACCGGCGGACCCCGTTTTGACCCGAAACTGCCGTTTTTGCCCTTGTCTCCAAATTGGACCCAAGGACAGGCGTTTCTAGCTATTTGATATCTTCTGAGCGTGATGGTAATGTCTATTTCAGCTTTTGGACTCATCTCTGGAAATTCCCCGAGAACAATTAATCGGATCCAAACAAGAGGCAAGTACCTGCACTTCAAGTTTAACCTTTATATTGTGATAAATAATTTCCCTGCTTTATTAGTACCATTGATAATCATACGTAGAGTAGAACACTGGATTTCATGTCTTGAATAATATATTTCATGTCTTGCTTTTCATGTCGGGTGGGAGAATACTAGGAGGCATGTAGTTTACCCTTCCCCAAGTCCCGTTACTAGCTGTTGGTACGCGACTGTACCATCAGCCTTATACTTGATTATTGCTAGTCACTAGTCGTCTATGACGGCCTTATTAGCCTTATAAACCCCTACATGCCAACTATGTATTCTAAATACACAAGTTCACGCACATAATTCCTGTCTTGTTGCAATTCTTGTTACATTTACATTTCCTGTCACACTTTATTCCTGTTTTCTGGTTTATAGAAATTAATCATATTTTACTTCTAGTCTTGTTTTATAGCATTATTTCGCAGTTAATTTCACTACTTACTTACGCATATTCTCAACATGATGCTTAGTCAGTTATTTTCTACCTGTCACAAATATTTAGCTTAAATCTTGTTGTGCATTGTGTACTTTGCTCCTTTCCTGACTGGATCCGTTGTTTAGGCGATGATGAGAACCTTGCCCCTACCTATTATGGACCCTATGAGCCAGCAGGTGATACAGTTGCAGAGCCGGTTCCCCCCAGGAGACCCCTGCTGCTGAGTAGCTAGCAGTAGTTATCTTTTCTGTTTTTATCTTATTTAATCGGGTTTGTCCCCGATTTCATTCTGAATTTCTGTACTAAACATTTGAATCTGTTGTCACATTTATTTCAGTTACAATCTTAAGTTTCCATTCTCATTATTATCTTGCTTATGTTATTTGTGGATGAGCTAGTTTAGTTAAGTGTGGATTTGACCTAGACAGCGTACTACCGCCGATTCTGCGTCGTAGGCTGGACGTACCCACGCACTCGTGCCCGAATTTCCGGGTGCGGGTCGTGACACGTTTTTGTGGTGGCCCATGCAGGTCAACGACTAAATTGTTCGGTCTCAACTTAGGGACCGAACAGGCCTGCAATAAGATTGAGGATTTTAGGAAAAGCTCATCCACTTGATTGAATCGTTCTTGATATCCATATCGACTTCGAATTATTTTATTGACTTGCATCCTGCCTTGATTCCTGTGCGCCTTTTATCGTTTATTTTTGGATGCAGAGTAAAGGATCTACCAGCAAGCGACGAGGTTCCTACAAGATCACCACGAGATGCTCTACCAGCATGACCGTGGAGAACGCGCAGACTCTTGGAGTAGCCAACGCGCGTAAGTGATTTATTAGCTGCCGTTCCTAGTACTGTTTAGCTTGTGCCTATTGGTTCGTGACCTCAGCCCCAACCTAGTAATTTTAAACTTGCTAATAACCTGGAATGCTTTTATATCTGATAACTGTAGCCCCAACCTAGTAATTTTAAACTTGCTAATAACCTAGTATGCTTTAAATTTGATAACTGTATAGATTCCTTAGGCTTTTGCTATTGTGCTCATTTTGTGTTATTCTGTGGACTTCAATAAATTTTTGTACCTCTTTTCATCATCATCTAGCGCACTTAATTTTGCTGAACTCGACTGATGCTGCTATTTTATAGCCTAGTTTTGCAAGCTAACCCTTTTTCGGGCTTGTTCACGACACATGTATTATTGAGGCCTGATCAACCCCACTAATACAAGTGTCTACTCAGAATCAGTGTACTACGGTCTGATCAACCTTAGTGCATTTTGATTCGCACTTCGCATGACTACTTATGTGGATTGAGGTATAGTCGACTAGTCTACTTGCCCCTAAATACGTCCGAGCATATCGTATCAGTTACATAACTGTACTAATACGAGCATGCGAATAAAATAATTACCAGAATAAAATCTCAATCCATAACCGCCTGACAAATCCCATTAGAATTCTTTAAACGCCTTGATCCCTATACCTCTGTTCTACCACCTCGCCCTTAAACTATTTATTATTGATCCTCGTCTTCCCTTATTTCGGAAAGACAAAATCCTGTGTTTGGTATAAGTTGATTTGTAGTGCTAGACATACCCCTCAGACCGGACGAATTGATGATAACCCTTTATGACTAAGACAAGACCCTATGTGCTGTGTTTTGTGTTGCAGACTTAAAGATTCAATACCATGATTTATTAAGTTGGGACCTAGATTTACTAGTTGTACAGCCTTAGAGGATATATGGGTAAAATTATAAGTTGGGTAGCGACCGCAATGTTCACTTGAGAGAAAACCGTTGGACTGTAATCAAGTGAGATTGGACAGAGAGAACCCTGCTATAATATTAAATTTCGAGGACGAAATTTTTGTAAGTTGGGTAGGTTGTAAACCCCCTGAATTTTTTTTAAATTATTAAATCTTAGATTTTTCCCAATTTTCTGGAATTTTCTGGGAATTTTCTGTAATTAAAATCAAGGTTTTCAATTAATAAATGATTTTTAAATTGTTAATAAATAATATTAAAATATTATGAAAATAATATTTTTGGGTGTAAAATGAAAAATTGGACTTAGGGTAATTTTTCTGGATTTTTCTGGGCCTCAGACCTATTTTTTAAATGCCTAAAAACAATTTTCTAATTAACTATTTAATTAATTAATTATTATTATTATTATTATTATTATTTCTATATCAGCCCGGCCCAGCCCACAGACACCCGGCCCAGTCCCCGCGGCCCATCAACCTTATCGGGTCGGGTCGGGTCTGCCGAACCCGACCCGCACCGCTAACCCACCCGGACCCGCTCCCCAGCCCCTCTCCCCCGACTGACTCGCTCCCCCTCCGCGCCCGGCGCCGCCGCCGCGCCACGATCCCGCGTCCACCGCCTTTTCCGCCGCACGCAGCGCCTGACCCCCGCCTCCCTCGGCCCACGCCACCATCTCCTCCCCTTTATAAACTCCCCTTCTCCCTCTCTCCGGCCGTCGACCCTTTTCCCCTCCGCCCGTACCACCTCGCCGCCGCCACCGCTTCCCAACCGTCGACGACGACCGCCCGGCGCCTCCACCGCTGCAGCCCCCTTCTTCCTCCCCTCCGGCGCCCCGCTCGGCCGTCTCTCGGCCGTCCCCGGTCGCCACGAAACAGCAGCAGCAGCGGACGCAGCCACTCCTCCGGCCGTCCCCGCCCGCTCCGCCAGCAGCAGCCGAGTAGCCGACCGCCTCCGTGAGCCGCCCGGCGCTTCCCCAGCCGCCTCCGGCCGGCCGCCCCTCCGCCGGAGATCTCAAGCCCTAACCCTAACCCTAATTCTTTTGGAATCAGACTCGGACACGTGACACAGGACACAGTGTCCTGTGTCGTGTCGGACACGATTTTGTCTGGTTTTTCGACCCAGTTCAGGTGCGTGTATCTTTCACCTCGTAGCTCTGTTTTCGATTCCGCAAATTGCGTTGCGAAGCCTGTATGACCCTCTCGGTGTCCGGACAAACCGCTCGGGGTATCGCGTCCTGTGGTGATCGCACACCGCGATCCAAAAACAGGAAAAACCAGACCTGTTTCACCCCGCTCGACGGGCGATTTTGTGTTCGGCTCATCGGAATCTAAATCTGGAAGTTCCGTTGGGTTCGTATCAGCGTTCCTGACCTGTTGACACTAAGTTTGGTGAATTTGGAGACCTTTGACCCGGACGCGTTTTTCGGTGCAAAGCGGGCCCACCGGCGGACCCCGTTTTGACCCGAAACTGCCGTTTTTGCCCTTGTCTCCAAATTGGACCCAAGGACAGGCGTTTCTAGCTATTTGATATCTTCTGAGCGTGATGGTAATGTCTATTTCAGCTTTTGGACTCATCTCTGGAAATTCCCCGAGAACAATTAATCGGATCCAAACTAGAGGCAAGTACCTGCACTTCAAGTTTAACCTTTATATTGTGATAAATAATTTCCCTGCTTTATTAGTACCATTGATAATCATACGTAGAGTAGAACACTGGATTTCATGTCTTGAATAATATATTTCATGTCTTGCTTTTCATGTCGGGTGGGAGAATACTAGGAGGCATGTAGTTTACCCTTCCCCAAGTCCCGTTACTAGCTGTTGGTACGCGACTGTACCATCAGCCTTATACTTGATTATTGCTAGTCACTAGTCGTCTATGACGGCCTTATTAGCCTTATAAACCCCTACATGCCAACTATGTATTCTAAATACACAAGTTCACGCACATAATTCCTGTCTTGTTGCAATTCTTGTTACATTTACATTTCCTGTCACACTTTATTCCTGTTTTCTGGTTTATAGAAATTAATCATATTTTACTTCTAGTCTTGTTTTATAGCATTATTTCGCAGTTAATTTCACTACTTACTTACGCATATTCTCAACATGATGCTTAGTCAGTTATTTTCTACCTGTCACAAATATTTAGCTTAAATCTTGTTGTGCATTGTGTACTTTGCTCCTTTCCTGACTGGATCCGTTGTTTAGGCGATGATGAGAACCTTGCCCCTACCTATTATGGACCCTATGAGCCAGCAGGTGATACAGTTGCAGAGCCGGTTCCCCCCAGGAGACCCCTGCTGCTGAGTAGCTAGCAGTAGTTATCTTTTCTGTTTTTATCTTATTTAATCGGATTTGTCCCCGATTTCATTCTGAATTTTTGTACTAAACATTTGAATCTGTTGTCACATTTATTTCAGTTACAATCTTAAGTTTCCATTCTCATTATTATCTTGCTTATGTTATTTGTGGATGAGCTAGTTTAGTTAAGTGTGGATTTGACCTAGACAGCGTACTACCGCCGATTCTGCGGCGTAGGCTGGACGTACCCACGCACTCGTGCCCGAATTTCCGGGTGCGGGTCGTGACAGACAATGGAACGAAGTATACCAACAGGACGCTTGTAGAATACTTGTCAGCACACGAAATACAGCATCAGACCACATGTGCATACACACCAGCACAAAATGGAGTTGCAGAAAGGAAAAACAGACACCTTCTGGAGGTCGCAAGAAGTATGATGATCGACATGAATGTCCCACAGAGTCTGTGGGGGCATGCAGTGTTGACAGCAGCTCAACTCATCAACAGGATGCCCTCGAAGGTCCTCGGATGGAAGTCCCCATGTGAGGTATTGCAAGGCAATAATAGTGGGATACTCCCACTGAAGGTGTTTGGGTGGGTGTGTTTTGTGAAGGACAACAGGCCATCAGTTGGGAAACTTGACCCTAGAGCGGTCAAATGCATCTTCGTAGGCTACTCGGCGACCCAGAAGGGGTATGTGTGCTGGAGTCCAGTAGAGAAGAAGAAGTTTGTCAGTATGGATGTCCACTTTCGGGAGCATGAGCCATACTACCGCCAGGACGGAACTTCACACAACACGCCTAATACTGCCAGTATTAGGCGAGAGGGGAAGATGAAGAACTTGGTGGTAACCGATTTAGAAGTTTGGCATGGAGGCACGGAGAAGGGACAAGAAGGTGTAGGTGTTAGGCCTATGGCTCAGGGAGAGTTACTTACCTACAGCAGGAGAGAGAAGCAAACTGCAGGACCAGTACCGACAGTGCCAGTGCCTAGTCCCTTGCCTGCGTTCGTCCCAACTCCTGAGGCACCAACACCAACCCCCCTTCAGGTGATACCCCCTCCTTCACAAGATATCATTCCTCCTACTTCTACTCCTCCCACACCACTATCTGTACGGAGGACCATCGCAGCAATGCAGGAAATCCTCCAAACAGATATGGTTGGGATATTGCTCAGTTTGTTTCTTATGACCATATCCCTTCTTCTCATGGAGCATTTATAGCATCTTTGGATAGTATTACTGTACCTAACAATTGGCAGGTTGCCAAGAACGATCCAAAGTGGAAAGCGACAATGCACGAGGAGTTGGGAGCTCTGGAGAAGAACCACACTTGGGAGCTTGTGAGACTGCCAGAGGGGAAGAGATCAGTTGGATGCAAGTGGGTCTTTTCCGTGAAGCAGAACCCAGATGGACAGGTTGAGCGCTACAAAGCTTGACTAGTAGCCAAAGGATACAGTCAGACGTACGGCATCGACTATGACGAGACCTTTGCACCAGTTGCAAAGATGAGCACTGTCAGGACTCTGATTTCTCTGGCAGCGAATGGTGGATGGAAGCTACACCAACTGGATGTGAAGAATGCGTTTCTTCACGGAGATCTAGTGGAGGAGGTGTACATGGAGATACCACCAGGATTTGGCACCAATCAGATAGTGGGCAAGGTCTGCAGGTTGAAGAAGTCCCTCTATGGACTGAAGCAGTCTCCTCGAGCGTGGTTTGACAGATTCAGAAGGGCGATGATAGGGATGGGATATCAGCAGATCAATGCTGATCATACTGTGTTCTTCCGTCGGAGTGGAGGCTACATCACCATGCTTGCGGTGTATGTGGACGATATGATTATCACAGGAGATGATGAGCAGGAGATCGCCCTCAAAGGAAAGCTTGGCAAGGAATTCGAGGTGAAGGATCTCGGTCTTCTTCGGTACTTCCTTGGGACTGAGATTGCTCGAGAAGCAGAGGGGATAGTTCTCTCTCAAAGGAAGTATGCACTGGACCTTCTCACAGAAACTGGAATGTTGGGGTGCAAACCTGCAGCGACACCAATAGATCAGAGGTTCAAGATTGATGTTGAGGCTGGAGAACCAGTTGATCGGGATAGATACCAGAGACTGGTTGGCAAGTTGATCTATTTGAGCCACACACGTCCTGATATCTGCTTTGCAGTAAGTGTGGTGAGCCGCTACATGCATGACCCACGAAAGGGTCATATGGATGCAGTGTACCAGATTCTGAGGTACTTGAAAGGTGCTCCCGGGAAGGGACTAATATTCAGGAAGAACAATCACGTGAGCATCGAGGGCTACTGTGATTCTGACTGGGCTGGTTGTGCTGATGACAGGAGGTCTACCTCGGGATATTGCATATTTGTAGGAGGTAACTTGGTCTCCTGGAGGAGTAAGAAGCAGTCTATGGTGGCCAGATCGACAGCTGAAGCAGAGTACAGAACTATGGCCTTGGGAGTTGCAGAGCTGCTATGGT
Organism: Iris macrosiphon; assembly: GCA_036927795.1. Classification (NCBI taxonomy): domain Eukaryota; kingdom Viridiplantae; phylum Streptophyta; class Magnoliopsida; order Asparagales; family Iridaceae; genus Iris; species Iris macrosiphon. Next base: position 160,737,197 of record JAYESA010000004.1, read on the forward strand.
TGAAGAATATGCTGGTGGAGCTGAAGCTGGATCAAGGAGCCAAGATGAAGCTGTGGTGTGACAACCAGTCAGCTATTAGTATCGCCAACAATCCAGTACAGCATGACAGGACCAAACACATCGAGATTGATAGATTCTTCATCAAAGAGAAGTTGGATAGTGGATTACTGGAGCTTGGCCATGTTCCAACCAGGGATCAAGTTGCAGATGGACTAACCAAGGGACTCGCCTCAGTGAGCATGATTAGAGGATGTGACAAGATGGGCTTAGTGAATATCTTTCACCCATCTTGAGGGGGAGTGTTGATATGGTATGTTGGGTGTCATATTTAAGTATAGTATAAGCACATGAGAATATCCTGAGGACATATTTGGGATGCCAGAATATGTCACAGGATATTCCATTATGAGATTATTGTCATAATGATTGAGATCATTGTATTAATGACTGTAAGGCTATATAATGCCAATGAGACAATCAATAAAATAATCAACTAATTTCAACAGTTTCAGTCAAAGGATTCTAGACTCGTCCCTTCAGGAGTTCAGACTTAGACTTTTAAAGGCTCGCTCGGAGTATCGCTCGACCGAGTCGAATCATCGCTAAGGTGGGTGGCTGCGATGAACCTATCTTTACTTAGCCTGCACACTTAAAATATGGACGATACATGCTAGTCGTTAGGTGAATCACCCTTGCATGCTAATAAAGAATACAACGCACCTAGCTAAGGGAATAATCCCATCTTGTATTGCTTGTGTTAGAACATGGAAATAAAACTTGGCTACCTTAGCTTCGTGCAAGTAGACCCTGCTATGCCTCGAGTAGATCATTATATACTCTTCGTAGTGCACTGCTCGACTTGTTTACACTGCTCGTCTTATGGATTATGTCGCTCGATATGTCCAATTATATTGAAAGTTAATATATAAAAGATCTAATCATAAATATATAATTAAAGGCAAATATAAAAATCTAATATAATTTTTATTTATCACAAATGTTCCAATGTACCATCGAACTTTTTCGACACACACATGACGTGCGCATTTCGAAAAATAGTATAGGTTAGAAATCTCACTAATTCCAACACATGACATCGGATCATGGACACGTGGTTAGTGGCCCAATCAATCAAAATCAATACCAAAAATCAAGTTGCTCAGGAAGTAGAAGGCTTAGAGACCAATCAATCAAAACCAATAACAAGACCGCTTCCCAAACACACAATCGGTGAAAACTTAGGAGCTGTTTGGTAGTAAATAAGTAGGCAGCAAGTGGAGAGTTTTCAGCAGTTCATTTGCAACTGGCCATTGACTTTGATGTCCTGTACTGTTTGGTTTGCTGCAGCTTTTATTTTTTTGTGGCTTAATTATTTTTTTTTGCGTAATTTATTCAATGCCATACATTTTTTATATAATTTTCATACATTTTTTATATAAGTTTTGGAGTATCAAATTTTTTTTTTGAGTATCAGTTAATTTAAGAAGCTTTTGAGGGTATCAGTTAATTGTTGGATATCACTATTTTTTGAGTATCATACACTCCGTACAGTTTCCATATAATTTTTAGAGTATCACTTTTTTTTTGGAGTATCAACAAATTGTTGGGTATCAGTTGTACGAGTGGTAACAAAACAAAATTTACTGTCCAGCCTTTTTTTTGGTATATTTCTATGATAGCTTTCACCACTTGCATACTTGAGTATCCAAATTTTATGTCCAGGTCTCATTTTAGTATATATCTGTGATAGCTAACATTGTTCCACTTGGATACTTGTGATAGCTAATATGTTCCATTTGGATAATTATGTGAAATCAATTATTGAGCCCTTGTAGGCATTGCTTGAGCAATGTTGTTTTACTATATATTCAGCCTACTTTACATCTGGGATTACAGTCTGTTGGATTACTATATATTGTTTTACATTATTTAAAAAAATGATTGATGTGGTTGGATTACATTCTAAGGTGAATTTCTCTACAATGGCAAATGTATTTTTAATATGTATTACCAATTCGATTATTAGAAGTCCTTGGAATGAAGCTCCTTGATTTTTTCCAAATATTATTTCTTTCTTACTTGCAGTTTAGCCGAATTTTGGTTAACTGCTAAATTGTGCTGTCATATATTTTCTTCATTTTTACCTGGATTAGTAGAAGAAATTTAATGCAATTTTCACTACAATCCAATGTCAATTTTTGAGCAGTGGTAAGCATACAAATTTTTGATTTGGGATGAGTATATCACTTGCGCGGGTGATAATCCAAACATTGAAAGTTCCCTTTTTTTGTTCCCACCTACATTTTTTAAGTTATATCCAAACATAACATGGAAATTGCACACTTGGAGGAGGACAAAATCCTTCCTAACCAAACACATTTTAGCAAGTCAAATGCATTAAAAGTACCATGCATTATATCATGTGGAAAGTGCCACTTTCACACTTTCGAAGATCTAGCGCGAACCAAATAGGCCCTTACATAAGCATATTTAGAAAGGCTTGTTACTTTTAATAAAAAAAGAGATCGAGAAGAAAAGAAATGAAGGATTTATTAGAACATTCATAGTGGGAGAGGTTTGGAGTCTGTCATAGCTTAAAAATTACTACAATGGACACTTGTCCATACTTAAAAATTACTAAAAAGCTAAAAAATACTCCAGATTTGGAGTCTGTCATAGCTTGTCTACATTAATTGTTGGGTCCACCCAAAGTAACAAAATATGTACGAAAAATAAAAAGAAAAAAAAAATGTAAGAAAAAATCTTACCAAACATAGAAGAAAAATAAAGAAAAAAAATGGGAGAAAAGAGTGGAAATTAATTTGGAGTGTACCATTATGTGTCAATATCAAGAGGACACTAAAAAAATAGTAATTTATCTAATTTTAATAATTTGGAAGCTCTTACTTGCTAAGTGGTTGTTACTCCAACCTAGCTACTCTCTTTGGAGATATTATGACCCGATCCTCTCATACCTTTAGCTAGTTATGAAATGAATAGAATTAGTATAACATGCATCCAGAAGGAAAAGTTATTGTCATATGTTTCCAAGGAAATAGCAGTACCATCTTCTTTGTAAAAGCATTATTCAAACAACCAATTAGCAGCATATGTTTTAATTACATGATGGAACATAAATCTGGATCTTCTCTGTGGTAGTAAACCACATGAGGGTATGGAAAATAATTCGCCGGCACCCACAGTGGCTGGTGCTCACTTTCAATTATTTTTTTTTATTTTCAGAATTGTAAAAAATTTGAAATTTTTTAGGACTGTTAAAATTTTGACAGTTCTTCCAATTGGTAGTAGGACTGTCAAAATTTTGACAGTCCGAAAGGAAGGGCTACACGAGATGACCACGAGGACTAGACTGCGTGGAGGTCGGAAGGGGGGACGAGGAGGAGGAACGGGAGGGGAAGGAGGCGACGGAAGGCAGGGGAGGAGACGGCGGCGGAAGGCGGCGGTGGAGAACGGAGGAGGAGGCGGAGGCGCGCGCGAGGTGGAGAACGGAACCGCTGCTGCGCGCGGGGGCCTTTATGAGCAGTGGAGGCGGCGGTGAGCGGTGGAGGAGCGGGAGGGGGAGCAGGAGGAGGAAGGTGAAGAGGGTGGACTAGTCTGAATAAAAAAATTTCATAACTGGACTAGTCCCAATACTGGACTAGCCATGTGTGTACTTTGTAGTGCCTTTATCACAAACCTAAATTATGGGTCCGTAAAGGTTGGGCTTAAGGGGTCATTTTTTTTTTCCAAATAAAGAAATATCATAATTTACTGGAAACGATTTGTAGGCCTAAGGGGTCAATTAAAATAAGCCTCGATCTCGACAGATCATTGATCAGGTTTACTGAGATTGTGGATCTACAAATTTCTACTCTTATAATGAAGTTTGAAAACGATTCAATATTAAGCTTTCTAAGTCGTTTGTAAATACTTTACTAACTATTTTTTTAATTTAATTATTTAACTACTTAATATTATTTACTTATAAAATTAAATAATTCTAATTCAAGTGATTAAGGTGGAAGATATTTTTTCTTGATTACTTAATTTTGAATCCTAAAAACAATATTATTTTTAATAATTATATATTTAAATTATCTTAATAATTTTTGTAGACACGTGGACATTACTGATTTAAAGATAATGTTGGCTTAGAAATAAGAAATGGACAAAGGTTTTACTACATGTCTTCAACCTGATGTCAATTATTTATTTCGGTGTCAATTTTTAATTGGATAGCTACGTGAACATGAAATTATGTCGAGAAATTTAAACTGTTAGTTGGCCGATAAGTTGACATAACTTCACCGTACTATAGTCAACTAGTCACCGTACTGTAGTCACTAGTCACCTATCTTCTTGGCTAATTTGCACGTGATATTTTGACCTATCAATTTTTTTTAGTCTTATTATATTCTGAGCCCATTTTAGCGCTCAAGGATTCTTAAATTTTGATCTGTTAGTGTATCATTCAACAAAACGGTCAGGTGCAATTCACATGATTATGTTGGACATTATTGTCCTTAAAGCAACGAAATTTTTGTGTGTTATATTTTCTCTTTCTAAGTTTCTATCATTCTCGACTTTCTTGGAACAAATTTGATATCAATGTCTCTCTGACTGTGTGAAAATTTTCTTCCTCCAAAATCGAATTCACTCTTTTTCGTATAGTATATTAATAAAAAAAAAAATTTAAAAATCAAAACCCTAATAGCTGCCAACTATTTCTCCTTTTTCTCCTACAACTTTCAATGCACACATGTTCCGTGGAACTCCACCCATATTTCTGCTCCAACCGTTGGTTGTCGCTTGCTGGTTGTATGGCAACATCTCATGCACGACGAGAGGAGAGCTTGAAGGGTATGGGATGTTGGAGAGTTGGGGAGGGGAAGCATGAAGTAGATAGGGTTTTGGTTTCTTTTATTTTCGTGTTCATATTCTCACGATCGTAGGTCTCCTCAATAATCAGTTCACGTAGTTGTTCTGCTCCGCACGGTACATTGGACTGATTTGTAGGCTCGAAGGGCTTGATTAAATTTGGATTTATGAAGAGGAAGTATCCAGAGTCTTCATGACCGGGACGAAGACGATTCATCATATGATGGGTTGTTTTAATCCTTTTCTCTTTTACCTTCATATTTAATAAAAATGAGTTTGTTAATCTTTGTTTATATATGCCATGAGATTGTTAATGCATGCTAAATAAAAAGAGCCAAGATAAAAGAAATTAAAATCATTGTTGTTAACTTGTTATATAGAAATATGAAATATTGAACTATTGCTATAGAAATATAAAATATAAAATATAAAATATAAAATATAATGTTATTGTTATGTTATCATATGTAATATAGTAATGTTATATTATCATGTGGAATATACTGTTGTTGTCATGTCCCAGTCCCAAAATATATGGGACCAGACACGTGGCAATGGCCAGCTTGTACGACTCTGTAGGACTTTCCAATTTAATAGACCCGACGAAGTGCACTTACACTGTCCATGGTCAAGTGATCAAGCTACATATATCTATTTCTAACATCCAACAACTAAACTAAATCTCAATCCATGGTAAATAAATCTCAAGAAAGAACGGTACGCATAATTAGTCTGCAGCCCAATAATATAATCGTTCGAATAGACCAAGAGAATAATATAGGCCTATAAATACTAGGCTATAATAACAGAGTCACAATGGGAAGTAGTACAAAACTATAATAGAGACTAGATATAATGATACCTGCAAAGATGACCAACACTCTACTGGATCAAGCATCATGCAACCTGCTCAAATAACCTCGAAGGGAACCAGGTTTTCAGAGGGACGTAACAAGATACAAAAAGTACATAAATGTGCAAAAATAAAGTAATAAAAATACTGATACCTGATGTATCCTAGTATCCTCATTGAGGCGCTCCAGTCCCGAAACTCTCTCTGGTTTAAATCTACTCTTTTAAAAATAGTTACAACACGAGCTTTGATCCGAATGCTCACGGACTTCTTACACAAGAACTTTGAGAAGGCTCTCCGACTTCACACAAGCTTTGATTCGAAGACTAGCACATTTCAACCTTTTTACAAGATAGGTGTTTGCCATCGGCGTAAGTTTGGAAAACTTTTGTTTAACAACAAACAAAAAGTATAAGAAAATCTTAGACAGAAAATCTAAGTACAATATTTTTTATCTAGGGAATGTGATGATGGAGATCGAGTACTGCAGCGACTTATTTACTCTGTTGACGGTCGGACGAGGGAATGATGATGCTCTCTTCTCCTTTCTCTCTCTTGAGCTTGTGTGCACGTACGTAACTCGTCGGGGGGGGGGGGGAGGGCTTATGGGGTATGTTATCCTTGATATTTATAGCCATCCTGCTAACGGTCTATAGGTGTCGCATATGCCTCTGTTTGGTGGCCGCATACGGCTTCTTCAACAGAATACAGTTGCAATTGTATCCGCATACCACGAGCATGCTGCCATGTGGCCTTGGTTGGGATATGTTGTTGATAGGATCTCAGGATTATTTTCAACTCCGTTGTATGCGTGACTCTGTCATCGGGACACATCGGTTCCAAATGACAGATCTTGTAAGCTGAAAGTCGCATAATATCTTGGTCGCATAACGTGTTTGCCGTATATGTGCTCTCCTTTGGCCTTGGTCTTATGGACACTTCAGCCACTTGGTATTGTGGCCGCATGCAAGCTCTCGTCTAGCCTTGGTCGATTGGATACTCTGGCCGCATAATGACAAGGCCGCATAGGGCCGTGTCCGCATATGAGGGAATACGTGGCATGGCACATCTGACGAAGTTATTAATGTACTGATATGACTTTTTTTCTTTTGTTGAGCCCCCGCATCTCTCACGATTCTTGAGGACACTACCAGAAAAGTCAATTTAGCGACATAAAAAAATATTGCTAAATGACAAAAAAACGTCGCTAATCACTTTTAGCGACGTAATTAGCGATATTTTGAAGAAGTCAGAACTCAGCTAGTTGCTGTAAGGAAAAACGTCGCTATACCGACGTTTTTAGCGACATAAATGTGTCGCTAAATTAGCGACGTTTAGCGATGCAACGTCGCTAATTAGCGACGTGTTGATACGTCGCTAAACGTCGCTAATTAGCGACTTATATAGCGATATTACAACGACGTCTTTAATGACCTGGCAATAATGCCATATTAGCAATTATCGACGTTTTTAGCGACGGTTAGCGACAATTTTAGCGACGTCATTAGCGACGTGTAGAAATATCGCTAATTAGCGACGTATTTAGCGACGTGTATTAACGTCGCTAAACGTCGCTAAACGTCGCTAAAAATGTCGCTAATTGTAAAGTAAAAAAATAAAAAAAATGAATACTGAATTGTTTCCAAACTATTATTCCTGCAGTTTATTAATTCACAATCTGTAAAATAGACTTGGAGCAACCCTCCGTTGAATTTCCTGGGTTTGCCGACCCCCTTGGGTTGAACACTCAACACCGGTAAATTAACATATATTTAATATGAATAATATAATAAAATTTGAAGAAAATAAAATATTCAGCAAATATCATCGTAAAGAATACAGCAAATATATATCCATACAATGAGTCTCATCCTAAATAATACAAAGAATACAAATATCCAGCAACTATACTACTGCAGATCTGCAGGAGGATGACCACCGACGCGCAAGAAGGATAAGAACAGATCATACTGCTCCCGTAAAATCGACATCGATGTCGATGGAGAAGGCAGTGACGTCGGTGGAGCCTGTGTCGATGTAGGCGCACCAGGAGGACGTATCTGCTCCAAGTCTGTGAGTCGCTGGTTGTAAGAATCTATGGTAGACAACAGCCTCGTACTGCTATGAACCATTGAATCATGTATCATCGTCAGCCTCTCGCCCATGGATAGCTGTGATGCCTGCAGCTCCGTCATGTTGCGCTCTGTCGAGGCTCTAAGATTATTTATCAAATCTTGGAGATCCGTGATATTGCGTCGAGCATATCGAATCGTGCGATGAGCGTCGGATCGTCCGCCTGCGGCTGGGACTGGGGCTGCTCCTCCATCCTTCGCAGCAACTCGTCACGGAGAGACGCAATCTGACGGTCAACGGCCTCCTGGACTCTGGCCGACGACTGCGAGGGCTGTGGGGAATGCACACTTGTCGGGGAGGCCCTAGATGACTGCATCGCAACCAGGGCGCCATAGGATCCCGTATCGTAGTACGTACCCCTCTGGAGACCACCAGCTGCGGTCACCCACAGGTCGTCCATCGACGGAGCTGGAGCGGGCTGCGAGGAAGTACCAGACTCTCCAGCTGTAGGTGCACTAGCAGTCGCCCGCTCACGCAGCCTAAGATACTCGGCCTAGAAAAGTTTGAAAACTCGATAATTGCCTAAGTTATATTAAAATTAACACAAAGTAATGTAATACTTACATAGGTCTGCGAGGCCCTCTCATCAATGAGATTTTGTCCTTGCGATGGGTGGCCAAGAAGACGGTCACTATGTTTGCATCCTCACCCCTCTGTATCTATTAAAAATATATTATTTAGTACTAAACTTAAACATTTTTTCCAACTACCATTTTATCGTACTTATATTAAAATAATATATCTTAAATAAAAAACATACCAAACAACAGAATTTTTTTGTCATCGAAATCGAGCCACCACACCACTTGGCAGCATTCCGCCTAGCCGTCTTGGCCTTCTCAGACCTTTCCTTGTAGCTCGGATCATCGAATCTCGCCCTCATCGCAGTCCACTGCTCAGGCGTGATCCAATCTTGGATCGGTTTTCCAGCACGATCACGAGCCTTCTGGTCATCCAGAGCATCACGGATAAGCTTGGCGGCAACGGTAGAAAACAGCCGCTCGATCAACTCGGCCTGGTGCGGAGGATAGAAATACGTTTGCTATAATAAATAATTTAGTAAGTGAGCATCACAAATAAGTTATATAATATACATAAATTAGAGGATTTATATAATATAATTTTACTTGGAAGTGCGCAAACCAGAATGCCTTCCTCTCCTCCGGAGCTTCAGAGTAGTTGATCCAAGGGCCACCGTAGTTGTTCCTCAGAAATAGGCCCAGGCGCCTCTGAACCGACGATGGACGATATCTATACAGAGATAATTATTTTGATCAAAAAAGTCAATATATGATGAATAAAGAATGTCACGCCCCAGTCCCAAAATGTCAGGAACTAGGCCACGTGTCACTGGCCAGCTGACACGTCACTAAGGGCTTAATCCACTTTGATGGACCCAAAGGAACGTGCTACGCTGTCCTAAAATACTACAAGTACAAACAGGTATATCTATCTCATCCACAACAAGATGTCAGAAAAGCAAGTGCTGAATATATATATAAAACTGAGTCTGATACAGTACACAACTGGTGAGAATACAAGCCTACTACAAAAACTGATAATAGCGCAGAAAAATCAGATAGACTAAGCAGCGTCTATCTGAGAAAACATCTCCATCTCCAGGTGGCAGGCCTCTAGGTCAAGCATACTCTGAGGGTGTCTCCTCGAGCTCCTCCTCGGTAGCACATCTAGCCTCCTGATCAGGGCCGTATACAGTGGGGTAGAAAGCCTCGTCTAGATCTGGCAGGGAACCAGGTCCTCAGTGGGACATAACAAGATACAGAAAATGACATGCCATGTATGTAAATACTGAATAAAGAAAATAAATACAGGGTGCTAACCATCTAAGTGAAATGCAAGTAAAGAACTTGTAGTACGCATGGGAATGTGTGGCTAGACATACGCTGACGTAATTCACCAATCGTGGTGACTGGCTAGTATATGTGTTGTATGCCCCCGGACTCACGGGTAGCTCTGCAATCGACCATCTCTGGTACGAAGGTATAAAACATTATTGGAGGGGGGTGTCCCATACGTCTACTAGTTAACTTTCCCATCCCAATGAAACTAAATGTCAAGTTATACTTTCCTGAGTTATTCAAATCCGTGATGCGGGTCACACGTACTGGTAGCTAATCAAATACGTAGCTCGCATCCCAATATGCATTGCAACCATGTTGCGTGTTCCCATGATGGGATCTAGGAGAATATCAGGATACTCTCACAGTGTTGGTGAGTCTGTAATACTAAGTTAATTATATTAAATGTCAACATATCAGCTGACTGTACCCAAGGCAGTCTCAGGTAATCATGAAATATGAAATTCAGAAACAAGCATATATCAATAATTTAATTTTAACAGTAACTTGGCAAGGTATACTTGCCTACTCCCTGATAGTGTTGATAACCTGATCTCACAGTCAGGTTTGAGGTTGCTGGTGACAGGGGGTCACTGGCTGTGCTGTAGTTGGTTTCTGTTAAAATAGACAGGGTTCGTGAATATCATGGTTGCAAATAATAAGTATACATTTATATATACTTATATACACATATATAATATAGATATATATATAGTATGTATACATATAGATATAGTATATATAGCAGTATATAGTATATAAAGAACAGACAAAAGCAGGTATAAATAGTAGCAGGGTATATCCACTGCTATATATATAATATAATATTATCAGGGTGTATCCACTGATATATATATATTTATATAGATAAATGAAAAGACAGAGCAGAATTTTAATACATATATAAATGCTGTACTATTCAGCAATATAATATAAATATTATCAGGGTCTATATGTGACCACTGTTATATATAATAAAGTGCAATAATTGTAAATATGCATATATGAATAGGCTGTAATATCCAGCACAGTATAATATATAATATCATATATATATAGATTAATGGAAATGACATTGCAAGAATTAATATATATAATATAATATAAGCTGTATTATCCAGCAATATTAATAATATAATTAATACATATCATATATATAACATATAAATAATATGTTATATCATATATAATTATATACATAAATATATATGTATACACATATATATTTATATATATATATATTTATATATATATAAGACAGAAATAAAAAAATGTATATATATATATATACATACTATATAATAATAATAACAATAATAATGATATATATATAACATATATATAATTATATAGTAATATATATATATATAAATATATATACATATGTATTACTATATATAAAAATAAAATAAAAATAGAAAAAGAAAAATGTAAATGAATAATAATATATATATTATTCTGTATAATATACATAGTATATATTATATATGTATGTATAAATAATAATATATATATATAAAAAAATGCTGAAAATATAAATACAATACATATACTGTATAATTACAGTATTATATTATATATAATATTACATATAATACTATATATATATATATTAATATATATATATAATTTATATACTTATATATATACATATATATTATATACATATATACATGCATTAGGGATTATTTACGTATTTTCGTATAGTATAGGTATATTATACCTTACAGGTGGCAGGGGGGGCCCACGGCTGGTCGCCGGCGGGTGGACGGCGGCGGAGTCGGCCGGAGGAGCGGGAACAGCAGTAGTAGCTACTGGCAGCAGCAGCAGCTGAGTGCGGGGGCTCTGGCCGGCGGAGGAGCGGCGGAGGTGGTCGGGCAGGCGGCGGGTTCGACAGAGGGGAGGGTGGCGGTCAGGTTGGTGGTGGTGGCAGAGGTCCACGACGGCGGTGGTGGCGGCTAGGGGCGGCCGGAGGTGAGGGTGGTGGTGTAGTCGGGATTTTGGCCGGGGCACTGTGGAGGTGAGAGCGGCCGGAGGGAGTGTCGTGGGGCGGTGAGGGGGTGGTGGTCGGAGAGAGGGGGTCGGGGCGAGTCGGGTGGTGGGGTTGGTGGCGGTGCACGGTGGCCGGAGGCGGCGGGGGAGGTGGTTCGGGTGGTGGTGGCTGTGGGTGATGGTGTTGGAGGAGTGGGCTTGCGGGGGTTCAGGGCGGCGGAGCAAGCGGTGGCTGGGGGTGGGACTTGGCCGGAGGGGAGAGGGGGTCAGGGCGAAGGGTCGGGCAGGGTTTGGCCGGAGGCGGTGGTCGGAGGTGGCGGAGGGAAGGGGCTGTGGGATTTGAAAGGGAGGGGGTGAGGGTTTATATAGGGATTGTAGGCAATGGCAATTTCGTAATTAAGGGGAAGTTTGGGGGTATTTTGGTAAATCTAATTTTTTTGGGATATTTCCAGCAGATTTTACTGGAAATTATGGGTGGGCCCATGTCACCTATTGTCTAGCCAATAGGGTATTGCCACCTCACTTGCAATTTTGCATAAAAATCCCTAACTTTTCATAATTTGCATAAAAGCCTAAAATTTATATTTTGCGTAATTTCGCAATTTATCAAATTTCAATTACTGATTTCCCAAAATTCTGAATTGTACAGAAATAAGGGAAATAGCTGGGGAAAATGTTTTGGACAGTGTGGGGTGAGTCTGGGCAGATGTAGGGACTGATTTTTCAGATGATATGGTCATCGTATTTATTATTTAATAAATACTGCGCACGAGGTTCACTAATTATTTTGAGGCTGTTAGGGTCATAATTTTTCTACGGTGTCAAAACGATAATTGAAGTATAATTAGAGTAGAATATTATCGTATTTTTGGTTGGGCAAAACAGGTGCCTACTGGTCCTCAAATCTCTAGGGGTACAGAGATGGGTAAAGAGCAGAATTTTAAATAGGAAATAAATACATACGTTTGTAACGATATTTGTGCGTCTAAAACGAAGCACCAAACGAGGTTTCTGGAAGTTGCACAAAATACAGAAAAAGTAGTCTACCAAGTCTAGAGCAGGAATGTGAAATTTGTTTAGGGTTTAATAGCTAGTGGGATGTCCTAATTAATTATGTAATAAACAGGTGCACAATCAGTAGAATATATAATAAATAAATTTTTAAAAAGTTGCAATAATTCTAATTAGTCAAAATTAATCCTAAATTACTGAAATCTGGTCGAGGGAGTTTACAATCTACCCTCCTTAGAATATTTCGTCCTCGAAATAAAAACAAACATATAATGAGAATGAAAAAAAGAAAGATTGAGTTTGAAATATTGGACATACCCTGGTTTGGAAATAGGTGAGGATAACGCTGTCGAATATCCTCTTCCCGTTCCCAGGTGGATTCACCTGGTGCATGATGTCTCCATGCAACACGAACGAGAGGAATAGTCTGACCTCGCAGCACTTTCTCGCTACGGTCCAGGATCTCTACAGGCTCCTCCTGGTACGATAAACTCGGCCCGATGGTGATCTCTGAATAGTCCAGCACATGACTCGGGTCTGGAATGTACCTCCTCAGCTGAGATACGTGAAAGACGTCATGTACTCCCTCCAAGGTCTGAGGTAGAGCTAGCCTGTAAGCAACTTCTCCGACGCGATCTAGCACATCGAAGGGTCCAATGTACCTTGGACTTAGCTTCCCTCTTCCTCCAAATCTGATAGTTCCTCTGGTAGGTGAGATCTTCAAGAACACATGCTCCCCTACTTGGAACTCTAGAGGTCTGCGATGAATGTTGGCCCAGTGCTTCTGTCTGTCTTGTGCAGCTCGTAGGTGTCCCTGGATCTTCTTTACTTTCTCCACCGTACGAATAATCAGTTCTGGCCCCAGAATCTGTCTCTCGCCTACATCACTCCAGCATACTGGGGAACGGCATTTTCTTCCATACAAAGCTTCAAAGGGAGCCATTTGGATGCTCGCTTGATAGCTGTTGTTGTAGGAAAATTCCACCAGATGTAGATGATCTTCCCAGGATCCGCTGAAATCAAGCATACAGGCTCTCAGCATATCTTCTAGAGTCTGGATGGTGCGCTCTGACTGGCCATCTGTCTGCGGATGATACGAGGTGCTGAACTTGAGACGGGTACCAAGACTTTCTTGCATACTTCGCCAAAAGTAAGATGTAAATCTCGTATCCCTGTCAGATATTATACTGACTGGTACTCCATGCAGACGCACTATCTCTTTCATGTACATATCCGCCAAGACTTCGATAGATTGTCCGACTCTGAAAGGTAGGAAATGAGCAGCCTTGGTGAGTCTGTCTACGATCACCCAGACAGCATTACGACCACTAGGACTTCTTGGGAAGCCCGTAACAAAGTCCATCGTAATGTGTTCCCATTTCCACTCGGGTATTGGGAGGGATTGAAGTAGACCGGCAGATCTCTGATGCTCAGCCTTGACTTGCTGACACACCAAGCATTTAGCCACAAAGCGTGCTATCTTCCGCTTCATTCCATGCCACCAGTAATATTGCCGCAGATCTCTGTACATCTTTGTGCCTCCTGGATGTATAGAGTATGTTGAGCTATGGGCTTCTGACATCAGCTCATTACGAAGTTCTCCATTTGGAACATAAAGACGATCACCACATCTTAGAGTCCCATCTTCGTGTATGCGACATCCTGTCTGGATTCCATCCTCTATTTTTTGACGAAGCCTCTGAAATCTTGCATCTGCTGGTAGAGCAGCTTTGATTCTTTCTACCAAGGTTGATTGCAGCTGATAGTTTGATAATTGGCCGTCAAGTCCTGGCATAATGACCTCTATTCCCAACTTTTCTAGATCTCTCAGCAGATCTGGTTGGGTGATCATAAAGAATGCCGAGGGTCTTCTGCTTAGAGCATCAGCTACCATATTTGCCTTGCCAGGATGGTACTGCAAATCAATCTCGAAATCCGTCATCACTTCGAGCCATCGTCTTTGCCTCAGATTTAAGTCTTTCTGAGTGTAGACATATTTCAGGCTCTTGTGATCGGTGAAAATCTCCACTCGTTCGCCGTATAGATAGTGTCTCCATAGCTTCAGGGCGAAGATGACTGCGGCAAGCTCCAGGTCGTGAGTGGGTTAATTCTTCTCATGAGTCCTCAGCTGTCTTGAGGCATAAGCTACAACCTTCCCATGTTGCATTAAGACGCAACCAAATCCTTTTCCGGATGCATCGCTATAGATGACGAAACCTCCGGATCCAGATGGTATAGTCAAGATGGGGGCTGTAGTCAGACGCTTCTTCAACTCATCAAAAGCTGTCTGGCATTCTTCAGTCCATAAGAACTCCTGCTCCTTGCGGGTAAGACGGGTAATCGGCTCCGAGATTCTTGCAAAGTTTTCTACGAACCTCCGGTAATATTCGGCAAGTCCTAGAAAGCTTCTCACCTCTGAGACATTGGTCGGAGTTGGCCATGTCTCCACAGATGAAATCTTTGCTGGGTCCACCGAGATGCCTTCTCCTGTGATAACGTGTCCCAGAAAAGTGACACGATCAAGGAAAAATTCACACTTGCTCATCTTAGCATAAAGGCTCTCCCGTCTCAGCGTCTCTAGTACCAGTCTCAAGTGCTCTTCATGCTCCTCGTGGCTCTTCGAATACACCAGAATGTCATCGATGAAGACTACCACAAACTGGTCCAGATATTGGTGGAAGACTCGATTCATCAGGTTCATGAATACAGCAGGTGCATTAGTCAGTCCAAACGGCATCACCAGAAACTCGTAATGACCATAACGAGTTCTGAATGCTGTCTTTGGAATGTCTTCTCTGCGTACCTTGACCTGATGATAGCCTGATCTCAAGTCTATCTTCGAGAATACTACGGCTCCTGTTAGTTGATCGAACAGGTCATCAATTCTCGGCAAGGGATACTTGTTTTTGATTGTCAGAGCGTTGAGGGCTCTGTAATCAATACACATGCGATATGTCCCGTCCTTCTTTGGTACAAACAGCACTGGTTCTCCCCAGGGTGATGCACTAGGACGAACAAATCCCTTGATCTGTCGTTCCTCCAGTTGAAGCTTCAGCTCGTCAAGCTCCTTCTTCGCCAGTCGGTATACATTGGAGGATACTGGTGCAGCTCCGGGTATTAGCTCAATAATAAACTCTACTTCTCTGTCAGGAGGTAGGCCTGGCAATTCTTTTGGGAATACGTCTTCGAACTCTGCTATAATTGATGGGAGTGCTGTCTCCATCGCCATGTAAGCTCTAGGAGTCTGGCCTACTCCTTGCTCGATGGTACCTCGGACATATTCGAACTCCGGGTGATCTGGGGGTCTAAAGATAACACTACCCTTTCGGCAGTCTAAGATAGCATCGTTCTGGCTTAGCCAGTCCATGCCTAAGACAACGTCGAAATTTGGCATTGGAAGTACCAAAAATCGCGTTCTTAGTCCTCTACTATAAACAACTACCGGACAGGTTTCGATAATGTTGGTAACTGGAACAATACCTCCTCCAGTAAGTATTTTCCAACACTTGGGTAGCGGAGAAGTGGATAGCTTGTGCATGGCTACGAAACTACTGGATATGAAAGACAAAGTAGCCCCAGAATCGAACAATACAGTTGCAGGTAATGATGCAACTAAAATGGTACCTGTTATAGTTTCCCCTTCAGGCTCTTCTGCAACGGCAGCTAACGCAAAGGCTTGTCCATGCCTTTGCCCTCCGTCTTGTTGTCTGGCCTTGAACTGGGCCTCCTGAGTAGGCAAAGGTGCTCCTCGCTGATATCCTCCTGATGTAGAGGGTAGCATCTTCTGGGTTTGTGCTCCTGGCTTCTGCCCTTGCTGAGGTGCTGCATCTCTGCGTTGTGGGCAGTCTCTGGCCATATGATTTTTAGCTCCACATAGCAGGCATAATCCCAGCTTCTTTTTGCAGTCACTGACCCAATGTCCTTTCTTGCCACAAAAGTGACAAGTCGGGAGCTCCTTCTTCTGGTAGGGCCCCGTCGTCTGCTGAGTCTGATATTGGGGACGACGTATAGGTCCTCCTGCTCCTTGCTGGTTCTTGGCCGAGAAGGTTGGATTTGAGCGTCTGGCTCCTCGACCAATTGCTTCCTGCTCCCTCGCTTCTGTAAGAACCTCGTTGTAGGAGATCCTTGACTGCGTCGTTGTGTACCTCTGGAGCTCGTAGTTGAGGCCGTGGTGGAATCTTCTAGCCTTCTCCAGCTCGTTCGGTATCAGAACAACACCGAAATGACTCAGTCGGCTAAACTTCGCGTCGTAGGCATCTACCGTCATATTCCCTTATTCCAGATGCAGGAACTGAGAATACAAGGCATTCCGGACAGTAGCTGGGAAGTACTTGGCGTTGAAGTGCTCCAGGAACTGTTCCCAGGTCTGATCCTTGCCGACGCTGCGCTCTATGGATTCCCACCAGTGATGGGCGTTGTCGAGAAGTTGGGCCCTCACAGCGGTCATCCATAGGTCAGGAGTGAGTTGCGATCCTTCCAGTAGCATTTCGGTGTTGGAGATCCAGTCGGAGATCTCCTCGGGAGTTTCGCTGCCTTTGAAGTTCCTCGGGCTCATTTGGCGGAAGCCTCTGACTGTGCCCACTGGTTGGACAGGTGCTGGTGCCGGAGTAGTAGTTCTCTCCAAGGCCGTCATTAAAGTCTGTCGCAGGGCTTCAGTCTGCTGCCATTGAGACTGTCTCAAGGCCTCAGTCTGCTACCACTGGTTCTGCAACATCGTTTGGAGGAACTGCAACATTTGAGGTTGACCCTCAAGCTGTGGCATTAGGATTGGCAAGGCTGGAGGTGGAGGCAACGGTGTCTCCGCCTGCGGTGTTGTCTCCTCGCCAGAATTCTGGTGATTGGACGGGGTTCCTTGAACACTTGGCGAGGTGTTTGTGGCTTGGTCAGCCCCATCATTCGCAGGTTTCTCGGGTATGTCCATATTTCTGAAGAAAATAGAATAATTAGAAAACACAAAGGATATAATAGATGATAATCAAGCAAGATGCAATAATAAAAATTGTAGAGATGGTGTCAGTGTGGATGAGTCCTAGTATTCCTATCCTATTGCAGGCTTGCTGGGCATGTCATCATACCACTAGCAATGAAAACTAGACCTGCATGGGCCACCACTAAAACCGTGTCACGCCCCAGTCCCAAAATGTCAGGAACTAGGCCACGTGTCACTGGCCAACTGACACGTCACTAAGGGCTTAATCCACTTTGATGGACCCAAAGGAACGTGCTACGCTGTCCTAAAATACTACAAGTACAAACAGGTATATCTATCTCATCCACAACAAGATGTCAGAAAAGCAAGTGCTGAATATATATATAAAACTGAGTCCGATACAGTACACAACTGGTGAGAATACAAGCCTACTACAAAAACTGATAATAGCGCAGAAAAATCAGATAGACTAAGCAGCGTCTATCTGAGAAAGCATCTCCATCTCCAGGTGGCAGGCCTCTAGGTCAAGCATACTCTGAGGGTGTCTCCTCGAGCTCCTCCTCGGTAGCACATCTAGCCTCCTGATCAGGGCCGTACACAGTGGGGTAGAAAGCCTCGTCTAGATCTGGCAGGGAACCAGGTCCTCAGTGGGACATAACAAGATACAGAAAATGACATGCCATGTATGTAAATACTGAATAAAGAAAATAAATACAGGGTGCTAACCATCTAAGTGAAATGCAAGTAAAGAACTTGTAGTACGCATGGGAATGTGTGGCTAGACATACGCTGACGTAATTCACCAATCGTGGTGACTGGCTAGTATATGTGTCGTATGCCCCCGGACTCACGGGTAGCTCTGCAATCGACCATCTCTGGTACGAAGGTATAAAACATTATTGGAGGGGGGTGTCCCATACGTCTACTAGTTAACTTTCCCATCCCAATGAAACTAAATATCAAGTTATACTTTTTCTGAGTTATTCAAATCCGTGATGTGGGTCACACGTACTGGTAGCTAATCAAATACGCAGCTCGCATCCCAATATGCATTGCAACCATGTTGCGTGTTTCCGTGATGGGGTCTAGGAGAATATCAGGATACTCTCACAGTGTTGGTGAGTCTGTAATACTAAGTTAATTATATTAAATGTCAATATATCAGCTGACTGTACCCAAGGCAGTCTCAGGTAATCATGAAATATGAAATTCAGAAACAAGCATATATCAATAATTTAATTTTAACAGTAACTTGGCAAGGTATACTTGCCTACTCCCTGATAGTGTTGATAACCTGATCTCACAGTCAGGTTTGAGGTTGCTGGTGACAGGGGGTCACTGGCTGTGCTGTAGTTGGTTTCTGTTAAAATAGACAGGGTTCGTGAATATCATGGTTGCAAATAATAAGTATACATTTATATATACTTATATACACATATATAATATAGATATATATATAGTATGTATACATATAGATATAGTATATATAGCAGTATATAGTATATAAAGAACAGACAAAAGCAGGTATAAATAGTAGCAGGGTATATCCACTGCTATATATATAATATAATATTATCAGGGTGTATCCACTGATATATATATATTTATATAGATAAATGAAAAGACAGAGCAGAATTTTAATACATATATAAATGCTGTACTATTCAGCAATATAATATAAATATTATCAGGGTCTATATGTGACCACTGTTATATATAATAAAGTGCAATAATTGTAAATATGCATATATGAATAGGCTGTAATATCCAGCACAGTATAATATATAATATCATATATATATAGATTAATTGAAATGACATTGCAAGAATTAATATATATAATATAATATAAGCTGTATTATCCAGCAATATTAATAATATAATTAATACATATCATATATATAACATATAAATAATATGTTATATCATATATAATTATATACATAAATATATATGTATACACATATATATTTATATATATATATATTTATATATATATAAGACAGAAATAAAAAAATGTATATATATATATATATATATATATACATACTATATAATAATAATAACAATAATAATGATATATATATAACATATATATAATTATATAGTAATATATATATATATATATATATATATAAATATATATACATATGTATTACTATATATAAAAATAAAATAAAAATAGGAAAAGAAAAATGTAAATGAATAATAATATATATATATTATTCTGTATAATATACATAGTATATATTATATATGTATGTATAAATAATAATATATATATATAAAAAAATGCTGAAAATATAAATACAATACATATACTGTATAATTACAGTATTATATTATATATAATATTACATATAATACTATATATATATATATATATTAATATATATATATAATTTATATACTTATATATATACATATATATTATATACATATATACATGCATTAGGGATTATTTACGTATTTTTGTATAGTATAGGTATATTATACCTTACAGGTGGCAGGGGGGCCCACGGCTGGTCGCCGGCGGGTGGACGGCGGCGGAGTGGGCCGGAGGCGGCCGGAGGAGCGGGAACAGCAGCAGTAGCTACTGGCAGCAGCAGCGGCAGCAGCTGAGTGCGGGGGCTCTGGCCGGCGGAGGAGCGGCGGAGGTGGCCGGGCAGGCAGCGGGTTCGACAGAGGGGAGGGTGGCGGTCAGGTTGGTGGTGGTGGCGGAGGTCCACGACGGCGGTGGTGGCGGCTAGGGGCGGCCGGAGGTGAGGGTGGTGGTGTAGTCGGGATTTTGGCCGGGGCACTGTGGAGGTGAGGGCGGCCGGAGGGAGTGTCGTGGGGCGGTGAGGGGGTGGTGGTCGGAGAGAGGGGGTCGGGGCGAGTCGGGTGGTGGGGTTGGTGGCGGTGCACGGTGGCCGGAGGCGGCGGGGGAGGTGGTTCGGGTGGTGGTGGCTGTGGGTGATGGTGTTGGAGGAGTGGGCTTGCGGGGGTTCAGGGCGGCGGAACAGGTGGTGGCTGGGGGTGGGACTTGGCCGGAGGGGAGAGGGGGTCAGGGCGAAGGGTCGGGCAGGGTTTGGCCGGAGGCAGTGGTCGGAGGTGGCGGAGGGAAGGGGCTGTGGGATTTGAAAGGGAGGGGGTGAGGGTTTATATAGGGATTGTAGGCAATGGCAATTTCGTAATTAAGGGGAAGTTTGGGGGTATTTTGGTAAATCTGATTTTTTTGGGATATTTCCAGCAGATTTTTCTGGAAATTATGGGTGGGCCCATGTCACCTATTGTCTAGCCAATAGGGTATTGCCACCTCACATGCAATTTTGCATAAAAACCCCTAACTTTTTATAATTTGCATAAAAGCCTAAAATTTGTATTTTGCGTAATTTCGTAATTTACCAAATTTCAATTACTGATTTCCCGAAATTCTGAATTATACAGAAATAAGGGAAATAGCTGGGGAAAATATTTTGGACAGTGTGGGGTGAGTCTGGGCAGATGTAGGGACTGATTTTTCAGATGATATGGTCATCGTATTTATTATTTAAGAAATACTGCGCACGGGGTTCACTAATTATTTTGAGGCTGTTAGGGTCATAATTTTTCTACGGTGTCAAAATGATAATTGAAGTATAATTAGAGTAGAATATTATCGTATTTTTGGTTGGGCAAAACAGGTGCCTACTGGTCCTCAAATCTCTAGGGGTACAGAGATGGGTAAAGAGCAGAATTTTAAATAGGAAATAAATACATACGTTTGTAACGATATTTGTGCGTCTAAAACGAAGCACCAATCGAGGTTTCTGGAAGTTGCACAAAATACAGAAAAAGTAGTCTACCAAGTCTAGAGCAGGAATATGAAATTTGTTTAGGGTTTAATAGCTAGTGGGATGTCCTAATTAATTATGTAATAAACAGGTGCACAATCAGTAGAATATATAATAAATAAATTTTTAAAAAGTTGCAATAATTCTAATTAGTCAAAATTAATCCTAAATTACTGAAATTTGGTCGAGGGAGTTTACAAAGAAATACACGATATATATGATGTTAAACCATCTAATTGACTTACTTTGTACCGTCGGCCAAAATCTCTGTCCTCGTCTCCTCCGGAGGTGCGCATGGAGGATCTTGCTGATGCTGGGACAACGTCGGCACGACCTCCTCTACATGCTCATCTGTCTCCATGGTTCCGTCAGCAGGAGGAACGCTGGACAAGGGAGTACTATCACGCCTGGAACTACTCGTCCCAGGAGTGATGCCACGTGACGTCGTCGCAATCGGAGATGTGACTGATCGATATACTGGAGTACTGGGCGACGACGATCCGGAACCAACAGTAGGCAGTACCGGAGGAGCACTCTGTCTACCTCGGGACCTGCCGAATCCTTCGCGTTGTCCTATCATACCAAATAACAACATATGATGAATAAAGAAAAACAAAAATATATAGTACATTCTACAGTCAAAATGTGATGCATATCTCACAGCATTCTACTGTCAAAATATAATACATATATTCGTTAAAATAGTACATTGTACAGTCAAAATATAGTTACATTCTACAGGCAAAATATTTTATTTTCAATCATCTTCAGAAAATTTATCTTGTTCGCCTTCCTCGTCTTCCTCTTCCTCTTCCTCCTTCTCGTCTTCACTTTATCTACTTCGCCTTCGTCTTCGCCTTCCCCTTCGGATAATTCTATATCTTCTACATTATTACTCGTGTAATGAGTAACTTCTGTTGAGTCCGCATCTACAATATTTGTTACAAGAGGTAGATCGTACTCCTGATAAGCTATTTCGTCAATGTCAAAGGTATTTCTAGCTTTAGTCTTGCATACTGCCCACCAATCCGACCTTGCTGTCCCCCGTCTAGGGTAAGTTGTGAAGTACAAGAGCTGAGCCAGACTTGATAGGACAAATGGTTTGTAGCCTTGATATCTACGCTTGTAGTTTATATCCACAAGGCCATGCTTGTCAATTTTCCAACCTTGATCTTGAATCGGATCAAACCATTCACACTTGAATAACACGATATTAGTAGGTTCTGTGCCATAATTATATGTCAACTCCACAATCTCTCGTAAGATGCCAAAGAAATTAGTGCCTGGATCGACGTCTTTGTAGTTCGAAGATTTGATACACGAACAACTATTTTTCGTGGAATCAAGATCCAGAAAGTTGTCTTTGATAGGAGCATTTGTTGACTTGAACCTAAACCCATTCACACAGAAACTTGCCCATATTTTAACGGCAGTAATTGGTCCCTTGGCTAGAGTTCTAATAGATTCAGTCTCGGGTGTTATTAGACGATCGAACTAAATACCAAAGTAGCGATAGTAAGTTATTTGTTTTGCAAGTGCAAAAATAAAAAGTAATTACCAAGCACCTTACATATGCGCTCAACCGAGAAGGAAAATGACATCTCATTTCTTGTTCTACTTCTTCGTCTGTTATGTAGGGTCTAACCGACCTCAACTCATCATTATATGTGCTGAAAAATAATGAAGCAACTGCTGATTAGTAGCATAATAGTAGCTTATACTATTACATTGAGATGATGTAAACATGGACGTATTAATTACTTACCCCTCTAGCTTCTCTACTTCATCCTCATCGCAATTAAGTAATATATACAACTGAGCAGCCCTTAGCTCGTCGTTATTCAAATATCTCTTCTTTATTTCCCCGAAGGCTTTCCGGACGCATTGAATACTTTGAGTATTACATCATTAGATTCCTGATATCCGTCGTAGTTTCTCGGAGCTTTCGTTCTATTAGTAGCAACATGAGGTTTGAAATACGTCAAGCAAAAGTTTGTAATCTCCTCGAGAACATAAGCTTCACAAATAGAGGCCTCAACCCGTGCCTTATTTTTTACCTTTCTCTTTAGGTGATTAAGATGCCGCTTGAAGGGGTACATCCATCGATAATCGATAGGACCACCAACACGTGCCTTATAGGAAAGATGAATTGGCAAATGCTCCATAGAGTCGAAGAATCCAGGAGAAAACACCTTCTCGAGCTTACATAGTAATTCAGCGTGAAGCTCTTCGAGTACAAATGATATGTGACTTCCACTTCCGGATGATATTTCCTATTGCGACATCTCACACCCGGACACTTAATTTTGGTACCGTCCATGTACTGAGGGAATGCCTTGGTGAACTGCAGGAATTGCTGTACACCCTCAATGAATTCATCCCGTACACCGCACATGTCATCATGATGACGGTTGTACATCCACGAACGATGATGCAGATAGTAATTCATATCCATTTCTAGATACTTCTGCAAAAATTTAGACAAGGTCACAAGCCATCTCATATTTAGTATAAAATATATTAATTTTACGCACTTATTTAACTAAAGAACTTATCAATGCAATGGCCAAGTGACTGATTACTGCTCTGCTTTGGTAATCACAAGGTCTTATGCAAAGTAGCCATCAACCTTTTTAGACAATGAGCTGGATGACACACACATCACTCATTATTTCTTCTTAAATGTCACTTCGTTTGGGTGGTTGCTGCTTGTGCCATTTTGTCAACCCACAAAATTTTCAAGTTGGTTGTGTACTATTATGCAGTTATGAGAGCAATTAGTTCTCGTTGGTTAGATGGTGTAAATTATAATGTCATGCGGAGAGCCCTACTTACATTAATGGCTTGCTTTGACATTGGAGAGTGGAGACCTTATACTGAAATAGGCTAAAATGTGGTTACTATGTCATTTCTAGGTTAATACCTATTGGTATCCCATACCACTCAACTGGTATCTCAATATATATATATATATATATATATATATATATATATATATATATATATATATATATATATATATATATATATATACTAACTAGTATGACATCATACTTCACTACCTTGCATTGGTATACATCTCATGATACCACACTACGTACATTAACCCCAGACTCATATCACTCTACCTATACTCTAATATACCCTCAACTAATATCTTAACTGTCATTCTACCTAAAGCTTGGTCCTCATACTTACCAATGTCTTAGGATTCCAGATACCTACTAACCATATAATACCCCATACTAAGTCATTCCCTGTTCCCATACACCTGACATAAACTCACCCACACACATTCTCATATCTGAATACATAAATGAACACTGATACACCTATACCTCTAACACCGATACTGTTGTTAACTTGTTGTAGTGCGCCTCTACATAAACTTGACACTGGAATGAACCTACAATAGTTTCCACACACACCTAATACCCAATATCTTGATACTTGGTATCTCACATTTCTAGCACTCTTGACACTAGGCCACTTACCTAGGATACTCAATTACCTAGTGTCATAACTCATATCTTAGTACCTATACCTAGATTCCAATACCTAAACTCAAGGATACCCCTTTTGGTATGCTAGACTCACATATATTCCTCATAACTCACTCAATACACCTGTACTAGCACCCTAAACAATCCCTCACACTTAGCACTCCACTCGAATCCTTCTAACCTACTGTTCCTTCCAGACTTCGACTGCTCGAGCTCTGCAATCCCCTCTATTGCTGCTGCATACAACACTTCCATAACAACACACTTTCTTAGGCAGTTTCTGGATGCAACAAGCAGTTGCTACTGCACAGGGTATTGGTATTTACTTTGTGGGTTTAACTTAAGAGTTCACCACCTCTGATACCTCTTGAATCACCCTTAAAAGTGTTTTATGTTGTCCAAACATTACTCTAGACACATATCCATATACCCCATAATCCCAATTTCAGGCCCCAATGCCAACAACTCAACTCCTTCCAACTGCATTCCACATGCAGTCCCCTAGTACTGCTGCTTGCTGCTCTCAGATGTGCAAGGGCACATCTCAGTGCAATACTGCAGGCCTAACTCGATACTCCCCCCTTCAATACTAAACCCGAGCCCTAATAACCCTCTGCCTGTACTGACTTCCCTCCCCCACAACTAATACACAAATCAGTTCTAATCCTGCACTCATACAACCCTCTCCACACACAGGCACATACACTTGCCCCCCATCTAGACTCATTATCTAAATCTTGGTATCCATGTTACCTCGATTCTCCCTATGACACAATACTCTAATCCGATACCTCAATACTTAACTGATACTTAAAGTTCAACAACAAACTTTATTCTCCACCCAAACTCACATCCATCCTAGCACTCGTGTACATGAAATCTGCAGTAATGGATGTTACCTGCTTTCTAAAGAATTGACACAGCCCCTCTACTCTCTGCTATCTGCCAAGGCCTGAGCAGACCCCTTACCTTGAGCTGCTGCAGGAACCTTCCCCCTCTCTCCAAGTACCTGCTGTCAAACACAGGTAACTCATCCATCATACCAACATACTCAATACTACCCTATACACACCCACATCAACACACCCAAAACATACTAATGCACATGATACACTACCTAAACAACTTGGTTTGTACACTGATACCCATCTATACTCTTTAAGTTCTGCACACACCAAATTCAAAAATTAACGTGTCGTGTCGTGTTGTGTCGTGTCTGTGTTAGAGAGAAAGAGAGAGACAAAGATAGGAGACAGAGAGAGGAGCTCACCGAGGAGGGGAGCCGAAGAAAGGACGCCGGAGGGAGAAGGGGAGCCGGAGGAAGGAGGCTCTGACGGCGGAGGGGGGAGGACGCGGCCGGAGGGGGGTCGTCGGGAGGGAGGAGGGAACGTCGGAGGGAGGAAGGGAGCCGGAGGGGGAGGACACGGCCGAGGGGGGTCGCCGGTGGGAGGAAGGAGGAGCCGGAGGGGGGTCGCCGGAGGGAGGAAGTAGGCGCGGGCGGGTTTGAAATTTGGGAGAGGGAGAGTGATTTGATCAAAGGAAATAGGGGAAATCAACCCTAAATGAAAAAATTTAGCGACGTTTTTAGCGACGCCAATAATGACGTCGCTAATTAGTGACGTCTTTAGCGACGCCAATAATGACGTCGCTAATTAGCGACGTCGTTAACGTCGCTAATGACGTCGCTAAATGTCTAATAATAGATACGTCGCTAAATACGTCGCTAAACATCACTAAATGAAACATATTAGCGACGTTTAGCGACCTTAATTGAACTTATAGCGACTAATCTTTTAAAAACTGAATAAAAGTCGCTAAACGTCGGTAAATGTCGCCAATTAGCGACGTCTAGCGACGTTTTTACATGGAGTCGCTAATTTATATTATATTAGCGACATTTTTCGTTGACGTCGCTAAAAAATGTCGCTAATCCAGCTTATTCTAGTAGTAGGAGCCCAGGGTGACGAGTGGTGTGTCAGAACTTCTGACGGGCTTTGAATGTCGTGTCAGGGGATCTCATGCGGCTCCCCTTACTTCATGGTTGTATAGTCGTATGGGATCTTCTTATGCGGCTTCCCGCTCCTTGGCTATTCGGGCCATATGGGGGCTCTATTTGGCTCCTCTGCGACCTGTTGTCATTTTAAAGGGGCATGAGCTTTATACCGCCTGCATAATTTTTATGTTTCTACAAGACCCCCTTCAAAGTTTCCCAAAATGACAAATTTGCAATACTTTGAACTAGAAGCATGGTCGAGCACTTTTGGCCGCATATGAGTGACATGCCGCATAGTCAGTTCTGCCAGGCTGTTAGATCATTAGTGAGTAGATTTGGTTTAATCTTTGAGGGTATCTTTTGGGATTCTGTGTCACGCCCCAATTTTTGCTCAATCGAGAATCGTCCCCCGGACGTGATGTCATGCGAGCATAAGGCGAGCCCGCACAAGGCCTGGGCATAATGATATACTTTATAAACATATGCAACCGAGTACGCAAATGAGATGTCACACATTGGAATGAAGAAAAGTTCTCTTTATTGATAATGAACATCTTGTTACAAACTCTTGACTCAAAAGTGAAAAGGGTGCCACATGGGCAACATGAACGCAAAATGAGATAGTCGATCCATACATTATATCCCCTACTAAAATTTCAAAAGAGCAAACCACCTTGGGTGCGTGTTTGCACCATCGCCTAGGAGCTTCAAAAAGGGTATGTGCGAGCTCCTAGAGAATATGTACTAGCACTCCAAAAAGTCATGAACGCATTAGATCGGTGAAAGGTTGGGAGGAAAGCTTCATCTCCTCGCAGCGTCGCCTTGGCTCGGAGAACCTGTTGCAACGAGGGTCAGTACTTTAAAAAGTAACGGTGAGGGTGAGCTAACCCAACACACCAAATCGACACCGTATTTATGTGAACATGCAACATTATTATTATATGATCTTTCTATCTTGCCTCAGTTCAATTTTTACAACATGCGATAGAATGAAATAACATAACAAAATATGCCACCGTTCGGTGACTTTTACCTGTACTGTCTGTGTAGTGCCCCACTCCGCGTTGACACTATATACAAGGGATATCGGTTTGCTGACTCAAAAAGAAAACCTTCATGAAGAGCTCCTTGTTGAACCAGAAGATGACTGATCTAGGTGAGTGAGCAGAACTTCATTCTCTGATTCTTGCACGTCTTAATAATGAATATGAATTTTTGCAATGCTTGTTTGCTTAATAAGATAATGATCGCATTGAGAATGATAGAATAAGAACCAGCATGCTTAACTAGAGAACTTGTATGCTTGTCTAAAAGATAGAACCATTGTCATGCTAAGTTAAAGAATAGAATGTTGCATGCTTAGTTACACGGACACCGCTATTGAACAAACCACTGCCATGCTAATAATCAAGAGTAAAAGAATGTTCGTATGTTTCCATCGTATGCTAAAGAAAGAGTAGAACGTCATGCTTAGTTAAAAGAGATAGACAACTCCTTCTCTGCTTGCTTAAATAGAGACGGTTACATATTTCCATAGAAGTTTTTGAAATGCTTGAACGGTATCAGAGAGATGGCGGCCAGTCCGCATAGAGATAGAGATGTCGGCCTGTCTGCACAGAGAATATAAGCGAAGAGATTGATTATATGTTTGTTTATTGAACTACTGCATCCATCTTTTATCTTTGTCTTGGTTCATAGAAGTTTCACTATTTGGTTTCATTATCCCAATCAAGGTATGAATATTTTTTTTCAGAATAAACAGTGCAAACAAATTAAAAAAAAAGATTTGCATATCAGACCACTTGTATTACCATCGATGCAAATTGCAAGAAAAGACGCAAAAGTGCTTAACATTGCACTTGCTGATTATAATTAACCAATCCCATGAATCCAAATGAATCTGGATTTTGAATCCGTCCAACTCCAACCCTGACTCCTAACTTGAATTTACCCATCAAAATTCAAAGGCAAAAGAGGGCTTCTTGCTTGGTGACTGCCTAACTTATACATGTATAAGAACTTATATAAGTTTTTAGGACTTATTAATTGCAGTATTTATTTAAGAACAGTGCAAATAATTTGTGCGCTAGCAATTGTAATATCTATATACATTACTATTTGTCTAAGCCTTACTGATCTAAGGAATTTCATTTTCAAAACATAACTTTGTCATGGAAAAAGTTTGGGTTCGGAAGGAGTCCAAAAACAACATTATCGAATGAAAACACAAAATATATGCATGTCTAGTGTTGTAGTTAGAATTTTCGTATACAAGAAAACGGTGTTTATTATTAAAAAATAATAAATGATAATAAATATATTTATAATTTTAAAATTACCATATATTATTACCAACAGTCATAAACTATTACAATCTAAATAACCAATTTTTTTTTTCTTTTTTACAACAAAACCCTTTGAGGTTTCATATTATGAAAATATGAATAATATTTTCACTATCACAGCATTCAATATTCTCTCTTTCAATATATACCACTAAACACTCTATCATTATCTCATCTCCTAGTCCTAATCGATTCTTTAATCAAGTCTTGATAAATCGTAGTATTAGTAGCATTCACACATCCTTATCGTTTTTATAAAAAAACATATTTTGATAAGACAACATGAATCGGTAGATGACCATATCTGCATTGTATGGTCGAAACATAGAAAATGTTTGTTTTAGTAGTGCGTTTGATACTTTGTACTGGAGAAAACATCCATAAAGTAAAAGTCATTTATGTATTTGCTTTTAATACTAACTCGTATATCTATCTTTTATTCACACATTAGATGAACTATAACAAGCCAAAACCATATATTAGTTTCCTTCTCCTACATGATACTTTATGCTATAGCCCATATGTATTTGGATGAGCTAAAATATTTAGAAAATGTATAAGTAGTTTCCTTCTCCTACAATGCAAATATTTAAGAGGAGAAGTATTAGTCAATAATTTCTTTTTTCCCATGGTGAACAGCTATGGTCCCTCGGAAGCAATGGCTACGTCTCGGCACGTGTCCGACTAACCATGTGTGCAGGACATCCGATCATGGACACGTGGTTAGTAGCTCATCAATCAAAATCAATACCATAACTATGCTCAAGGAGTAAAAGGGTTAGGTACCAATCAATCAAAACCAATAGGGAGACCGCTTCCCAAACAGTCTTATATAATTTCAAACAACACTTTCATAAGCATGTATAGAAAGGCTTGTTACTTTTACTCAAAAAAGAGAAGAGAAGAAAGGAAGCTAGGATTTGTTACTTGCTAAGTTGTTGTAACTCCAACCTAGCTTCTCTCTTTTGACATATTATGACCCGATCCTCTCGTACCTTTAGCTAGTTATGAAATGAATAGAATTAGTATAACATGCATCCAGAAGGAAAAGTTATTGTCATATGTTTCCAAGGAAATAACAGTACATCTTCTTTGTAAAAGCATTATTCAAACAACCAATTACCAGCATTTGTTTTAATTACATGATGGAACATAAATCTGGATCTTCTCTGTGGTAGTAAACCACACGAGGGTGTGGAAAATAATTGGCCGGGACCCACACTGGCTGGTGCTCCTCAGCTTTGGGATCGAAAGATATTAACCATAGAGCAGTGGAAGATTTTAATAAGTTTATTTCAGGGACGGGTCTCCTTGACGTAGGCTCGGCTTTCACGTGGTACAATGGACTCCTCCGTCACCCCAACACTTGGGAGAGATTAGACCGGGTCTTATATGATACCAAATTCCTCTTGGAGCTTCCAGCTATTTCTGTTCAACATTTACCTCTCATTCACTCAGTTCATTGTCCCCTCCTCATCTCGCCAATTGACAGCAGCTCTGCTCCCAAACCGTTCAGATTTCAACGCATGTGGTCTTCACATTCAGATTTCAGCGACTTCGTGGCGAACAATTGGAATAGTGCTTGTTAGGGGCAACTGCTTAATGTACTTCATAGTAAATTAAAACGGTTAAGGACAGACCTTCGTAAATGGAATTGAAAAGTTTTTGGGGATGTTAGAACAAAGAAATCTGACCTACTGACTACTATTGAAAGGTTAGAAGCCTCCCTCCAATCATTCTGGGATATGCTCATTAATAAAGATTTAGAGGAGGCAAAATACAAACTGGAGAAGACGATTAGTCAGGAGATGTTACTGCAAGACCAAGCCAGAGTGAACTGGATCAAAGAAGGAGACAGGAACACATCATTTTATCATGCCATCATCAAAGAACGAGTTACAAATCTCAGAACCAGGATGTTCCGTCCTGATGGATCGGTCTTGGGGGATGAAGAGGTCTTGGAAAAAGCGGTTTATCACTTCTCAGATTTCTTCAAAGGTATTCATACCAGAGACCCAGGTAATTTCATTCATTGCATTCCTCAATTAATCTCAGGTGATCAAAATGAGAAGCTGGTTGTCATGCCAACATAGGAGGAAGCGGAAAATGTAATAAAATCTCTCAACCCCCAAAGCGCTCCGAGGCCGGACAGATTTACCGGGTATTTCTATATTTTTTGTTGGCAAATCATTAAATGAGATATGTTGGCAGCTATATCAGACTTTTTCCTGGGCATGCAACTGCCACAGGGAATAACTTCTACTAATATAGTGCTTTTGCAGAAAGTTTATAAACCCCTTGGTTGCAATGATTTTCGGCCAATAAGTTTATGCAATTTCTCTCACAAAATTATTTTTAAACTTTTGTCAGATAGATTGGCAGTGGTCCTCCCAAAAATTATTTTCAGAGAGCAATCAGGTTTTGTCAAATGGAGAAGTATTCACGAGAACATCAGTTTAGCCCAAGATACGATTGAAGCCATCGACAACAAAATTACAGGTGGCAATGTGGTTATGAAGCTCGACATGTCTAAGGCTTATGACCGGGTGAGCTGGCGATTTCTCCTGTCGGTTCTTCAAAAACTCGGCTTTAGTGATCAATGGCAGGACCTCATCTTCAGGGTTATATCCAACTGCTGGTACTCTATATCTATAAACAGAAAGATTGGGGGTTTCTTTAAATGTCACGCCCCAGTCCCAAAATACCGAGGGACTAGACACGTGGGAATGGCCAGCAACACACACCAATGGACAAATATAATTTAATAGACCCATTAGAGTGTACTTAAGCTGTAAAACAACAATAAAGGTCTACGATACAAGTCACAGTCTAAATCTAATCTCATCCACAAAAGATAATCACAGTTCAAATATCAGAATAATCAAGATAAAATATAAATCAACAAGTCTCAATAAAATATCTCGGGGAACAACCCGATAATGAGTTTAATACAGAAATTCACGAGACATGAAATAGAGTATCAAGAACCGAAATGGTGGAGTATATAAAGCAAATACTCAGGAGAAATCCTCTGGCATCACCTCGTCCTCTGGTGCTGGTACTGCTGCAATGTCTGCTCATGTCCCGTATACCTCGGGGTAGATCTCCTCTGCTATACCTAGGGATATAATCCGGATCCAGGTCCTCCGGGGACATAGCAAGCTACAAGAATAAATCAAGCCAAATAAATACAGTATATAAAATGTATCAATAGGACAAACTATGTAACCAGCTGTGTGAAATGCAAGTGAGAGCATCACTAGTACTCAGGCTAAAACCGCTACAAGCTCTGGGTCGGGAAGCCGGTAGCAGTAATATCACGTAGTGGGCCAAGCTCTGGATCAGAGGTTAAAGTACCACAATAATAAATATATATATATATATGTAATCAGCCTGTAGCCTGTGTGTCCCTTCCCACCCAATGTAATCACACATCTCATGTCCACGACGTCTCATGTCCATAATACGTAAGACCATGACCTCTAGCTAATGTAGCGAGTCATAATGATAGCTATGCATATGTAAGATCTATGTCACGAATCTTGTAAGGCTATACAGAATTACCTTGAATGACTCAGAAAAGATTCTATCTCATGAATAGTGTCAAGTGTCCTATGGTATGACATACTTGATAATGCAAGCACAAAAAATAGGGTCGAGATAACAACTCTCTAAGTGACGTTACACGACTCCGCGTACGACGTCGACACCCGAATATTATTCGGACGTTAAGCAACGTCTGACGGTCCTAGATTGAACAGATACATCACATAAATAAATTAAGAAAATAATATGAAGCAAGTACTGCAAGTTTGGCAATGTACACTTACCTGGGGTTTGAATTCCTCAAATTGCTCTGGTAACAAAGAGATCTTCAGGTACTCCTCCGGATTCTGAAATAAATATTACCATCATTCTCAGAAGATATGAAATAGCTAGAATTGCCTACCCATAAGTCCAATTTGGATACAGGGGCAAAATTAACAGTTTTTGGTCAAAGTAGAGTCCACATGTGGCCCACTTCGCACAGAAAAATTTGTCAGAGATAAAGTTCTCTAAATTCATCAAACTTAGTGTCTACGAGTCCAGAAAGATAATATGAACCCAACAGAATGTCCATAACTGGATTCCGATGAACCGGTTACAAAATCGTCCGTCAAGTGGAGCCGTAGGGCCCACGATACGCGGTTTCGTCAACGTTCTCAGATTCTAACCAAACTTGGGTCACAGGACTAGCATAACACTACGAATCCGATGCATAAGTTTCGTTGGGAAACAACAAGCACACATAAAATTACAACGAGTTTCAGAACAGGCCTGATACGGGGCAATTTCGACGGATACGCGTTGATTTCGGTGTGCATGCACATCCAAATAAACTTTCGCAAAATTTCACACGTCCGCATTGACGATGCGCACCTTTTGGTAAAATTTGCACACGACAACGTCGCCTCATTTAGCGGAATGCACCCAGTTTCGGAAGAAATTCGGGTTTAAATAACCAAGATTTTGGTCAATTTTACCTGAGAATAAAACACAATCTACAGCACAATAAAATAAACTAATTACAGGGTTTAAAACTTGGTTATATGGTCTAATTTACTGTTCAAGTGAATTTCAGTTATATTAAACAGGTTGGGATTAAATCGGCCATAAACTTGTGAGGTCGGGACGGTTTCTGAATTCCAGAATAATGATATATTTTCCTATTTTTGCGTCGCGATTTGCGATCGACACATGACACGATACCCCAATCAAATTGCACAGGATTCGAGAGGGTCACACAGGGAATGTGTCTCAACAAGCCGTTCAAAAATTGACTCGACGAGGAGAGAGAAAGACTCACCAGAACAAGGGGTCTAAAATGTCTGAATAGTGCGTACACTGGGCGACGCGACGGTGCTTGGCCGGTCGGCGGTGACGCTGTGCTCGTCGACGGTGAGTAGGGATGCTGTGCTCGATGGTTGCGGCTGCTCGTCGATGCTAGGGTCGGCGTCGACGTCGTCGGGATCGTCGGAGGTGAGCTCGGGGGAGGGTCGAGGTCGGTCGGAGTGACAGATGGCGGTGGAGGAGTGGTGGTGGCAGCGGTGGGGATGATGGGGGTTTATATAGGAGATGGGTGGTCGTTGGCGGAAGGCGAGCCGTCGGGACGCGGCGGGTGAAATGACAGGGAGGCGAGGGGTCTCGACGGCGGTTACAGGAAGTCGCCGGGGCGGTGAGGAGGTGGATGGTCGGTTGTGGGAGGTGAATCGTCGGCGGCTGCGGAGGAAAGAAACGGCGGAGGGGAAGAGTCGGGGATCTCAATCAGTTACTGTAGCAGGTGAATAGAGGATCGGGTTTAGCGGGTCGGGTACGGGTTCAGATCCGACCCGATCCAATAGGGTTTGGGTTCAGTTTGTGTTTGGATTGGTTTATTTAGGGTCGGTTCAGTTCGGTTCAGGATGGTTTGGTCTGGTTTATTTAAAAATAATATTTTTAGCTGTTTAAAAATAGTTTTTGAGTCCAATAAATTCCAAAAAAATTACACTATAATTATTTATTTATTGTACACTCAAAAATATTACTTTTATAATATTTTAATATTTAATTTAATACTCAAAATATTTAATCCAGAAGAATATTTATAATAATTATTTAGAAATCATAGAAAAATTCCAAAATTTTATATTTTAAATTTTTCTTAAAATTTGGGTATTTATGTAGCGCCCCGTTCTCCCGGTGCAGAGAGCGCGGCTAAGAAACACAAGACGGTATCGTTCGATCGGGATATATTGAATTAAGAACTCGTCCTCGTTATGGATTTGTTTCTTCAGAATCGATTCCCATATTCAGTGGACCGCGCCCCAAGGATCGGCTTAGCGGCAGAGTCAGGAGGGATCTCTCCGCTGCTATCTTTTATTGCCTCGGTTTTCGATGTCGCTTGTTGCTTTCGTGCTTTGAGTTGGTTTTGGGATTTGCTTGTTTTCCTTGAACGGTTTCGATGGTTTTCATTGTTTTCGTTCATCGACTTGCACTTCTATTCCGAGATTGGAAGAGAGGAAGAAGTATTAATCGAGCTGTTCGTGTGCAGGTGAACGAGCAGTAGGCGGCTTACGAGCGGAGTCGTGAAGCGCCTCTTTCCTTCTCCTTCCATCAACCTAAGTGAGTGGCTACCAACCCGATTAGCTAGCCTTGCTTTCAAGCTTCGCGCCCTAAGAATCTGCATTCTTCTTTGCCCCGATCAAACGATACCAAGTAATAATAAAAGATACCAAGATAAAAGAGAATAGACTTGGTAATACTGCTTGTCAATCAAACTTATGAACGAATACTTGTATGCATGCTTGTTCGTTTGGAATGTTCATTATATGTTTCAAGTTTAGTTAGAATGCATCTCTATAAAATATTGTTATGTATATGGAACACACATGGAACACACTTTTCTTTGCCATAGATGGATCATATAGACTATGCAAAGACTGTTGTGTATGGAACTTGTATCGTGCTAGAAATTTATCTTGAAACGTGCATGGATTGATGGAAAACTTAATGAACGCTTCGATCATGGACAACTTGTGCACAAGGTTTTGGAGGTTTCGCGGACGGTTGCCAGGGCGCTGGGACCGATCCGATCCGGACGGAACATATGGATTAGTCAATTGGAATTGAGGAAGTAAACGGCATGTGGCGGGGCTCGCAACCTGCGTCGCATATTGTTTTCTATCCCGTGACTATAAGTCGTCCCTTCGTGGCATCTAGCCAGTGATCCTATGTATATTTAAACATGTTGCATACTAACTTGTGTCTTCGTGGCAGGGAAGGCAAGGTAAGTATTGTGCAGGTCATTCAAACGGGCAGGTAAAATCCACCGAACGGTGGCACATTCATTTCAGTAAATTCTATATGCTGCTTACTTGTAAATGAACTAAGGCAAGATAGAAACCTACAAATATGCATGCTTCACTAAAACAACGTGTTGATTGGTATAGTTCGGTTAGCTCGCCTTCACCAGCATGTTTCGATATGCTGACCCTCGTTGAAACAGGTTCTTCGCACCAAGGCGAACCGAGCGAGGAGCCGAAGTCGTCTTCCCGATCCAGTCCAGCTATTGGCGCATCTTCACCGCGCCCTTAGAAGCATTTTGGAGTCAGGAGCCTGCAACTCTTCATACACAAATGCAGCTCCGTGGCAAAGCTGTCCTCCAGCCTGGAGGTCTTTATCATTTTGAGTTTATAAAAGGATGTAATGTACAGGACTGCTATCTCATTTTGAGTCAACACTTTTGTAAGCCGTTCGGCATATTAGCTGACTCGTTCAGGAGTTTGTAATAGATGTTCATTATCAATAAAGAGAACTTTTCCATGTTGCAAATCTGTGTTTCAATTTATCTGCGTACTCTGAATATGTGCTTTCTATGCAAAATACTTTAGCCTTGTGCGGGCGCAACCCCAGACCCGCACGGCATCACGATTCGGGGGACGCCCCAACGATTCTAAGGAATCGGGTCGTGACAGTTTACAATCTACCCTCCTTAAAAAAATTATGTCCTCGCAATTAAGAAAAATGAAACATAACCGGTCAGAAGAGATGACGCGGTTGTAAGACATGTTGGAAGCAAGGCACAAAGGATAAAGAATCATGAACAAAGAAAAATCGAGAGAAAGTGTAAGGGTTAAGCAGAATACGTAGGGAACGAATAAAAAATTATTTCCCTAGGCAATGAGAGAGAAGTAATGCAAGAGTAAAGGAGTCTGATTAGAGCAAGGATCAACTACAGCTTATGAAAACTTGGATATCAGGTACTAGCAAGTTCATGCTAGCATAATACTAGGATTAGGCTAGGGAATAGAATAACAGGCACGTGCTAGCGCATTACTAGGAATAGATAGCTATGATGAAACTTAAATCTTACACGTATTCACTACTCCACAAGTCTGTGCGTCCTCCATTGTTATTGTAAAAGCCTATCCATGTCCTTGCGGTGGTGCCCTCTGCTGTTGTTGGGCCTCTGGAAGAGTGCTGCCCGTGGTGCCAATAGTGGCCTCGGCTGATATCCTTCCGGTGCTGGTAAAGCTTATCAGTTTACTATCGGTGCTCCTTCTCGACGCTCAGGGCAATCCCTTACCGAATGCTGACTAGATCCGCATGCTAAACATAATCCCAATTTAAGTCTACACTCCCTCTCAATATGGCCTATCTTGCCACAATAGTGACAAGCAGGAAGGGTTAGGGAATATGATACTGCGCTCTGTGGTGGATTCATCTGTGGTCGCTTTGCAGCTCTTTTCTGCTGTGCTCGGTCTGGTGCTAATGCATACGGCCATTTCTGGCTAGACTCTTTCCTGGTAACGCATTCCATGGGTCGTGCTGCAGCAAGGACGTCCGTGTATGAAGTAGTTACAACGAAGCTGATTAATTTATGTAGCTCAGAGCTAAGTCCGTCAAAGAATTTCTCCGCTTGGCTTTGCTAGGCCTCTTGATGAACCTGTTGTTAGACTTTCATCATTACGTAGAATATTTGAAACATCTGTTGTCCGTCCATAGGTTGTCCTGGTGGAAAAGTAGGCATCGGTGGAGTAAACTGTGGCGGTAGTGGAATGTCATCTTGCTGTATCCTCGTGGTGAGCTGATCTGCTTGATTACCTTGTTGAGTTGATTGCCCTCCACCTACTGGTGTCACTTCATCTTCGTAGGTGACAACTGCAACTTGTGGTGTTCCTGCGGGAGTCTCGTCGCTTGCTTGTGGATCCATTATTCTGCATCCAAAATAAACTATAAAAGGCGCACAGGGGATTCAAGGTAGGATGCAAGTCAAGAATTTATTTTGAAGTTGATATGGAGGTCAAGAACGATTCAATTAAGTGGATGAGATCCTATAACTTATCCTATCCTTATCGCAGGCTTGTTCAGTTCCTTAGTTGAAACCGAAGCAATGTAGTCGTAGACCTTAGTCGTAGACCACAATGCTCATACTTGCATGGGCCGCCACAAAAATTATGTCACACCCCAGTCCCAAAATACCGAGGGACTAGACACGTGGCAATGGCCATCAGCACACACCAATGGGCAAACCCAATTTAATGGACCCATTAGAGTGTACTTAAGCTGTAAAACAACAATAAATGTCTACGATACAAGTTACAGTCTAAATCTAATCTCATCTACAGAAGATAATCACAGTTCATATATCAGAATAATCAAGATAAAATATAAATCAACAAGTCTCAATAAAATATCTCGGAGAACAACCAGATAATGAGTTTAATACAGAAATTCATGAGACATGAAATAGAGTATCAAGAACAGAAATGACTGAGTATATAAAGCTCCTCTGGCATCCCCTCGTCCTCTGGTGCTGGTACTGCTGCAATGTCTGATCATGTCCCGTATACCTCGGGGTAGATCTCCTCTGCTATACCTGGGGATATAATCCAGATCCAGGTCCTCAGGGGACATAGCAAGGTACAAGAATAACTCAAGATAAATAAATAAAATATATAAAATGTATCAATAGGGCAAACTATGTAACCAGCTATATAATATGCAAGTGAGAGCATCACTAGTACTCTGGCTGAAACCACTACAAGCTCTGTGTCGGGGAGCCGGTAGCAGTAATATCACGTAGTGGGCCATGGTCTGGATCAGAGGCTAAAGCACCACATAATAAATATATATATGTAATCAGCATGTAGCATGTGTGTCTTTCCCCACCCAATGTAATCACACATCTCATGTCCACGACGTCTCATGCCCATAATACGCAAGATCATGACCTCTAGCTAATGCAATGAGTAATAATGATAGCTATGCATATGTTAGATCTATGTCACGAATTCTGTAAGCCTATACAGAATCACCTTGAATGACACAGGAAAGATTTTGTCTCATGAATAGTGTCAAGTATCCTATGGTATGACGTACTTGATAATAAAAGCACAAAAAAATAAGGTCTAGATAACAACTCTCTAAGTGACGTTACAGGTCTCCGCGTACGACATCGACACCCGAATATTATTTGTACGTTAAGCAATATCTCACGGTCCTAGGTTGAACAGATACATCACATAAATAAATTAAGAAAATAATATGAATCAAGCACTGCAAGTTTGGTAAGGTACACTTGCTTGGGATTTGAATTCCTCCAATTGCTCTGGTAACAGAGAGATCTTCAGGTACTCCTCCGGATGCTTAAATAAATATTATCATCATTCTCAGAAGACATAAAATAGCTAGGATTGCCTACCCAAATCCAATTTGGACACAGGGGTAAAATTGACAGTTTCTGGTCAAAGCAGGGTCCACATGTGGCCCACTTCGCACCAAAAAATGTGCCAGAGATAAATTTCTCCAAATTTGTCAAACTTAGTGTCTATGAGTCCAAAAAGATGATACTAACCAAACGGAATATCCAAAACTGGATTTTGGTGAGCTGGTCACAAAATCGCCCGTCAAGTGGAGTCGTGGGGCCCACGATACGCAATTTCGTCAACGTTCTCAGATTCAAACCAAACTTGGGTCACATTACTAGCATAACACTATAAATCTGATGGCGTAAGTTTCATTACGAAACGACAAGCATACATAAAGTTACAACAAGTTTCATAATAGGCCCGATACGGGATAATTTCGACGGATACGTGTTGATTCTGGTGTGCACGCATATCCAAATCAACTTTCGTGAAATTCCACATGTTTGTATTGACGATGCGCACCTTTTGGTTAAATTTGCACACGACAACGTCGCCTCGTTTAGCATGATGCACCGAGTTTTAGGAGAAATTCAGGTTTAAATAATCATAATTTTGGTCGATTTCACCCGAGAATAAAACATAATCAACAGCATAATAAAAAAACTAATTATAGGGTTTGAAACTTGGTTATATGGTCTAATTTAATGTTCAAGTGAATTTCAGAATTATTAAACCGGTTGGGATTAAATCGGCCATGAACTTGTGAGTTCGGAACAGTGTCTGAATTCCAGAATAATGATATATTTTCCTGTTTTTGCGTCGCGATTTGCAATTGACACAGGACACGATACCCCAATCAAATTATACAGGGTTCGAGAGGGTCTCACAGGGAACGTGTCGCAATAAGCCGTTTGAAAATTGACTTGACGAGGAGAGAGAAGACTCACCGGAACAAGGGTTCAAAAATGTCTGAACAATGCATACACGGGGCGGTGCGGCGGTGCTCGGCCGGTCGGCGGCGACGCTGTGCTCGTCGGTGGTGAGTAGGGCTGCTGTCCTCGACGGCTGCGGCTGCTCATCGGTGCAGGGGTCAGCGTCGACATCGTCGGGATCGTCGGAGGGGAGCTCGGGGGAGCGTCGAGGTCGGGCGGAGTGACAGATGGCGGTGGAGGAGTGGTGGTGGCAGTGGTAGGGATGATGGGGGTTTATATAGGAGATGGGTGGCCGTTGGCGGGGAGTCTAGCCGTCTGGACGCGGCGGGTGAAACGGCAGGAAGGCGAGGGGTCTCGGCGGGTCACCGGTCAGGGAGACGAGTGGTCTCCATGGCGGTTAAAGGAAGTCGCCGGGGCAGTGAGGAGGTGGACGGTCGGTTATGGTAGGTGAACCGTCGCCGGCTGCGGCGGAAAGAAACTACGGAGGGGAAGAGTCGGGGATCTCAATCGGTTACTGTAGCAGGCGAATAGAGTGTCGGGTTTAGCGGGTCGGGTACGGGTTTAGATCCGACCCGATCCAATAGGGTTTGGGTTCAGTTTGGATTTATTTTTGGTCGGTTCGGTTCGGTTTAGGATGGTTTAGTCTGGTTTATTTAAAAACGATATTTTTAGCTGTTTAAAAATAGTTTTTGAGTCCAATAAATTCAGAAAAATTACACTTTAACTAATTATTTATTTTACACTCAAAAATATTATTTTTATAATATTTTAATATTTAGTTTAATACTAAAAAAATATTTAATCCAGAAGAATATTTATAATAATTATTTAAAAATCACAGAAAAATTCCAAAAATTTATATTTTAATTTTTTAGAAAATCTGGGTGTTTACATTAAATCTTCCAGAGGCCTTCGCTAAGGTGATCCTATCTCGCCTGCTCTCTTCATTATTGCTCAAGATGCTCTCAGTAAGATGTTGGCTCATCTCAACTTGCACAAAAAATCAAACCTTTCAGTGGTAGAAAGGATCCGCTCCGGGTGTCACATCTCTTTTATGCAGATGACAGTCTTATTTTTTTTAGCGGAGGGAAAGTCAGTATTGATTGCTTTATGAAAACTTTGGTGGAATTTATGAAAGTCTCTAGCCAGGTTATAAATTTCTCCAAGTCATCATTCATTGTCTCCACCAAAGATCATGCCAAGGAGCTTGCTCAAACAATTGACAATTGTACTGGGATCACTCAGGCTTTCCTCCCAATCAATAACCTTGGAGTACCTCTCTTCAAAGGTCGAGTGAAATTAGAATACTTCGGGGGACTGGAGGTTAAGTTTAGGAAGAAGATAGCCAGTTGGCGAGGGAGACTTCTATCATTTGGAGGTAAAATTACACTTATCGAAAGTTCCTTAAATGCGCTCCCGATTCATGCTCTTTCTGTTGTGAAAATTCCCAATGCTTATATTAAAAAATTGGAAAGTATTATGGCCAACTTCCTTTGGAACACTCCTGAAGAAAGCCGAAGGAAATGGGTCTCCTGGAAAAGAGTTTGTCGTCCTCTAGATGAAGGCGGCCTTGGTATCAGACCGTTGCATTAGGTGATGAGGTGTCTTTATGCTAAGAGATGCTGGAATTTTATTAAAGGAGAATCCCTATGGGCTCAGTATATGTACATAAAATATGGGGATCCTTTGGATTTTGGGTATGTGAAACCGCAATCTCCATCTTCGCTCTGGTCCTCAATGCTGAAAGTTTTTCCAAATGTTAAAAAGCACTGTCGCTGGATTCTAGGAAGGGAAAATGTTCCCATTTGGAGGTCCAATTGGTGTGGCAGATACTTGCCAAAACCGAGGTGTATAGGATTTATTCCTAGCATCCGCGAGGTGATTGCTAATCCGAGGATTCGGGATAAGGAGGGGATAGATGTTGATGCCCGCCTGCTCCTTCCTAGAGTTGCCAAGGATATGCTCACAGAGGTGAAGTTGCACTACTAGAATAAGCGAAATTAGCGACGTTTTTTAGCGACGTCAAAGAAAAACGTCGCTAATTTAGCAACTCCATGTAAAAACGTCGCTAGACGTCACTAATTGGCGACATTTAACGACGTTTAGTAACTTTTATTCAATTTTAAAAAGATTAGTCGCTATAAGTTTAATTTAGGTTGCTAAACGTCGCTAATATGTTTTATTTAGTGACGTTTAGCGACGTTTTTAGCGACGTATATCTTTTGGACATTTAGCGACGTCATTAGCGATGTTTAAGACGGCGCTAACTTAGCGACGTCATTATTGGCGTCACTAAAATGTTGCTAAATTTTTTACTTAGAGCTGATTTCTCCCATTTCTTTCGATCTCTCCCTCTCCCAAATTTCAAACCCGCTCCTACTTCCTCCCTCCGGCGACCCCCCTCCGGCTCCTCCTTCCTCCCTCCGGCGACCCCCCTCGGCCGCATCCTCCACCTCCGACTCCCCTCCTTCCTCCGACGACCCCCCTTCGGCCGCGTCCTCCCCCCCTCCTCCTCCTCCTCTAGGTAAACCCTAACTCTCTCTCTCTCTCTCTCTCTCTCTCTCTCTCTCTCTCTCTCTCTCTCTCACAGGACACACATGACACTGACACTGACACGACACACACACATGATAGACACTGACACAGACACGACACACACACACACGTGACACCAACCCTAACCCAAAACTGACACGACCTGGGATCAGGGCCTAGGGTTAGGGTTAGGGTTTTTGACCTAGGGTTAGGGTTAGGGTTTTTGACCTTGGGTTAGGGTTAGGGTTTTTGACCTGGGGTTAGGGTTCCAAATTAGACTGAGGAATCCTTATTAGAACCTGACTGGATCCTTGATAGAAAACTTGTTAAGAAAGGGAATAGAGCTGCAATAGACCTTTTGGTTCAGTGGAAAGAAGGGGATGTCCATACTGCTACTTGGATCCCATATGATGAGTTTATCAGAACATATTCATACTTTGACCTTGAGGCAAAGTCAAAATAAGGAGGAATTATTGATACATTCCTATTCAATATAGTATCAGTATGCTAGAACAACATCGGTCCAAGTGTTCAAGTGCAGTGCAGTATG
Source organism: Iris macrosiphon (assembly GCA_036927795.1). NCBI lineage: Eukaryota > Viridiplantae > Streptophyta > Magnoliopsida > Asparagales > Iridaceae > Iris > Iris macrosiphon. The sequence continues at coordinate 160,780,695 of JAYESA010000004.1, forward strand.
CCTAATTCATCATGTACAGAGTGCAATGCTTTAGACTCGAGATTTAGTATCATCCTATGCCAGAGCTCAGTATCAGTATCAAGCCTATGCCATACCTCAGTATCAAGTCCCAGTTACAGTACTAATTCAGTTGCCAGAAGTTCATTATCAGTATTAAACTCCTAGCATCAGTTAGTAGTCAGTGTAATTAGCACTAGTTACTAATGTTGTAATTCATAGTTGAGTCAGCATTGTAGTTAGTTGGCCTTATCCTAGCTTTGAAGAGAATTTAATATTTTTGACTTTACAAACTGGCCTGCTGGCTATATTAATTAGTACATTACATGAGTTATATACTTAATATCAAATTGTTTATCAGTTATCAACTAGCAGCTACTTACTTATTAAACATAAACAATATTACATGCAACTTGTCTGCAGGGATAGGGATAGGGATAGGCAATATCTTAAATATAATTATGTGACTACATATTCCACCATGAAATAATTGAGGTAATTCAAAACCCACCTTTGAGCCTGACCCCAGGTGTAAAGTAAGATACGATATGAGTAATTATGTATCCAATGACCATTTGTCAATATCAAGTAAGTCTTTTGCATATCAATTATCCTCTATATCTATTCCTAACACTATTTTTAAATAATTTAATATTTTCTAAATGATTTAATATTTCAATCTAGCATTGTCTTTCAATAAAATAAAAAAATCAACCTTGCAATTAATTTTTTCTAGTAAGTTTAACAAAGATCTAAAAATTAAACAAAACTAACCAAATGAGCAAGTAAAACAAAAAGATTTAAAACTTCTTCTCATAATCTTGGCTTGTCCGAGCAAGAGGGGTGGGATTAGTGCTTCCCTTGATCACATAAAATATTTTAGTTAAGCTATCCTTGATGGTTTTTCAAATATGGTTCGATGATGAGGATAATATTTGAGCAATTTGCATTAGAAATCTTACAAAATGTTTGTACCTAAGGACCTCAAGGGTTATCATATAATGAATTATCAAATTTCCTTCTTTAGGAAATAATTACTTTGATAGGCAAAAACAATTGTGGCACTTGTGTCAAGAGGATGTTAGTGAAGGTGGGTAGTGGTGATAGAGATGGTGGTTTCACAACAACAGCAACAATGATGTTGGCAATAGAGGGAGAAAATGCAAAATAACAGCCGTTGTTGGATCAATGAAGATCATGTTCTATTGATGGTATCCACTAGAACTGATGGTAGATGTGGGGACGACGCAACAGTATCACTAAATCATACTTTATAGGTTCAAAGCCTTGGTGGTGGCGACTATTTAGTTGAAACTCTAAATTACCACTGATGGGCTGATTTTAGTTGTTGTTCTAGGAGCATTAACCCATACCTCTTATGTCAAAGGAGTGTAAATGAGTAGTGATCAACCAAAAAAAGAAAATAAAATCCTTTGATATGGTTGGTAGAGTTCAAAGTTGAAGTTAAGAAACTCCCAATTGTCCCACGGGCACAAAGCAGTATTCTTTAAAGGAAGTGTAAATGGGTTGCATTTTTCTGCTGATTGGGCCAAATAAAATTAAATAGGATTGTCCATTATCTGCTTGTGCATGAAATTAAATGGGCCACTACATAGGCAGATTTAAAAACTTGTTTATAATAATAATCATATCTTTAAAACTAAATAAATAAGATTTTATCTTTAACACTTTAATCTTGACTAACCAAAAGTTATCTTTTTGTCTTTTTGAGATGCTAAATTATTATACTCCAGATTTGAAAATATTTTAATTTAGAGCCCCCCTTACATCAATTTGAAAAGTGTAAAACCACAACTAGTGAATAGTTTTAGTTAGTTTACTTTGTTGAATCAGCAGCTGTACCGTTGTGGTTTGTTTATTTTGTTGAATTTTAATTTAAGAAAGTTCTTTTTTTGTCCGCTTAATTTCCATGGGATATTCAGGTGAGAATCATTGTGTATGGACAGGTAGCACTACTGACTTTTCTTACATTTTTGTTAATTTCCATGGGATATCCAAAAAATAAAAAATAACACCCTACCCCCTCACCCCGGCTACACCCCCTGTTCTCAGCGACGGCAGCAGCATCAGCGACTGCGCGCGACAAAGTGGGAGGGAGGGAGGGGGTGGAGTAGTAGTTTCGTCATTTTTTTATTTTTAGGGTATCAAGTATATACATATCAAAGTTGAGAGTATAAGTTGAAAAACTTGAATAGTTGAGGATATCAAGTTAAGATAGATAGTTGTGGCAGAGATTAATTTGTGGTTTGAGTTCACGTCGCTAAAATTTATACAATATTTAATATTAGACAATATATTTATATCTGTTATCAATCATATTCTTTGTTTTCATCTATCTTACCAGATGGCACCCATGACCCGAGCACGTGCACGTCGCTTGAGAGAGACACCTCCTACTGTTAAGGAGGAAGTGATGCCTCCTACTGTTAAGGAGGAAGTGAATGTTAAGGAGAAAGAGATACCACCTGCTGTTAAATTGGAAGCGGTTGTTAAGGAGGAAGTTGTGCCTCCTACTGTTGGGCAGGCACCAAATCAGAGGGAGAGTTCCAGTCACCCAGCACTATCTGAGATTGATCACATAAACGTTGTTTATGTGCAATATCTGAGGGATTGGTATGTGCCACAGTGTATTGGATATCCTCAAGATTGATATTGTGATATTTCATATACTTTTATTGTGGTTATTGTGTGATTGTGATACTTTTATATTATGCATTTTGTGTGACTGTGATACTTTTATTTTGTGTGCATTTTGTGTGACTGGGATACTTTTATTTTGTGTGTATTGTGTGACTGTGATATTTTATATACTTTTTGTTATTTCGTACGAAGAAAATTCAATGGAGGGTTGCTTCAGGTCTGTCTATAATATTTGTGTGTATTGTGTGACTGTGATACTTTTTATTCATATTAAATGTGTGTTAATTTACCGGTGTTGACTGTTCCACCGAAGGGGTCGACGAACCCAGAGAATTCAACGGAGGGTTGCTTCGGGTCTATTTATAATTAGAAATTCATAAATTGTAGGAAGATTGGCAATTATAAATTTTTTTTTACTGAAAATTTAGCGACATTTAGCGACGTTATTATACGTCGCTGAATACGTCGCTAAATACGTCGCTGTATATGTCGCTAATTTTGCTGACATAGCAGTATTGCCAGGTCATTTAAGACGTCGCTGTAACGTCGCTATATAAGTCGCTAATTAGCGACGTTAAGCGACAGATGAGCACGTCGCTAACTAGCGACATTGTGTCGCCAAACGTCGCTAATCTAGCGACACATTTACGTCGCTAAAAAACGTCGGTATAACGATGTTTAGCGACGTTTTTCCTTTCAGCGATGAGCTGAGTTCCGACTTCTGTAAAACGTCGCTAATTACGTCGCTAAACGTGATTAGCGATGTAATTTGGTCATTTAGCGACGTTTCTTTACGTCGCTAATTTGACTTTTTCTGGTAGTGTTGCAAAATGGTCCGGACGTACTTTGCTGGGAGTTGTCATCAAATGGGGATTTTTCTACGGCATCCTACTGGGAGCATTATCGGACCTAGTATGATACTTTCAAATGGAGCAAATATGTTTGAAACAAATTTGTCCCGGCAAAGATAGCTGCTTTTCTTTGGAGGATCAACAAGCATGCCATTCTTGTGGACAATCGCCTTTATTCATTGGGCTTCAGATTGGCTTCGAGATGTAGATGTTGGCTTCGAGATGTAGATTGGCAATCGCCTTTATTCATTGGGCTTCAGAATCGGTAGAGCATTTATTTGTCACTAGTGAGCTTGCTGCTTCGGTATGGTCTCATTTTGCCCCTATATTTCACTTAAATATTAATGCATTTACTGTGGAGCAATTAGCGGAAGTTTGGCTTCTTAATATTTCTCAAAAAAATGTTATTGGCCCGAGTAGGAACATTATTTTTTCTTCGGGCTTGTGGGAGATTTGGAAGCATAGAAATAACATTATTTTTGAGAATATTGACCTTAATGCTAATGATGTCATTCGCCGGATTACCACTAGTCTTCAACTTATTTTAAGAATATTTCACCAAGAAGATAATCTCTCTGTGGAGGAGGATAATATCATGGCGGCCTTCCATATTACACCTCAAACTCACACTAGGGCTAGAGGCACCTGGGTTCATTGGAACCCGCCGGAGCAGGGTCTTAAGCTGAATATTATTTCTAAGAATAATGGTCTTGAATCCTTTAGTGGAGGGGTGGTCAGAGGCACTGAAGGACAAATGGTAGCCGCTTTCTAAAAAGTTATTACTGGAGGCCAAAGTATTAATGCAGAAATAGATTCACTATTATCTGGCATTAAATTTTGCAGGAGTAATAATATTGTCATCAGTTATATTGACTCCAGCTCCAAAATTATTTGTGATACAATTATGGGTAAAAGCCATATTCACTGGTCTGGTATTTACAAAATTCGAAAGATCAGAAAATTAATTTCTCAAGACATCCAGATTACTTATATTTCTACTGAGGAGAACATGGTTGCAAATGCATTGGCTCAATTGTCTATGGAAAGAGGCGTTGATCAGAGCTTTGATCAGGCAGTGGATCTTCCGGATAATGTGGGCGGTCTGCTTTCTTCAGATCAGATAGGTCACCCTATATTTACGAAGTAGCTTTTCTTGGTTATTTTCTTCTTATGTATTCTCATATTTCGTTGGAAAGGGCTATCTCCCTCCATATTGTAGGCTGTATGGGCTATCTCTCTGCGCCAAGTGCTTTATTTTTCAATAAAGACTAAGGTCCCACGTGGACGTGGTTTACCCCGGCAACAAAAAAAAAAAAAAAAAACGTATAACATGCATCCATGCAAATAGAAGGAAAAGTTATTGTCATATGTTTACAAGGAAATAACAGTACATCTTCTTTGCAAAAGCATTATTCAAACAACCAATTGCCAGAGCATATGTTTTAATTACATGATGGAACATAAATCTTCTTCTCTGTGGTAATAAACCACATGATGGTACGGAAAATAATTGGCCGGCACCCACAATGGCTGGTGCTCCTCAGCTTTGGGTTCCTCCTTCTTTGGCTCCTTAGGTTTGGCTTCCTCCTTCTTCACTTCGTTGACGCTGACTATATCGGCACACCCAACCTGCTTCTTCAGAGTTCTCGTAAGCGTAACAATGTCGATGTTGTCCCCGGTCACCAGGAAATGATCTCTGTCCTTGCCGTCGATCGCAACCGAATCCACACCTTTAATTGCGGGTTCAATTATACATAATTACAAACTCTATCGACCAAACAAATTAAGTTTCAATTGCATATATAATATTTGGTTCCAAGTTCTTTATACCTACCTTGAGCTGCTGCGATCAACTTCATGGCCTTTCTTCGGCATTTATCGCAGTTCATCTGAACTTTGATCAATATCTTCTTCTGCAGTAAAAATATGCATCCCAAAATATATTTATTACACAATACAATGCAGTGAGTTATTTATAGATCTCTATAATATAAGGTAGAAAATATTGAATAAAAACCTGAACCTGAGGATGGATATATATATACCTTCATCTTTGCTAAGAATAGGATCTCGCGAGGCTTCTATGGAGAGGTTCAGGTAAGTGTCTGTCTCTTTATATTGTGTAGTATGAACATATTGAAATATGGTTGGTGCGCGGAACTTTCCCAATAAATTATGGTTCTTGATAAAGAGCACTACAAAATTCACTCGGGTAGTCCAAATTTTTACTATTGATAATTACAAATTTGTCACTCCCAAAAATTATTCACCGGATTGTCCACTATCAATTGATTTTTTTTATAATCAGGACTGCAAAATTTTGACAGTCCTAACAATTGGTAGTACTGTCAAAATTTTTCTAGTGTCAAAATATATATGTTGATTTTTTAGGACTGTTAAAATTTTGACAGTCCGAAAGGGAGGGCTACACAAGGTGACCAAGAGGGCTAGGCTGCGTGGAGACCGGAAGGAGGACGAGGCGGAGGAGCGGGAGGGGAAGGAGGCGGGGGAGGAGGTGGAGGCGGAGGCGTGCGCGGAGGAGGACGGGGACGCTGCTGTGCGCGGGGGCTTTGATGAGCAGTGGGTGCGGCGGCGGCGAGCGGTGGAAGAGCAGGAGGGAGAGCAGGAGGAGGGAGGTGAAGAGTGTGGACAGTCCTAGTAAAATTTGGACTAATCTGAGTAAATTTTTTTCATAACTGGACTAGTCCCAATACTGAGATGCGCCTTTATCACAAACCTAAATTATGGGTCGGTGAAGGTTGGGCTTAAGGCGTCATTTTTTTTTTCTTCCAAATAAAGAAATATCAAAATTTACTGGAAACGATTTGCAGACTTAAGGGGTCAATTAAAATAAGCCTCGATCACGACACATCATTGACCAGGTTTACTGAGATCGTGGATCTACAAATTTCTACTCTTATAATGAAGTTTGAAAACGATTCAATATTGAGTTGTCTAAAGTTGTTTATAAATACTTTACTAACTATTTTTTTAAAATTTAATTATTTAGCTACTTAATATTATTTACTTAACTAAATAATTCTAATTCAAGTGATTAAGGTGGAAGATATTTTTTCTTTGATTACTTATTTTTGAATACAAAAATAATATTATTTTTAATAATTATATATTTAAATTATTTTAATAAGTTTTGTACGCAGTTGGACATTCCTGATTTAAAGATAATGTTGGCTCTACAAATTAAGAAATGGACAAAGATTTTACAACATGTCTTCAACCTGACGTCAATTATTTGTTTCTGTGTCAATTTTAATTGGATAGCTACGTGAACATGAAATTATGTCAAAAAATTTAAACTGTTAGTTGGCCGATAGGTTGACATGACTTCAACCTGACGTCAATTATTTGTTTCGGTGTCAATTTTAATTGGATAGCTACGTGAGCATGAAATTATGTCAAGAAATTTAAACTGTTAGTTGGCCGATGGTTGACATGACTTCACCGTACTATAGTCAACTAGTCACCGTACTGTAAGTCACTAGTCACCTATCTTCTTGGCTAATTTGTACGTGATATTTTGAACTATCAATTTTTTTTAGTCTTATTATATTCTGAGCCCTTTTTAGCACTCAAGGATTCTTAAATTTTGATCTGTTAGTGTATCATTCAACAAAACGGTCAGTTGCAATTCACATGATTATGTTGGACATTATTGTCCTTAAAGCAACGAAATTTTTTTGTGTTATATTTTCTCTTTCTAAGTTTCTATCATTCTCGACTTTCTGGGAACAAATTTGATATGTATGTCTCTCTGACTGTGGAAATTTTCTTCCTTCAAAATCGGATTCACTCTTTTTCTTATAGTATATTAATCAAAAAAAATTTAAAAAAATCAAAGCCCTAATAGCTGCCAACTAATTCTCCTTTTTCTCCTACAACTTTCAATGCACACATGTTTCGTGGAACTCCACCCCTATTTTCGCTCCAACAGTTGGTTGTCGCTTGCTGGTTGTGTGGCATCATCTCATGAACGGCGAGGGGAGAGCTTGAAGGGTATGGGGTGGAGTTGGAGAGTTGGGGAGGGGAAGCATGAAGTAGGTAGCGTTTTGGTTTCTTTTATTTTCATGTTCATATTCTCACGACCTTAGGTCTCCTCAATGATCAGTTCACGTAGTTGCCTTGCTCCGCACGGTACATTGGGCTGATTTGTAGGCTCGAAGGGCCTGATTAAATTTGGATTTATGAACAGGAAGTATCAAGAGTCTTCATGATCGAAACGAAGACGATTCATCATATGATGGGTGGTTTTGATCATTTTCTCTTTTACCTTCATATTTAATAAAAATAATTTTGTTAATCTTTGTTTATATATGCCATGAGACTGTTAATGCATGCTAAATAAAAAGAACCAATATAAAAGAAATTAAAATTATTGTTGTTAACTTGTTATATAGAAATATGGAATATTGAACTATTGCTATAAAAATAAAAAAATATAATGTTATTGTTATGTTATCATATGGAATATAGTAATGTTATATTATCATGTGGAATATACTATTATTATCACGGGACCAGACACGCGTGGCAATGAACAGCTAGTACGACTCTGTAGGGCTTTCCAATTTAATGGACCCGACGAAGTGCACTTACACTGTTTATGGTCAAGTGATCAAGCTATATATATCTATTTCTAACATCCAACAACTAAACTAAATCTCAATCCATGGTAAATAAATCTGAAGAAAGAACGGTACGCATACGCAGCCCAATAATACAACCATTCGAATAGCCCAAGAGAATAATATAGGCCTATAAACACTAGGCTATAATAGCAGAGTCACAATGGGAAGTAGTACGTAACTGTAATAGAGAAAAGATATAATAATACCTGCAAAGATGACCAACACTCCACTGGATCAAGCATCATGCAACCTACTCAAATAACCTCGAAGGAAACCAGGTTTTCAGAGGAACGTAACAAGATACAAAAAGTATATGCCATAAAGTAGATACTGAGTAAAGTAAATCAGGGTGAACTATCCTTCTAAGTAATACAATTTGAGGACAACTTGGTACGTATGGATAGGTGTAGGTTAGACACATACTGACGTAATTCACCAATCGTCGTGACCGACTATTATATGCCATATATGCCCCCATAACAAGTGCCGTCGCGTATGGAATGACAGCCATTACGCTCCAAAGAACGCGATACCTGAATATAGTAACGTTCGTATCGCTCTAAAGAATGCGAAATCTGCATAAATAATAATATCGGTATCGCTCCGCAGAAAGCAAAATCTGCATAAATAATAACGTCTGTACCGCTCCGAAGAATACAGAATCTGCATAAATAATAACCTTTGTATCGCTCCAAAGAACGCATAATCTGCATAAATACAGAGGTGGGTGTCCCATACGCCTACCAGTTGTCCTCCCCGCCCAATGCTAATGTACACGTCTTAAGTACTACGTGGACATATCGTAACTATAATGCAAGTCACCTAGAGCAATACAACTATGCTAAGTACCATCATACGAGCTACTCGCACCGATAGTCAGTCAGGTGCGTAAGCCTGTGTTCTATCATGAACTCACTCCATGACGTAAAATGATATGTGTCAAGGCCTCGGTGTTATAATGATAACTCCATAACTTTAGGTATGTCATTAGGAACTAGGTCGAACACAAGTCCTAACGTTGACGCCTTCGTCGACTGCACACGAGTCAATCTCGGACGCACACAGTTATATAATATTCAGAGCATAATATAATAATAACTAAAATTAAATAGTACAACAAGGCAAGGTATACTTGCCTGGAAGTCAGGCGAAGATTCGAACACGAACTCGTCAATGATGCAGCAGCACAAGAAGGGGACTGCAACAAATTTCTTCGGATACTATCAAAAATATTATCAAGACATCAAGGTTGTGGCTTGATGAGGATAACTAAGCTGACACGCCGGAGTTGGCTGCTGGCACAACAGTCCCGAAATGAGTGAGATACTCAAAAAAGTTTATCCATTCGTTCAATTTTAACACAAAAGAAAAATAATAGTTTCTGGTCAACACATGGTCCATAGGTGGGCCCACACTGCAATAAAAAATGTGCCAGGAACAAAGGTCTCTAAACTTAGCATAATATAGGTCAAACAAGTTCTAAATGATGATATGAACTCAATGGTATGTCCAATTTTGGATTTCGGTGAGCCGATCATAAATTTGCTCATCAAGTCGAATTATGGGGCCCACAAAAGTGACAATTTTTCGACTGTCTCTGAATCGGGCAAAACTGGGTTCATAGGACAAGTTGAATGCTGTGAATCTAATGGCACCAGTTTCGTTATGATACGAGGAGCGTGCATAAAGTAATTGGGACATTACATTTGCAAAATGGTCGATACGAAGTCTTTCGACCAATACTGGTAAAATTTGCCACGCACAAGCGACCAATTCGAATTTTGTCAACGCCCACACATCGAGAAATATCGTACGCACCTTTTAGTACAATCGATATGCGATGAGGTTGTCCGGACCAGCTCCGTATCAAAGATTTTCTAGTTTTGAAAACTATTTTTCTCATGATTTGGAACTCAAATTACTAACCATAGAAAGCAAACTATATTATTATAATTGAATGCAATATAAGAGGGTTAAGTTTTCAATATACCAACGAAGTTGGTTCATAAATCGATTAAGAGAGGAGGAAGAAACATTGTCATAAAATCAGGGGGTTAGTCATTCGGTTCTAGACTGTCGGGTTCGAGTCTGTGGTCGTGTCAGGGCTCCGGCGGGCAGCAGTCTGTCGGAGGTGTAGCTCTGACCAAGGAAGGTTTGGCTAGGGGTAAGGGTGGCTCTGCTGGTGGTCGGGTTGCTCGGCCTGGGGCAAAAAAAACAACAGTTGCAACAAAAGCAGTGGTTACATCAAGTTGGAGGAGAAAGGGGGTCGTGAAGGTGGTTGTGGTGCGACGGTGGCTTGGTGTCGATGGTGGTGGTAGCCTGGTTGTTGCGGGGGTGTGCTCCGGCTATTGGGGGGGGGGGTGTAATACCCCTAATTTTAATAAACCGTATTAACAATTTAATTAATTATTAATTAATTTATAGTATTTATTAGCTCATTAGTAGAAATAGAATTTATTTAATTTATATTTTTAGGTGTTTGTGCATTTAGGATATTATGGAGCAACCGTAATTTTTTCTAAATTATTTACATATAGGAGACCCTGTGGACGACTGATAGATTAATTGTATGCTCTAAAATAAGTTCCTCAAATTATATATATATATATATATATATATAAAGTCTATTGAATGGAAATAGAAAAGAAAAAGAAATAGAATAATAGAAATAGAAATAAAAAAGAATAAAAAGAAAGAAAAAAAAAAGAATTACAAATAAACTACTAAAATATTAATGGATCTAACCCAAACCCATGTCCTACCAACCCATTACCCGTTAGACTAAGCAGCAGCAGCAACTGCAAACCACAACCCTCGCGCGCGTAGCCTATTCTCCCCCCTCACTCTCTATATATATTAATCTCCCATAATTAACAAACCCTAACCCTAATCTATTCTTCATCACCTCGACCTAGAGCCGCGACAGCGCCGACCCTGAGCCACCACCGTCGTTCACCTGAGCCGACCCTGCGACAGTAAAGTCAGCAGCGTACCCCTGTTCAGGACTAGTTTTTTGCGATCTCGCTCGACCAAACTCGACCCCGTCTCCACCGGTATGTTCACGATCTAACCCCCATCCACATCTGTATATTAGTTGACCTTGAACAATGCGTAACCCTAGGCAAAAACTGAGGTAAAGTTGGCAAAAAGTGACAAAATTTGGATCGCATAATCTACGGTAACCACCCATGTTTAAGGACTCGTATCTTCCACCACAGAGATCCGAATTTAGTTTTTCTTTTTGCTATGCGAAGACCACCTAACCGAGATTAATTTTTGTCTATCACAATATTTTAATTATTGCTCTATGCTGAATTTAATCAGATTAAAAATCATAAAAATTTACTTTTTCCAACTTTCACAAATTTGTGATACGGAGCGCGCCCCACCAAACGGGACCGCCCCATCACGTACCAAGCACAGCGAAAGGCGCGCACGGTATACCCAGACATGTGGGCTTTTGCAAAAACTGATTCGAACGCGTGTGCGCGTCGAAATTAGCCCGTATCCCCAAATTTTTTTCGTATTATGACTTTTGCAAAACCCCGCGCCATTTAGTGCACGCTGGTCAGAATGTGATAAAACTTGTGCCAATGGACTCGTGGTATCATGATGGTCCTGTTACCCAATTTTTACGCAATTCTGAGATAGTTGACCAAGGCGCCTATAGGCGAGCCCACGGTTGACTTTTTGAGCAAAATTGTGTCCGGCTCACCGAAATTCACATTTGGACATACCGTTGAGTTTGTACTGACATTTAAAATTTGTTTGACCTATAATTTGTTCTATTTAGAAACCTTTATCCCTGGCACGCTTTTCGGTGTAAAGTGGCCCACATGTGGAGCCTGTTTTGACCTGAAATTATCGTTTTGTCCCTGTGTCCAAATTGGACGAAAGGGTAGTGCTTTCTAGTTATCTCACTTATTTCTGGAAATATTGGTGATATTTATTTCAGCATCCGGAGACGTTCATGCTGAGGCCGTAGTTTCTAACTCTTGGTGTTGACATCTGGACGTTACACTTTGCAGCTCTCTTGCCAGGCAAGTATACCTTGCCATTGTATTATGATTTACATATTCCATATGTTGCATGCATCTTTATTTTCTGTCATAGTTCATATATTTTAACTGCTACATAAATTGCGTGTTCAAGGAAACTTGGGTGCAACGACAGTGTTGTCGTGATTATTTTTATTATGTATATGCATTGACCTTGTTTATGAGACCGCCCCATTATCATGAAGCATCATTAGGTTTCATTGGCCGTGACACAGCTGTTACATGAGTGTGAGTCTCATATAGATCATGGACTGCGTGACAGGTCTGGCCTCCTGTACGTATGGGCCGTGCATTAGGGATAACTGCTGATAGAAACTTTGCATGCTAGAAAACTTAGCAGTTATTAGTAGTCCATGGACATAGACTATTGTAGTACGGTGGTCCAATCCTTGTCCTTATTTGGTTGTAGGGTTGGACTATTGTACTAAAGATAGGCTATGAACCAAATCGTGTTATGGATGTGATATGCTTAGAGCATGGGGTGGGAAGAACAACAAGTACCACATTTGGGCTCCTTTGTACTTTCCTTTTTGTAACCTGGACGCTCCGCTGGAGATACAGGCGGTGATGACCCTATATATTATACATTATCACGCGGTCTCTGCCGTAAAAAAGACGACATGCTTTGTAGGCCCCTGATTCTCCGAGAGAATCATGCCAATCCCATTTTATGGCCAGATAGACCACTTGTTAAAAAGTTATTCTTAACGTGCATTCACATAGATGGTTAGGCGACCCATTGGATATTTATTTCAGTACTTTATTGGCATGCTTCTATGTATCTTGTTATGTTCCTCTGAGGACCTGTTCCCTTTCCAGGTGTAGCTGTTCATGAGTATTCGCAGCAGCGCAGATCCGGACTGGTTACTGATATTTTCGAGAAGGTCTTCTCTTCGAGTCTCAGTGCTTGTTAGTGTTGTATTTATATTATGTTTGTTTTTATATTCTAGTTCGGCAGTGGATTTGTTTTCATCCGACTATCATCTTGAGATACTTTATATTGAGATTCTAGTTTCGTAGATATTGGTTATTTATTTATATTCAATTTTCTGTGGATGAGATTTAGATTATGCCCTGTGACTTGTGATAGATTTATACCACTTGTGGATTTAATATTCATATTATAGCGTATGCATGGGTTTTGGTTTCTATACATTGGAGTTGCCATATCCATGCGGCTGGCATGCTTACGAGTCCTAGTCCTACATATTTTGGGACTGGGGTGTGACATGTTTTTGTGGTGGCCCATGCAGGTCGAGAGCATATTGTCTCGGTTATGTTACTGTGCCAAGCAAGCCTGCACCTAGGATTAGAGTATAGGATCTCATCCACAATTGACTATGATTCACATTCCTTTCAATCTGTTCTATTTAAATAATTGCATCCTGCTTGATTCATGTACTTTCCTAATAGTCTTTTGAGTATAGCCTTCTCCTAGAACATAGAAACCCTTGTTGTTAGGAGAATAATTAGGGTAACTTTTCTGCTAAAAATACAACCAGGATATTGACACCTTTGTTCTATGAGCATTGTGATTAAGACTTAAGATGACCAATACCTATATAATGCAATAAGATACCCTAATGGATACCAAGATCTTTTTCGCATATACCCCAATAAGAGTTTCTACTTTATTTGCAAGTGCAAGGTTATTTTGTAGAGTTCCCTTAAGACAGTTACAATATTAGTTTAATTATTTTAAGTTGGGTAGTATGCCTCACAACATAGCATCACATAGTCTTTTGACCTATTATTGTAGTGTAACTGAATGACATTAACTGTATACTAGCATAAGACAATAATGTTTATTCAAACTGTAGAACTTAGAGGCCCATACCCCTATTTGGTCGACTAATGACTTAGACAAGGAGTTAGTATGACAACTGTAGAGATTATAGAGTCTTATTTTTTTTGTGAACTTGAATTATTATGTACCTTCTTTCATCATGATCCAGCGTATTTATATTTTATGTACTACCTTGACTGATGCCACTATTATAGCCTAGTTTGCAAGCTTACTCTTTTATCGAGTTTGATCATGATATATATATTATTGGATGCATATACTAATATATTTCAGAATCAGTGTATTAAGGTCTAGCTAACCTTAGTACATTTTGTTCGCTCTTCGCATGACTACTTTATGTTGATTGAGATATATAGTAGTAGACGAATATACTTGCCTCTAGACATGTCTGAGCTTATCGTATCGGTTATATAACTATTCTAATATAAATATGCGAATAAAAATTTACCAAAATAGGATTTTAATCCACAACTGCTCTGACAACTCTCTTTTCGAATTCTTTAATCTCCTTGAACCTCGTACTTGTATTCTATCACCTTCACCTTGAATTATTTATTATTGCTCTCCATCTTCCCCTATTTTGGAAAGACGAACGCTCGTGCTTGGTATAAGTTTGATGCGCAAAAAGTACTAGATATATCCCATGGGCCAATCCCATTATTTGGTGACTATCTTTTATAATTAAGGCATATCATATGTGATATATTTGGTGTTAAAGTTTTGAGGATTGAATAGCATGGTTAAATAATTTGAGGAATAATTTTCTTAGATGTATAGCCTTATGTGATAGATGGGTATATTCTAAGTTGGGTAGAAATTGCATTATTAAACTTGAGGTAAATTCTTTTAGATTGTGACCAAGTAAGATTAGATAGAGAAACCCTACCTGTTTTAATTTCGAGGACGAAATTTTATAAGTTGGGTAGAATATAAAACCCTTAATTTTAATAAATCGTATTAACCATTTAATTAATTATTAATTGATTTATAGTATTTATTATCTCTTTAGTAGAAATATAATTTATTTAATTTATATTTTTAGGTGTTTGTGTATTTAAGGATTTATGGAGCAACCGTAATTTTTCCTAAATTATTTACATGTAGGAGACCCTGTGGACGACTGATAGATTAATTGTATGGACTAAAATATGTTCCTCAAATTATATATATATATATATATATATATATATATATATATATAAAGTCTATTGAATGGAAATAGAAAAGAAAAGAAATAGAATAATAGAAATAGAAATGAAAAAGAATAAAAAAAAAAGAAAAAAAAAATTATAAATAAACTACTAAAATCTTAATGAATCTAACCCAAACCCATGTCCTACCATCCCATTACCCGTTAGACTAAGCAGCAGCAGCGGCTGTAAACCACAACCCCCGCGCGCATAGCCTATTCCCCCCCCGCACTATATATATATATATATATATATATATATATATATATATATATATATATATATATTAATCTTCCATCATTAACAAACCCTAACCCTAATCTATTCTTCATCACCTCGACCTAGAGCCTCGACAGCGCCGACCCTGAGCTACCACCGCCGTTCACCTGAGTTCACAGGAGCTCCAGCGCCGCCCGCAACCGTGACTGCGACCCCGTGCCGCGAAAGTAAAGTCAGCAGCGTACCCCTATTCAAGACTAGTTTTCTGCGACCTCGCTCGACCAAACTCGACCTTGTCCTCACCGGTATGTTCACGATCTATCCCCCTTCTACATCTGTATATTAGTTGATGTTACGCCCCAGTCCCAAAATACGTAGGACCAGGAATACGTGGCACGCCAGCTACGCATTAGACCAGACTCTGGTCTGACTCAAATACGTATAAGTTGTAATATAAAGGGCACTATCTAGATATTCCATAAATGTAAACCTCTATGTCTCAATCCACAATGTACATCAGTATACAAGAAAGAGCTATATGTGCTAAGGTCGGCCGCCCAATAACACACTAACTCGAATAGACTCGAGAAGAAGTATGAGTCTACAAAACTAGGCTACAACAGCAGATGAATAATCAATGTAAAATAACCATAATGCCGACAGATATAATGTGAGTACCTGGTACCATGCTCGCAAGATATGCCACTACATCAGTATCTCCAAGTGCTCTGTAATCGTCTATGCTGCAAAACTGGCAGGAAACCAGGTCCTCAGAGGGACGTAACAAGGTACAGAAATATAGCATGCCAAGTAAACAGAAAGTACAAGTGCAACAACAGGTAATCTAGCGTAACCAAACTAGTGTGACACAGTTTAAAGACAATGTTCGACGCGTGGGCTTTCTAATATAAAACCGTAGCTCCGGACACGGAAACACACGGCACGTACCGCAGCTTCGGGCAAAGAGTCACACGGGTGAAACAGCTACATTAGATACAGGTATCACTACAAAATACTACATATATATAAGCGCGTGCAGAGTAGCCCAAACGTCCAGTAACTGTCTTCCCCTTCCCAAGCGGTCAACGATTGTGCGTTGAACCTGAACCTCTAACTACAGTCTCGACACAAAGAATTAACTCAACAGACGCAACCCTAAGGTCGTCCCAGTCTCTGGTCATGATGTCAGTATCAGGATACAGGATTCTGGCAAGATCACAGTGTATAAGTGTGTCCTGGGGTATCGATGTACTCAGGTACGTGCATCGAGGTGCTATGAAGCATCTAGTAATTATTCTAAGACGTTAAGTCGAATGTCAACACCCGGTTGTGAACCGGACACGGAGTATCGAACATCAACATAAATACGCGCACAATGTACAATAAGAATAACGATATCTGTAAACTGAAATACAAGGTGGCAAGGTACACTTGCCTGCGTGCGGCTGCTGATGACGGGGATCTGGTACCGCGTCCAAGTCCTCAGGTCCCGCAGTACCTAGTGAAGAGATACAAACCAGAATTAATAATCCATTCTACGACAGACAGGGATGCGACACGCATCTACAACTAAACTCAAGCTCAGCTACGACTCACAGGGACAAGACACTAGGGGGGTTGACTACAGTTGACCATTGGTACTAAAGTCCATTAACTAGTCCTCCGTATACTCTCTTCGGCAAATCCTCATTCTTACCATATTAATTACGTGGTTCAGTATCAGGTGTGCTCACTCCCTGACTGTATTTACTTGTTAAATATTAGGTCTTCCTCAACTCTCAGGATTATTTCACCTACAAACACCACTCATCCCTTCAGATTATCATGCACATCCATAAATGTGTTTAACCCTTATGCTCAATGTCTTTCATTCCAATCCATATTAATATACTGATGACGATTGAACCTCCAAGTTTACCTTTAGACCTTGACCTCAGGTCATTTTAATTATCATTCATCTTAATCCACATTGTTCAAGTACTATGCTTTGCTAACCATATTTACGCCAACAATATATAAATTAAACCCTAACAATTATATCTACGTATAATCCTCGAAACACCACAATCTATATGAACATCGATCATATATTTCAAGTACCACACTACACTAGTCATACATATCCACATTATGTAACCAAAATCCCTGGCTAATGCACACAATCATAATTATTCAAAAATCCTCACTCTTACTTATATAATGTGTTGAAACGAATACTGACTAACCACATGTCAATAACACAACCTTAACTAACTACAACAACCCTAATCATACCTCCTTAACCACAAGATTCATAGGTACTACACTAATATTACACATAAACAATTATATAAACATTAACACTTAAACCCTAGTTAAAGAAATCAACATAACTATTAATCAAGAGAGGGGGAGAGAGTCGACCTTGACGTGGCGGCGTCGACCGGGGGTTGGCCGGAGAACAAGCTGGTCAGCAGGGCGGTGGTGGTGGTGTCTCAGCCTGTGGGGAAACTCGCCGGGGAAGAACGGGAATGCTGGAGCCCGTGCTCGCCGGAGTGGTGGCGGGAACAACAGGCCGGGGGAGGAAGCTGGGGCAGTGTCGGAGATTGGTGTTGGTCTGAGATCGAGGGGGGCTTGGCCGGACTGGACTCACCGGAGCAATGGCTCGAGCGGCGGAGTCGTCAATGTGTGGTGGTGGCGTTGATGGAAGAGCGGAGTGGAGCAGTTCGGAGGGGCTTCGGTGCGGGTTCGTCGGGGTGGCAATGCCGGAGCAATGGCTGCCGGAGGGGGAGCCGTCCAGCTGGAGTCGGGGAAACACTACTGGAGCAGCCGCGGGAGAAGGGAAACTGTTGGAGCTTCGCCGCGGGGGAAGGAAAACTGCTGAAGCTCCGCCGCGGGGGGGGGGGGGGAAAGAAACTGCTGGAGATCCGCCGCGGGGGAGGGGACTGCTGGAGCCGGACTGTGCTGCGGGTTCAGCAGCACACAGTCGCCGGACGGGATGCGGGTGCATAGCCACCGTCGGAGGGCAGCGGTGCTGTCGGCTGTAGGCGGGTCAAGGTGTGGGATGACAGTCGCCGGAGTGAGTCACACGTCGGAGAGGGTTCAGTCGCCGGCCGGAGAGTATCCTTCAGGAAGAAGAAGAAAGAAGAAGAATAAGGGAAGAAGAAAATGCAAAGGAGAGTGGAGGAAGAAATGTGCATGGGGGCATTTAAATGAAGGAGTGAGGAGAGAGAGAGAGATTTTCTTGGGATTAGGGCCGGTTGGTTTTTGTGTTGAGGGTGGGGGAAGTGTTACTTTATAGGGGTTGGTGAAAGGGGATGGATGGGTGAGATCATCCTATTCAAAATGGATGGTTGAGATTGATCATGAAGAGGAGAGGGTTTCTCTATGAGGGTGCATGCATGGGTGTGAATGGGACCCCATTTTGGGAACTCTCATTAGTTCATGGCCAATAGGGTGGTGCCACACAATTCAATAATTGCAACTTAGCCCCGTAAATTCGGGAAATTGCATGGACACATAAAATGACACAAAAATTGTGGAGAAAAATATGTTTAGAAATTTTCATGGTGAGAGGGTGTTGTGCGTTAGGCACGGGTTTAATTAAAAAGGCATTGGGATTAAAATTGGGATTTACAAAGTTGGTATCCCCGATTTAAATAGAAATAAAGTGTCCCGCGAATTTAGTTTAATTGGGGCACTTGGGGTCAAAATCCGAAAATGACGCAAAGGCCAAAAATGGTGGGGGCTTGGAGTCAGTCATGGACCCTTTAGTTGGTCCGGCTCAACGGGTTAAGTTGGTATCTCAAAATTGAAGATAACGACACAGGTGTCCGACACGAAAATAAATATGGGTTACGATTTTCAGAATGTTGCGCAATTAATTTAGAGCACAAAAAAACTGATTTTAAAAGACGGAAAAGTCCAGTGCCTAACTTGGCGAGTCAGGTCAGAAGTACAATAATTGAACGGAATTTATGGGCTGATATTGGGCTCCAAAAAATCAGAAAATGATAGGGCATGCCAAGGGTTTTAATCAATTAATTAAATACTAGATAAATTATCTCTACTCTAAACCTCGACATCTGCTATCAATTTTTTTTCCAAAACCACTCTAACTATCTACAGAATAAATCGAGGGAGTTTACATTCTTCCCAACTTAGAAAAATTTCGTCCCCGAAATTAAAAGTAAAGCACGATAATATCTAACAGAATTTTAAAACAGTCTAGTAATCAAATGTCGTACGTAAAATCGTACCTTGCTCCTCAAATAAGTACGAGAACCGCTGTCGAATAGAATCCTCGCGCTCCCAAGTAGACTCGCCTGATGAATGGTGCTTCCATGCCACTCTGACCAGTTGAATCATCTGCCCTCTCAAAGTCTTCTCGCTGCGATCGAGGATCTCAACTGGCTGCTCTACGTAAGACAGACTAGGCCCGACTGTAATCTCCGAATGATCAAGCACGTGGCTAGGGTCTGCGACATATCTTTTTAGCTGCGATACGTGAAATACGTCATGTACTCCTTCTAATGATGGAGGTAATGCAAGACGGTAAGCCACTTCGCCAACTCGTTCCAAAATGTCAAAAGGTCTGATGTACCTCGGACTCAGCTTGCCTCTGCCTCCGAATCTGATGGTACCACGAGTAGGCGATATCCTCAAAATATATGGTCACCCTCCTTGAATTCCAATGGTCTGCGGTGCGCGTCTGCCCAGTATTTCTGTCTGTCCCGTGCTGCGCGCAGGTGGCTCTGAATCTGCTTGACCTTCTCTACTGTCTGTGTCACCAACTCTGGACCAAGTATCTGACGCTCTCCCACGTCACTCCAACAAACTGGCGACCTATATTTCCTGCCGTACAGTGCCTCATAAGGTGCCATCTGTATGCTGGCCTGGTAACTATTTATTGTAGGAGAATTCCACCAAGTGTAGGTGGTCCTCCCAAGATCCTCCAAAATCAATCATGCACGCTCTCAACATATCCTCTAATATCTGTTTCGTGCTCTCTGACTGACCATCAGTCTGAGGATGATATGCAGTGCTGAACTTGAGATGAGTTCCTAGGCTCTCCTGCATACTCCGCCAAAATATGACGTGAATCTGGAATCACGATCCGATACGATGCTGACAGGTACTCCATGTAATCATACTATCTGCCTCATATACATGTCAGCTAGTATCTCTGTGGATTGCCCAACCCTGAAGGGCAAGAAATGTGCAGACTTGGTGAGTCTGTCTACGACAACCCAAACTGCATCCTTCCTGCTAGGGCTCCGCGGGAATCCTGTGACGAAGTCCATGGTAATGTATTCCCACTTCCACTCGGGAATGGGAAGCGGCTGCAATAATCCTGCAGTCCTTTGATGTTCAGCCTTGACTTGCTGACAAACTAAACATTTCGCCACGAATCTTACAATTTCTCTCTTCATTCCCATGCCACCAGAAATGCTTCCTCAAGTCTCGGTACATCTTCGTACCCCCGGGATGAATGGAATAAATCGAGCTATGAGCCTCGGTCATCAACTCTTGGCGTATCTCGCCACTCGGAACATATAGGCGATCTCCGCACCTCAATGTTCCGTCTTCATGAATCCTGAGTCCCGTTTGTATGCCGGCTTCTGTTCTCTCTCGCAGACGTCGAAATCTCGCATCTGTAGGCAATGCCGTCTTGATCCTCTCAATCAAAGTAGACTGAACCTCAAGACTGGCCATCTGTCCATCCATGCCTGGCAATACGATCTCTTTCCCAAGCTCCTGGAGATCCTCTAGCAACTGTCGCTGTGTCGTCAAGAAGTATGCCATGGGCTTCTTGCTTAAGGCATCTTCTATGACATTCGCCTGGCCAGGGTGCTACTGTAACTCAATTTCATAATCTGTCATCAACTCTAGCCAACGTCTCTGTCTCATGTTGAGCTCCTTCTGCATGTAGACGTACTTCAGACCTTTGTGTTCTGTATAAATCTCAACACGCTCTCTATAAAGGTAGTGTCGCCATAGCTTTAGTGCAATATCACTGCAGCTAGCTCTAGACTATGCATCAGATAGTCCTTCTCATGAACTCTCCGCTGTCCTGATGCGTAGACTATCTATTCCATCTGAACATATCTTATATTTGCGGAGCTTGGTGTACTGCCTTTCTGTCTCAACATCTCCAATACGATCCTGAGATGTCTCTCATGCTCCTCTTGACTCTTGGAACATACCAATATGCCATCGATAATTATCACCACGAACTTATCTAAGTACTGGTGGAAAATACTGTTCATTAGGCTCATACTTACTACTGGCACGTTGATTAAACCAACGGCACGACTAAAAACTCATAGTGGCCATACTTCGTCCGAAAGGCCGTCTTCGGGATGTCCTCTCTCCGTATCTTGATCTGATGATAACTGGATCTGAGATCGATCTTCAAAATAC
Source organism: Iris macrosiphon (assembly GCA_036927795.1). Taxonomy (NCBI): domain Eukaryota; kingdom Viridiplantae; phylum Streptophyta; class Magnoliopsida; order Asparagales; family Iridaceae; genus Iris; species Iris macrosiphon. The sequence goes on from JAYESA010000004.1 coordinate 160,802,526, forward strand.
ATATGCGCCACTTAGCTGATTCAAATTAATCTTCGATGCGCGGCATAGGGTACTAGTTCTTTCTTCAAAATACATATGCGCGGCATAGGGTACTGTCTCATCCTTCTTCGGCACGATTAAGATAGTTGCTTCCCATGGGGAAACACTAGCCCGACTGAAACCCTTGCCCAAGAGATCCTCTACTATGGATCTTCAACTCAACCAACTATATCGGTGCTAGTCTGAAGACGAGAGAATAACTGGCTCGGCTCTGGGAGTCAACTCTTTAACCAAACTCCATCTCTCTGTCAGGTGGCAGGCCTAGAAGATCCTCTAGAAAAATATCCTCAACTCTGATATAACATGGTGGTGCACTGGTTCACCTCCTACATTGTATACCCCTAAGGTAGATGGGCACCATACTCCTGGGCTCCCTGAACTTAACTCAGGGTAACCTGGTGGCCTAAAAATATAAATGCAACTACATCGACAACCTAGTATCGCGTGGTTTTGGCTCAATCAACTCATGCTAGGACGGTGTCATCGTCCAGACTTAACCTCAAAATAAATCCTCCTGTTCTGTTTACCACACTAATCCTTTAAAAGAAAATTTTCTCCCCTGCCTAAAGTATAATTTCTCTTCTCCTCAAATTTTCTCTAAGATTTTTATTCCTCGAGTTTCTTCTTTTCGTTATTTATCTCTCCAAGTCGCATAGTGTATCAATCAAGCACATACTAGAATTTCCTGGAATCCGATTATTATCTCCCAAGTGAGATCCTAAAATTTTTTTCTCCTCTAGCTCATAATCATCGTTCCTAGCATTGCTATCATATACAACTACTAGTTTCCAATATTAGTCTATGCATTTTCGTAAATTATTCTAGGTCATGATCAACAATCCTTCCAGCTCTCAGTACTTCCAAGATCACTGCTACCCCAAGTACGGGTAGGGTACTACTAGGTCTAACTCTCTTTCCAACCTTCCACACTAGTTCTAGAATCCAAAGAACCCATCAATCTATCCTGATAAGGTAACAATCTTTTCCGAGAAAGGTATACGAATTCTGTCTCCTCTCGTCTGGTCTTCGATCTTCTTTTGGACGGAAGTCATCAGTCACAAGCATTCGTCTCCCCGAACAATAGGGGACGAGAAACAAGGATAGCGATATTAACGAAGATTGAACGAATGCAAAGTGGAAGTCCAAGGGCGGTAATCACATACAAAGAGTTTTAAAATTGATTATGGATTGAGATCCTATTCAACAATCATAACATCTATTCCTAATTTGCAGGCTCGCTTGGCACAGTCAGGTGACCAAGACGATTTAAATCGGACCTGCATGGGCCACCACAAAAATATGTCACGCCCCAGTCCCAAAATACGTAGGACCAGGAATACGTGGCACGCCAGCTACGCATTCGACCAGACTCTGGTCTGACTCGAATACGTATAAGCTGTAATATAAATGGCACTATCTAGATATTCCATAAATATAAGCCTCTATGTCTCAATCCATAATGTACATCAGTATACAAGAAAGAGCTATATGTGCTAAGGTCGGCCGCCCAATAACACACTAACTCGAATAGACTCGAGAAGAAGTATGAGTCTACAAAACTAGGCTACAACAGTAGATGAATAATCAATGTAAAATAACCATAATGCCGGTAGATATAATGTGAGTACCTGGTACCATGCTCGCAAGATATGCCACTCCATCAGTATCTCCAAGTGCTCCGTAATCGTCTATGCTGCAAAACTGGCAGGGAACCAGGTCCTCAGAGGGACGTAACAAGGTACAGAAATATAGCATGCCAAGTAAACAGAAAGTACAAGTGCAACAACAGGTAATCTAGCGTAACCAAACTAGTGTGACACAGTTTAAAGACAATGTTCGACGCGTGGGCTTTCTAATATAAAACCGTAGCTTCTGACACGGAAACACACGGCACGTACCGCAGATCCGGGCAAAGAGTCACACGGGTGAAACAGCTACACTAGATACAGGTATCACTACAAAATACTACATATATATAAGCGCGTGCAGAGTAGCCCAAACGTCTAGTAACTGTCTTCCCCTTCCCAAGCGGTCAACGATTGTGCGTTGAACCTGAACCTCTAACTACAGTCTCGACACAAAGAATTAACTCAACAGACGCAACCCTAAGGTCGTCCCAGTCTCTGGTCATGATGTCAGTATCAGGATACAGGAATCTGGCACGATCACAATATATGAGTGTGTCCTGGGGTATCGATATACTCAGGTACGTGCATCGAGGTGCTATGAAGCATCTAGTAATTTTTCTAAGATGTTAAGTCGAATGTCAACACCCGGTTGTGAACCGGACACGGAGTATCGAACATCAACATAAATACGCGCACAATGTACAATAAGAATAACGATATCTGTAAACTGAAATACAGGGTGGCAAGGTACACTTGCCTGCGTGCGGCTGCTGATGACGGGGATCTGGTACCGCGTCCAAGTCCTCAGGTCCCGTAGTACCTAGTGAAGAGATACAAACCAGAATTAATAATCCATTCTACGATAGACAGGGATGCGACACGCATCTACAACTAAACTCAAGCTCAGCTACGACTCACAGGGACAAGACACTAGGGGGGTTGACTACAGTTGACCATTGGTACGAAAGTCCATTAACTAGTCCTCCGTATACTCTCCTCGGCAAATCCTCATTCTTACCATATTAATTACGTGGTTCAGTATCAGGTGTGCTCACTCCCTGACTGTATTTACTTGTTAAATATTAGGTCTTCCTCAACTCTCAGGATCATTTCACCTACAAACACCACTCATCCCTTCAGATTATCATGCACATCCATAAATATGTTTAACCCTTACGCTCAATGTCTCTCATTCCAATCCATATTAATATACTGATGACGATTGAACCTCCAAGTTTACCTTTAGACCTTGACCTCAGGTCATTTTAATTATCATTCATCTTAATCCACATTGTTCAAGTACTATGCTTTGCTAACCATATTTACGCCAACAATATATAAATTAAACCCTAACAATTATATCTACGTATAATCCTCGAAACACCACAATCTATATGAACATCGATCACATATTTCAAGTACCACACTACACTAGTCATACATATCCACATTATGTAACCAAAATCCCTAGCTAATGCACACAATCATAAGTATTCAAAAATCCTCACTCTTACTTATATAATGTGTTGAAACGAATACTGACTAACCACATGTCAATAACACAACCTTAACTAACTACAACAACCCTAATCACACCTCCTTAACCACAAGATTCATAGGTACTACACTAATATTACACATAAACAATTATATAAACATTAACACTTAAACCCTAGTTAAAGAACTCAACATAACTATTAATCAAGAGAGGGGGAGAGAGTCGACCTTGACATGGCGGCGTCGACCGGGGGTTGGCCGGAGAACAAGCTGGTCAGCAGGGTGGTGGTGGTGGTGTCGCAGCCTGTGGGGAAACTCGCCTGGGAAGAACGGGAATGCTGGAGCCCGTGCTTGCCGGAGTGGTGGCGGAAACAACAGGCCGGGGGAGGAAGCTGGGGCAGTGTCGGAGATTGGTGTTGGTCTGAGATCGAGGGGGGCTTGGCTGGACTGGACTCGCCGGAGCAATGGCTCGAGCGGCGGAGTCGTCAATGTGTGGTGGTGGCGTTGATGGAAGAGCAAAATGGAGCAGTTCGGAGGGGCTTCGGTGCGGGTTCGTCGGGGTGGCAATGTCGGAGCATTGGCTGCCGGAGGGGGAGTCGTCCAGCTGGAGTCGGGGAAACACTGCTGGAGCAGCCGCGGGAGAAGGAAAACTGCTGGAGCTCCGCCGCGGGGGAAGAAAAACTGCTGGAGCTCCGCCGCAGGGGGGGGAAAGAGAAACTGCTGGAGCTCTGCCGCGGGGGAGGGGACTGCTGGAGCCAGACTGTGCTGCGGGTTCAGCAGCGCACAGTCGCCGGACGGGATACGGGTACACAGCCGCCGCCGGAGGGCAGCAGCGATGTCGGTTGTAGGCGGGTCAAGGTGTGGGATGACAGTCGCCGGAGTGAGTCACACGTCGGAGAGGGTTCAGTCGCCGGCAGGAGAGTATCCTTCAGGAAGAAGAAGGAATAAGAAGAATAAGGGAAGAAAAAAATGCAAAGGAGAGTGGAGGAAGAAAAAAATGCAAAGGAGAGTGGAGGAAGAAATGTGCATGGGGGCATTTAAATGAAGGAGTGAGGAGAGAGAGAGAGATTTTCTTGGGATTAGGGCCGGTTGGTTTTTGTGTTGAGGGTGAGGGAAGTGTTACTTTATAGGGGTTGGTGAAAGGGGATGGATGGGTGAGATCATCCTATTCAAAATGGATGGTTGAGATTGATCATGAAGAGGAGAGGGTTTCTCCATGAGGGTGAATGTATGGGTGTAAAAGGGACCCCATTTTGGGACCTCTCATTAGTTCATGGCCAATAGGGTGGTGCCACACAATTCAATAATTGCAAGTTAGCCCCATAAATTTGGAAAATTGCATAGACACGTAAAATGACACAAAAATTGCGGAGAAAAATATGTTTAGAAATTTTCATGGTGAGAGGGTGTTGTGCGTTAGGCACGGGTTTAATTAGAAAGGCATTGGGATTAATTTATGATTAAAATTGGGATTTACAAAGTTGGTATCCCCGATTTAAATAGAAATAAAGTGTCCCGCGAATTTAATTTAATTGGGGCACTTGGGGTCAAAATCCGGAAATGACGCAAAGGCCAAAAATGGTGGGGGCTTGGAGTCAGTCATGGACCCTTTAGTTGGTCCGGCTCAACGGGTTAAGTTGGTATCTCAAAATTGAGGGTAACGACACAGGTGTCCGACACGGAAATAAATATGGGTTACGATTTTCAGAATGTTGCGCAATTAATTTAGAGCACACAAAAACTGATTTTAAAAGACGGAAAAGTCCAGTGCCAAACTTGGCGAGTCAGGTCAGAAGTACAATAATTGAACGGAATTTATGGGCTGATATTGGGCTCCGAAAAATCAGAAAATGATAGGGCACGCCAAGGGTTTTAATCAATTAATTAAATACCAGATAAATTATCTCTACTCTAAACCTCGACATCTGCTTTCAAATTTTTTTCCAAAACCACTCTAACTATCTAAAGAATAAATCGAGGGGGTTTATATTCTTCCTAACTTAGAATAAATCGAAGACCACCTAACCGAGGTTATTTTTTGTTTATCACAATATTTTAATTATTGCTGTATGCTGAATTTAATCAAATTAAAAATCATAAAAACCTACTTTTTCCAACTTTCAGAAATTTGCGATACGGAGCGCGTCCTGCCAAACGGGACCGCCCCATCGTATACCAAGAGCACCAAAAGTTTCGCACTGTATACCCAGACGTGTGTACTTTCACGAAAACTGATTCGGACGCGTGTGCGCGTCGGAATCAGCCCGTATCCGCAAAAATTTCTCGTATCGTGACTTTTGCAAAATCCTATGCCATTTGGTGCACACTCGTCAGAATGTGACGAAACTTATGCCACTGGACTCGTGATATCGTGCTGGTCTTGTGACCCAATTTTTATGCAATTCTGAGACAGTTGACCAAATCGCCTATTGGTGGGCCCACGGTCGACTTTTTGGGCAAAATTGTGTCCGGCTCACCGAAATCCATATTTGGACATATCTTTGAGTTTGTACTGACATTTAAAATTTGTTTGACCTATAATTTATCCTATTTAGAGACCATTATCTCTGGCACGCTTTTCGGTGCAAAGTGGCCCATATGTGGAGCCCGTTTTGACCCAAAATTACCGTTTTGCTCCTGTTTCCAAATTGGATGAAAGGGTAGTGCTTTCTAGCTATCTTGCTTATTCTGGGAATGTTAGTGATATTAATTTCATCATCCGGAGACGTTCATGCTGAGGCCGTTGTTTCTGACTCTTGGTGTTGACAGACGTTACACTTTGCGGCTCTCTTGCCAGGCAAGTATACCGTGCCATTGTACTGTGATTTATATATTCCATATGTTGCATGCATCTTTATTTTCCAGCATAGTTCATATATTTTAACTGCTACATAAATTGCGCGTCCAAGAAAACTTGGATACAACGATAGTGTCGTCGTGATTGTTTTTATTATGTATATGCATTGACCTTATTTATGAGACTGTCCCATTATCATGAAGCATCATTAGGTTTCATTGGATGTGACACAACTGTTACACGAGTGTGAGTCTTATATAGATCACGGACTGCGTGACAGGTCTGGCCTCCTATACATATGGGCCGTGCGTTAGGGATAATTGCTGATAGAAACTTTGCATGCTAGAAGACTTAGCAGTTATTAGTAGTCCATGGACAGACTATTGTAGTACGGTGGTCCAATCCTTGTTCTTGTTTGGTTGTAGGGTTGGACTATTGTACTAAAGATAGGCTATGAACAAAATTGTGTCATGGATGTGACATGCTTAGAGCATGGGGTGGGGAGAACAACAAGTACCACATTTGGGCGCCTTTGCACTTTCCTTTTTGTAACCCGGATGCTCCACTGGAGATACTGGCGGTGATGACCCTATATATTATATATTATCAGGCTGCCTCTGCCGTTCAAACGACGACATGCTTTGTATGCCCTTGATTCTCCGAGAGAATCATGCCAATCCCCTTTTATGGCCAGATAGCCCACTTGTTAGAAAATTGTTCTTAACGTGCATTCATATAGATGGTTAGGCAACCCATTAGAAATTTATTTCAGTACTTTATTGGCATGCTTCTATATATCTTGTTATGTCCCTCTGAGGACCTGGTCACTTTCCAGGTGTAGCTGTTCATGAGTATTCGCAGGAGCACTGATCCGGACTGGTTACTTATATTTTCGAGGAGGTCTTCTCTTTGAGTCTCAGTGCTTGTTAGTATTGTATTTATATTGTGTTTGTTTTTATATTCTAGTTCGGCAGTGGATTTGTTTCCATCCGACTGTCATCTTGAGATACTTTATGTTGAGATTCTAATTTTGTAGATATTGGTTATTTATTTATATTCTATTTTCTGTGGATGAGATTTAGATTATGCCCTGTGACTTGTGATTGATGTATACCACTTGTGGATTTTTTATTCATATTACAACGTACGTATGGGTTTTGGTTTTCATATATTGGAGTTACCATATCCATGCAGCTGGCATACTTACGTGTCCTAGTCCTACGTATTTTGGGACTGGGGCATGACAGGGGGTACTCCTGCGGCTTTCTCTGGCGTGGGAGGCCGAAGCAACTATGGCATCAACAATAACATTTACAACATCATCAACAGTATTATGACCAGTAGTAGCAGCAAATGTGAGGGAGAATAATGGTGGTGATGGACGGTAAAGCTGATAGTGGTGTTGGTGGTGATGGTCGAGGTTATGGGTGGTGATGGAGGAGGCAGCAACATTATCTGCCGAAGCACACCAGTAGTGGTCGGGATCAACAACAGTACTGTGGTGGCGACGGTTGTATCAGGTAGCAGAGGTTGCTCAGGTGATGGCCGGAGTTGGGGGTGGCCAAAGGAAGTTGAAGGGGATGTGAGGGAGGTATAAGAGGAGTTTGGAAGGAAGAAGTACGGGTTTGAAGGAGTTAGGGCCGGCTAGGTATAGCTTTATGTGCATGGAGTCGTTGAATTGGAGGGTAGTGATGGAATAAGCATTTTGATCAAGTGGTGGAGATATAAAACAAGGGTTTGGTCACCCAAGGAAGTGGGGAGGGCTGTGCTCCATAGAAATTATCCTAAAATGGGTGAACAAACAAGTGTAGAAGAGGAAAAGATGGGTTTGTTCTAGCAAAAATACCCATGGCTGAATTCAAATTCAAAAGGGGTAAAAAATAAGATTTGGTATTCCAAAATTGATGTTTGGTCTGCTGTAGAGAGGGGGATTGGTTTGGAGTCACTACCAAAATAAGTCAAATTAGCGACGCTTAGAAACGTCGCTAAATGGCATAAAATATCGCTAAATTTTTTTAGCAACATTTCAATGAAGTCGCGTTTAAGTTAGTCGTTGACAGAAAAAATATCGCAAAATATCGCTATAGCGACTTAATTGTGTCGTAATATTTTTCATATTAGCGACGCAACATAGCTAAATTAGCGACGTTTTTTACATCGCTAAACGTCGCTAATTTTTTTCTATTTAGCGACATTTTGTAACACATATAGCGACGTTTTGTTGACCTAGCAAATACTGCCATGTATGTAATTTAGCGACATTCAGTGACGTATTTAGCAACATATTTGGCGACGTAAATAGCGACGTATTTAGGAATACATATAAACGTCGGTAAACGTCACTAAATTTCCAGTAAACAAATAAAACATAGAATAAAAAATGGCTTCCAAACCAATCTTCATGTAGTTTATGAATTCATAATTTATATAAATAAGCTCGGAGCAACCCTCCGTTGAATTTCGTGGGTTCGTCGACCCCTTCGGTTGAACACTCCACACCGGTAAATTAACATACATTTAATATGTATAATATAGTAAAATTTGAAGAAAATGAAACATTAAAATTATAAACCGAGTCTGAAGAAAATCTCGTCCTAAAGAATGCAATAAGGGATCTGTAGGAGGATGATTACCGACGCGCATCAGGGATAAGAATAAATCATACTGCTCCCGTAAAATTGACACTTATGTCGATGAAGAAGGCAGTAAAGTCGGTGGAGTCTGTATTGATGAAGGCACACTAGGAGGACATATCTGCTCCAACGCTGCTAGTCGATAGTTGTATGAATCCATGGTAGATAACAGCCTCGTACTGCTATGAACCATTGAATCCTACATCATCGTCAGCCTTCGCCCATGGAAAACTGTGATGCCTGAAGCTACATCACACTGCACTCTGTCGATGCTCTAAGATCAGCTGTCATATCCCTGAGCTCCATAATACTGTGCTCGAGCATATCAAATTGTGCGATGAGCATCGCATCGTCCGCCTGCGGCTAGGGCAGGGGCTTCTTCTCCATCCTTCGCAGTAACTCATTACGGAGAGATGCAATCTTACGGTCAAGGGTCTCCTGGACTCGGACCGACGCCTGCGAAGGCTGTGGGGAATGCACACTTGTAGTGGAGGCCCTAGAGGACTATATTGTAACAAGGGCGCCATTGGATCCTGTGCCGTAGTACGTATCCCTCTAGAGACCACCAATGGTGGTCACCCACAGCTCGTCCGTCGACGGAGCTGGAGAGGGTTGGGAGAAAATACCAGCCTCGCCCGCTGTAGATGCACTAGCAGTCGCCCGCTCACGCAGCCTACGATACTCGGCCTAAAAAAGTTTGGAAACTCTATAATTACTAATGTCTAAGGTACTTATTACTAACTACATGAATATTTATTTTCATATTTCCTAAGTTATATTAAAATTAACACAAAATAAAGTAATACTTACATAGCTCTGCGAGGCCCTCTCATCAAAATGATTTCTTTTCTTTCGATGGGTGGCCAGGAAGACGGTCACCATGTTAGCATCATAACCCCTTTGTACCTATTTAAAATATATTATTTAGTAATAAAATAAAATATTTTATCCTACAACTATTTTATCGTCTTGTATTAAAATAATATATCTGAAATAAAAAATATACCAAACGACATCATCGAAATTGAGGCACCATACCACTTGCTGCATTCTTCCTAGCCGCCTTAGCCTTTTCAGACCTTTCCTTCTACCTTGGATCATCGAATCTAGCCCTCATTGCAGTCTACTGCTCAGGTGTAATCCAACCTTGGATAGATTTTTCTTCGCAACCACGAGCCTTCTGGTCATCCAGAGCATCACGGATCAGCTTGGCAGCAATGATAAAAAATATCTGCTCTATTAACTCGGTCCAGTGCGGTGGATAAAAATACATTTGCTACAAGAAGTAATTTAGTAAGTTATATAATATGCATAAATTAGATGATTGATATTAAAATCAAATATACTTTTACCTTGAAGTACGCAAACCAGAATGCCTTCCTCTCCTCCGGAGTATCAGAGTAGTTGATCCAAGGACCACTATAGTTGTACCTCAGAAAGTGGCCCAGGCGTCTCTGTACCGACAATGGACGATATCTATACATAGATAATTATTTTTATCAAAAAAAGTGAATATATGATGAATAAAAAAATATACGATATATATGATGCTAAACCAACTAATTGACTTATATTGTACCGTCGGCCCAAATCTCCGTCCTCGTTTCGTCCGAAGGTACGCATGGAGGATCTCGCTGATGTTGGGACGACGTTAGCTCAACCTTCGCCATATGCTCATCTGTCTCCATTGTTCCGTCGACAGAAGGAATGTTGGACGAGGAAGTAGTCTCAGGACTGGAACTACTCATCCCAGGAGTGCTTCCACGTAACATCGTCGCAGTCAGAGATATGACTGGTTGATATACTGGAGTACTTGGCGGCGAGGATCCAGAACCAACAATAGGCAGTACCGGGGGAGCACTCCGCCAACCTCGGGACCTGCCAAATGCTCCACGTTATCCTGTCAAGCCTGATAACAACATATGATGATAGAACAAATAAACAAATATATAGAATATTCTATAGTCTAAATGTTATGCATATCTCACAGCATTAATAGAATTATACAGTAAATAACTAGTAGTATCACAAGTCTAAATGGATAGTACATTCTATAGTCAAAATATAATTTATGTCACATGTCCAAATGGATTTATTTTATTTTCAATCATCTTCAGAAAATTTATCTTGTTCGCCTTTCCCGTCCTCCTCTTCCTCTTCCTCCACATCTTCACTTTCATCTACTTCGTCTTTGTCTTCATCTTCCTCTTTAGATAATTCTACCTTTTCTACATTATTAGTCGTGTAATGAGTAACTTTTATTGAGTCCACATCTACAATATTTGTTACAAGAGGTAGCTCGTCCTCCTAATAAGCTATTTCGTTAATGTCAATGGTATTTCTAGCTTTAGTCTTGCATACTGCCCACCAATCCGCCCTCGCTGTCCCCTATCTAGGTTAAGCTGTAAAGTACACGAGCTGAGCCTAACTTGATAAGATAAATGGTTCGTAGCTTTGATACCTACGCTTGTAGTTTATATCCATAAGACCATGCTTGTCAATTTTTTAAACTTAATCTTCAGTCGGATCAAACCATTCACACTTTAATATCATGATCTTAGCAGGTTCTGTGCGATAATTATATGTCAACTCCATAATCTCTCAAAAGATGCCAAAAAAATTATTGTCTGGATTGACGTTTTTGTAGTTCGAAGATTTGATACATAAATGACTACTTTTCGTGGAATCAAGATCCAGAAAGCTGTCTCTGATCGGAGTATTATTGACTTGAATATAAATCCATTCACACAGTAACTTGGCCATATTTTGATGACAATAATTGATCCCTTGGCTAGAGTTCTAATAGATTCAGTCTCGGGTGTTATTAGATGATTGACCTAAATACCAAAGTAGCGATAGTAAGTTATTTATTGTGCAAGTGCATAAATAAAAAGTAATTACTGAGCTCCTTCCATATGCACTTAACCAAGAAGGAAAATAATGTCCATTTCTTGTTTTACTTCCTCGTCTATCATGTAGGGTCTAACCGACCCCAGCTAATCATTATATGTGCTAAAAGATAATGAAGCACCCGCTGATTAGTAGTATAATATTAGCTTATACTATTACATTGAGATGACGTAAACATGGACATATTAATTACTTAATCCTCTAGCTTCTCCACTTCATCCTCGTCGTAATTGAGTAATATATACATCTGAGCAGCCCTTAGCTCGTCGTCATTCAAATATCTCTTCTTTATTTTCCAAGAAGGCTTTTCGGACACATTGAATACTTTTAGTAAAGCATAATTAGATTCCTGATATTCGTCATTATTTTTCAGTGCTCTCGTTCTATTAGTAGCAACATGAGATTTGAAATACGTCGAGCAAAAATTTGTAATCTCCTTGAGAACATAAGCTTCACAAATACAGCCCTCAACCCATGCCTTATTTTTTACCTTTCTCTTTAGGTGATTCAAATAACGCTCGAATGGGTATATCTACCAATAACCGATAGGACCACCAACAGGTGCCTTATGTGAAAGATGAATTAAAAAATGCTTCATGGTGTCAAAAAATCCAGGAGGAAACACCTTCTCGAGCTTGCACAGTGTTACTGCAATATCCTTCTCATGCTTTTCTAGACGATCGACGAGCAACTTAGTAGAATAAAGATCTCTGAACAACATGCTGAGCTCTGTCAATGGATCCCAAATGCCCTACGATAAGAATTCCTAAAATACAATCAAAATTAACCTCTCCAAGAATACGTGACAATCGTGGCTTTTCATACCCGCCAGTTTATTCTTCTTGAGGTCGATGCATCTTCTCAAGTTCGATATGTACTCGTCTGAAAATTTTAGACCCTGAATCCACCTACAAAGTCTTCCTTTATCCTCCTTCTCTAGTAAGAAAATACTCCTTCCCGATAATATTTCATAGGCCAGAAAGTCGTTGATGGTCCACATAAGTACTTTTCTCATCTAAAAATTCTGCTTTCTAAAAATATCGTACGTGTTGGCACCTATATCCTACAGTTGATTCAACTCATCTATCAAAGGCTGTAAATACATATCGATATTTCTCTTTGGATTGTTCGAACCCAGGATAATAGCATTTATGAACATATACGGAGTCTTTATGCACATCCAAGGTGGTAGATTGTACGGAGTGATGATCACAGGCCATCACGAATATTGGGAGCCCAAAAGTCCAAATGGAATAAAATCGTCAGAGGAGAGCCCCAATCTGACAATACGTAGATCCAAAGAAAAATTTGGATACTCTCAATCAAAGTTCTTCTAATATTCTCTATCTGATGGATGATCCAATACTCCTTCGACCTGTTTCTGCCTGTGCCAACTTATATTTTCTGTAGTCTCCTTCACCATAGATAACCTTTGTATCTGTGGCGTCAAAGACAAGTAGTGCATCAAATCGGTAGGCTTTCTTATACAGAAAGACTTTTCTCTACCAGTAGCCTTGTAGCGATCAGCACCACGGAATCTGCATGCATTCTCATCTTTATCGTCTTTGTAGTACAACATGCACCCGTTGTAACATGCATCGATTTTTTCTTATCCTATCTAGAGAGATCTCAGCATCCTCTTAGATAGGTAGAAGTCTTTAGGCAACTTAGCACCCTCTGGCAAGATCTCTATAGTCAAATCCATCAGTTGGTAGTAACATTCTTACGACATATTAAAATCGAACTTGATGCTCAATAATCTTGTAACCACCTCCAACATTGAATGATCCTCGTAACCAGGATATAATGTAGTCCTTGCATTCTCCAAAAACTCCATAGACTTTGCAATATCGACATTCGGTGCCTCCTCAGCTACATCATGATTGTTTGGATCGAAACTAGGCCCTACCGCATCAAAAACCATGTTCACCTACCCGTTGTCATAAGAAGCGTGGTCATAGAAATCCATATATGGCTCCACATAAGGCTCTGACTCTGATGCTAAAGATACAAGTTCTTCGTGCATAGTCTACTGATAGTAATTCGTCGTAAAACCCTTTGAGTATAAATGATATATGACTTCCACTTCTGGATGATATTTTAAGTTACGATATCTCACATACGGATACTTAATTTTGGTACCATCCATATAGTGAGGGAACGCCTTGGCGAACTATTGGAACTGTTGTACACCCTCTATGAATTTATCTCGCATACCGCACATGTCATCAGGATGATGGTTGTACATTCACGAACGATGACGTAGATAGTAATTCATATCCATTTCTAGATACTTCTGCAAAGATGAATAGACATCGTTCAAGTATATACTCAAATGAATATTTGGTATATATATTATCCAAATAATACTCACTCCATATATGCAAAGATGAAAAGACATCATTCAAGAAAATAGTTTAAATTACTGTACATGTCATAAATTTAAAATATTCTCTATATTGATATTTTTAATCCTCTGCTAAAAATTTATTTTCTTCGTTTAAATACAGTACATGCATTGATACTCCTAGTCCTAATATTGATAATCAGGAATACCTAATTATGTTATACACCTACTTGTCTACACATACATAAGAATACTCAGGAATACAATACATACACCGATATACCTAGTCCTAGCATTGATACTTCTTCGTTCAACTCTGTATCCTAGATACTCATTGCAGTGTATCAGTGAGTGTCAACTCTATATCCTGGATATCCACACTTGATATTTGTTTAGGCCAGGACTTTCTAATTGAAAAGTTAAGTCATGGATATCTAGTGTTAATTTTTTGGGTCCATGATACATAGTTGACACTCACTGATACACTCATGGATATCCACACTTGACATGTATGCATGTGTCCATGTCCGATAAAATACTTACTACCTTATCCTCAATATTGTTTCCTAACCTTTCATATCCATGTGTCCTATAATTTTTCCATATGTATCATGAGATGACATGATATAAACATGTGTGTGTATGTGTTCGTGTCCGTGTTAGCGTCAGTGTATTCGTATTATTGTGTCTGCATGTCCGAGTTTGGGTTAGTGTTAGTGTCCGTATGTGTGTGTGTGTCTGAGTTAGGATTAGGATAGGGTTAGTATCCGTAGCACCGAGATATCTATATACATATACCATCACTGCACTGTGCACAAGTGTGCACTGTACAACACCTCACTTGATACCCAAGACTACGTCTAATTAACTCAAATAGGGTTAGGGTATGTGTCATATCGGTGTGTGTGTGTATCGTGTCTGTCTCAGTGTGTGTGTCTGTGTCTGTGTCAGTGTATGTGTTTGTCTGTGTCTGTGTGTATTTTACAACGGAAACTGTATATTTCTATACCCTTATATATGTATTAATCTATATAGATTATTAATCCTCACTAGCTCACTCATCCCTCACTCAAACATATATACATACACACCTCTCACTTGGATACTCTCTCTCTCTCTCTCTCTCTCTCTCTCTCTCTCTCGCTCTCTCTCTCTCTCTCTCACACACACACACACACACACACATAAGGAATATGTAGACTCTTAGAAAGTTGACATAAACACACAAGGTACTACCCATACCCAAACAAAATATCTTAACTAAAATATATACCTAAATTTATATCAAATAACCTATATCATAGTTATAAATTGAGACTTATGATTACCTAAATATTTGAAAGTTAACCATGATTATATCCTACCCCAATCCAAATATCGGGAGGGTATGTTTTCCTTAAAAGTATTAAAGAATATGTTCGTGTATGGAGAAAACTAGCAAGCAATCTCTATAAATAATTCTTAAGTTCAAAAACCCTAATTTGTAGCATAAGCATATCACTCGTAGGCCTTCACCTCCCATTGTAGTGTGTCCATGTCAGTATTAGTATCAGTGTGTCCATGACACTGTCATTTTAAATAGGCACCAGTCACTTCACACACACACACACACACACACACACACACACACACACACACACACACACACACACACACACACACGCACACATACTCTATGTCAGTATTAGTGTGTCCGTGCCAATGTTAGAATAATTATGTTGTGTGTCTATGTCAAAATATTTTTGAGTGTTCGTATCGGTGTCATGAAAATTATGGTTAAGGTTTACCTGACCGAGGAGGGGGTATTGACTGATCGGAGATCCGAAGGAGGAGGGAGAGTCGGAGCACAGGGGGGTAACCGGAGCATAGAGGGGAGAGAGCCGGAGCACATGGGGGGAGTCGAAGGGGGGCTGGATAAAAGAAAGAAGAGCCGGAGGGGGAGCCGAGGAGGAGCACATCGTTGGGGAGGGGGACCGGAACGCCAGAGGGGTTCACCGAGTAGGAGGGGGAGCGAGTTTTCAAAATTTTGCGAATAAAAATGAACGGGAGAAATAAAAAATTAGAACCCTATATTAAACAATTTAGCGACGTATAAATTAGGAGTCGCTAAACGTTGCTATTTTTTAATATAATATGCCATAATTGTTATAATATCGCTAAATACATTACTGTAATTAAAACATTAGCGATGTTCAGCAACTATTACCGACGTTTATTTCCATAATAATATTGAAAGTCGCTAGATGACGCTGAACGTTGCCACTAACGACGTTTTGTGACTTTTTTAAATGCAGTCATTAAATTCTTAGGAATTGGTGACGTTTTACTTTGACGTCGCTAAGGATGTCGCTAATTGGTCAAAATTTAGTAGTGAGTATTTTGTATGAGCCATATGAGTGTGAGTGTGGGTCTGTATTGGGGTTTGGTCTAGTTTTGGGTTAGGTTGAGTCGGTTGCCCAAAAGAAATAAAAATGGTGTCATAGATGTTCTTTGATAAGTTGGAAATGCATAAAAGCTTAATTGGGTAGGACACAAGTATCATTGATATAGTAGACTCAGAGTAGATTATCGTCATATATTGGGTTACAAGAAACGGGATAAAGTTGTGTATCCAATTTTGATTATAACAGACATAGGTACAAAGTTTATGATTAAATTTAGATATTTATGATGAATATTGTGCGATTAACATAAAACACAAGAGAGTATAATTATGAGTGACACAAAGATCATAATTGGAGATGGACTTGTCTAGGTCAATGGTACAAAGTTTATTAGAAGGCAAAAGCTAGTGTAATGCTTTAGATTTTCAAACAACGGTGAGGTGCAACAAGTGTTAAAAAAATAAATAGTTCTTAAATAACTCTAATTATTAATCAAGAATAATTCTAAATAAACCCTAATCCTAGATTTTGTGTCAGAGGGTTTACAATCTATCCACCTTAGAAAAAAATTGACCTCAAAATTCAAAATCCATCTCCCCAACAACGAACTTAACATATCTCTATATATAAACACAACTTGGTACTTAGTCCTACTCCATTCTCTTGACCTTAAACTGTCACATATGTATAGTCTAATCATTTATGACATTTGGTCCTCAAAACAACTTCTCACCATCATGAATTATTTTATCATTGTTATCATGCTAATCATCATCTAAAAAATTATCACCTATACGCCTAGGTTACTTAAGGGTGCCACAACAAAAATCTCAGATTAAATCTTCTACTGTCTACAAAGAAGATATTATCATACATTCACTCCCGAGGGGTGCATGGGTTAGACACTAAAATCCAACAAGCACAAATTCTCAAGGCCACCTACATAGTAGCTAAATCCTTTGTTATGAAGCTAAGATAGTCACTATCTCATCATTCATTTTTAGGTACAATGTCACCAACCTATAGTATCCATAATAAAATTCTGCAACATAACTTCTTATAGTTGCTCTTAGCAGCAACAAGTCTAATCTAGCCAGTCTATCATACCTAGTCTAGAAGCATCGACTAAATATAATTCCTTAAAGAACTACATGAAATGAAGTACAACATAAGCCTCTATTTAATTACATAGCAATACATATATAATAATTATCATTCAATCATTCTAAATATCCTAGATAAAAATATAACCAATAATAATAAGAATACTATTCCTAAACTATAAAAATTCATCAGCTAGGATAAATTGAAAACAGTTTTCCATATAATCACCAACTACTAAAGATTTGGTCCAACAAGGTCATACCCTATTAGTCAAAAATCTAATCCTTGGTCCTAATTAGTTTACTTGTAATCTTTAATATTCTGCTATCATTCCTATAAGACTTTCATCTTCCATTTACACTCTCTTACATATATGTCAATATATAATCCAAGGGTCTTATGGGAGTACTCTATAAGATGACCAACAAGTCAGTATATGATCTAAACCTGTGTTTAGTTCCTTGAAATTCATGTTACCTCAAGACTGATCAAAAATTTCCACTCACACTAAATCCTCAAAATTCTAAAATCATTATAATTCATAAATAATAACATTATTATTCCTCAAGTCCATATCAAAATTCCTCCTCCTTGGGTTACGTGACCCTAATATCTTTTCCTTATCATTTGTTTTTTACACACCTTAATATTCTTCGAGTATGGTTAATCTTATTTTAACTAAAAGCTTCGTCAATCATGGCCCAGTACTTTCTGCTTCATAGTATAGATCTTCTAGGCAACTACTGAGGGATAAAATTTTTTAGTCCTTCCGGGATCCTTCTCTTAATTTAAAGTACTTAAGGTTAGGTATTCATCATGAATCTCTTCTTCTTGCCATTCTACCTTCTTCACCTCGCATCTCAGGTTCCTTCTAGATTTGTTTATCCTATGAACACTCATTATCCAAGAATCAGTTACAACTTGATAAAAATTATCATCCATTAGAGACAATTTACTATATCTAACTCCAATCTATTACATCTATCAGTACCCTCGTCCTTCAATCTTATTGCTCTATCTCATACACTAGTCTAACTACCAAAGTTATCAATGGACCTCGTAAGAAAGTGCATCTAATCTGATTCCAAAAGCTACACACTTAATACCCAATTTACCATTTTATTCAAATAACAGATCTAGCATTCTACCTATTTATCTATCTTAACCCAGTCATAGACTCTTCATCTAGGTTTGATACTAAAATTCATAAGGCAACTAGAGGCCTAACTTCTAGGGCCTGCTACCTAAAGTTCTATTTTCTTATTTCAAAATTTCTTTCATATATCCTTTATGCTTTACCCATTATTCATTCTTGACAAATTTGCAGAACTTCAAGATTTTATAACGACTTAATTATCCTATTGATTCACCGAGAGTTTCTCCAATCATAGTCTAGAATTAACCTCATAATAAATTTTCTCATTCTATTTACAACACTAATCCTCCTTAAATTTTTTTTCGTATTTTCTTTCCTTTAACATATATATACTCTTCTCCTCATAAATTTTTCTCAAATTTTGTTCTCATTCATGTTATACCTCAGTTTCAATGGTATCGTTTCTTTATCCGTAATCAAAATTTTGCTTAGTTCTCAATCTGATATTCTTAAATTCTTCTATCGATATATTTATTTTTTATTTGGCCTAAACATAGCTAGGTCGTGTATTCACCCCTTCATGTCCTCCCGGTGTAATATTCTAATTAAACCGTCACAACCAGTATTATCCTTGTAATAGTCCATATATACTATTAGGCTCAAATTTTCTAAGGTATATAATTCAAGCCACTATTTCATTTAAGTAAATTCTCTGCATACTGTATCAAATCACAGTTTATTCTTCCTAAATTTGTAATCCTCGATTTTTTTTGCTATTTATTACTCCGATTCACCATGGTGTAATAATAATAATAATATCACCCCAGCACATGCTAGAATTCCTGGTGTCAGATAATCATCTTCCAGGTGAGATCCTAAAATTTTATCTTCTCAAGTTCAGAGTATCGTTCCTTTTATCACCCCCTTGGACTACAACTAATCTCTAACATCAAGTTATATATTTCCATAAATTATTCCAAAGTGTTAGAATCAAATAATTTTTCTAGCTTCTAGTACTTTCCAAATCACTCTACCTTAAGTAGGGGTAGGATTTGCTTCTGGAGGAAATTATTGCGCACGAGCATCCATTTCTCGAAATAAGGAAGATGGAAAACAGTAATAAGTTAAATGAACGAATACTGTCATATCCCTAATTATATATATATATATGTATATGATGATATTTCATAATTTGAGTATTTTTAAATTATATTATTAATTGATGAAGTTTAATTGGCATTGGGTGTTGAGGTCTGATTTTGTTTTGTTGTTATCATTTTATTGACTAGTATTGGATCGTTATTATTGTATTTGTCATAATTTGGACATCTTAATTTTGTTGATTTATTGTAAATATTTCTATTCATTCCTAGTTATATTATTATTATTATTATTATTATTATTATTATTATTACTACTACTATTACTATTATTATTCTTAATACCCTAACCCTAACTTAACCACTCACCCTCACAGCCGCCCCTCCCTCCCCTCACGATCTCTCTCTCTCTCTTCCCTGCTTACCTCTCTCCCCATCTCGATGGAGAACCCCCCTCCCGCTGGACAGTTCCCCCACAGGTTCCTCTCTCTCTCTCTCTCTCTCATGATCTGTCTCTCTCTCAACCCCTCCTTCCAGGAGTAGACTTCCCCCACGCTGGAGCAGCACACCCCCGCCCCTTCCTCTCTCTCTCCCTCTCTTTCTCTCTCTCTCTCTCTCTCTCTCTCTCTCTCCCTCTCACTCTCTCTCTCATCTCTTTCTTGACTTCCCACTTTCTCGAGCACCCCCACTAGATCCGGCTTCACCCGGACCCAGATTTCGTCATCTCCACCTCCACCACTTTCGACCTCCACCACCGTGACCACCACCACCGTGACCACCACCATCGTATCCATCATGGAAGCCACTTCCACACCCATGACCACCACCCTTGTCATCATCTTTTTTGTCCTCGTTTGTCATACCACTGTTCTTGGGACAAGCATACATCGGTATACGTGTTATCCTATTTTTTGTGCTACCTCGATCCACATACTACCTCGGGCAGCGGGATACCTCGAGCCCCTCACTGCATCGAGTACCGTGTTATCTCGGTTTATATGCCATCTCGATCGTCGTGCCCTATAACTTTTGTGATTCTTATCGTGATCTGTGCCGCATTAATTTGTGCGTACGTACCACTTTGCTTGCCGTGTCGATTCGTGCAATTCGTATTCCTTTGGAGTTCATGTGCGTCTCAATTTACATGCAGGTTATGTTCCGATCCTAGAAATATAGGGAAGGTTCTGCCAAATTTTCTAGAATTTTGGTATGTAATTTGATTTGGATTCTGAATTAGAAAATTGATTCAGGGATTTGATTCATGGATTTAATTTGTTTGATAGTTTGATTCAAAATTAATTGGGGAATTTTTTTAGTTATCTGTTTTAGAATTTGGTTTGGGATATTTTATTTAGGATCTTGGTTCAGGATTTGATTCGATACTTGATTCAGGATTTGATTTGGGAACTTGATTCGAAGATTCATGATTTAATTTTGGGATTTGACTCATGATTCGGTTTTATATTATACGTGTAGTACTTATTTACCCTTGTTCGTCCGATAGAGTAAGGGGTGTAGTTCTACTCGGGAGACGGTTTACGATCCCGGTCCTTGTTTGGTTTAAGAGTCATGGATCCGCTCCAGAATTGTTCATATATTTCCTTACTACTGTCCGACGATATTAATTATTAGATTCTTGTTTCTATATTTCTATCCAGGTGTTGTTCGAGATTAACTTAATTGGACAAGCAGTTGCCTTATGTCGAAATTATGAACTTTGAATAAATTTGAGAATTAAATATTATTTTATATTAGAAGTATGATCTTGGGATATTGAATTGGCAAGCCCTTATTTACTCCATTGGACTTTGCAAGCCGGGAATAGAGGCATAATATTGTTATTATAGTATTTCTCGGACTTGGATTTTTGTGCGAGCATTTCACGGAACAAGTCAAATAACGAGATTATCAATATATAATTTTACCCGACTTCCCAAGTCCCCCATACCTGTTACCTGTACAATTTGGTATATCTCAGGGATCTTGTATGATTGGACAATACAATATTTAGTGGTTTTATCCCTTATTTTATAAGAAAGATATATATATATATATATGTGTGTGTGTGTGTGTGTGTGTGTGTGTATGTGTTTGTATGGTGGATCAAAGATTTGTGTACATGGCATTGGTGGATCAAGAGTATCCGTGGCTAACCCAGTTTGGGGGGATCTATATTTTACATACCGGATGTTATGGAACTTGTCAACTTTTAACATGTGATCACTGGCCCGGTGGACTTTGTGAGCCAGAGGATCTGGTATTGTTCATGGTAATTAGATTGGTATTTATAATCATATTTTCCTGACCTGATATTTATATCCCATTATGGCTGAAGGAAATATTGATGGATAGATTCGGCTAGTAGACTGACTTGATAAATAGACCGACCTGATTGATTGACAGACTGATTATTCTTGTGTCCCTGACCTGACATACATGCTGCAATGTGCCAAGAGGATTTTACTCGACTGACTAACTTACCATGTATCCTTAATTGACTACTTATATCCGTGCTGATACATTTACTACCTGATATGCATTCCTATGTGCTATATGTTACATGTGCACTAAGGTACGATATATCTTGCTACGTGTAATGCCCTATTCCCCCTATTCGAGGAGCGCGGTCGAGAAATACTTGAGACCGTTGGATCAAAACAGATTGATCAAGATCCTTTCCTCGTAATTGGATTGGTTTCTTCGAAATCAGGTCCAATATTCAACAGATTGTGCCTCAAGGAAGGACTCGGCGACAGAGTCGAGAGGGCCTTTCCGTTACGCTGGTTTCCTTGCCCATTTTTGTTGCCGCTTGGTTGCTTTCTTGTTGGATTTATGACTTGTGTTTCTTGAACTATTTTGATGGATTTCATTGCCTTTATTCTTAGGATTTCACATTTTCATATCGAACCTCAGAGACCGAAGCAGGAAATATTTATCATCTTTTGGTGCATATAGGTGATCGGGTAGACGACACACGTACGGAGTCTTAAAGTTCTCCATTTTCTCTCCTAGTTTACCAACTTGTGAGTGGATTTATTTCGATTAGCACCCTTCTTCCAAGTATTCACTCTAAATAAATTAGCTCATTTGTGCATCCCGCTCCAACGATATCATAATAAGAATAAACTAAGTCAAATGAAAGATGAGTTAGGCTTGAATCAATTATAATGCTTGTCATATAGAATTCCTAAACGATCATATTGAGGCATGCTTATCCGCTATGCATTTATATATTCATGTTTCAGTTGTAGCTAGAACATATTCTATATAATTGTACAGATATATGGTGCAAACTAATTAAAATGCATTCACTTGGACAGATAGACTATGCCAAATGCACTTTTCTAAAGTAGATATGTACATTCGGTTGGTTTAAATGCTTTATCTATTAACTTAGTAATTTTGCATAGTTCGGTCGGACAACTTGTGCACAAGGTTTAGTTCCTGCAAACGGTGCCCGGGGTACTAGGGCCACTTCGTTTCGGGCGAAACTCGGATAGCTACGCTAGCAAGGCTCGCACGGATAATACGAGAGCCTTGTGGCGGGGCTTGCTACCCGCGCCGCAAGGGTCACCACCTTACTTAGTACATATATATTTCTGTATTGCTTGCTCAAACTAATGATGTCTTCGTGGCAGGGAAGGACATAGTAAGTATTGTGCAGGTAGTTCAGACAGGAAGGTAAAAGTCACCTAACGGTGGTATATTTGCTTCAATGAATTGAATACTTGATGCTTACATGTAAATTAAACTAAGGCAAAATAGAAAGACCACAAATAACATTATATGCTTCATATGAACAAACTTTGATTTGGTTAGTTGGGTTAGCTTGCCTTCATCGATACTTTTCAAAGTACTGACCCTCGTTGCAGCAGGTTCCCCGAGCCCGAGTGACGCGGCGAGGAGCTGAAGCTTCTTCCTCCCCCAACCAGTCCAGTACACGACGCATTCTGTTCATGACTTTTTGGAGCTTGTACAAAGCACTTGGAGCAAGTGCAACCCTTATATGCGGCACTGAGGCAAGGCGATAGCTTCGCCAGCAGGTGTCTATATTGTTTTAAAATTTTAGTAAATAATATGATGTATGGAACGACTATCTCATTTTGTATCCAAATTGTAAGCCCGTGTGGCATCTTTATCGCTTTTGGGTCAAGGGTCTGTAATCAGATGTTCATTATGAATAAAAAGAAAACATTTTCTATGCCTCAAGTGTGTTATCTTATTTGCGTACTCTCTTGCATGTGTTCTAAAGATTATTATTATGCCTAAGCCTTGGGCACGTGCTCCATACGCGTGTACGACATCACGCCCAGGGGAAGATTATCGATTGGGCAAAAAATCAGGGCATGATATATTGGTATCAGAGCAAAGCTTTAGACCCTTTGATCTCGTGTCAGAAAGTTTTCTTAAGATGACCCTGTCCCGTTCGAGTGAAACTCTTGAAATCGATTGGTGCAAAATGAGATGTGTTCCATACAGTGGGTCCTTAATACTCTATGAAACTAATGTAAGTTCCTTATTTTAGCAGGAATGGCTCGAACCCAAGCAACAAGCTAAGTTGTTGCAAGTACTTCTGACACTTCGGCTAGTTTCGAGAGCCAGTGATCGGCGCCCTCTGTCGATCTGGTTGAACGAATGATGCAAATGTTAGAGGCACAATAGAAGAGGGATGAGGCCCGACAGGACAAGTTTAAGAAAAAATTGGAGGCCAAGTTCGAGATCCAGAAGAAGCAGGTGGATGCTCTGCAATAAATTGTTCAGACCTTAGCTTCTAACCAGTCCGCAACAACAGTAGCGAAACTGGTGGAACCAGCAACAAAAGAAGTCAAAATTCTCCAAACCGTAAAGAAGAAGGATGTGACGGCCTTCGACTTTGCCGACTTCAAAAATGTCTGCAACACGTCCTTCCGAGGGACAGAGGATCCCGTTATGGCACTAGATTGGTTGGCCGAGCTAGAAGACCACTTTAAGTTTCTAGAAGTACCCGATGACAAGCAAGTCGCCTGTGCCTAACTCCAGCTCCGAATGAATGCGCACGATTGGTGGGATGTGCACCGCAGATCTCTCTTCGTAAATAATGGTGGCGAGATGATTCCTTGGTCCATTTTTTGTGGCACATTTGAAGAGGAGTTTATCCCCCCACCCATTCATCGTTAGAAGGAAAATGATTTCGTACGACTGCAACAGGGAACCATGACAGTGAAGCTGTATGCCGCAGAGTTCAACTGTTTGGCCAAGTTTGCTAGTTCTTACCTGCCTGATACAGCAAGCCAAGCCAGACAATTTGAGGGAGGTCTGCGGCTTTCCATTCACGCGTACGTAGTCGCTCCGCAGTACGGGATGATAAGTGAAGTCCTTAATCATACCCTAGTCCTGGAACCATAATATCCTCCAAATACTGTCGGCACTGTGCAACATTCTCATCACAAACATCCTAGAAATGTGGGAGGAAACAACGCTCATAAGCGTACAAATAATGACGATAACCAGGGCAACAACATGGGAGGGGGGAACCAGGGGCAGCACTGTGCAAAATACAACCGTACAGGGCACAAGGCAAGCGAATATCA
Organism: Iris macrosiphon; assembly: GCA_036927795.1. NCBI lineage: Eukaryota > Viridiplantae > Streptophyta > Magnoliopsida > Asparagales > Iridaceae > Iris > Iris macrosiphon. The sequence goes on from JAYESA010000004.1 coordinate 160,827,631, forward strand.
AAAACAGGGATGCTTCAACTGTGGTCGACTGGGTCATTATGCTCTAGAATGTCTTGATCGCCCCAACCGAGTCCCTCAGTGCCGTACAGAGCAGTAAAATTCTATTCAGGGACCCCAAGCTAATCGACCTGCGCAACAACAAGAGCATTGTCCGAACACTGGGGCCCGGGTTTATGCTTTGACGAGGGATGAGGCGTTTGCCTCGAACACCATAGTGTCAGGTATGTTACTCTTCAACAATGTAACTGCTCGAGTGCTATTTGATTTTGGTGCTACAAATAGTTTGGTATCAACAAATTTTGCTAAAGAGCATAAATTTACTCAGACCCCGTTAGGCCTAAGGCTTAACGTCAGTACCCCGTTAGGCACGAGCTTGCCTGCCGATTCAGTTTGTCGTGACGGCTGTATTTGCATCGGAGGAAGAAAATTGACACTTGATGCGATAGTTCTACACATGGGAGACTACGACATCATTCTGGTTATGGATTGACTCGGCGCTTGCTCAGCGACCATAAATTATGCCAAAAAGAAAGTCGTGTTTCATCTTCCTAGCTAGAACGAGTTATGTTACGCATGCAATCTACGGTCAAGAGCATCGAATGCCTGCATGGTGGTCTCATCAATGTCTGCTCGATGAATGAGTTATTCCGGCTGTGTAGGGGACCTGGCATCCGTTCGAGACACTCAGATAGATTGCGCAAATGTTGAGTCCATTGCCGTTGTGGCAGATTTTCCTGATGTGTTTTTCGACGAGTTGCCCGATATACCGCCTGATCGAGAGACATATTTCACTATTGACACATTTCCAGAAACCCGACCAATTTTTAAAGCTCCGTATTAAATGGCTTCGGCAGAACTAAGAGAGTTAAAAAATCAGCTATAGGAATTGATTGATCGTGGGTATATTCATTCTAGTGTGTCTCTGTGGGGTACACCGCTACTGTTTATTAAGAAAAAGGATGGCTCATTGCGGCTCTGCATCGACTATCGGGAATTGAACAAAGCAACTGTTCGAAACAAATATCCCCTTCTCAGGATAGATGATCTCTTTGATCAGTTACAAGCTGTAATAGTATTCTCAAAAATTAATCTTCGCTTGGGTTATCATCAGCTCAAGATTAAGCCAGACGATGTGCCGAAGTCAGCTTTTCGCACTCGCTACGGCCACTATGAGTTTTTTATAATACCGTTCGGTTTGACCAATGCCCCTGCTGCCTTTATGGACTTAATGAACCATGTGTTCCGGCCATATCTCGATAGATTTGTAGTAGTATTCATTTAATGATATCCTAGTGTATTCAAAGAATGAGGCAGAGCATGCAGAGCACTTACGGCCTGTGCTACAAATTCTTCGGGACAAAAAGTTATATGCGAAACTGAGTAAGTGTGAATTCTGGAATTCTGGATCAGCAGTATATCTTTCCTTGGGCATATCATTTCCGCGGGAGGTATTTCAGTCGATCCAAAGAAGGTGGAGGCCATTGTCGAGTGGAAGCGACCTGCATCCGTCACTGAGATTCGAAGCTTTCTTGTAAACACCCTAATTTTCAGAATAATTTTAATATATAATTTTCCCGAATTTTTGGCATTTTCTGGATGAAGAACCAAGGTAATTGGGGAGTTAAAGATTTTTAAATGCAGTCAATTGGTGTTAAAATATCATGGAAATAATATTTTATGATGCAAAATGGAAAACCGGACATGTGGTATTTTTCGACGAATTTATTGGACTCCGGAGACGCGTTTAAAGCCTTAAAAACTTTTGGATTAATTAAACCGAGCCAAACCCAATTAAACCCAAACCTGAACCAAAGCCGCATATTGGCTCGGGTCGGGTCGGATCCGAGCCAAACCCGACCCGGATCCGAAACCCGTGAGGAAACCTTAGCCTGCCGGAGTTCCTGTAGCACCCTATAAAACCTTCTCGAATTTCGTGCCTAGCCTTCGGAAACCTAGCCGTCGTCATCTCCTCCGACCTACCCGACTGAACCCGAGCGCCACCCGCGTCCACCCCCAGACTTCCCTCACATCGCCCCTCGCCGCGAGCGCCACCGGAACCCTAGCCGTAGCTCCGCTCACGCCGAGTTCCTCTCCGCCAGGCCGTCGACTTCCCCCTCGGCAACCTCCCTCACCAACCCACGCCGCCGCCGCTCTGCTCGACTCCTCCTCAGAGTCGACCCAGCCCCGCTCCCGACACCGAGTCGCAGCCCGCTCCCCTCCGGTCGACAGTACACAGCCGCCGCCTAGCCGACCTCGCTGACCCCGAGACCGACCCCCTCCGGCGAAGTCCCCGCTGCCCCGAGTCAGAACCCTAGCTCGGACTCTCGGCAGACACGGGAATTCTCGACCAGGACACAAAGTTGACTCTCGGACACGTAGAATTCAGCGTTCACGGAGCCCTGTTCAGGTATCATTTTCTCCCTCCTCGTAACTCCTTTTTAGTTTCCGTCAGTTGCTACGCGTAGACTGTATAACCCTCTCGGTGCCCGTGCAACCCGCTCAGTGCATCGCGTCCTGTGGTGATCGTACACCGCGATCCAAAAACAGGAAAAAATAATGCCCTATTTCACCCCGAAACTGAGTGCGCCCCGCCAAACGGAACGACTTGGTCGCACGCGGTCTTTACCGAAATGTGCGCGACGTTGATACGATCGTGTGGGATTTCGCAGAAGTCGATTCGGATGTGCGTGCACACCGGAATCAACGCGTATCCGCCGACAACGTCCCGTATTCGTTCTTTCTGGAACACGCTGTAACTTCATGTACACACGTCGGATCGAGACAAAACTTGTGCCATCGGACTCGTAGCAATACGCTGGTCCTGTGATCCAAGTTTGGTTCGATTCTGAGAACGTTGACAAAATCGCGTATCGTAGGCCCCACAGGCTCCACTTGACGGGCGATATTGTGATCGGCTCATCGGAATCCAATTTCGGAAGTTCTGTTGGGTTCGTATCATCGTTCCTGACCTGTTGACACTAAGTTGGACAAATTTGGAGACCTTTGACCCTGACACGTTTTTCGGTGCAAAGTGGCCCACATATGGACCCCGCTTTGGCCCGAAAATGTCAATTTTGCCCCTGTGTCCAAATTGGACGTAAGGACAGGCGTTTCTAGCTATTTGATATCTTCTGAGACTCTTGGTGATGTTTATTACAGCTTTTGGAGTAGTACCTACAGGATCCACTGATACCGGGACGACTGTTGAGATTCGGACCCCAGGCAAGTGTACCTTGCCAAACTCTGCAGTATTGTTACATATTTTCTTTGCTTCATTTTATTGCTGTGCATGCTTAACCTAGGACCGTGTGACGTACTTAGCGTTCGATTATTAGTCGGGTGCCAACACCGTATGCGGTGTTGTGTATTGTCATCTAGAGATGGATATTCGTGACACTTTCTATTCTCGTACTTGTCTTGCCAAGTACACCTTGACCCAGGACACTGGACACTGATCATGAGACAGGATCTTCCCGAGATATTCGTGATGATTCTGTATAGGATATACGACTTGACAGAGATATTATATTCCTAGACATTATGACTTATTGCATTAGTTATGATCCCGCTGACATTGACATGAGACGTTATGGTCATGATATGCATGGTTACATTGGGTGGGAAGAGACACACAGACTACAGGCTGATCATATATATATATACCCCTATTATTGTGAGGCACAAGACTCTGAAGCCCGAGCTTGGCCCATTACTCATTATTACTGCTACTACCGACTCCCCGACACAGAGCTTATAGTGGCTTCAGCCTGAGTTCTAGTGCTTCTCTCATCTTGCATAACACTTAGCTGGTTATTTAGTACTCCCTTATTGTTCCATCTATTGCTGGAGAGGCCCCCAGGCTACAGGTTGATTATGTTATGCCGGCTACTCAGTCTCCCGCTGAGCTAGACCACCTCATGATACCCCTGCTACCGGCGCCCCTACACAGAGCTTGTAGTTGGTTCAACCAGAGTACTATTGATGTTCTCTCTTGCATTTCACACAGATGATTACATACTTGCCCTATTTATTCTATTTATTTTCTGCACTGCATTTATTTTGGCTTGAGCTTTCTTGTACCTTGCTATGTCCCCTGAGGACCTGGATCCGGATTATGTCCCCAGGATTTGCAGACGAGATTTATCCCGAGGTATACGGGACCGCAGCAGGAGCTGATACAGGAACTGTACCGCCACCCGAGGACGAGGTGTTAGCTGAAGAATTTTCCTGAGCATCCATGTTTCATGCTCAGTACTTATTATTTCAGTCATTTATATCCTGGTCTGTTGAACCATTGTATCAGATATTTATCGGGTTGTTCCCCGAAGTACTTTGTTGAGACTAGCTGATGATTTGCATTCCTTATTTATTCTGTGGATCATATTTTTATATCTTGTGTAGATGAGATTAGTTGTGCCATATTGTCGTAGACTTGATTTTACAGCTTAAGTATGCCTTGATGGATCCATTAAATTGGGTTATCCATCGGTGCGTACTGCTGGCCATTGCCACGTGTCTAGTCCCTCGGTATTTTGGGACTGGGGCGTGACAAGGTTTTTGTGGTGGCCCATGTAGGTCTACGACTAAATCGTTCGGTTTCAACTTAGGGACCGAACCAGCCTGCACTAAGGATAGGATAAGTTATAGGATCTCATCCATTATTTGAACCATTTTGAACTCTATATCGAACTCAAACTTGTTACTTGATTTGCATCCTGTATTGATTCCTCTGAGCGTTCTTACAGTTTATCTTTTGGTTGCAGAGTAATGGATCCCAGGATCGGAGATGAGGTTCCATTGGATATACCACACGACGCTGTGGTTACTTATATAGACGGAGTGACACCAGGCAACGGAGGACAAACATCGCAGAGCGATCAGGCCGGTCAGCCTAATCCAAGGTTCCGGAGAGATGACATCCCACCTCCACCACAGTTCACTCCCCAGATGCCAGTTTTCCCGCCAGGATAAGCTATGGACGGGCAACAGATATTCCAGATTATGTATGCTATGATGCAAGCCCAGCAGCAGATTCAGCAAGAGGCCCATCGGTAGGAGGCCGAGTATCTGAGAACCAGCCTGGTATCCGCATTGGAGCAGGCAAATCCACCCGCGAGGCGATCAACGACGGGATCTATCACCGATTTCCGTCAGCTCAAGCCTCGTACATTTTCTGGTAAAGAGGGGCCAACAGAAGTTCATGAATGGCTCACAAACATATAGCATCAGTTGGAAGCCGCTGAACTTCCGAGAGAGAAGTGGATGACTGCAATCAGAATGCAGTTAACTGAAAATGCACATCACTGGTGGTTAGCAGAAGAGAGGAGGCTCGGACAGGACCGAGTCACTTGGGAAGAGTTCTCCAGACTCTTCAAAGAGATGTATATTCCCGCAGTAGCACGGTTAGAGCTCAGAGACAAGTTCAACCGCCTTATCCAAGGCAATATGACGGTGGAAGAATACAACGCGGAATTCATTCGCCTCAGTCGCTTTGCCCCAACCTTGATTGCGACAGAGGAAGAGAAAGCTGAGAAGTTCTTTGACGGGCTGAAGTTCGAGCTCCAGAGGTTGATTGGATCAGTCGCACCTACCTCTTATACCGACGTTCTCGCAGCAGCATGACGCATGAAGCGCGTCACTAGAAGAGAGTCGAACCTGAAGAGGCCTATCACCTCAGCACCATCCAGGACAGGACATGGGGATTCAGCAAAACGGTTCCAGAGGAGTATGCCAGAGAGGACAGCACACAGGGCCATATCTCTCCCTACTTGCCACCACTGCGGCAAGATAGGTCACATTGATAGAGAATGCAGACGTAAGTTGGGACTCTGCCTGGCTTACGGGTCCAACCAGCATCAGACCAAAGACTGCACCGAGTGCAGAGAGGGAGCACCGAGACTAGCTTTACCTGCCCCATGACCCGCATATCCAGCAGTAGGAGCATAGCAGACAGGAGTTGGCGGCGCCAGGCCACCAGCCCCAAGAGGAAATCAGCAGAGACTACCACTGGCACCACAGGCAGCTCTATTTCAGCAGGCTCAGCAGCAGCAGAGAGGTCCAGCTCAGGGACGAGGACAGGCATTCACATTAGCTGTTGAGGAGGAGGCTACTGCAGGAGAGGTTATCGCAGGTACTATTTTAGTAGCTTTATTACCAGCTGTAGCATTATTTGATTCAGGAGCATCGTATTCATTTATAGCAGCTAGCTTTGTAGCCACCCATAGAGTAGCTACTGCACCCCTTCCGAAGATGAAGAGAATTCTTACGGGAGGTAGAATTATTCCGGTTAGTAACGTCTGTAGATCATGTTATGTAGTAGTCTGTGGATGAGAAATGCGAGCTCAATTTCTGATATTTTCTATGCCGGATTATGATGTTGTACTTGGTATGGACTGGTTAAGTCAGTACCATGCGACTCTTGATTGCCGACTTGGGCGGGTTATATTTAGACCGCCAGGACATCCAGAATTTGAGTTTCTTCGAGGAGCAGTAGAGCAAGGAGTTCAGCCTACTCTTAGGGTACTATCTGTAGAAGGGGAGACAGGTTACCCAAGAGTCATATCAGAATTTGGGGATGTATTTCCTGATGATCTTCCAGGTTTACCACCTGATCGGGAAATAGAATTCACAATAGACTTAACTCCAAGAGCAGAGCCTATCACTTCATCAGTTTATCGGCTAGCACCTAAGGAGTTAGTGGAGTTGAAAGAACAGGTTGATGATCTTTTGGAGAAAGGCTTCATTCGGCCCAGTGTTTCACCTTGGGGAGCATCCATATTATTTGTGCCGAAGAAGGATGGAACAGTACGGTTATGCATTGATTACAGGGCACTAAATGTTGTGACCATCAAGAACAGGTATCCCTTACCACGCATTGATGATCTATTCGATCAATTGAGTGGTGCAAGGGTATTCTCGAAGATTGACCTTAGATCCGGCTATCATCAGATCAAAGTAAAGAAGGAAGACATACCGAAGACAGCTTTCAGGACCAAGTATGGACATTATGAGTTCTTGGTAATGCCGTTTGGTCTAACCAACGTGCCAACAGTGTTTATGAGTTTAATGAACAGAGTCTTTCATCAGTTTTTGGATAAATTTGTGGTTGTATTCATTGACGACATCCTCATATATTCTAAGAGCAATGAAGAGCACGAGGAGCATCTCAGAATCGTGTTAGAGACCTTGAAGCAGGAGAAGTTATATGCCAAACTCACTAAGTGTGAGTTTTGTATGGACAAAGTGCCTTTCTTGGGACACATCATCTCCGTTGAAGGACTTTCAGTTGATCCAGAGAAAGTTGCGGCAATAGAGACTTGGCCTACACCCACATTAGTTGCAGAGGTGAGAAGTTTTCTTGGACTTGCAGGATATTACCGAAGGATTGTAGAAAATTTCTAAAGGATTGCAGAACCGATGACGAAGCTGACACGTAAAGACCTGGAGTTCACATGGACAGAAGACTGCCAGAAGGCTTTCGAAGAATTGAAGAGAATATTAACAACAGCACCTGTCTAGACTCTTCCTTCAGGGTCAGAAGGTTTTGTTGTTTACAGTGATGCATCAGGTAGTGGACTAGGATGTGTTTTGATGCAACATAGCAAAGTTATTGCTTATGCGTCGAGACAGTTGAAGGTCCACGAGAAGAACTACCCAACACACGATCTGGAGCTAGCAGCAGTTATATTTGCACTGAAGATTTGGAGGCACTATCTTTATGGGGAGAAGGTAGACATCTTTACAGATCACAAGAGTCTGAAGTATGTATATACTCAGAAGGAGCTCAACATGAGACAGAGACGTTGGCTGGAATTGATGGTAGATTTTGACATAGATCTGCAGTACCATCCGGGAAAGGCGAATGTCGTAGCAGACGCACTCAGCAGGAAGCCTACGGCTTATTTCTTGACGATGCAGCCCGAGTTATTGAGAGATCTACAGGAGCTTCAGATAGAGGTTATTTTACCAGGACAGAGTGGATTGCTGGCTAATCTTGAAATTAAGTCGTCCCTTGTGGAAAGAATTAAAGAGGCATTGCCCACCGATGCTAGATTTCGAAGACTGAAAGAGAGGACAGAAGCAGGCATGCAGACATGACTTCGCATACACGAAGATGGGACATTAAGGTTTGGAAATCGCCTGTATGTTCCAAATGGAGAATTGAGATAGGAGTTAATGATTGAAGCACATAGCTCTATGTACTCTGTTCACCCAGGAGGAACCAAGATGTACCGAGACTTGAGACAGTATTACTGGTGGCATGGAATGAAAAGGGAGATTGCCAGATTTGTGGCCAAATGCTTAGTCTGTCAGCAAGTAAAGGCTGAGCATCAGAGGACTGCAGGTATGTTACAGCCGCTTCCTATACCAGAATGGAAGTGGGAACATATCACAATGGATTTTGTCACAGGATTTCCAAGGAGCCCCAGCGGAAGAGATGCAGTATGGGTTATGGTGGATCGACTCACTAAATCGGCACACTTTTTGCCATTTAGAGTTGGACAGTCCACAGAGGTACTAGCCGACATATATATGCGACAAATCGTAAGATTATATGGAGTGCCTGTTAGTATTGTATCGGATCGAGATTCAAGATTTACATCTCATTTCTGGAGAAGCATGCAAGAGAGTCTAGGCACCAGACTCAAATTCAGCACGGCTTACCATCCACAGACAGATGGTCAATCAGAGCGCACCATTCAGATCTTGGAGGATATGTTGCGATCATGTATGCTAGACTTTGGAGGATCTTGGGAAGATCATTTGCACTTAGTGGAGTTCTCCTACAACAACAGTTATCAGGCCAGCATTCAGATGGCACCATTCGAGGCATTATACGGAAGGAAGTGCAGATCGCCTATATGTTGGAGTGATGTTGGTGAACGTTAAATACTGGGTCCAGGATTGGTAACGCAGACAGTGGAGAAGGTAAAACAGATCCAGAATCATCTACAAGCAGCTCAGGACAGACAGAAGCATTGGACAGATACACACAGACGTCCCCTAGAGTTCAAAGAAGGAGAGCACGTATTCTTGAGGATCTTGCCCACTCGTGGTACTATCAGATTCGGGAGCAGAGGCAAGTTGAGCCCAAGGTATATTAGGCCATTTGATATTCTAGAGCGTATTGGTGAGGTGGCTTATCGTCTTGCATTACCCCCATCCTTAGAGGGAGTGCATGACGTATTCCACGTCTCACAGCTGCGGAGGTACGTGACCGACCCCAGTCACGTAGTCGATCATTCGAAGATCGCAGTAGGCCCAAGCTTGAGATATGAAGAACAACCAGTTGGCATCCTCGACGTCAGTGAGAAGACATTGCGGGGACAAACAATCAGACTGGTTTGTGTAGCATGGAAACATCATTCTCCTGGCGAATCGACTTGGGAACGAGAAGATAGTATGCGCCAGCGTTACCCTCACTTGTTCGAGAATGCAGTTGCAAACTAAGCAACCTTGTATTTTATAGTTCTTCCTTTAGTAGCTTATTCTTTGATTGTGAGGACGCAATCCTCTTAAGGGGGGTAGATTGTAAACACCCTAATTTTCAGAATAATTTTAATATATAATTTTCCCGAATTTTCGGCATTTTCTGGATGAAGAACAAAGGTAATTGGGGAGTTAAAGATTTTTAAATGCAGTCAATTGGTATTAAAATATTATGGAAATAATATTTTATGATGCAAAATGGAAAACCAGACATGTGGTATTTTTCGGCGAATTTATTGGACTCCGTTTAAAGCCTTATAAAATTTTGGATTAATTAAACCGAGCCAAACCCAATTAAACCCAAACCTGAACCAAAGACGCATATTGGGTCGGGTCGGGTCGGATCCGAGCCAAACCCGACCCGGATCCGAAACCTGTGAGGAAACCCTAGCCTGCCGGAGTTCCTGTAGCACCCTATAAAACCTTCTTGAATTTCGTGCCTAGCCTTCGGAAACCTAGCCGCCGTCATCTCCTCCGACCTACCCGACTGAACCCGAGTGCCACCCGCGTCCACCCCCAGACTTCCCTCACATCGCCCCTTACCGCGAGCACCACCGGAACCCTAGCCGTAGCTCCGCTCAGGCCGAGTTCCTCTCCGCCAGGCCGTCGACTTCCCCCTCGGCAGCCTCCCTCACCAACCCACGCCGCCGCCCCTCTGCTCGACTCATCCTCAGAGTCGACCCAGCCCCGCTCCGGACGCCGAGTCGCAGCCCGCTCCCCTCCGGTCGACAGTACACAGCCGCCGCCTAGCCGACCTCGCTGACCCCGAGACCGACCCCCTCGGGCAAAGTCCCCGCTGCCCTGAGTCAGAACCCTAGCTCGGACTCTCGGTAGACACGGGAATTCTCGACCAGGACACTCGGACACGTGGAATTCAGCGTTCACGGAGCCCTGTTCAGGTATCATTTTCTCCCTCCTCGTAACTCCGTTTTAGTTTTCGTTAGTTGCTACGCGTAGACTGTATAACCCTCTCGGTGCCCGTGTAACCCGCTCGGTGCATCGCGTCCTGTGGTGATCGCACACCGCGATCCAAAAATAGGAAAAAACAATGCCCTGTTTCACCCGGAACTGAGTGCGCCCCGCCAAATGGGACGACTTGGTCGCATGCGGTCTTTACCGAAACGTGCGCGACGTTGATACGGTCGTGTGGGATTTCGCAGAAGTCGATTCGGATCTGCGTGCACACCGGAATCAACGCGTATCCGCTGACAACGTCCCATATCCGTCCTTTCTGGAACATGCTGTAACTTCGTGTACACACGTCGGATCGAGACGAAACTTGCGCCATCAGACTCATAGCAATACGCTGGTCCTGTGATCCAAGTTTGGTTCGATTCTGAGAACGTTGACAAAATTGCGTATCGTGGGCCCTACATGCTCCACTTGATGGGCGATATTGTGATCGGCTCATCGGAATCCAATTCCGGAAGTTCCGTTGGGTTCGTATCATCGTTCCTGACCTATTGACACTAAGTTGGACGAATTTGGAGACCTTTGACCCTGACACACTTTCCGGTGCAAAGTGGCCCACATATGGACCCCGCTTTGGCCCGGAAATGTCATTTTTGCCCCTGTGTCCAAATTGGACGTAAGGACAGGCGTTTCTAGCTATTTGACATCTTCTGAGACTGTTGGTGATATTTATTACATCTTTTGGAGTAGTACCTACAGGATCCACTGATACCGGGACGACTGTTGAGATTCGGACCCCAGGCAAGTGTACCTTGCCAAACTCTGTAATATTGTTACATATTTTCCTTGCTTCATTTTATTGCTGTGCATGCTTAACCTAGGACCGTGTGACGTACTTAGCATCCGATTATTAGTCGGGTGCCAACACCATACGCGGTGTTGTGTATTGTCATCTAGAGATGGATATTCGTGACACTTTCTATTCTCGTACTTGTCTTACCAAGTACACCTTGACCCAGGACACTAGACACTGATCATGAGACAGGATCTTCCCGAGATATTCGTGGTGATTCTGTATAGGATACAGGCTTGACAGAGATATTATATTCCTAGACATTATGACTTATTGCATTAGTTATGATCCCGCTGACATGGACATGAGACGTTATGGTCATGATAAGCGTGGTTACATTGGGTGGGGAGAGACACACAGACTACAGGCTGATCATATAAATATACCCCTATTATTATGAGGCACAAGACTCTGAAGCCCGAGCTTGGCCCATTACTCATTATTACTTCTACTACCGGCTCCCCGACACAGAGCTTGTAGTGGCTTCAGTCTGAGTTCTTGTGCTGCTCTCATCTTGCATAACACTTAGCTGGTTATTTAGTACTCCCTTATTGTTCCATCTATTGCTGAAGAGGCCCCCAGGCTACAGGTTGATTATGTTATGCCGGCTACTCAGTCTCCCGCTGAGCTAGACCACCTTATGATACCCCTGCTACCGGCTCCCCTACACAGAGCTTGTAGTTGGTTCAACCTGGGTAATATTGATGTTCTCTCTTGCATTTTACACAGATGATTACATACTTGCCCTATTTATTCTATTTTTTTTTCTGCACTGCATTTATTTTGGCTTGAGCTTTCTTGTACCTTGCTATGTCCCATGAGGACCTGGATCCGGATTATGTCCCCAGGATTTGCAGACGAGATTTATCCCGAGGTATACGGGACCGCAGCAGGAGCTGATCCAGGAGTTGTACCGCCACCCGAGGATGAGGTGTTAGCTGAAGACTTTTCCTGAGCATCCATGTTTCATGCTCAGCACTTATTATTTCAGTCATTTATATCCTGGTCTGTTGAACCATTGTATCAGATATTTATCAGGTTGTTCCCCGAAGCACTTTGTTGAGACTAGCTGATGATTTGCATTCCTTATTTATTCTGTGGATCATATTTTTATATCTTGTGTGGATGAGATTAGTTGTGCCATATTGTCGAAGACTTGATTTTACAGCTTAAGTATGCCATGATGGATCCATTAAATTGGGTTGTCCATCGGTGCGTGCTGCTGGCCATTGCCACGTGTCTAGTCCCTCGGTATTTTGGGACTGGGGCATGATATTTCTTGGGCTAGTGGGCTACTACAGACGGTTTATAAAGGATTTTTCTAAACTAGCAGCACCTCTGGCTCGCTTCACACAGAAGGGAGTCGCATTTGAGTGGTCCGACATCTGTGAAGCATTGTTTACAGAGTTAAAGCATCGCCTCACTTCTTTCCGTTACTTGCACTACCAGACGAGATCTCGAGATTCCAAATCTTTAGCAATGCATCAGGGTAGGGCCTAGGGTGTGTACTTATGCAGCGAGATGGAGTGATAGCCTATGCATCCAGACAGCTGAAAAAGCCCAAGAAAAATTATCCCATGCATGATCTGGAACTGGCAATAATTATGTTCGGGTTGAAGTTGTGGTGACACTACCTTTATGGGGTGCCTTGCCAAATTTATACCGATCACAAGAGTTTAAAGTACTTATTCACCCAAGTGGATCTGAACCTACGATAGCGGCATTAGCTAGAATTGATAAAGGATTACGACTTAACGATAGACTACACACCTGGCAAGGGAAATATTGTAGCAGATGCATTGTGTCGGGTCTTTGTGGGATCTCTATCCGTTGATAGCAGGTTACAAAGAAACTTAGAAAAGTTGGGCATCAAACTCCGAATTTTGTATCGTAGAGTGCAGGTTGCTCAGATGCGATTTGTACCTAACCTGATAGAGAGGGTCACATCTACTCAAAGAGACGATCCATTCCTAAGGAAAATGCGCGAACAAATTTTAGCGGGAAAGTCAAAAGACTTTGCAGTGGATGAGAATGGAGTGTTGCGAGTTTAGGGAATGCTATGCATCCCTAATGATTCAGAACTCAGAAAGAAAATCCTTACTGAAGCATATTATGCAGCCTATACGATCCATCATGGGAGCACAAAAATGTATAGTGACCTTCGCACTATCTTCTAGTGGCACGACATAAAGAATGATATGGTGCTCTTCGTGTCGTAATGCATAACCTGTCAGAGGGTAAATACAGAGCATCAGAGGTCGGACGGAGAAATGCATAATCTTGCTATCCCAAATTGGAAATGGAAGCACATAAGCATGGACTTTATTGTTGGCCTGCCAAGGACGCAACGGGAGAACGACGTAATCTGGATCATCGTCGATCGATTAACCAAGTCTGCACACTTTATCTCAATCAAAATTACTTGGAGCGCCTATCGTCTCGCTCAGACCTACCTTGATGAGATAGCCCGGCTGCACGGAGTGCCAGTTTCCATAGTATCATATCGGGACGGACAGTTTATGTCACATTTCTGGGAAAGCATTCAGTCATCGATGGGGACCAAGTTAAAATTCAGCCCAGCCTACCATCCTCAAACAGACGGCCAGATAGAACGGGTAAATTAGATACTAGAAGACATGTTGCACGTCTGGGTGATCGATTCAAAATAAAGTTAGGACGTCTACATGCCGCTAGCCAAATTTGTATACAACAACAGTTATCAGTCTAGCATCCAAATGGTTTCGTATGAGGCTCTATATGGGCGAAAGTGTAGGTCACCAATCTATTAGAATGAAGTTGGGGAGTGGCGAATCCTGGGGCCGAACCTGGTTGAACAAATAATCAAAAAGGTTCGGCTGATTCGAGAACCCTTAAGAGTAGCATAGAGTCAGAAAAAAAGCTATGTCAATGTTCGTCGTCGTCCCCTTGAGTTCCAAGAGGGTGACCATGTATTCCCAAAGGTCTCGCCCATGCGAGAAGTGACGAGATTCGGGGTAAAGGGAAAGTTAAGTCCGAGATTTGTTAGCCCGTTTAAAATTCTCAAATGAGTCCCCTCAGTTGCATATCAAATTGCCTTGCCACCAGCCCTATCAGAAGTGTACGTATGATATTTTCCATGTGTCGCAGCTAAGAAAGTACGGGTATGACCCAAACCACGTGGTAGAGTTTGGCCAGTTAGATCTGTAAGCGGACTTGTCGTACGTCATAGAGCCCACTCACATCTTGGATCGTAAGAAAAAGCAGTTGCAGAATCGGACAGTATCGCTAGTATGCATCCTTTGGCGAGACCACATGGTCGAAGAATCGATGTGGGAACTCGAATCTGATATAAGGGAAAGGTTTCTCTTATTACTCCTTGGTAGGTTCTATTCCTAAGTTTTGAGGACGAAACTTTCTATTAGATGGTTATGATGTAATGTCTCGTTCCCCCTATTCGGGGAGCGCAGCCAAGAAATACTTGAGGTTGTTCGATCGGGACAGATTGAATCAAGATCCTTTTCTTGTTATTGGATTGGTTTCTTTGAAATTAGGTCCCATATTCAACGGATTGTGCCTCAAGGAAGGACTCGGCGGCAGAGTCGAGAGGGGCCTTTTCGTTGCGCTGGTTTCCTTGCCCGTTTTTGTTGCCCTTGGTTTCTTTCTTGTTGGCTTTATGACTTGTATTTTCTGAACGGTTTTGATGTCATTGCCTTTGTTCTTAGGATTTTGTATTTTTATATCGAACCTCAGAGACCGAAGCAGGAGATATTGATCATCTATTGGTGCGTGCAGGTGATCGGGTAGACGATGCACGCACGGAGTCTTAAAGTTCTCCCTATTCTATCCTAGTTTACCAACTTGTGAGTGGCTTTATTTCCATTAGCACGTTTCTTCCAAGTCTTCACTCTAAATAAATTGGCTCATTTGTGCATCCCGCTCCAATGATATCATAATAATAATAAACTGAGTCAAATGAAAGATGAGCTAGGCTTGAATCAATTATAATGCTTGTCACATGTTTGATGATAAACAAAAAAGTGGGTTTATACGAAACCTTTTTTTTTGCTTACAAACAAGAAGAGAGTACAATTAATCCTATACGAGGATGTTAAGTACAATAAAATTATTCTGGTAAAGTATTGCTATAGAAGTCTGATCTGCGGTCGATCACTTTGTTCCTTGGACCACACGATGAGGAAGAAGTGCTATAGAAGAAGAAGAAGCTTCAAATGTTGCAAGTGGGATCGAATTCTCGTTGCTGAAGTTGTCAACCAACACTCTCTGTCTGTGCTCTCTCTCTCTATTCTCTCCTTGTGCCTTTTGTCCCTCTACCCTGTGACCATGGGTCTCTATTTATAGAGATCAATCGAATAACTGCCAGGTTGGCATAAAAAACCAAGTAACTAACTTGTTGGCGTAAAAGACCAAACTGTAAAGACAAAGACTTCATTTATGCTGCAGTTATGATAACTGCTACCCACGTTCCCATAGTATTCTGAATATACGTATGACACGTGTCCCTTTATGAGGTAATACGTATAACTGCTTCTCGAAGATCATGGCATGTAAGCCACGTACGTAACTGCCCCTACGTAAAGATGGTTGGCATAAAAGCCAAATAACTGTCTTGTTGGCGTAAAAGACAAAACTGTAAAGACGAAGACTTCTTTTATGCTGCGGTTATGATAACTGCTACCTACGTTCCCATAGTCTTCTGAATATGCATATGACATGTGTCCCTTTATTAGGTAACGCGTATAACTGCTTTTCGAAGATCATGGCATGCAAGCTACGTAGGTAACTGCACCTTGCGTAAAGATGGTTAGCGTAAAAGCCAAATAACTGTCTTGTTGGTGTGAAAGGCCAAACTCCGCGTAAAACTTGATGATTCATGAATAATAGACAACCAGCATAAAATAGCCAATTATCCATCACGACTGAGGTCTTGAGCATATTCTGGGCTAAATAGCCTTATCACGTACCTTTGCAAATATAGCCGAGTTGACGTATTTCGAGGAGATAGCATACGGCGTACTCCTATAGTTAAAAATAGCCTGGTTGGCGTAAAATGCAATGATGGTGATGTGAGCATATTAGCCACAGTTTTAGCTTTCCCAGTCATGACAAAATTTAAAAATAGAACAAAATCTCGTGCATTAAATGCAAAGATATGCCTCCATCTCGTGCATTACATGCAGAGATATGCCTCGAGCTCTGTACGAGAAATAGCTTTTGACGTGGCGTCTGATTTCGTCTTATCTTGAACATAAAAACTCATTTCTGTCCATGTAGAATAGGCAACATATTCTTTGAATGTGTAAAAATGACTTGTATCAAGAATATGTCACTAAATGACAACCTGGGTCTCTATACAAAATTATCATTACAGCCTTCCTCTGGATCATTATGCCATACTTTTGTTAGGTGCCAGGTTCACTGATTTGTCTGACAAATTCATCCGAGGAATACGAAGAGTTCCTCGTACAACTTTACGCTGCATTAAAAACAAACGTATTTTTAAACTTTATGCAGGAAGGTATAGCAACCTTTTTCGCAGAACAGTCTTGAAGCACTGCTTTACGCGGACAGCTCTGAAGCTCTACTTTACGCCAACAGCTCTGAAGTCCTATTTTACGCGGACAGCTCTGAAACTATATTTTATGCGGACAGTTCTGAAGCCATATTTTTTGCCACACAGCCTTAAAGCTCTGTTTTATGTGGACAGCTCTGAAGCTCTACTTTACGCCAAACAGCTCTGAAGTCCTATTTTACGTGGACAGCTTTGAAGCTCTACTTTACACCAAACAGCTCTGAAGCTCTATTTTATGCAGACTTCATGTATGTTGGGGGTTTTGAGTGTATAATACGCGTACAATTTCCTAAAGTATTTTATGCTTCTACAAGACCCCATTCAAAGTTTTCAAATTTCTCATAATTAGAAATACTTTGAATGAAGCATGAAATGGTCAAATTTGACTCGTTCTTCGAGGCTACTTTTTTGGCGAAATTTAAGAAGTTTGTTGGGATTTGTATGTTCTCTTCTGCCTATATAAGGGCAGACAAATGAACTTGTTTTTCTATACTTCCTTCACCACAAAGATGGCTCCTGAGATTAATTGTGCTGAACTGAGAAAGAAGAAGATTAGGTTCTTCCAGCATGTAAGAAGCTGTAAAAAGAGACGTCTTCGAGCAAATATTTTCTGCAATGATGGACCATGGAAGGATATCATAGCTTTCTTTGCTCGAGATAATCAGCGATTTTATATGGTAATTCGCCAAGGAGAGAGGAAGGGTCGCATTAGACCACACAACTTGCTACCTGTATTTTCCCCTATTATGAAGCTGGATCCTGGGGTGCAGCTTGGTCGTGTCTTCCAGTATTGTTTTGTGTCTGAATTCCAAACGCAATTCTAAGCATGGCCGTCGATGACATATGGGGGTGGGCTTGAATAATTTAAACAGGGCCAGTTTTGTATCCTTCCTCTATTCACCATTTTATTGGCACCCGGCGTATAGGAGCTGAAGAAGTGCTGTAGAAGAAGAAATAAAGTTCTCTATCAGACGAGAACCTAGCGTAATAGATTCCCATCGTATGTAATCGTAATCTTGAATATTAATAAAAAATCCTTTGTAAAAAAAATAGATTTCCATCATATGTAATCATGATTAATAAACTTGTCTTCTTTTACGCATTATTGATTTGCCATATTGTTGTGAGGAAGTCTGATAATACGCAGCTTCAACATGCTTGAGTAATTTTACACGGACTCTGATAACTATGCATCCAGTCACGTTCCAACTTTTACGCATAAAGAAAGATGCGTAAAAACTCTTCAGCATTAAATTGTCTTAAAAATTAAATCGTCATGCTATTTTTTTGACGAGGAGTCACATAGAATTCTGAACCGTCAAAATACGAAAAACATCTGTTAAGAACATCATCTTCAAAAAAATTGCTTCTTGATAGATTCTCGAGACAGGGCAAGAAATGTCCGCTGAATAGGCCATCTCTGAACTAGAAATAAAAGATTCTGGCTAAACTTCGAATGAACTATCAATGGCCAAAAAGTTATCTTTAATGCAGATAGACATTTTCAGGGAACTCCTTGGCCCTTCGTCTAATGAAGTCATCTCAAATGAAAAAGAAGTAAAAACGCTGATAAGAAGAGCATTTCCTGCGTAAACTCTTGTAACTGGCTTTTTCGAGAGTAAAACTCAAATTATCAAGATATACGCGTATTTTGCTAACTGATCTGTCCCACGTAATTTAATATGCACGTAAAATCATAGATCCGTTGCATCTGAGCATAAAATTATAGATCCGTAGCTTCTGAGCGTAAAATCGTAGATCCATAGCTTATGAGTTTAAAATCATAGATCCGTAGCTTCTGAGCATAAAATCGTTGATCTGTAGCTTCTGAGCGTAAAATCGTAGATCCGTAGCTTCTGAGCGTAAAATCGTAGATCCGTAGCTTCTGAGCGTAAAATTCTAGATCCGTAGCTTCTGAGCGTAAAATCATAGATCCGTAGCTTCTGAGCGTAAAATCATAGATCCGTAGCTTCTGAGAGTAAAATTATTGATCTGTAGCTTCTAAGCGTAAAACCATAGATCTTTGCTCTGCGCGTAAAATTTGAGCGTAAAATCAGGGATCCGTTACGCAGCATGACTATCTGTCTTTTTTTTCAAATATCGACTAACGTGGTCCCAAATCATAACCGACTATGATAAAAATCGGATTTAGTTAAGGATTCGGAGAGTCATTTGAACTCTATAAATAGGCCTAGGTCATGAGAGAGAAAAACCCTTCATCTCTTTCTGAAAAGAAAAAACAAACTCTTCGTCTCTTTCTGAAAAACTTTGGATTTGTCATGGCACCAAAACAGACCTCCGCTGCTAAAGGAAAGAAAGCCGCTTCATCATCTCGCTCCTCTGCTCAAGCACGAGCGACTTCTACTAGGCTAAGCGAGCCTCGTTCTGAATGAAGTGCTCTGCCATTGAGCTGTGCATCGGGCATCACAGGTAAAACTTCGAGAGAAATAAAATCCCTTCGTACATTTTATACTCGTATGCGCAAATACGCCCACATTTTAATGTGTCAGCGTAAAACTCTATATTTTACAATCTGGCGTGAAAGCTCAGACTGTTAAAATTTTGCCGTATACTGCAAACCTTGTGTTTTATGCACTGAAAGTAAATTCCAGCATAAAACTCCATATTTTGTAATATGGCGTAAAAACTCAGACTGTCAAATTTTGGCGTATACTTTAAATGCAGCGTAAAACTCCATATTTTGCAATCTGGCATAAAAACTCAGACTGTCAAATTTTAGCGTAAAACTGCAGGACTGTAGCACCTTATGTTTTACATACTGAAAGTAAATTCCAGAGTAAAACTTTATATTTTGCAGTCTGGCGTAAAAACTCAGACTGTTTAGATTTTGCGTATACCGCAAGAATGTACCACCTTATGTTTTACGTACTGAAAGTAAATTCTAACATAAAACTGACTTATTCTCTTGATTTTTTTGCAGTGGACCTACAGATCCCCCCTCTGGCTGAAGTCATGGGCTCTGCTACTGGAATGTTACATTCCAACTACTTGGAGGACTTATCCCATGTAACTTTCCCTATCTTTGGAAACGAGTATCCTCAAGAAAGGGGAATTCTGATCTCGGCCCAAGGAGAAAGAATGTTGCTGAGTATGATCAGTGGGGAACCCTTGACATACATAGATAGAACCGAGTATAAGCTTCTTCATCATGGTATGTATCTCTTTAAGTGATGTTTCTAATGTAGTGATGCATTGTTCAGTACTTCCTGATGGGGAAGCTTTTTCATGTTCGTCCCCAACAGCATAAACTCTCTTTTGTCTAGATGCCACTGAGGGATTAGTATAGATCTCTGTAGAGATTGAATCTATACTTTCAGCATCAAATTCAGAAAATTGGCGACCCCCAGTGTCAGAATCAGAAGAATATGAAGCCGATTGTCGTGACCTCGAGCGGGTGTTTCAAAAAATACCTTCTTCAAAAGTCTCGATGAGTCTGTCTAATCTCCTTTGGCTCGGAGTTCTAGAGGGATGATGTCTTGAACTCAACTTTCCTCTAGGAATATGCGAAGCCATGTTTACTGAAGCAAAAGTTGGTTCTTCCTCCTGTAATGACAAATAGTAGTTCAACCGGTCGAAAACTGACCGTTTTGCTTTAGAACATCAATAAGTTAATTCCAGCCTTATGACTATTACAACAATGTTCTCTAGGGGGTATAATAAACATATTAGGAGATCCCCTGTCTTTGCGTTTCTGGATCAAGAAATCATGCAAATCAGGAGGATTAACAGAAGAAGAAGAAGAAGGCTTCTTCTGCCTTTTTACATCAGTAGGAATATGGAGATTAGGAACCATAACCCTTTCTCTGCCATAGGAATACATCAGTTCACCCATGTGAGTAGCATATGATCCATCATCTGTCTGAGTAGCGCATCTTCTCGTGAAACGAGTCTTCTTTACGCGGACAGACCTATCCTGGCATAATTTGGATTTCAGCATAGGTTCGTGTAAAATAAGGAAAGTACTCAAGCGGCCTTCAGCGTCACGCGTAATCTGTAAAGTGGGAACTTTCTTCTCTTGTGGGCGTGAAAACTTAGAGTTTGAAGGATTTGCCACTTGTTTTCCTTTAATGTAATCAAAGGGTACATCTGCCTCATCATAGATGGGAGATACAATTTTACGTGCGGGACATGTTTGAAATTTCCGAATTGGCAGTGGGGCCTTGTCAGAAATTTTGTCTACCACGTCACAGACGGGAGACAAAGTTTTACTCGTAGGGCGCATCTGAGACTTCAGGATTGGCACTGAGGCATTGTCAAAAGTCTTGTCTACCACGTTATAAATGGGAGATAAAGTTTTACGCACAGGACATTTTTGAGACTTCTGGATTGGCACTGAGGCATTACCAAAAGTCTTGTCTAATACGTTACAAACGGGAGACAAAGTTTTATGCACAGGGCGTGTCTGGGACTTCTGGATTGGCACTGAGGTATTGCCAGAAGTCTTGTCTACCATGTCACAGATGGGAGATAATTTTTACGCACATGGCGTGTTGGCTGTGTTGACACAACCTTGTTGATCAGTGAGTGAGAGATTGCAGGAAGGGTTGAGGACGTCTTAGACATCCATACTTTACGCAACTTTCTGTTGTTCTGGACAGAGGAGGAATGAGAGCTACCCCCTGCATGAAGCATGTCTTCATAGGCAGATTGGTCGAACTGGACGACCAAAGTCTTCTTCGTCGATCCGATGGATACAGCATCGTGTTAAGCAATTGCTTTCTCGTCAGAGGAGAAAGTCGTCCCCAGCAGAGTCGCCATTTTTGTTTGATGATAAACAAAGAAGTGGGTTTATACGAAACCTTTTTTACTTACAAACAAGAAGAGAGTACAATTAATCCTATACGAGGATGCTAAATACAATAAAATAATTCTATGGAAGTATTACTATAAAAGTCTGATCTGCGGTCGATCACTTTGTTTCTTGGACCACATGATGATGAAGAAGTGCTGTAGAAGAAGAAAAACTTCAAAGGTTGCAAGTGGGATCGAATTCTCGTTGCCGAAGTTGTCAACCAACACTCTCTGTCTGTGCTCTCTCTCTCTGATCTCTCCTTGTGCCTTTTGTCCCTCTACCCTATGACCAGGGGTCTCCATTTATAGAGATCAATCGAATAACTGTCAGGTTAGCATAAAAAACTAAGTAACTGTCTTGTTGGCGTAAAAGGCCAAACCGTAAAGACGAAGACTTCTTTTACGCTGCGGTTATGATAACTGCTACCCACATTCCCATAGTCTTCTGAATATGCATATGATACGTGTACCTTTATGAGGTAACGCGTATAACTGCTTCTCCAAGATCATCGCATACAAGCTACGTAGGTAACTGCCCCTGCGTAAATATGGTTGGCGTAAAAGCCAAATAACTGTATTGTTGGCGCAAAAGACCAAACTGTAAAGACGAAGACTTCTTTTATGCTACGGTTATGTTAATTGCTACCCACGTTCCCATAGTCTTCTGAATATGCGTATGACACGTGTCCCTTTATTAGATAACACGTATAACTGCTTCTCGAAGATTATGGCATGCAATCCACGTAGGTAACTGCACCTTGCGTAAAGATGGTTGGTGTAAAATCCAAATAACTGTCTTGTTGGCGTGAAAGGCCAAACTCTGCGTAAAACTTGATGATTCATGAATAATAGACAACCAGCATAAAATAGCCAATTATCCATCACGACTGAGGTCTTAAGCATATTCTGGGATAAATAGCCTTATCAAATACCTTTGCAAATATAACCGAGTTAGCGTATTTCAAGGAGATAGCATACGGCGTACTCCTATAGTTGAAAATAGCCTGGTTGGCATAAAATGCAAGGATGGTGATGTGAGCGTATTAGCCACAGTTTTAGCTTTCCCAGTCATGACAAAATTTAAAAATGGAACAAAATCTCGTGCATTAAATGCAAAGATATGCCTCCATATCGTGCATTAAATGCAGAGATATGCCTCGAGCTCTGTACCAAAAATAGCTTTTGATGTGGCGTCTGATTTCGTCTTATCTTGAACGTAAAAACTTATTTCTGCCCATGTAGAATAGGGAGCGTATTCTTTCAATACATAAAAATGATTTGTATCAAGAATATGTCACTAAACGATAACCTGGGTCTCTGTGCAAAATTATCATCACAGCCTTCCTCTCGATCATCATGCAGTACTTTTGTCAGGTGCCAGGTTCACTGATTTGTTTGACAAATTTATCCGAGGAATACGAAGAGTTCCACGTACAACTTTATGCTGCATTAAAATAAATGTATTTTTAAAATTTACGTAGGAAGGTATAATAACCTTTTACGCAGAACAGTCTTGAAGCACTGCTTTACGCGAACTGCTCTGAAGCTCTACTTTACGCCAACAGCTCTGAAGTCCTGTTTTACATGGACAGCTCTGAAACTCTATTTTATGCGGACAGTTCTGAAGCCATATTTTATGCCACACAGCCTTAAAGCTCTGTTTTATGTGGACAAATATGAAGCTCTACTTTACGCCAAACATCTCGGAAGCCCTATTTTACGTGGACAGCTCTGAAGCTCTACTTTACACCAAACAGCTCTCAAGCTCTATTTTACGCGAACTTCATATATGTTAGGGGTTTTGAGTGTATAATATGCGTATAATTTCCCAGCATATTTTATGCTTCTACATCATATAGAATTCTCAAACGATCACATTGAGGCGTGCTTGTCCGCTATGCATTTATATATTCATATTTCAGTTGTAGCTAGAATATATTCTATATAACTGTACAGATATATGGTGCAAACTAATTGAAATGCATTCACTTGGACAGATAGACTATGCCAAATACACTGTGCTAAAGTAGATATATACATTCAGTTGGTCTGAATGCTTTATTTATTAACTTAGTAATTTTGTGTAGTTCGGTCGAATAACTTGTGCGCAAGGTTTAGTTCCTGTGAACGGTGCCCGGGGCACTGGGGCCGCTTTATTCCGAGAAGAACTCGGATAGCTACGCTAGCAAGACTAGCACTGGTAATGCGGGAGCCTTGTGGCGGGGCATGCTACCCGCGCTGCAAGGGTCACCGCCTTATTGTAGCTATTGTCCACGGTGGCAATAATGTGCCATGATCCAGTATATATATATTTCTATATTGCTTGCTCAAACTAATGATGTCTTCGTAGCAGGGAAGGACGTAGTAAGTATTGAGAAGGTGGTTCAGACGGGAAGGTAAAAGTCACCTAATGGTGGCAAATTTGCTTTAATGAATTAAATACTTGATGCTTGCATGTAAATTGAACTAAGACAAAATAGAAAGACCACAAATAACATTGTATGCTTCATATGAACAAACTTGGATTTGGTTAGTTCAGTTAGCTCCCCTCACCGGTACTTTTCAAAGTCCTGACCCTCGTTGCAGCAGGTTCCCCGAGCCCGAGCGACGCGGCGAGGAGCTGAAGCTTCTTCCTCCCCCAACCAGTCTAGTATCTGACGCATTCCATTCGTAACTTTTTGGAGCTTGTACAAAGCACTTAGAGCAAGCGCAACCCTTATATGCAGCTCCGAGGCAAGGCGATAGCTTCGTCAGCAGGTGTCTATATTGTTTTAAAGTTTTGGTAAAGGATATGATGTATGGAATGGCTATCTTATTTTGTATCCAAGTTGTAAGCCCGTGTGGCATCTTTATCGCTTTTGGTTCAAGAGTTTGTAATCAGATGTTCATTATCAATAAAAAAACTTTTTTATGCCTAAAGTGTGTTAGCTTATTTGCGTACTCTGTTGCATGTGTTCTAAAGATTATCATTATGACTAGGCCTTGTGCACGTGTGCCATATGCGTGTACGGCATCACGCCCGGGGGACGATTATCGATTGGGCAAAAATTGGGACGTGATACTACATCCTACGTGTTACATGCTTCCTAAACTATGCGACATATGACATTATATAATTTCTCAGCACGAAATTCATAGTTGGTCAGTGATCATAGCTTAGCGTGGTTGGATGATGTGTATTGATTGTTGTATTATGCTCTGGACGAATCTGGGTTAGAACCAACTGGAAACAATATGGACTCGCACACAACGTACCCATATTGTGGTATAATATTCTAGGATGATGATGATCGTGGGACCACGGTATGAGATTCTATATAACTATATGGTTAATCAGGTAACTAAAGTTGGTAGAAGCATTAGGAGGAAACAAAATTTTGAGATCGTGCATGACAGACCTCACTCGAATTTACACTCGGGGGTGTTGGCTGGCCTTACGAGGGACCGATGCATATACTACATACTATGTGACTATTTTTTGGTTTGGCTAGCCTGCTGTATCATATCACTATCTAAGGATTCCTATACATTGTATTACTGGGGTAATCTAGACATTACCTAGCAAGCCGTAGGTATTTGTGTAGCCGTTTATTCATATAATTATATGGTGTGTTGCTTGCTAGTTGGCTGGTACATAGCCTGTCCCAATATAGTAATTTATTCCCTTGTCCTTGTTTGGTGTAAGGGTTGCTTACTGTTCCGATGATATATTATGGACTCCAGTTGGCGATACCTGTATTATTGGATGATAGGATGATTATGATTGATTGTTGGCTTCTTACCTATATTAGTTGTTGATTGATGCTTTATATTTTATAATCGTGCGTTGGTACCGCATGATTTCTTTCCCCTCTTTACTGTAATTTTTATATGTTTTATGTTACATATTTATTGTTGGATTTTCTTCCTTCATCCTTGAGCTTTTATTTCGGGTACATGCTGCGATTAGCCTGACCTACCTTGGATTATTTCCAGATTGCCTGTGACTGACCCTTTGTATCTTTCAGACCTGGCTTGGAGGATGCCCTTCAGTTCCAGATAACATTGGGAACTGCGTGGGAAGGTACTCTCGTCTACATCTTTTCTTTCTGTAGACTTCCTGATTATCCTTTAATATTTTTGACCGTTTGGTCTTACCTGATTTCCAGTTGATATCATTCTTGTTGCTTATCTTATTGTGGTTGCCTGTGGATATGAGATCAGATTTAGTCCATATCTTGTATTGCATGCTAGGATACCCAACATGACTGACAGTCGTGACCGCCGTACGATATTCTATACCTTGTAAGAGGGAGCTGGACATGTCCGTCCCTATATTTATCCAGTATTCTGGGAGCATGGTGCAACAAAGTTTTATTGGTGGCCTATGCAGGTCTTGTTTTAAGATTGTTGGGTGACACATGATTATTGATCTCAGTCCATAATTTATTGGAATTACTACTTGGTACACTTGCCCTTCGCTTCCTTAAACTTATAAATTGCTCCCTCTCTCTACCTGGACCTATCTTGCTTGACCTATGTCTATTCGTTGTTATCTGCCTATATTCCTTATTTTGAGAGATGTGGTCTTGTAGTTGGACATGTCGATTACTTTATCAGATGAGACGTTGTCTTGTCTCCATCCTTGGGTTACCAGTTATTTATCTTTGGCTCTGTACTCTCTACCGATGCATCACCATACTTGATTCATCTATTATCTCCTTCGTGCGATGACTTTGTGTTGACTTAGTATCATTATCGGCCTCTTCGTGCATTGATGTGCTGGTCTTGGAAGGAGGATTATATCAGAGCTCAGAGTTTGCTGAGGATGTCAGAATTGAAGATCTCAAAAGCATTTATTTATTGTTCAGTAAATATTCATACATTATTTTAGATCCTTTGACTCTGGATAGTTCTGCCTTCCTGATTATCTATTCAGATATTATTTTGAATATAGTTATATTTTCTAGATATGATGATTAGCTCTGGTTTTTTGGATTTTGAGTATTTTCTAGAATTGCCTTGTGATCTTGTTAGATATTTTATGATTTTACTGAGTTGGATGTTGATATTTGGATTTGAGGTTTATTTTGGATATTTGTCAAGAGTGACTGGGTGGCCCTAGTATACCTTTACGGCGTGGTAGGTAAAGCTGCAGCCGCACGATCATAGTATTGTAGTAAACTTTTGTAGCCAATCTGGATGTCGTGGTAGAGAATAATAGCGACACACATCATGATTCGATATGAGAAAACTATGGTCGTCGGTTTGAGAGAAATATCCCTTGATTTCGTGATTTTATGGATTTTTTATGCAGTTGGAATTTTGAGATTCCTAGTATTATTTTTGATGTTTTATAGTTGCTTTGATTTATAGAGTTATTATGTGCGTGTGAGAATTTGATTTTCTAGATTATTTTGGTAATTTGGATTTATTTCATGACTTGATTTGTGCAGCTAGATATTTTTCTCTTCGATGATTTCAGATTAAGATTTTGTTCACTTCTGATTGCATTACTTGATTTCTGTAAAGTGGATAGAGTTTTCTTAATATATATGTGCTAGTTTTGAAAATCATATATGTAATAATTATAAAATTTTGAGGACAATTTTTTTGGAAGGTGAGTAGGATATCATATCCCTATTTTTATATATATGTATATGAAGATATTTCATAATTTGAGTATTTTTAAAATTATATTATTAATTGATGAAGCATGATTGGCATTGGTTGTTGAGGCCTAATTTTATTTTGTTGTCATTTTATTGACTAGTATTAGATCGTTATTATTTATTACATTTGTTATAATTTGGATATCTTAATTTTGTTGATTTTATTGTTCATGTTATTATTCATTCCTAGTTATATTATTATTATTAATAATAATATTAATACCCTAACCCCAAACCGTAACCTAACCCCTCACCCTTACAGCCCCCTCTCCCTCCCATAATGCTCTCTCTCTCTCTCCCGCTAACCTCTCTCTCCCCATCTCGATGGAGAACCCCCCTCCCGCTGGATGGTGCCCCCCCTTGGTTACTCTCTCTCACCTCTCTCTCTCTCTTTCTCTCTCTCTCTCTCATCTCTCTCTCTCACGATCTGTCTCTCTCTCAACCCCTCCTTCCCAGAGCAGACTCCCCACCCCTGCCGGAGCAGCACACTCCAGCCCCTTCCTCTCTCTGTCTCTCTTTCTCTCTCGTCTCTTTATCGAGATCCCTCTCTCCTGAGCACCCCCACCAGATCCGAACTCACCCTGGCCCAGATCCGTTCATCTCCACCGCCACCACTTTTGACCTCCACCACCGTGACCACCAATACCGTCTCCACTATGGCAGTCACTTCCACCCCTATGACCACCACCTTTGTCGTCATCTTCTTCGTCCTCGTTTACTGTATCGCCGTTCTTCGGACAAGTGCACCTCAGCGTACATGTCACCCAATTTCTCGTGCTACCTCGGTCCATATGCTACCTCAGATAACGGGATACCTCGAGCCTCGTGCTGCCTTGAGCCCCCATGTTATCTCAATTTATTTGCTGTCTCGATCTTGTGCCATCGGCCTTTGCGCTTTTTTTATGATCCGTGCTGCATCAATTTGTAAGCACATACCAATTTGCGTACCGCATCGATTTATGCAATTCGTATTCTGTGGGAGTTCGTGGGTGTCTCAGTTTACAAGCACGTTTTATTTCTTATTCGTCTCAATTTTTATGCTACCTCGGATCTTGTGTGCGTCTCGATCTAAGTGCATGTCTTAATATGCGTACCCGTATTGATCCGTGTGTCTCAGTTTTTGTGCCCGATCCTTGTATCACTTACGGGACCCGCATGGTATAGCCTCCTGCCATCCCTTATGATTATTTATATTTTATTGTTTGATGTTGATGTTTACTTGTTCTGTGTTTTGAGGACCACGTTGGACGTGCGATCTTGGATCCAGAGTGCCAAAGACTTGCATATTTAGCCGAGCCCTCTTGGCAAGTACCCCTTGCTCCTATGATAGTTTCGTGCCTATGCACTTCACGTCCTGTATTAATTTATTATAAATTATTATACTTGTACATATATATATTTATAGTGGACTGCTAATTATTATTATTAGCATACAATGGTTCGGTATCGGGTCAACACCCATATCGAATAACTAGGACTGGACATCCACACCTCCCAGGACACGAGCACGACCTGGTTTTGAGCATCATCCCTATATGTCCCGTGTCCGATTCACGATCAGGTTACAGTTTGGCACTAGATTATTGGACTT
Source organism: Iris macrosiphon (assembly GCA_036927795.1). Lineage (NCBI taxonomy): Eukaryota > Viridiplantae > Streptophyta > Magnoliopsida > Asparagales > Iridaceae > Iris > Iris macrosiphon. The sequence continues at coordinate 160,856,508 of JAYESA010000004.1, forward strand.
GTTTATTACAGTTTGGTTAAGGAAAGATGACTATGTGGTTGTACATCCTGCGTGGCAATTCTTGTTGATTGTGTTTGCGTGGTGCTAGTACGCATTGTAGTGCTGCTGGAGGCCGAGACTTAGTGTTCTCGACTTGGAATTCTACGGAAGGTTGCGCCGGATGGATATTCTATTTATTTTATTTTGTAGGTTATGTTCCGGTCCTAGAAATATAGGGAAGGTTGTGCCAAAATTTTCTAAAATTTTGGTCGATAATTTGATTTAGATTCTGATTTGGGAAATTGATTCAGGGATTAGATTCGTGGATTTGATTTGTTTGAGGGTTTGATTCAAAATTAATTGGGGAATTTATTCAGTAATCTGTTTTAGAATTTGGTTTAGGAGATTTGGTTTTGGATCTTGGTTCAGAATTTGATTCGATACTTGATTCAGGATTTGACTTTGGAACTTGATTCGAAGATTTATGATTCGATTGGGAGATTTGACTCAGGATTTTGTTTTATACTATATGTGTAGTACTTATTTCTCCTTGTTCGTCGGATAGAGTAATGGGTGTAGTTCTACTCAGAAGATGGTCTGCGACTCCGATCCTTGTTAGGTTTAAGGATCGTGGATCCGCTCCAGAGTGGTTCATGCATTTTTTTACACTGTCCGATGGCATTAATTATTAGATTTTTGTTCCCATATTTCTTTCCAGGTGTTGTTCTAGATTAACTTGATTGGACTAGCAGTTGCCTTATATCGGGATTATGAACTTTGAATAAATCTGAGGATTAATTTTTTTTTTTTAGAAGATCTTGGGATATTGACTTGGCAAGATCTTGTTTACTCTATTGGACTTTGCAAGCCGGGGCTAGAGGCATAATATTATTATTATTGGATTTCTCAGACTTTGATTATTGTGCGAGCATTTTGCTGAACGAAGGAAATAACGAGATTATTAATATATGATTTTACTCGAATTCCCAAGTGCCCAGTACCTGTTACATGTATAATTTGGTAGATCTCAGTGATCTTGTATGATTGGGCAGTAAGATATTTAGTAATTTTATCCCTTATTTTATAAGAAGGATATATATTTATATGGTGGATCAAAGATTTGTGTATATGGCATTAGTGGATCAAGAGTATCTATGGCTAATATAGTTTGGTGGGATCTATATTTTATATACCAGATGTAATGGGACTTGTCAAATGATAGCATGTGATCGCTGGTTCAGTGGACTTTGTGAGCCAGAGGATCTGATATTGTTCATGGTGATTAGATTGGTAGTTATGATTATATTTTTCTGACCTGATATTTGTATCCCATCGTGGATGGAGGAACTATTGATGGATACATTCGGCTAGTGGACCGACTTGATAAATAGACCGATCTGATTGATCGACAGACTGATTATTCTTGTGTCCCTGACCTGACAAACATGCTACGATGTGAGCAGAGGATTTCACTCGACTGACTGAATTACCATGTATCCTGACTTGACTACTTGTATCTGTGCTGATACATTTACTACCTGCTATGCGTTCCTATGTTCTATGTGTTACATGTGCACTGAGGTACGACATATTTTGCTATGTATTACGTGTTACATACTTCCTATACTATGCGACATCTGACATTATATGATTTCTCTAGCACGGGCTTTGTAGTTGGTCAGTGATCATAGTTTAGCTTGGTTGGATGATGTGTATTGATTGTTGCATTACGCTCAGGGCAGATCTGGGTTAAAACTGAAGAAAACCAATGTGGACTCACACACAGCGTACCCGTACTACGGTATGATATTCTAGGATGTGATAATCGTGTGACCACGACATGAGATTCTATATAAATATATGGTTAATCAGGTAACTAAAATTGGAAGAACCATTGGGAGAAAATGGAATCCTGAGATCATGCATAACAGATGTCACTCGAATATACACTAGGGGATGTAGGCTGGCCCCCACAGACACTGTGTATCATCCTCACTCGTGGAGTGCAGCATCTGATTACTATATGTACTATGTGTTCTATGTGATCTTAGCATAGTGGCCTTACGAGACCAGTGCATATACTACGTGCTACGCAACTATTTTTTGGTTCGGCTAGCCTACTGTATCATAGAACGATCTGAGAATTCTTATATATTGCATTACTAGGGTAACTCAGACTTCACCTAGCAAGTCATAGGTATTTGAATGGTTGTTTATTCATATATTTTTATGGTGTGTTGCTTGCTAGTTGGCTAGTATGTAGCCTATCCCGGTGTAGTAATTTATTCCCTTGTCCTTGTTTGGTGTAAGGGTGGATTACTGTTCCGATGATATATTACAAACTCCAGTTGGCGATATAGGTATTATTGGATGATAGGATGATTGTGATTGATTGTTGGTTCCTTACCTGTATTAGTTGTTGATTGATGCTTTATATTCTATAATCTTGAGTTGGTACCGCACGATTCCTTTCCACTGTTTACTGTAATTTCTATATATTTTATGTTACATATTTATAGTTGGGTTTGGTGTGCCAAAATTAATGTTTGGTGTGTTATAGAGAGGGAAATTGGTATAGGGTATTTTGTATGAGCCATATGAGTGTGAGTGTGGGTCTGGATTGGGGTTTGGTCTAGTTTTTGGTTAGGTTGAGTTGGTTAAATAAAAATGGTATCAAAATTTTCTTTGATAAGTTGGAAATGTATAGAATTTAATTGGGTGGGACACAAGTATCATGGATGTAGTAGACTCAGAGTAGATTATCGTCATATATTGGGTTACAAAAAATGGGTCCAAGTTCTATCTCCAATTTAGATTGGAATGGACATAGGTACAAAATTTAGGATTAAATTCAGATATTTGTGACGAATGTTGTACTATTAACATAAAGCATAAAGTAGTATAATTATGAGTGACACAAAGGTCAAGATTGGAGATGGACTTGTCAAGGTCAAGAGTACAAAGTTTGTTGAAAGGCAAAAGCTAGTGTAATGCTCTAGATTTTCAAACAACGGTGAGGTGCAAAATGTGTTACAAAAATAAATAGGTCTTAAATAACTCCAATTATTAATCCCGAATAATTCTAAATAAACCCTAATCCTAGATTTTGGGTTAGAGGATTTACAGTTGTTGTTATATTATTTTGTGGATTATTGTATTATTTTTTCAAAGTTAGAAATATTAAAAAGTTTTGGGACCATTGAGTTTCCAAGGCAGAAATCCTTGGATTGGAAAGTAGGCAAATGTGGTAATCCCCGGATTGAAAAGTTTGGAAGAACAAGTGACAGTTCAAGGAATGTGGTAGTAGAAAACATAACATGCTTCATTGTTATTTCAACTTTTATGTTATCATGCATGTTATATACTTTAATAGTTAAATTGCATATGCATACATGGTCATGGACAACTTGTGCATAAGGTTCCATTCCTTGAACAGACGCTGGGGCGGATCGATTCAACCTAAAAGAAAAAGAGATAATTATAATAATGTACTAGCATAGGTATTGAGGGACCTTTAGTGGATCTAGCTACCCAGACAGGGCACTTTAAAATACGAGTAATTTAGGACCTTCGGCTTAAAACCTGTATGTGAAGGATCATCATCTGGCCAGAGATATTCCAAGATGGTGTTTGTTCAACAGTGATCAGAAAGTACCTTAGAGGGGGTGAATATAGTCAAGCTAATTAATCAAGCACAGCATGATTGCTATTTGCCAATTTAAAATAAATGTGAAAGAAGTAAAGTAATAAAAATATCGACACCTGATGTATCCTGGTAGCCTCCATGAGGCATTCCAGTCTCGAAACTCACTCTGGTTTAAATCTACTTTTATCAAAATAGTTACAACATGAACTTTGATCTGAATGCTCACTGAGTGCTTCTTACACAAGAGCTTTGATCCGAAGGCTCTCCGACTTTATACAAACTTTGATTCGATGGCTAGAACACTTCAACCTTTTTACAAGATAGGTTTTGATATTCTCATAACAAATATGAAAATCTAAGTTTTATAACTCAAGAACACTCTAACACAATTTATGGATTGACAATTGAAAGCTTTGGTAGAGTTGTTTATGGATAGGTCTATGGTAGATAGAAAATTTTAGTCTCAAAAGGATCAACCTTGAATGAAGGGGCTCAAGGCTATTTAAACAAAGACATAAAGAAATTAGAGAAATAATGCAACTTTCTGTTGGCAGACAAATTTCAATTGGTATTTTCCAAGAAGACCATAAGATGTTCCATCTGCAGACAATAACGGCTATAAATATAGCAATTAGGATTATTAATGGCACATAATCTGACCATTTTAATAAAAAATGGTCAAGAAATTGTATCCCGCAAAATATCGTCGGAGTTCCCTTTTTTCCACATAAAAATTTATTGGAAAATACGAAACTTCTGTCGGTGTTGCCCGAAATTCTGAGTAACTATTCAAAGGTGATCCTGAGTTATTTTCTACCATAGTTTTTTATTTTGCCAACCATTTCTTGTGTTTAAAAAAATTCCAAAGACACGTTACAGACTCTAGACAGACTACACCAGGTATCAGTTATTTCAGAGTCTTGATGATGGCTTGACTTCTTCCTTTGTAATATGGTAACTTTTTCTCTTGACGGTAGTAGTCCAAAGATATTTCAAGTTGCAACATCTCACACACAGACACTTAATTTTGGTATCGTCCATCTACTGAGGGAATACCTTGGCGAACTACAGGAATTGCTCTACCCCTGTATGAATTTATCTTGTACATCACACATGTCATCAGGATAATGGTTGTACATCCACGAACGATGCCGTAAGTAATAATTCATATATATTTTTAGATACTTCTACAAATATGGATACACATTATTCAAGTATATTGTCCAAATGTGTGGATACATAAAGCAACATCTTACTCAATTTTGATCATTAAATCTTACACTTTACGCATATAGTTAAGCTAAGAAGGATATAATTCCCCACTTTGCAATGCAACACTACGCCATTGACATTCTTGACCTAGTTGGGTGGGTATGCAAGCTCCCAACTTACTTTCTTGGCTTAGTTGTGCATGATTCGTGAATGATGATTGGTGGTAAAGACTATTACTTTAATTCATAAATGGATAGTGAAAAACCAATAATTAGATGTTGGCAATACTTCTTGATAATTTGGTGCCCTATAGTGTCGGACGCATTGAATTCATCACTTTGGGTTCCTATTTAATAAGAATGGCTAATGATAGCCAAACTATATGGATTCAAAACTTTTGATTCCTCTTAAGCTATATTCATTGTACATATACAGACATGAGATAAAAATATTTTTAAATAGGAAAAAAAAAGTAGTTATCTATGTTGCATGTATGGTCATAATTGCGAGCACAAACAAGATACCGGGGACACCATTTTTGTCGTGTGTCTGTGCAACATAGCTCTATAGATCCAGACACATGTTAACTAAATGATCTTAACAATGCATGCACCTAAGATACATGTTAACCGAAGGAGCTCAACATTGGCCGATACTTTCGATTTTCTAATTAAACGTTACTTTATATACAAAAGTTGTAAAGTATCCTCGTCATTTAGTTCTAGTTTTTTTGTATCGCTCAGTATTGGCCGATAGTTTAAATTTTTCTCATTTAGGTTAAACTATGTTTTTGAATTAGATTCCTAATTAGATAGGTACTAAGTCTAGCCAAAACTAGTATCAAATAGGTAAGTTCCAACATGTGTGTCGGTTACAACTTATTCCATTCCAATATTTTAGAACATGTTTTAATTTTCGTATATACATTAGTAGGTACCAACACATTTTAATTTACATATATACATTCTGATATCCTATAACACGTATCAAATAGGCCATTATATATATATATATATATATATATATATATATATATATATATATATATATATATATATATATATAAACTCTAATTATAATCATAAATATAGCAAATTGGACAAATTAAAGGACTTGCCTATGTCATAAAATTGAAAAAGGATGAGCTCTGGTGAGAGATGGTAGTAGGGGTATTATAGTTTAGTGAGTGATTTGGGTGAGTGATGGTGGTAGGAGTTAGTCCCATAATTGTTGTACTGTAGGTTATAGGCTGTGGTGGTGGGGCTCGAATTGGATTTATAAGGAGTGGAGGAGGGACTCGAGTGATTCGGGTTGTAATGGTCGGGTTTAGGAGGAAGGGAAGGAGGGGCTCGGGTTGGTGTTGATGAAGGAGAGATGGGGAAGGCGAGGAGTGGAGGAGTTACCTGCCGGAGAGGTGGAGTACTGGTTGTCGTAGCCGAAGTGGAGCGGTGGTTGTTGTCACGCCCCAGTCCCAAAATATGTAAGACTAGGAATACGTAAGCATGCTAGTTGTATATATATGACAACTCCAATATATGGAAATTATAACACATAGGTACGCTGTATTATAAAAAATAATTCACAAGTCATAGGCAATACTAATCTTATCCACAAAACAAAATAAACTAAATCAAAAATATATCAAATGATCAAGTAGGAATAATCTAAGAATCTAAATAGTCGGGTGGAGATAATTCTACTACCAAATTAGGATATGAAATAAAACATAATAAGTACATCATCTAATGATCAGAGAGGCTCGAAAGGGAAGACCTCCTCGAAAGAGAAAAAATTAGCATCTCCTGATCCGTGCTCCTGCAAATAGTCATGATCGTCTATACATGGAAAGGGACCAGGTCCTCAGAGGGACGTAACACGATACATTGAAGCAAGCCATATAAACTGCAGTAAGTAAATTGTTTGTGGTGGAAAACGAAAGAATGAAAATGTATTCAAGACGGGGTTTATACGAAACCCGTATTCTTTGGTTTACAAACAAACTTGTACAATTTGATCCTATACGAGAATGTGGGAGTATAATTTATTTAATCTGGGTAAATATTGCTATAGGTGTCTGATCTGCAGTCGATCACTTTAGCCCTTGGACCACATGAAGAAGTGCCGTAGAAGACAGGAAGCAGCTTCGAAGGTTGCAGAAGAGGGTGGATGCACGATGCCAAAGTCGTTGATCCCTACTCTTTGCCTGAGCTCCGGATTCTTCTCTCTCTCTCTCTCTCTCTTGACCTCCGGTTCGATCTTTCTTGGAAGTTCGACCTTGTTCGATCCTTCTTTCAAAGTTTCGACCCGTGGTTCGATCTCTTTGGAGGTTTTTAGACCAATTCCCTCGACCAAAGTTTTTCCGACCTTTTCCTCTGTTGATAGTGGTCTCTATTTATAGAGTTTTGGTGACAGTGACCACTCCGTCGGTATAGAAATCGAGGAGTAGAAAGTACAGCACCCTTTTACACAACGGTTAAAATAACCAATGCCTGCGTATAGATGATCCTTCGAATGAGCGTGTGATGCGGGTCCAACTAAGGGACAAAATGCGTATAATCACAACGAAGATCACGGCGTAGAAGCCAAGTAGGTAGGTATCCCTTGTGTAGAAGAGGTGAGCGTAGAAGCCAATGTCTGTCACCATGGCGTAGAAGCCAAGCAGGCATAGAAGCCGAATAGGCGTAGAAGCCGAGCGGTCATAGAGGCCGAGTGGGCGTAGAAGCCGAGTGGTCATAGAGGCCGAGTGGGCGTTGAAGCCGAATGGGCGTAGAAGCCGGGTGAGCTCAGGAGCTGAATGGTCGTAGAAGCCGAGTGAGCACAAGAGCTGAATGGGCGTAGAAGCCGAGTGAGCATAGGAGCTGAATGGGCGTAGAAGTCGCTGCGTACCGTGCCAGAGTGCTGATGTGGACGTCTTAGCCAGAATTACGGCTTTTGAAGATATAATCAAATCTCTTGCATTAAATGCAGAGATTTGCCACCATCATGTGCATTAAATACAGAGGCGTATTTTTGAAGGTCTACAGCCCTTCTGTGCATCAGTCGCAGAGACGTGCCGCGAGAAACTTTCACCGCTCTGTGCATTAGACGTAGAGACGTGCCTTGAGCAACTGTCACCGCTCTGTGCATTAGACGTAGAGACGTGCCTCGAGCAACTGTCATCGCTCTGTGCATTTGGATGTAGAGACGTGCCTCGAGCAACTGTCATCGCTCTGTGCATTGGACGTAGAGATGTGCCTCAAGCCCCGTACGGAGTGCAGCTTTTGATGTGGCAGGCGGTTTGTCTACTGCAGAGCGTAAACAGCTCATGTCTGTCGATGTAAAACAAGACAGCGTATTACTTTGTGCACGTAAAAGCAGTTTACGCAAAGGAGATAGCGGTAAATGACAGCCTGGGTCGCAGTGCTGTGCCATCATTATAGCCGTCGTCTGGGTAGTCGAGCAGTATCCCTTTGTCAGAAGTCCAGACGTCAGGTTCATTGCAGGATCTGATAGGTTCATTGCAGGATCTGACAGGTTCACTTCGGAGAATACGAAGCGTCTCTCGTACACTTCAATGCTGCGTTGAAATATGATGGGTTTTACGCCCAGGAGTCAATGAAGCACCCTGTTTACGCTAAAGCGGCTTGGACGTACTGCCTTACGTGGATGGTCCTTTGAGGTTTATATTTCATGCTGTGTTTAGGCAACGGCCGTGGCCACATCGTCTGCAACAACTCCTGGAGGGGGACTCGCCAATATCGAGGCCACTCCTTGCGTTCAATCAGATCTGGTTGCGCTGACCGAGTAGTATACCAGCCTCTTTTACACCAGTTTGAAAACGCTAATATCAATGGTGTTGGCGAAGAATCTAGACTTCGAGCGTCTGAAGAAGGCTTCTCAGTTTTCGATCGGGGCGGTCAGGGAGTTCGGCTATTCTGGGGTAGCTGACGCCCTGGAGGCGATGGTTAATGGTTTGGAGAAACCTATTAACGAATACTTGCAGCTGGCTCGGGGCAGCCTTGAAGCTGAGGTCCAGGCCAGATACGACCTCATGACTGCGCGGCTTACTAAACAGCTGGAAAGCCTAGATAACTCCATCAAGACACATAAGATGGAGATGGATGAAAGAAAAGCTGTCGTGGAGGAGGCTCTTGCTCTTCAGACGAAGTGCCAATCCGAGCATGAAGGAAACGTAGCGAGGGCCCGCAAGTTGAAAGAAAAACTCGCTCTGGCAGAGGAGTGTGCTTCTCAGTCGTTGGCAGGTCTAGATGTAGCGACTGGTCGACTAAGCACAGCACGACGGGATTTGGAGCGTACAGAAGCTGTCCGTGCTGGCTCTCTTCGGGCAAGGGCCGAGCTGTCCTTTATGAGCAACCACGAGGCATAGCTGGAGCGGGCCCGCACTGATGCCTTGGTTTCCAGGAATGAGAGGATAGCTGCACTGGTACAGCTGATTCGCGATCTGACCGCTGCCCCACAATGATGTACCCTTTTTTCTTTTTGCTTCCCAAATGTAATTCTGCTTTTTTTTGGGAATAAATAAAGCGAATCTTTTCTGACTTTGTGGACCCATCATTTCGGAATGTAAATGACAGATTTGGGCGAGAGTGATATCAGAGGTAGTATGGACGTGATAGACTCTCGATAAACTTTTAGTAGGACATATCTATTCAGAGGTCATACGGACATGATAGAATATGCTTTGGTAGGATATATCTATTCATAGGTCATACGGACATGATAGAATATGCTTTGACTAAAGTTTGTAGACAAGACGCTATCAGAGATAATATATACGTGATAGGTATCGCGTTTCCAAATTAGTCGAACATATCTATTCAGAGGTTATATGGATATGATAGAATATGCTTTGACTAAAGTTTGTAGACAAGACGCTATCAGAGGTAATATGGACGTGATAGGTATCGCGTTTCCAAATTAGTTGAACATATCTATTCAGAGGTTATATGGACATGATAGAATATGCTTTGACTAAAGTTTGTAGACAAGACGCTATCAGAGGTAATATGGACGTGATAGGTATCGCGTTTCCAAATTAGTCGAACATATCTATTCAGAGGTTATATAGACATGATAGAATATGACCAAACTAGTTTCGTTTTGGAAGTAGTTTTGTCAGAATTGAGATTCTCGCTGTATTCCACTTGAGCAGAGGAGGTTAAGCATAGTACCTTTTCAGGAATTTACCGTTGATAGGAGCCATTAACAGGTCTCCATTAGGCTGGGCTAACCTGTAAGCGCCGTTTGAGAACGTTGTCTCAATCAAATAAGGGCCTTCCCACTTGGGCTAGAATTTGCCTTTACTCCTGTGAGTAAGGATCATCGGCCTTCTAACGGCTAAAACTAGCTCGTCGACTTTGAACACTCTTTCCTTTACTTTATGATTGAAAGCTCTGGAAATACGTGCTTGGTAGAGCGCGATGCGTTGTTGAGCTTGGAGGCGTTTCTCGTCTAATCCTTCTAGCTCTTGAAGCCTTAACAGGTCATTCTTTTCTTGAGTCAGCTCATTAGTCATGGCTATCCTGAGTGACGGGATCTGGATTTCAATGGGGAGAACTGCTTCGCTCCCGTAGACCAGTGAAAATAGGGTACAACCTGTCGGTGTTCGTACCGTTGTGCGGTATGCCCAGAGACATTCGCCCAGCTTCTCATTCCAATCTCTTTTGTTTGAAGAGACGAACTTCTTCAAGAGTTTGGTAATGGTTTTGTTGAAAGCTTCCGCCAAACCATTATCAGCTGGATAATATGCCGTAGAGGCAATATTATGTATCCGATTTTTATCGCAAAATCGGTGAAATGCTTGGCTGATAAACTGAGGCCCATTGTCGTAAATTATCCTCCGGGGTACCCCGAAGCGATAAATGATGTGATGCTTGATGAAGCTGATTACATTAGACGCCTTTACCTCAGCAAGAGGGATCGCCTCTGCCCATTTGGAGAAGTAATCCGTGATGGCCAGTATGAACCGGTGACCTCTGAAAGAAGACGGGTGAATAGGACCAATGATATCCATACCCCATGCTTCGAAAGGCCAGGATGCAACCGTAGGATGTAGATATTCAGACGGTTAATGTATGATGTCTGCATGAACCTGACAGGCTCTACATTGTCTTGCATAGTTGATCGCGTCTGCGATCATAGTGGGCCAGTAATAGCCCATTCTCCTGATACGATCCTGTAGCTTAGGACCGGGTTGATGCGCTCCGCACACGTCGTTGTGATCTTCCCGGATAATCTGCTGTGCTTCATCGTTAGAGAGACATCTCAATAGCAGTCCGTCGTAGGTCCGGCGATATAGGCATTGTGAAGATGCATCGAAGTAGAAGCGTAATGATCGTCTTTTGACGGATACTGCTTCTTTGGGGTCCTCCGGCAAGATTCCGTATGCCACGAAATCTATGAAGGGACTTTTCTAGTCTCTTCTAGGGGGATCTGTGTTCATCGTGGTCCGGGAAATTGGTGTGACACCGTCCGAGACTTCTTGGGAAGGCAGATTGCCAAACCGCAGAGAGATCATGTTGGCCGTGACCGTCTTCTCGGTGTTGTGCAGAGTGATGGCCTTAGCATCGATTAACCCCTGGATCTTCCTTTTTAGTATGTAACACGCCTTTGTCGGGTGGTGTACGTATATGTAAAAAATACAGTATTTGGGGTCGTTAGTACTGCCGACTTCTTGGGGCCGCCTTAGCTCCGGAAGGGTGATCTTGCCACTTTTGACGAGACACTCGAATATACTTGGGATATCGTCGTCGTCGAAAGAGTAGACTTCGACGGGCCTGGAAGTCCCGGGTCTCGCTTGTGAGGTTGCCGCAGTCTTTTGCCTGGCCGTATTGATCGCCAGAGCTTCTTTTCCTTTGGAGCTGCGAGGATGGTCGCTGCTGGGAGATGACCTCTTGCCTCTGTCAGAGGCGGAGATCATGATGCCATTATCGCGCGCCTTGCGATTGTTGTCTTCGGAGGCTACGGCCGAGATGATGAACGAGGGCCAATCATGGAACTGATATGGTCCTATAAACACGGAGACTACGGGAAGGAGGTTCTTCCTGCAAATGTCTACCAACGCAGAGTCTGGAACTCCTGGAGGCATCTGTAAGGTGGCTTGACGAAAACGTTCGATGAAGGTACGAACGTCCTCTTTTTCCCTCTACTTGACTTCGATGAGAGAGGACATAGACATGTCCATTCCTCCCTCGTAGAATCGCGTAAAGAATAAAGCTTTGAAGTCCTCGAAGGAAGTAATACAGTTGTCCGCCAAGCTACGGTACCACTGATAGGCTACTCCTGAGAGGCAGCCTTTGAACACCCGAGCGAGGAGGGCGTCGTTCCCTTGTAGCAACACCGTCATCATACTAAAATAGTTCATGTTCTGACTTGGTGATGTTTTTCCCTCGAACAGAGCCATAGTCTTAGGTTTGTAGCTCGGAGGGAAAGGGACCTCTTCCCAGATAGATGGGTAAGGCTGGTTGATTCCCAGTTTCTTGAGCTGATCTTTGTGCTTCAAGGTGTCAAACTGGGCTTTCAACTCCCGTACTACCTGCATCGGATTTTCAGTTGGAAGCGGGACTACGGTGTAGTGCGAAGTTGGTTGTATCGTGACTCCAACGGAAGGCAATATATTCTCCGAGTGAGGAGGCGGAGGAACTGCTGACTCTTGATCTAGAGCAGGCTCTTGGCTCGGGTTGGATGGTGGTAAGTCCACCCCCACACGTATCAGAGTTGGCGGGACCGATGCTTGAGCCATGGCAGTTGTGTGCTGAGTTAGCATCATTTGGTGCATGTTCTCTATTATGGATTGCATTTGTTTCAGAGATTTCTCCAGTATAGTGATGCGTTATTCCGTGTTTCCTGACGGCGAAGCTTCCTCGCGTTATCTTCAACGGCATAAACTTCCATTTCCCTGGGTGTCATTGAAGGATTAGTATAGGTTGATGTAGAAGTTGACTCTATACTCTCAACATCTGATCCGGGGGACTGGCGACCCCCAGCGTCGGAATCAGATGAGTACGAAGCTGGTTGTTGTGACCTTGCACGGGTGTTTTGGAACACCCCAGCTTCAGCGTTCCTGAGGAGCTCATTGAATCTTCTTCGGCTCGGAGGCCTAGAGGGATGACGGCTTGAGCTCGACCCTCCTCTAGGTATGTGTGAAGCCATGTTCACAGATACATGCGCGGGCTCTTCTTCCTGGAAAGACAGAGAGTAGCTCAACCAGTCGAAAACCGACCGTTTTGCTTTAGAACAGCAGCAATCAATCACAATATTATGACTATTACAACATTGCTCGCCAGGAGGCGTAGCAGACATGTTGGAAGGTCCCCTCTCCTTACGCTTCTGGATTAGATATTTGCGCAAGTCAAGAAGAGTTGCAGAAGAAGAAGACGACGGCTTGTTCCTTCTGTTCCCATCAGTGGGCATGCGGAGGTTGGGCACCATGGTTTTCCCTGTGCCACCTGTGTACAACAGGTTGGCCATCTGGGTGGCGGATAATCCCCGGGGAGGGTGTCTTCCCGCAACCTGAGCTTGTTTTACGCCGAGGGGCTTCGCCTGGCGTAATTTGGAGATTTGCTCAGACTGGCGTAAAGCTGAAGAGGACCTCAGTCGGCTATCGACTTCTCGCGTAATCCGGAGGGTAGGCAGATTGTTCCCTCGCTGGCGTAAAGGCCGAGTAGTTGAGTATTCCGCCGCTTGCTTTCCCTTGCGTAGATTGCAGGGGTCATCTGCTTTTCCGCGGAAGGCAGATGAATGTTTACGCGCTGAACGCGTTTTGTACTTCCGATTTGGCGCTGAGGCATCATCAGAAGTTTTGTCTGTACCGCGCGTAGCGGGAGACTGGTTTCTACGCGTAGAGCGCATTGGATACCTCTGGGTTAGCGCTGAGGCTTTGCCCAAAGTTTTGTCTGTACCGCGCGTAGCGGGAGATTGGTTTCTACGCGTAGAGCATAGTGGATACTTCTGGGTTAGCGCTGAGGCTTTGCCCAAAGTTTTGTCTGTACCGTGCGTAGCGGGAGACTGAATCCCAACGTGCAGGGCACGGAGGGAGCAATGCTACAACCTCATTGGTCGGAGAGGTCGGAGAGATCGGAGAGTCCACAGGGATGGTAGAGGATGTCTTGGGCATCCAGACCTTGCGTAGCTTCATGTTGTCTTGGACGGAGAGAGGGTGAGAGCTACCCCCGGTTCGAAGCATATCTTCGTAGGCAGACTGGTCGAATTGGACGACCAGTGTCTTCTTCATGGTTCCTACAGATACCGCATCGTGTTGAGCAATTACTTCCTCATCAGAAGAGAAAGATGTCCCCAGCAGAGTCGCCATCTTGTTTGTGGTAGAAAACGAAAGAATGAAAATATATTCAAGACGGGGTTTATACGAAACCCGTGTTCTTTGGTTTACAAACAAACTTGTACAATTTGATCCTATACGAGGATGTGGGAGTACAATTTATTTAATCTGGGTAAATATTGCTATAGGTGTCTGATCTGCAGTCGATCACTTTAGCCCTTGGACCACACGATGATGAAGAAGTGCCGTAGAAGACAGGAAGCAGCTTCGAAGGTTGCAGAAGAGGGTGGATGAACGATGCCAAAGTCGTTGATCCCTACTCTTTGCCTGAGCTACGGATTCTTCTCTCTCTCTCTTGACCTCTGGTTCGATCTTTTTTGGAAGTTCGACCTTGTTCGATCCTTCTTTCAAAGTTTTGACCCGTGGTTCGATCTCTTTGGAGGTTTTTAGACCAATACCCTCGAACAAAGTTTTTTTGACCTTTTCCTCTGTTGATAGAGGTCTCTATTTATAGAGTTTTGGTGACAGTGACCACTCCGTCGGTGTAGAAACCGAGGAGTGGAAAGTACAACACCCTTTTACACAACGGTTAAAATAACCAATGCCTGCGTATAGATGATCCTTTGAATGAGCGTGTGACGCAGGTCCAACTAAGGGACAAAATGCGTATAATCGCTACGAAGATCATGGCGTAGAAGCCACGTAGGTAGGTATCCCTTGTGTAGAAGAGGTGGGCGTAGAAGCCAATGTCTGTCACCATGGCGTAGAAGCCAAGCAGGCATAGAAGCCGAATAGGCGTAGAAGCCGAGCGGTCATAGAGGCCGAGTGGGCGTAGAAGCCGAGTGGTCATAGAGGCCGAGTGGGCGTTAAAGCCGAATGGGCGTAGAAGCCGGGTGAGCACAGGAGCTGAATGGGCATAGAAGCCGAGTGAGCACAAGAGCTGAATGGGCGTAGAAGCCGAGTGAGCATAGGAGCTGAATGGGCGTAGAAGCCGCTGCATACCGTGCCAGTGCGCTGATATGGACGTCTTAGCCGGAATTACGGCTTTTGAAGATATAATCAAATCTCTTGCATTAAATGCAGAGATTTGCCACCATCCTGTGCATTAAATACAGAGGTGTGTTTTTGAAGGTCTACAGCCCTTTTGTGGATCAGTCGCAGAGACGTGCCGCGAGAAACTGTCACCGCTCTGTGCATTAGACGTAGAGACGTGCCTCGAGCAACTGTCATCGCTCTGTGCATTTGGGCGTAGAGACGTGCCTCGAGCAACTGTCATCGCTCTGTGCATTGGACGTAGAGGCGTGCCTCGAGCCCCGTACGGAGTACAGCTTTTGATGTGGCAGGCGGTTTGTCTACTGCAGAGCGTAAACAACTCATGTCTGCCTGTGTAAAACAAGGCAGCGTATCCCTTCGTGCACGTAAAAGCAGTTTACGCAAAGGAGAAGGCGGTAAATGACAGCCTGGGTCGCAGTGTTGTGCCATCATTATAGCCGTCGTCTGGGTATTCGAGCAGTATCCCTTTGTCAGAAGTCCAGACGTCAGGTTCATTGCAGGATCTGACAGGTTCATTGCAGGATCTGACAGGTTCACTTCGGAGAATACAAAGCGTCTCTCGTACACTTCAATGCTGCATTGAAAGAGGATGGGTTTTACGCCAAGGAGTCGATGAAGCACCCTGTTTACGCTGAAGCGGCTTGGACGTACTGCCTTACGTGGATGGTCCTTTGAGCTTTATATTTCATTCTGTATTTAGCGGAAAAAGCTCTGTTGTACGCTTGATGGCTCTGAAGGCCTCTGTTTACGCTGCTCTGCATCAATATGCTGCGTATAGCCATCCGGCGTATTTTTTATGCTTCTACATAAATAAATATGCAAAAGGTATTCTAACCATCTAATGTGCAATTTAGAAGACAACATTCGTGCGTATGAGTGGAATTGTTGGCTTCTCATCACATCCTATACATATAATGCAACACAGTCGTATCCTCTAAACATCCGTAACGTCCAACGACATCTGATGGTATTTGATATAATAATTACCAAAGTTCTATCCGGATACTAAGGCTACCGATTTGGCTATCTCATACGCATAATGAATGTCTTCCCCATCTCCCTACACTGACCCAATCGTATATACAACATGTCCATTATTCTAACTGTATGAGTCTCTAATACACTGATAATAACAGTTACGTTCTAACCGTCACAAGTTCCTTACGTATCGGTAGTAAGTCGAATATGCAATATGTGCCCTATAATGAAACATCATGTCATGTGGGTGTCATGGTCCAATGAGATAGAAAAATATCCCACAATTATGAGTTATTCCGCTAAAACAAAGTCAACATGCATATAAATAATAAAAACTATGAAAGACAACGAACAACGTCGTTTGAACCCAAGTCAAGCTTAGACGCACAATTTATATGAAAATAACTTATGCAAAAATAAAATAAAATGCTGAAATAAAAATAAACTGACAGTAGATATAGCAAGGTATCTTGCCTAGTGTCCGAGCAGAGTTTAGACAATGTTTTGGCTACAAACCCGTCAAGTCAATCGTAGCACAAAGAGAGAAAGATGTACGAACATCTCTAGATGCTAAAATCAATATCACCAACGTTTAAGAAATAAGTAATATAGTCAAAAAATACTACCATTTCGTCCAATTTGGACAAAAGTACAAAACGATAATTTTGGACCAAAACGTTATCCACATGTGGGCCACTTTGCACCAAAAATGTGCCAGAGATAAAGGTCTATAAATGGAATAAATTATAGGTCAAATAAATTCTAATCGATGATACGAAGTCAATGGTATATCCAGTTTTGGATTTTGGTAAGCCGATCATAATTTTGCTCGTTGACTTGGACCGTGGGGCCCGCAAAATGGCAGTCTGGTCAATTGTCTCTGAATCGAGTAAAACTTGGGTCACAGAACCAGCGCAATACTGAGAACCCGATGGTGTAAGTTTTGTCGCTTTCCAACAAGCACACACAAAATAATAGAATAATTTGTAAAATATTGATACAGAAGACTTTTTACAGATACTGGTTGATTTTGGCGCACACACATGTCTAAATCAACTTTTGCAAAAGCCCACACATCCAGAAATACCATACGTGCCTTTCGGTGCAATTGGTACATGATGAGGTGGTCCCGTTTGGTGGGCCGTACCCCGTATCATAAAATTTTAATATTTTGAAAATAAGTTTTTCTTAAATTTTTACATGATTTTTTACTTGGTTTAAATCAAATTAATTTAAACTATTTGATGGTTTCTGAAGGGGGTGAGGTTGTCGATACATTGGTAAAATCATTTCTTCGATCGATATACTGTAGAGGAAGATATGAAGCTTCCAACAGAGGGTGATTATTTTGGTTCTATTTTATACATTCGTGTATAAATAATTTTTCGGAAAATTTTTGATCAATTTATCACAGAATCGAACTCATTCGAATCAAAACTATTTAAAGCTAATCGAATGTGGTTAGGTTGCGAACATACCGGAGAAGGCGAATCGTGAAATGGTCGCACGATGGAGGAGAGAGAATGCCGCGAAGAGGTGGTCTCCTGGGCTGTTGTCACTTTGCGTAGGGTCGCGCGCTCGATGCGTGCGGGCGACGGTCGGTCGGCGCTGTAATGGCTAGGGGCGGTCGCTGCCAACTAGACGTAGGGAGGAAAATGAGAAGAGTTAGGGTTAGGGTTTAGGTTTTAAAGGATTATATATATATATATATATATATATAGGAGATAGGGGGAGGCGGACTATACCCGCGGGGGTGTAAAAATCTTCTGTGGATTTATGTTTTGTTTTGTTTTCCATTATCTCTTCTTTCTATTATTTTCTTATATTTTTCTAATTCTTTTCTTTTCTCTTTTCTTTTTTTTTCTTTATTATTAATATTAATATTATTATTATTATTATTATCATTAATTTCTTTTCATTTGCTTCTTTGTTTATATAATTTTGATGGCGTGCGACTGATAGCAATTATTATTATTATCATTAAGCATGGGCTGTGGAGGTTAGTGGGGAAAATTTTGATCCAAAAATTTAAGGGTAAAGTGAATGGCGTGCGACTGATAGCAATTTATTAGCGACGTCATGCAAAATAATGTCGCTAAATATCGATGTTAATAAAAATATAGGTACATGCACATAACGACGTCGCTAAAAAATGATGTTAATAAAAATATAGCGAAGTTCAAGGACTTCTACCTTTGTCACTTTCTATAGTATATAGCATAGTCGCTATTCGTTGTAATTGGTAGCCGTCAACGATGTATTACGACGTATATGTTTTGCATCGATAAATTTATAAATTTTAGCGACATCTTATTCTGAAATCGCTAATAACATCGCTAATTTGCCATATTTTGGTAGTGTGTTGACGGGAATAGTCCAAAGATAAGCAGATTTGAATATATATTTATATGCACCCCCGGGTGCATGTCCCTAGAGATGTCGTAGTGGTTCAGAAAAATCTTTTGGGATGGCATCGTCTTTGGCCCAACATAACTTCTTCATTGCATATTTTCATGTTTGATCTTGCTTATTATTTTTCTGTAAATAGATTTTGGACGAACAAAATAATATATATAGTAGCAAGTATGAAAAATTTAATACACACTATGATAACGCTAAGTTTAAGTAAATATTATAGTGATTGCATACTTATTAGTGATATTAACATACTAAACTTAATCGATTAACCATATTCAAAAATATAATCAATTATTAGACTAACAATCTTCTTCTATTTTATTATGGGAATCACACTACAAGAAAAATGGTCATAATTGACAGTTTTTTCTCGTCAAAAAATGGTTTTCTTGACGGTTCTGCATCTGTCATCTAGGCAAAAGTTAAGAAAAGTTTTCATTTTTTTCACGGTTTCTAGTTTTGTTTTCTTGACGGTTTTAAACTGTCAAGTAAAAAAATAATATCTTGATGGTTTTAAACCGTCAAAAAATTATAACAAAATATCGTCAAGGTAAATTGGAACTTTTCTTGACTCTAGCCTAAATGACGGGTAATGACCATCAAGAAAACCCTTTCTTGACGGAGAAAAACCGTCAAAAAATCATTTCTTAATGTTTGAAAATTGTCAAGAACTGATATTTTGTAGTAGAATTCATATATTTGTTGATGTTTTATAACCGTCAAAAGAAGTTAATTTTTGTTTAATCAAAAATCTATTTATAATTATATATTATATGCTTTCATTTGCCAGTTATCAAACACATACATATAGTATCAACATAATCTAGAACATCGCAAACATAAACAAACTATAATATGAATAATTTTTATATTAACAAATACGCATTAACAATGACATGAACAACGACTCTTCCTTGATTTTGATTAGTTCTATTTCCAATGGCAGGAAAGTATGTACGAGAGTTGGCATGGTTGATATATGACATAAACAATGACTCTTCCTTGTTCATAAACCTCAAGGGCTTCTTGGTACAGTCCACAATTCCTTCACACATTCCTTTGTATAACAAGAATATACGCCTAGAAAGAGTGAACACAACTAGGCCAGAGTTTAGGTTGATATGTTCAGAAATTAATCTATCGGCATCTCAGCAAAATGTGTGACCTACACCATATTAAATGGACATTAAAATTTGTCAAATTTGAATGGCTCCCAACATAATTTTTTGTGTATTTTACACATTTTTGTTTCACAATAACTATTTTTGGGATATAAAAAAGTCAAGGTAAGTGTTAAGTCATTTACCTTAACCAATATAAAGCTATTTACACTGCATGCTGTTGGAGTGGGTGGGGTTCCCGACCTATGTAGAAAATACCCCGGAGTAGGATTGAATATTTCTACATATAATGGGAATATCTTAATTTATTTGGATTGTATATTCCTAAATATAATAGAAATATCTCAATAGATTTGGATTGGATATTCCAACATATAATAAGAATATGTCAATGAATTTGGATTTGGATTGGATATTCCTATCTATAATAGGAATGCTAGTTGTGGGTTTGATGCTATATATAGGTATCTCCTGGCCCTAAAATATATCTATCTCTCTAAAAAAAAGATATAGCAACAAGGAGAGAAAAAGAGGCAAGAGTGTCATTGCAACATTGGAGCGAAGAAAGAAGGATTGGAGGCTATTTCGAAGAAGAAGATCAGTTTCGGGTATTTTTTGTTGTCTTTCTTCTTCTTGGTTATAATCTATTTTCTATTCCAAAAGAGTTGTGGTGATCCGTTTAGATCAGTGAGAAGTTTGTAAGGAGTCATTGTATTTCTTATTCCATTAGTGGAGGCTTTTTAGGGTTGGACTCCGATCGTTCCGTAGTTTTTTCAGTAAAGATTTTCCACGTCAAAAATCTCTATGTCTGCGATTTGTGTTTAGCATTTTGGTTTGTGTATTTTGTTCGGTTCTCTCGCAGGAACTCTCTAGTTTGGGGAACGGTTTCTGTACTTTCATTCCCAATAAAGTGGTATCAGAGCCAGGTTCTGAAATTTCTGAAGGATGTCATGAGTTGACAAAAAAAATCAGGGAGGAGAGATAGACGTGAAGCCGGTGCATATGATAAACCTGGACGGTACCAACTATCATTATTGGAGGAACAAGATGAATGATCTGCTATTTGTCAAGAAGCTGCATCTGTCGATATTTGCTTCGGAGAGGTCCAGTGACAAATCCAAAGAGGACTAGAATTTTAAGCATATACAGGTGTGTGGCTACATCAGAAAGTTTATTGATAAGAATGTGTACAACCACATTGCCAGTATTGAGCACGCGAGGACACTGTGGGATAAGCAAAAAACTTTGTATACGAAGAAGGCCGGAGTAAATAATTTTTTTTGGATCCAGATGAAGATTGGTATGCGCAACAAAGATGGAACATCTATTAGGGATCACTTGAGTGAGTTTCAGGGTATGCTTGACCAGCTATCCTCGATAGGAATTAAGTTCAACGATGAGGTTCAGGGACTTTGGCTGCTGTGTATATTGCTAGACTCGTAGGAGACCGTATGAGTATCTATGTTCGCTTCTACTCTGAAAGGCATAGTCAGTCTGAAGTTTGCCAAGAGTGGGGTACTGAATAAAGATATGCGGAGACGTTCTTAGTGCACTTCATCCATATCCCACTCAGAGGCACTTATTTTAGAGAGCCGCAGAAGGGGTAAAAGCAGAGGTCTAGGCAGTGGCAGAGACAAAAGCAGGGAAAGGTCCAAAGGTCTGTACGAGGACTCAGAGTGTTACTATTGTGGCAAGATGGACCACATCAAATAAAACTATTTTGCTTGGAAGAGAGAGAAGAAGGGCGACAAGGGAAATCAAAGTGAGAATACTACAATAACGGCTTCGACACATGGAGGTGACATGATCATTGTAGGTAAAGAGATATTTATGAACCTCGCTTGTGATAACAACTCTTGGCTTGTGGACTCAGGTGCTTTAGCGCACGTATCATATAACATGGCATTATTTGCTACATACACAATAGGCGACTGTGGAGTATTGAAGATGGGCAATAAAGTTGTGTCAAAGGTGGTTGCCATTAGACATGTGCATTTGATGACAATGACAGGTGCAGTTCTTGTTGTCAAAGATGTCCGTCATATTTTTGATATCCGTTTCAACCTGGTATCGGTTGGAAGGTTGGATGATGAGGGTTTCTTCTGTCTCTTCGGGAATAATCAGTGGAAGCTTTCCAGAGGTTCGATAGTGATTGTCAAATGAAGCAAGAGGTTTGGACTCTATTATATGGAATGGAGCGCACGAGAGGCATAAGAGGTTATCGCAGCTACTGATACGTCTACTGAGTTATGGCACATGCGGCTTATCCATATCAGCGAGAAGGGGTTGAGCTACTTGGTGAACATGAAGATAATTCCAGGGATAAAGTCTAACAAGTTGAAGAAGTGTACGCACTGTTTGGTGAAAAAGCAAAATATGGTATCTTTCCAAAGTCACTAAAGTTCAAGAAAGTCGGCATTGCTCGAGTTGATTCACTCGGATGTCTGCGGCACTAAGAAGGTAAAATTCATTGGTGGCGCTTCTTGTTTTATAACATCTATTAATGACTATTATAGGAAGGTTTGGTCTATACCTTAAAAAATCAAGGATCATGTGCTGTGAGCCCCCTGATTTTTGTATAAGGTTAGTTCGGTAATTAATAATTATTTTGTATTTAATATTATTTATTCGATAATTTAATTGAACTTTGGAAACCAAACACCATGGTTTTAAAATCTTAAGTGCAACACTAACCTTTCCCTTCCAACCAACCTAGCATGCTCGACTTAGACGATTCAAATTAGGCTCCTGCCATAACTGTCCCTCATAAATTCGTAATCCCATACCTTGTTTTGGTCGCACAACTTTCATGACAAAATTGCGAGAAAATGATGATTAATTAACCCTTTTGTCATGACGTATGATTTTAACACACCACCCTAACCCATTGCTTCCAACTAAATCCATACTACGAGCCTAACTGTCCTTTTACGCACATGACACTCGAGTTACGTTATCCGGACATGCTCCTAATATAATATTGTATAAAAAATAAAATTTATAAATTTATTTATTTAATTTAATATTCATTTATAATTAGTATATATTATTGTAATTGATATAAATTTGGTTGTAAATTAATTGTTGGAAGAATATAGATTTTTTACAAATTTTTCCAAGTGCCTAACTATTTTTGAGAATTTTCTATATATAAATATTGAATAAACAAAACAAAATAAAATAAAATAAAATAAAACAAACCCTACCCGCTAACCTAACTAAACCCGAAACCCAAAACCACTAACCTAACTAAAAACCTAACCCAACCCGTGTAAGCCCCCCCTCCAACGTTACATATATATATATATAGCATATAACTATAACAAAAACCATAACCCTAAACCACACCACCTCCACCATCACCCATGCCTCCACCCAGACGACCACACCGAACGCCCGCAGCGCCGTCCGCAGCATCGCCGCGCGCGAGTAGTAGCAGCAGCAGTCGCGCGGCCTACCGCGAGAGCATACGCACAGCAGCAACAACCATGCGGCCCCCATTTTGCGTGGAGGTTTTGCCCTCCTCGCTCATCCGTTTCGTGTTTCATCTTTGCTGATATATTCACAACCTAACCCTCTAGAATTTTCTTTAAGTTGAACAAATTTAGGCACCCGGATTTGATCAAAAAATTAATCGAAAGTTGGCCGAAAAATTATTCAAAAATAGTTTAGAAATTAGTCCAAGTACCCCTGTTCATGTCAAATTTTCAACCAACTTGTTAATTATTTTAAAAATATAATTAAAAAACTTCTTCACAATATAATCAAGATTTTTACTGTTCTTTTAGTTTCTATTAGTTTGCTTTATTGGTTAGATTATTCTGACTCCAAAACGACCAAAAACTTATTTTTAAGAACCCAAAATCTCCAATAGAGGGTACGTTCCACCAAAAGAGGCCATGTCGTCGTGTGCAAATTTTACTGAATGGTGCGTAACATAATCGCGGACGTGTGGGTTTTCGCGGAACTTGATTTGGACGTGCGTGTACGCCGGAATCAATGCATATCCGCCAAAAAATACCATATCAGCCTATTCTAACACCTTGTCATAACTTTGTGTATACTCACCTATTTGCAATAAAACTTGTGCCATTGGATTCGCAGTATTATGCTGATCTTGTGACCCAAGTTTGGTTTAAATCTGAGAACATTGACGAAATACCGTTTCGTGGGCCCCACAGTTTCATATGATGGACGATTTTATGATCGGCTCATCAGAATCCAGTTTCAGATATTTTATTGGGTTCGTATCGTCATTTTAGACTCATAGACACTATGTTTGATAAATTTGAAGAACTTTGTCTCTAACATATTTTTCAGTGCGAAGTGGGCCACGTACGGATCCCGCTTTGACCCAAAACTGTCAATTCTGTCCCTGTGTCCAAATCAGACTTATGATAGTCAATCATAGCTATTTCAAGTATTTTGAGAACATTAGTGATGTTTGTTTCATCATCCGGAGGAGTACGTGCAGATTCTACTTTTTCAGTAGCAGTTGAGGGAGTTCAGAACCCAGGCAAGTGTACCTTGACAAACTTGTAATAGATCATGTTATATTATCAGCTTGTATTTTTTGTTTATATATATTATTGTGATGTGCCTGCTTAACCTTGGACCGTGAGATATTGCGTAGCATTCGAACACGATTCGGATGTCGACGCTGTACGCGAAGTCGTGTTACGTCACTTAGAAAGTTGATTCTATAATCCTATTTTTACGTGCTTGCTTTACCAAATATGCCATACCGTAGGACACTTGACACTATTTTATGTGACAGAATCTTTCTTGAGTTATTCATGGTAATTTTGTATAGGCTTATAGGATTCGTAATATGAGACTTGCATATTATATGATATTATTATGACTCGTTGTACTAGCTAGAGGTCATAATCTTGCATGTTATGGACATGGGATGTCATAGACATGAGATTATATTGGGTGGAAAGAGACACACATGCTACAGGCTGATTATTTATATATATACTATTGGAGGTGCCTTAGACTCTGTCTCAGATCTTTGGCACATATACTGGAGTCTGATATTACTTGCTGCTATAGGCTCCCCGGTACAGAAGCTGTAGTGGTCTCAGCCTGAGTACTAGTGATTCTCTCATTTATATTTCACTTAGCTGGTTACATAGCTTGCCTTAAAGATCTGTTTATATTTACTTATTATATTTCATTTGGCTTGAGTGTTTATTGTACCTTGCTATGTTCCCTGAGGACCTGGATCCGTATTATGTCCCCAGGTGTAGACGATGAGAGCTATCCCGAGGTTTACTGGACAAGTGCTACTATTAAAAATGTATAGGTTGTATATGATGAGATTATTCCAGAGGACTTCCCTTGAGCATAGTATTCTCATAATTTATTTATTATGCTTAGTGTTCTTAGATATTTGATCTTGAAGTAACTTCTGGATATTTTATATGTAGTTATTTTCCTTTCCATTTTGATGACGGGTTATTCCCCGTGACATTATTTATATTGCTTAGTTGGACAGATCATTTTATATTATTATGACTAAACTTGTCTCTTTATGATTTTCTTTTTTTCTGTGGATGGGATTAGATATATAGACTGTGACAGGTATTTATAGACCATTTATATGTATTATAGCTTAAATACACTCTAAAGGGTCTATTAAATTGGGTTTGCCCATTAGATGCGTGAGGATAGGTAGTGACATAGAAATATATATGAATTACTATCTGCGTCATCGTTCGTGGATGTATAATCGTCATCCTGATGACATATACTGTATTCGGGATAAATTTATTGAGGGTGTATAGCAGTTCCAGCAGTTCACCAAGACGTTCCCTCAGTACATGGGCGATACCAAAATTAAGTGTCCGTATGAGAGATGTCATAACTTGAATTATCATCCAGAAGTGGAAGTCACATATCATTTGTACTTGAAGGCTTTTATACCAAATTACTATCAGTGGACCGCGCACGGAGAACTTGTATCTTTAGCATCAGAGTAAGAGCCTTATATGGATCCGTATATGGATATCCACGACCAAGCTGCTTACGATGACAGGTGGGTGAACATAGTTTTTGATGCGGCGGGGCCTTATTTCGATCCGAAGAATCATGATACAGCTGAGGAGGCACCGAATATCGATGCTGCAAAGTTTATGGAGTTGCTGGAGAATGCAAGGACTCTATTATATCCTGGTTGTGAAGATCATTCACTGTTGGAGGTTGTTACAAGATTGTTGAGCATCAAGTTCGATTTTAACATGTCGCAAGAATGCTATAACCGACTGATGAATTTGATTATAGAGATCTTACCAGAGGATGCAAAGTTGCCTAAAGACTTTTATCGATCTAAGAGGATGGTGAGATCGCTCTGGATGGGATATGAGAAAATTAATGCATGTCACAATGGGTGCATGTTGTACTACAAAGATGACAAGGAAAAGATGCGTATAGATTCTGTGGTGCTGATCGCTACAAGGCTACTGGAAGAGAAAAATCTATCGGTGCAAAGAAGCCTACCGATTCGATGCACTACTTGCCTATGACGTCGCGGTTGCAGAGGTTGTTTATGGTAAATGAGACTGCAAAAAACATGAGTTGGTACAGATAGAAACAGATCGAAGGAGTATTGGATCATCCATCCGATGGAGAAGCATGGAAGCACTTTGATCGAAAGTATCCAGATTTTACTTCGGATCCGTGTAATGTCAGATTGAGGCTCTCCTCCGACGGTTTTACCCCATTTGGACTTTCGGGCTGCCAGTATTCGTGTTGGCCTGTGATCGTCACTCCGTACAATCTACCGCCTTGGATGTGCATGAAGACTCCATATATGTTCCTAGCCATTATTATCCCGTGTTCGAACAAACCGAAGAGGAACATCAATATATATTTACAGCCTTTGATAGATGAGTTGAATTAGCTGTGTTAATTTTAATATAACTTAGGCAATTATCAAGTATCCAAACTTTTTTAGGCCGAGTATCTTAGGCTGCATAAGCGGATGACTGCTAGTACACCTACAACGAGAGAGGCTGGTACTTCCTCGCAGCCCTCTCTAACTCCATCGGTGGACGAGCTGTGGGTGACCATCGCTGTTGGTCTCCAGAGGGGTACGTACAACGGTACGGGATCCTATGGTACCTTTGTTATAACGTAATCATCTAGGGCCTCTCCGACAAGTGCGTATTTCTCACAGCCCTCGCAGTCGTCGGCCCGAGTTCAGGAGTCTGTTGACCGTCAGATTGCGTCTCTTCGTGACGAGTTTCTACGAAGAATGGAGGAGCATCCCCTATCCCAGCCGCAGGCGAACGATACGACTCTCATGGCACGATTTGATATGCTCGTGCACAGCATCATGGAGCTCTGAGATTTGACAACTGATCTTAGAGCGTCGATAGAGCGCAGCGTGACGGAGCTGCATGCATCACAGCTGTCCATGGGCAAGAGGCTGACAATGATGCAGTATTAAATAGTTCATAGCAGTACGAGACTGTTATCTACCATGTATTCATACAACCAGCGACTAGCAAAGTTAGAGGAGATATGTCCTTCTGGTGCGCCTACATCGACACAGACTCCACCAACGTCACTGCCTTCTCCATCGACATCGGTGTCGATTTTACGGGAGAAGTATGATCTGTTCTTATCCTTCATGTGCATCGGTGGTCATCCTCCTACAGATAGGCAGTATTCCTAGTTAGGACCGTTTATTGATTGTTTGTGTTTCAGACCTATGATATTTGGTCATTTATGAATATTTTTTATTTTTTAGGCATTCAGACATTATTTCTTGTATTCTTTAGGATGAGGCTTTCAGACTCAGTTGTGTAAATATTTGCTGTATTCTTTACGATGATATTTTCTCCTGATTTGGTTTTTAATCTTAATATTTTATTTTCTTCAAATTTTATTATATTATTCATATAAAATATATGTTAATTTACCGGTGTTGAGTGTTCAACCGTAGGGGGTCGGCGAACCCAGCAAATTCAACGGAGGGTTACTCCGGATCTATATGTACAAATTGTGAATTCATAAACTGCAGGAAAAATAGTTTGGAAGTAATTAAGTATTTTGTTTTATTTTTTCACTATATATTTAGTGACATTTTGCGACGTCCTTTCAGTTCGCTAATTACGTCGCTGAATACGTCGCTATATACGTCGTTAAACAAGTCGATGTCCATCGCAAATTGCTGACATGATAGTATTTCCAGGTCATAATAACATCACTAAATTAGTCGCACAACGTCGCCAAATGAGTCACACATACGTCGCTATAAAAGATGCTATTTACGTCGCTATAAACGTTGCTATATACATCGCTAATTTAGTGACATATAGCGACAAAAGTATACGTCGCTAATTTAGCAACAATGCGTCGCTAAACGTTGATAATATAGCGACGCATATAGGTCGCTAGAAAACGTCGGAATAACGACGTTTGGCGATGTTTTCTCTGTCAGCGATTAGTTTAAAGGCAACTTCAACTAAACGTCGCTAATTACGGCGCTAAAATTATTTAGCGCAATTTTTTGGCCATTTAGCAACATTTGTTTAATCACTAATTTGACTTATTCTGGTAGTGGAGCATGGCTATGCACGGATGATGTCAAATTATTGTATTTTTTTGAGGTACTTCGCCGATGATGATTTCATAATTTTGTTGCTTTATATTGCTAACATATTGTTGGTAGGTCAGAATGCCACCAGGATAGCAGAGGTGAAGAACCAACTGGACGCGGCCTTCTCTATGAAGTATTTGGGCACAGCGAAGACTATTCTTGGGATGGAGATCAGCCGAGAAAGAGAGAGAGAGAGAGAGTCCAAGTTGTTACCTTGTCCCAAAAGAAGTACATTTACAGGGTACTTCAGCATTTAGGGATGGACGTGTCGAAGAAAGTGAGTAACCCCCTTGCGGCTCACCTTAAGTTCCCTGAGGAGCAGTGTCCATCTACCGAGGACGAGAAGGAGATATGGAGCGAGTTTCATATGTCTCAACCGTGGGGAGTCTTATGTATGCTATGGTATATTCGAGGCCAGATATTGCTCACGCAGTCGGCACAGTTAGCAGGTACACTTCCAATCCTGGAAGGGTACATTGGAGTGGGGTCAAGTGAATTCTACGATATCTTCAGGGTACTGCTGATTGGAGATTTTCATTTGGTGGTGACGAGCCGAAGTTGGTTGGATATACCGACCGCTGATATGGCTGGAGATGTAGAGACGAGACGATCGACTTCGAGCTATGTGATGATGTTTGCTGGTGGAGCAGTATCATGGCAGTACCATTTACAGAAGTGTGTTGCCTTATCGACGACAGAGGCAGAATACATTGCGGCGAAGGAGGCTTGCAAGGAGTTGTTGTGTATGAAGAAGCTGTAGCAGAAAATTGGACTAAAGCAGGAGCAGTATCCTTTGCTTTGCGTTAGTCAGAGTGTTACTCACCTTGTGAAGAACCAAATATTTCATAGTCGGTCAAAGCACATTGATACCCGGTATCATTGGATTCGAGATGTGGTTGACAAGAAGAAAGCGGCACTTGAGAAGGTTCATACAGATGACAACGAAGCAGATATATTGGAGTGGGTGGGGTTCCCAATCTATGTAAAAAATACCCCAGAGTAGAATTGAGTATTTCTACATATAATATGAATACCTCAATTTATTTGGATTTTATATTTCTAAATATAATATGAATATCTGTCACTACCACATTTTCTAGGAAAGGGTATTTTGGTAATTTCCTATTTAAATAAATATTGTGCATGGTAAATAATTATTTGTTGTATTATTTAATTGTTGTTAGTTATTATTTAATTATTTTGGACTTATTTTAGTGGACCCAACTAGTTTAGTTTGGACCCATGGACCAACATGAATTAACTAGTTAGACTTGGCCCATTTAGAAAGCCCATAGTTAAGAAGATGGATTAAATTAATTAAATGATTAGACTAGAAGCTTCCTTCCTTAATTATTTCTTCATGAGAGGCCCCAAGGGGTACATTGGACATTTTACAATTGCTTGGGGGAGGGGCTATGGCCGGCCTATTAATGAGGGGAGGGAAATT
Organism: Iris macrosiphon; assembly: GCA_036927795.1. Taxonomy (NCBI): domain Eukaryota; kingdom Viridiplantae; phylum Streptophyta; class Magnoliopsida; order Asparagales; family Iridaceae; genus Iris; species Iris macrosiphon. Next base: position 160,886,250 of record JAYESA010000004.1, read on the forward strand.
CTCTCTCCTCACATTTCATTCCAAATCTAGATCTAGAATTTTCCCACTACCAAATTCCCTCCATTTCCAATCCAATTCCCTACCAAATTCATTCCAAATTCTTCCCAATTCACCATTAGAGAAGAAGAAAGCAAGGATCTAGAAGAAGGAAGCAAGGATCTACAAAGAGGAGCAAGGATCTACAATTTGGAAGCAAGTTCATCTCAATTGGAGGTTTCATTGGGAATCCATCTCCCAATAGGTATAATTCAGATTTTTTCCCATTTAAATAGCTTCTAAATCTGGGATTTAATCATGTAAAATCAACCTATATGTATGTACTACCCATAGGACTTTGTTTTGCGTTCATAGGAGACCCATGGAGAAAGTTATGGTGCTTTTTGTATCAATTTTGTTGGAATTCCGAATTTACATTTTGTTGTGTGTGTCAATTGATCCTATAGATCAATTGGACATGAGATTTGTGTTTGAGGCTAGTGTCGTGTCCATATTGGGATACTTGTGGTTCGTATCCCAACTATTTGGTGATACGTGTCATTTGGGGGTTTTCCTCCGACACGGGACTTTGAACATGTCGTATTTTGACACGGACACATAGATATACTTTTGACACTTTGATTTGTTCATAAATATTATTTGTGATTTGTTTGTGTCCTTCGGGGTATATTTGGTTGTGTGTTGGACTCGTGTCGCATGCGTATCCTAGATCTAGTGGGATACGGTGAGATACTCTCCAATTGTGTGTATTTTGCATAGATCTAATTAATTATGGTTCAATTCTTCATTTATAATTAGTAAATATATATGGATATTATATATTTATTTTGTGTATTTATTATAGTAATTATTGTAGCATAGATCTATATTTTGTGTGTGCTAATATAATGTACAATATAATATGTAGCTTTCTTGCATGCAAATATATATGTTACTACTTGTTAAATAATATAATTTATACATAAAATATTTTATAAAATATATTTATGTGTTTGATTGTGTAATTGTATTATTTATAATTATTATGAACTTATTGTATATTAATGTATATATTTTAGGTGTGCTTCTAGCCATATAAAATATGTACATTAATATGTACATGAGTTTGTAACAATTGGTATTTAATTATAAGTGTAGATGTGTATATATATAAGTATATAATTATTAGTTATTTAATTATATTGTATTGTGATTTTAATGTATATATTATATAATGTATTTGTATATATTTATATGTATATATATATGTGTTTTGTGAGGTATAATAATTGTTATAATATAGTATTTTAATTATATGAATATTGGGTTGTATATATATATTTTTAAGGTATATATTAATTGTATTATTAGTATACTTTGTGTGAGTTTCTTTTGGAATCTAATTTGATTCCTAAATTGTTGTATTTTATTTTTATATTATTTTATGGATGTTTTGTGAGGTTGACTTTGGGTTTGACCATGTTTGGCTTTAGTGGACTTTAGAGTTGACCATAGTTGACTTTTGCCTTAGAATTGAGTTATTGACCTAGAAGTTGTCTAGTTTGACTTATTCTCTTTTCGGGACCTTGTTTTAATGTTGTATTCCATATCTAGGTCTTCGAGGCACCGAGTCAGACATTTGTGAGACTGTTCATTGGACTTCAGGCGAGTACATTCTCTGATAGTTTCTCATTTATGATATCCTCTATGTTCGTTGTATCTAGTGTAGATTTACATGTTCTCTTGACACTATTGTTACACGGATTGGTATATCCGGATCTCGTCATGAGATGTTATTCCTTGGTATATGGTGTATATGGTGCAAGTATTATTTCATTGGTTATCTTGTACATGTACAGACACCGATTTTCGGGAGGAGTCGCTCTCTTCTTGGGGAATCTTGTGCCATAACGTACCGTGGTTGGATCTATTATACCAGTCGGGGGTGGGGAGTATTTTAGTGTAGATATGTGATCATACCCTCCTTGTGCATGTCTTATTCCTTGTGAGTGTTGATCATACACCGCACGTATAATCAGCCAGGCCATTATACTCTTGTGCAAGTTCCCAAGCCGATCACATGTTAAAGCTAGTACTCACACACTTAGTCATTAGTATTCTTGTTCCATCAGCATATTGTTCATTATTGTATTTCTTTCCAGTACTTCCTTATTGTCTATACATTTCTTGTATCTATTTATGCATCTTGTTTATCCACAGCTATTTACTGTTACATAGTTTTTATCATTATTTGAGAACTGCTGTTAGGGTTGTACTCTGCTCCTTCCTCACTGGAAATATTTTTCCAGATAACACTGAGGAGTACCCTACCTACTATGGACCCCAGGATGTTGTGGGTTTAGATTCTGAGACCCTGGCTCAAGAGGGACTTATCCCAACTGAGACAGTTGACCCTGGAGTTGTAGCTTTATAGTTTTGTAGTATTCTTTTGTACTGGATTTGTCTCCAGCTTATTTCTGTTTTTCTTCAGACTCATTGATGTATTATTTTAGACTCATGAGTTGTATTGTGACTATTCTATTCTTTATCTGATTCGTGCTCATTCTATCTTAGTTCTGTGATTGAGTATTTTATCATTATTGGTGGTTCATTATATTAGATAGATTATCTAGACAGCGTTCTACCGCCGATTCTGCGGCGTAGGCTGGGCGTTGTTTCCGACTAGTACCCTTACACCGGGTGCGGGTCGTGACACGTTTTTGGTGGTGGCCCATGCAGGTCAAGCTTCACAAGTATGTGATGTCGTGGTAGTGCGACAACTTAGTTGTACTACTGCGAGCCTGCAATAGGATATAGGATATAGGATATAGGCTGAGATACTCAATCACATCTAGGAAAATTTTTTGATTCAACTATTCTCCTTTGATATTGATACTTGATCCCTTAAACTGTCCTTTCCTTGATGTCTTACATCTTGTGCCATATTGATTCTTTCTTTCGCTTTGTCTCAGGATGCCGCCTACGACTAGATCACAGCAAGGGAGAGCAGTTTCTGAGAGGTCTGCGACATCCCGAGGGCCTGCACCAGTCACTTCTCCGGTGATTGGAGTGTCAGCTGCTTTCGGAGGTCCACCACCTACTCAGAGGACTGTGCCAGCTGTATCTGAGGGGCTTCCACCTCCACCTCCTGTGCCAGCAGAGGCGTCACAGATGTTTACACTGTTTCGTGAGATGCTCGAGGCACAGAGGGCTCAGTCGGAGGCACATCAGAGGCAGACCGACGTTCTACGGCAGGGCATCGAGAGTGCTCATCAGCTTGCTCGTGCTGTAGTCGAGAGAGGAGTTCCGATCCAGCAACAGGTTGTTCCTCAAGTTGCTCAGCTTCGGCCAGGCAACATTCAGGACTTCAAGAAACTGGAGCCTAGGGTTTTCAAAGGGACGGAGGGCATCGTCTATGCTGATGATTGGCTCGAGGACATTGAGCGTCTTATGAGGGTGTCCCGTCTTTCTGAAGATCTGAAGGTTGAGGCGGTAGGACTTTAACTGTTCGACGTCGCTCGTACTTGGTTCAGGAATGAGCCGGTTCTGGTTGACGCAGGACAATCTTGGGAGGTATTCATGGACCTTTTCAAGAAGAAGTTTTTCGCTCGGATAGACAGGCTTGACTTGGGGAGACAATTTGAGAGTCTCATTCAGGGGAGCATGTCTGTGGAGGAATACGCTGCGGAGTTCGGTAGGCTGAGCCGATTTGCAGAGTATCTGGTGAGGGAGCCGGAGGTTCGAGCTATTCGTTTCCGAGAGGGTCTAAACTGGGAAGTGAAGATTCTCATTCCGTCTTTTTATGAGACATACTCGGAGATACTTGCGGAGGCACGCAAGGTTGAGCGGGATCTGGGTTTGAATACCAAGAGAGACCGTGATTCTTTTCTGGGGGCCAACGGCAGTGCAGTATCTGCCAAACGTCCTTATTTCCAGTCCAGACCTTTCCAGCAGCCACAGCAGAACCAGACTCCAGCTAGAGCGCCTTTTTACCAGGCACCTCAGCAGCAGAGACAGTTACAGCAAGCTCTATGCAACTTCTGCAAGAAGCCCGACCACATCTGGGAAGTTTGCAGAAAGAGGCTAGGAGTTTGTTTGTATTGTGGTACTGAAGGGCATCAATTGAGGGAGTGTCCTCGTCGTGCAGTTCAGGGAGCAGCTCCAGCTCCGAGGGCACAGACGAGACCACCTGCAGCACAACCGAGGGGACCGCTTCCGACACAGCAGCAGCGTTTTGTCCAGCATCAGCAGGGAGGTGCTCGGCAGGGACGAGCGTTTGCTATGACCGTCGAAGAGGAGGAACCCACCGGAGATGTCATCGCAGGTTCTATTCTTCTTGATTCCATTCCAGCTTTAGCTTTGTTTGATAGTGGTGCTTTTCATAGTTTTGTATCTGTTTCTTTTGCTCTAAAGCATGGTTTGGTAGCTAAGTCTTTGCTTAGAACTTGCAAGATCATGACCGGGGGAGGCATTATCCTGGTTAATGATATTTGCAAGGATCGGAGAGTTACTCTGGGAGGCCGGGAGTTGAGTGCGTGTCTACTTGTAATGCCACTTCCGAGCTACGACATTGTACTCGGGATGGATTGGTTGAGTAGGCACCGTGCTAGCATAGATTGTAGAGGAGGTAGAGTTTTGTTTGGTTCGCCAGGAGAGCCAGAGTTCGAGTTTGCTAGAGGAGCTGCAGAGCAGGGAGAAGGCATTATTTGTGGAGCTATGGTGGAAGACAAGGAGTTGCCGCATCCGTTGATAGCAGAATTCTTGGATGTGTTTCCTGAGGAATTGCCAGGATTGCCGCCAGATCGAGATGTTGAATTTTCTATAGACTTGGTGCCAGGTGCAGAACCAATTTCGCAGCATGTCTATAGAGTAAACAACAGCGAGCTGGTCGAGTTGAAGAAGCAGGTGGACGAATTGCAGGATAAGGGGTTTATTAGATCGAGTTCTTCACCATGGGGAGCCCCGGTATTGTTTGTACCGAAGAAAGATGGATCGGTGCGTATGTGCATTGATTACAGGGCTTTGAATAATCTTACTATCAAGAATAAGTATCCTTTGCCACGGATTGATGATCTGTTTGATCAGTTGAGTGGTGCGAAGGTATTTTCTAAGATAGATTTGAGATCAGGCTACCATCAGGTGAAGGTGAAGCCGGAGGACATACCGAAGACTGATTTTAGAACTCGGTATGGTCAGTACGAGTTTATGGTGATGCCGTTTGGTTTGACTAATGCACCGGCGGTATTTATGAACTTGATGAACAAGGTGTTCCACCAGTACCTTGACAAGTTCGTGGTGGTGTTCATCGACGACATACTCATATACTCGAAGACACCGGAGGAGCATGAGGAGCATTTGAGGATTGTGTTGGATGTGCTGAGGAAGGAGAAGTTGTATGGGAAGTTGTCCAAATGTGAGTTTTTCTTGGACAAGGTGGAATTCTTGGGGCATATTGTGACTGGTGATGGTATTTCAGTGGATCCGAAGAAGATTTCAGCAGTGGAATCTTGGAAGACTCCGAGTTCGGTAGCAGAGATCAGGAGTTTCTTGGGATTGGCAGGCTACTACAGGAAGTTTGTGCAAGATTTTTCGAGGATTGCCGAGCCGATGACCAGACTCACAAGGAAGGATGTGGAGTTTGTTTGGACGGAGGATTGCCAGGCTGCTTTTGAGGAGTTGAAGAAGAGGTTGACGTCTGCTCCTATTTTGACGTTGCCATCAGGGTCCGGAGGTTTCACTATTTATAGTGATGCATCGGGGAAGGGTTTAGGTTGTGTTCTTCAGCAGCATGGGAAAGTGATTGCCTATGCATCCAGGCAATTGCGTCCTCATGAAAAGAACTATCCTACCCATGATTTGGAGTTGGCAGCCGTCATTTTCGCTCTGAAGTTGTGGAAACATTATTTGTACGGAGAGCGTGTGGAGATCTTCACAGACCACAAAAGCTTGAAGTACGTTTTCACACAGAAGGAGTTGAACATGAGGCAGCGTCGGTGGTTGGAACTGATGAAGGATTTTGATATCTATTTGCAATATCATCCTGGGAAAGCCAATGTAGTTGCCGATGCTTTGAGCAGGTATCCGGTAGCTATGTTCTTGACGCAGGATCGATATTTGTTGGAGGACTTGGAGAGCTTGGGCATTGAGGTGAATGTTCCTGGTGGTGCTATGCAGATGTGGGGATTGCAGATACATTCAGATTTGATGGATCGGATCAAGGCAGCACAGTATGATGATGTATCCTTGAGGAGTATCAGAGCTCAGGTGAGAGCAGGATTGGAGGATGATTTCACTATTGTAGAGGATGGATCTTTGAGGCATGGAGTTAGATTGTGTGTGCCTAGTGGGGAGTTGCGTGAGGAGGTGTTCCAGGAAGCGCATCGCTCTCAGTATTCCATACATCCAGGTGCTAACAAGATGTATCGGGATATGCGAGAGAGTGTGTGGTGGTATGGCATGAAGTGGGAAGTGGCACAGTTTGTATCCAGATGCTTAGTGTGCCAGCAGGTGAAAGCCGAGAGGCAGAGGCCAGGAGGTTTACTTCAGCCATTACCCATTCCAGAGTGGAAGTGGGAACACATTACTATAGATTTTGTGTCCGGACTTCCACGATCTCCAGGAGGGAAAGACGCGATTTGGGTCATTGTTGATAGGTTGACCAAGTCGGCCCACTTTTTGCCTTTCAAGGTGGGTTTGTCTACGGAGAAGCTGGCAGAGATGTATGTGAGGCAGATCGTTAGGATACATGGAGTTCCCGTCAGCATAGTCTCAGATAGGGATAGTCGTTTCACTTCTCATTTCTGGAGGAGTTTGCAGGAGAGTTTGGGCACTCAGCTCAAGTTCAGTACTGCATATCATCCCCAGACAGATGGGCAGTCAGAGAGGACTATTCAGACTCTCGAGGATATGTTGCGCACTTGTGTACTAGATTTCGGGGGTTCTTGGGAGGACCATCTCCATTTGGTAGAGTTTGCTTACAACAACAGTTACCAGGCCAGTATAGAGATGTCACATTTTGAAGCTCTATATGGTCGGAGGTGTCGTACTCCTTTGTCTTGGGACGATGTTGGAGAGAGAGTTTTGCTTGGGCCAGAGATGGTTGTGGATGCAGCAGAGAAGGTTCAGTTGATCAGAGACAGACTTCGAGTGGCGCAGGACAGACAGCGGCATTGGGCCGATAGCCATCGGAGACCTTTGGAGTTCGAGGTATAGTTTAGATTTTTGTTTGTTCTTGGTTGTTTGTTATAGATTAAGTTCTTAAGGTGGTGTTTTGTTCTAGGTGGGTGGTTTGGTGTTTCTGAGGATTTCTCCGACACGAGGCACGATTCGCTTCGGTGGAGGCGGAAAGCTTAGTCCGCGATTCATTGGACCTTTCACTATTCTAGAGAGGGTCGGTGCAGTTGCTTATAGACTAGACTTGCCACCTGCATTAGAGGGAGTGCATAATGTGTTTCATGTGTCGCAGTTGAGACGATACGTGGCAGATCCTAGTCATGTATTGGATCACTTAGAGATAGAGGTGGGCCCTACTCTTAGCTATCCAGAGCAGCCAGTTGGGATTCTGGATCAGAGAGAGAAGGTGCTGAGGAACCAGACTATTCCTTTGGTGCACGTCGCATGGAGGCATCACTCTCCGGGGGAGTCTACCTGGGAGAGAGAGGATGAAATGCGAGAGCGTTATCCATATTTGTTTGTACCTTGAGGTATGTTATTTTCTAGTTATGTTCTGTTCATTGTTATGTTCTGTTTATTAGTTAGTTGTGATTCTTTAGTTATGTTCTGTGATTTTCTGGGGGTAGTTTTCGTCTTTGAATTTTGAGGACGAAATTATTTTAAGGAGGGTAGACTTGTCACTACCACATTTTCTAGGAAAGGGTATTTTGGTAATTTCCTATTTAAATAAATATTGTGCATGGTAAATAATTATTTGTTGTATTATTTAATTGTTGTTAGTTATTATTTAATTATTTTGGACTTATTTTAGTGGACCCAACTAGTTTAGTTTGGACCCATGGACCAACATGAATTAACTAGTTAGACTTGGCCCATTTAGAAAGCCCATAGTTAAGGAGATGGATTAAATTAATTAAATGATTAGACTAGAAGCTTCATTCCTTAATTATTTCTTCATGAGAGGCCCCAAGGGGTACATTGGACATTTTACAATTGCTTGGGGGAGGGGCTATGGCCGGCCTATTAATGAGGGGGGAAAATTCTCTCTCCTCTCATTTCATTCCAAATCTAGATCTAGAATTTTTCCACTACCAAATTTCCTCCATTCCCAATCCAATTCCCTACCAAATTCATTCTAAATTCTTCCCAATTCACCATTAGAGAAGAAGAAAGCAAGGATCTAGAAGAAGGAAGCAAGGATCTACAAAGAGGAGCAATGATCTACAATTTGGAAGCAAGTTCATCTCAATTGGAGATTTCATTGGGAATCCATCTCCCAATAGGTATAATTCAGATTTTTTCGCATTTAAATAGCTTCTAAATCTGGGATTTAATCATGTAAAATCAACCTATATGTATGTACTACCCATAGGACTTTGTTTTGTGTTCATAGGAGACCCATGGAGAAAGTTATGGTGCTTTTTGTATCAATTTTGTTGGAATTCCGAATTTACATTTTGTTGTGTGTGTCAATTGATCCTATAGATCAATTGGACATGAGATTTGTGTTTGAGAATTGTGTCGTGTCCATATTGGGATACTTGTGGTTCGTATCCCAACTATTTGGTGATACGTGTCATTTGGGGGTTTTCCTCCGACACGGGGCTTTGAACATGTCGTATTTTGACACGGACACATAGATCTACTTTTGACACTTTGATTTGTTCATAAATATTATTTGTGATTTGTTTGTGTCCTTCGGGGTGCATTTGGTTGTGTGTTGGACTCGTGTCGCATGCGTATCCTAGATCTAGTGGGATACGGTGAGATACTCTCCAATTGTGTGTATTTTGCATAGATCTAATTAATTATGGTTCAATTCTTCATTTATAATTAGTAAATATATATGGATATTATATATTTATTTTGTGTATTTATTATAGTAATTATTGTAGCATAGATCTATATTTTGTGTGTGCTAATATAATGTACAATATAATATGTAGCTTTCTTGCATGCAAATATATATGTTACTACTTGTTAAATAATATAATTTATACATAAAATATTTTATAAAATATATTTATGTGTTTGATTGTGTAATTGTATTATTTATAATTATTATGAACTTATTGTATATTAATGTATATATTTTAGGTGTGCTTCTAGCCATATAAAATATGTACATTAATATGTACATGAGTTTGTAACAATTGGTATTTAATTATAAGTGTAGATGTGTATATATATAAGTATATAATTATTAGTTATTTAATTATATTGTATTGTGATTTTAATGTATATATTATATAATGTATTTTTATATATTTATATGTATATATATATGTGTTTTGTGAGGTATAATAATTGTTATAATATAGTATTTTAATTATATGAATATTGGGTTGTATATATATATTTTTAAGGTATATATTAATTGTATTATTAGTATACTTGTGTGAGTTTCTTTTGGAATCTAATTTGATTCCTAAATTGTTGTATTTTATTTTTATATTATTTTATGGATGTTTTGTGAGGTTGACTTTGGGTTTGACCATGTTTGGCTTTAGTGGACTTTAGAGTTGACCATAGTTGACTTTTGCCTTAGAATTGAGTTATTGACCTAGAAGTTGTCTAGTTTGACTTGTTCTCTTTCCGGGACCTTGTTTTAATGTTGTATTCCATATCTAGGTCTTCGAGGCACCGAGTCAGACATTTGTGAGACTGTTCATTGGACTTCAGGCGAGTACATTCTCTGATAGTTTCTCATTTATGATATCCTCTATGTTCGTTGTATCTAGTGTAGATTTACATGTTCTCTTGACACTATTGTTACACGGATTGGTATATCCGGATCTCGTCATGAGATGTTATTCCTTGGTATATGGTGTATATGGTGCAAGTATTGTTTCATTGGTTATCTTGTACATGTACAGACACCGATTTTCGGGAGGAGTCGCTCTCTTCTTGGGGAATCTCGTGCCATAACGTACCGTGGTTGGATCTATTATACCAGTCGGGGGTGGAGAGTATTTTAGTGTAGATATGTGATCATACCCTCCTTGTGCATGTCTTATTCCTTGTGAGTGTTGATCATACACCGCACGTATAATCAGCCAGGCCATTATACTCTTGTGCAAGTTCCCAAGCCGATCACATGTTAAAGCTAGTACTCACACACTTAGTCATTAGTATTCTTGTTCCATCAGCATATTGTTCATTATTGTATTTCTTTCCAGTACTTCCTTATTGTCTATTTATGCATCTTGTTTATCCACAGCTATTTACTGTTACATAGTTTTTATCATTATTTGAGAACTGCTGTTAGGGTTGTACTCTGCTCCTTCCTGACTGGAAATATTTTTCCAGATGACACTGAGGAGTACCCTACCTACTATGGACCCCAGAATGTTGTGGGTTTAGATTCTGAGACCCTGGCTCAAGAGGGACTTATCCCAACTGAGACAGTTGACCCTGGAGTTGTAGCTTTATAGTTTTGTAGTATTCTTTTGTACTGGATTTGTCTCCAGCTTATTTCTGTTTTTCTTCAGACTCATTGATGTATTATTTTAGACTCATGAGTTGTATTGTGACTATTCTATTCTTTATCTGATTCGTGCTCATTCTATCTTAGTTCTGTGATTGAGTATTTTATCATTATTGGTGGTTCATTATATTAGATAGATTATCTAGACAGCGTTCTACCGCCGATTCTGCGGCGTAGGCTGGGCGTTGTTTCCGACTAGTACCCTTACACCGGGTGCGGGTCGTGCAATATCTCAATGGATTTGGATTGTATATTCCTACATATAATAGAAATATGTCAATGGATTTGGATTTGGATTGGATATTCCTATCTATAATATGAATGCTAGTTGTGGGTTTGAGGCTATATATAGGTGTCTCCTGGTCCTAAAATATATATCTCTCTCTAAAAAAAAAAGACATAGAAACAAGAGAGAAAAGGAGGCAATAGTGTTATTGCAACATTGGAGAGGAGAAAGAAAGATTGGAGGTCGTTTCGAATAAGGAGATCAGTTTTGGGTATTTCTCGTTGTCTTTCTTTTTCATGGTTATAGTCTATTTTCTGTTCCAAAAGAGTCGTGGTGATCCGTTTAGATCGGTGAGAAGTTTGTAAGGAGTCAGTATATTTCTTATTCCATTAGTGGAGGCATTTCAGAGTTGGACTCCGATCATCGCGTGATTTTTTCCGCAAAGATTTTCCACGTCAAAAATTTCTGCGTCTGCGCTTTTTTTTTGGCATTTTTGGTTTGTACGTTTTGCTCGGTTCTCTCGCAGGTACCCTCTGGTTTGGGGAACAGTTTTCGTACTTTCGTTCCCAACAAATACTAGATTATTATCTCTTCCTGGAGAAGGCAATCTTGTTGAATCTTACTCATTGGTTATATACAAATTGATACAAAATGAGGTCTACTGATAATCTGCTGCATATATTAAATACAATGTTTCAGATGGTAATTCTCAGATGTTTTAATATCTGAACTCGCTATGATAAGATTTATATTTGACTGTAAATTTGTTCTGATAGATGTAGTTGGGTAATCCCGAAACTTCTGATGGTCAACACTGGCAAGGTACGGTGGATTATGCGTGGAGCCATGTGGTTATTTCTGATTTCTACAACTTCGACACATGGAACAACAAAAAGTGCGGAGATGTTGTAGATGAACTCCTTAAACAATACTAGTTCATTGATATCTATAGCTTGTATACTTCGGTCTGCATTCGAAGCTCGACATATTTGGATGAGGGAATGAAACAAGTCATGTTCAAATCTAGTTCCAACATGGTGAGAAATCTAAACAATACTGCAGTGATAATATTTGATACTTGTCCTTGTGCCGCAATAAAAGTCTTTTGTATAATATAATTCGAGAATCTTTCATTGTTGTTACTCTTGTCTACTTTTGTTCTATTTAAGCAAATTGAACCTTATCAAGGAAATAATGTATACATGTAGAATCCCCTATAATTGGCGTGAAAATATTGTCTGTTGGTATACCTGTATATTTTATGTATTATCAGCCCCTCAGGAGTTGATAAAATCTGGTAGAAGGTTTCAGTAAGCTTGTTTTCTCGGAGAATACAAGAGATGCGTGGGGATAAGCAGTGACATAGATGCATAAAGGCATTTTCAAATGACAGGATAAAAGGCTTGTTTTTTATATATGGGTGTTTTAAAGAGATGAATATATGTTTTCATAAAATGGCCTGCTATGTTATTGTACCATCAAAAGGGAATCTGTTATTTCATAAAGGAATTTTCACACGTGGTGTAAAAGTATTTAATGTATTATGGGTTAAAATACTCGTACTACCTATGGTCTGCTAACAAAGCCTGCTCTCAAGTGTCTATATCTTTAATTATAAATTGTTTAACCTTAGTTCACATCAATATCAGTGTGTCTATTTTTAGGCAATGTTGTGGCTACAAACACTCTCACCAACTTCACGGGCACCTCATTCATGCTCTACCTCCTTGGGGGTTTCATCGTCGACACTTTCATTGGCCACAATTAACCTTCTTTTTTGCCACTCCCTCTACTAGGTATCTCACGGTGGCCATCTCCACCGCTACCCAATCCTCTGTAAGTAAACTTGACTACAATTCTTCCACTAAACTTTGTAAGTACACTAGACTACAATTCTTCTACTAAACATTAATTTGTCTCTAAGGGATAGGTATATAGAGGTTCAGAAACACAGTTTTGTCAAAACAGTTTTGTGAGGGAATTGTTAACACAAAGTTCTCATTGTGTTCTATGTACCCTAGGTTACATGGGCACGACAAATGGTCTTTGTACTTTCCATTTTGAATAGTGCATAAACTAGCCTTTTTTTCATCTTGTTGGTATATTAGAATGTATTAGAAAGTTCTAGGTAAGATGGAGGGTTGTAAGATATATATATATAGCCAAGAAATTATATAATGAAATAATTCCAAATATTCTACATGGTATCAGAATCCAAACCTTAGCCGCCACAAACCCTAACCGCCAAACCCTAGCTGCCACCACCGCCGCCGCACCGCTCGTCCACCGTCGCCGACGTTGCCGCCGCCACCGTCGCCGCTGCCGCACCACCGCCACCGCAAAACCCTAGCCCGCAGGAGCCTTCTGCCGCGGTTCCCGACGTCTCCCGCGGATCGTTTCGGACATTGACATCGAAGGCCTAGATCAGATGGGGGAGAGGCATGATTGGGTCTAGGAGAGGACGAAGAGAACGAACGTGAATCATGGGACGGGTGTTAGACGATCGGAGAAGAGGAGGAACGATGGAGGAGATCATCAAGAAGTTGGACCCTGTAGAGGTCGCAATGTTGATTAAGCTGATGAAACTGTCGGCTGGTGAGAGCGCGACACGAACACCGGCAAAGTTGGAGCTTTCCTCCATCGACCTGAAGCTTGATGGACCGACCACCTACCTGAGTTGGTCACGACGGGTGAGGAGAACCCTGGCAGGGAAGAACCTGGAGGGTTTCTTGTCAGGAGAGAAGACAGAGCCAGATGAGGGCTCGGCAGGACGCGACGAGTGGAAGACCACTCCAAAATTTTCTTCTTTCCCCCCACCTGCGTGACCCAACCCCTTGCCGACGACCCCCACTGCTGACCTCCGCCGCCAACCGTGCTCCCCCTCTGACCCTAGGCACCCCCTCATCCTCCTCCTCTCCGGTCTCCTCCTCTCCGGTCTCCTCCTCCTCCTCCTCCTCCACCGAGCCCCTTCCCCTCCTCTCCATGCTCTTCTTCTCCGAGCTCCTCCTTATCATCGAAGTCCTCCTCCTCTCCGGACACCCCTCCTCGATCAACTCCCTCCTCTCCGGCCACTCATTCCATAGGTAAATCCTAATCCTAACTCGGACACACACACACAGACAGACACTAACACTAACCCAAACTCAGATACGCGGACACACTAACACGCATACTCTAACCCTAACACGGATACGAGCATACACACACACACATGTTTGTATCATGTCATCTCATGATACATATGGTAAAATTGTAGTATACATGGATATGAAATATTAGAACACGATATTAAGGATAAGGTTTTAAGCATTTTATCGGACATGGACACACGCATACATTGGTTATCAATCATACATGATTATTGTTTTCCATTTAAATAAAAAAGAAGAACTAAGAGAACTTGATTTGATTAATAAACTAGAGAGTACAGAGAAGAGTCCTAAGAGACAATCAATGTACAAATTTATTTTGATCTGGGGAATGACGATGGAGGGTTAGGAGTGTAGCAACTATCTTTACTCCATGGACGATCCGAACGCAAAAGTATCTCTCCTTGATTTTAGTGTGAATCCGAAGATTGCCAGCCCGTCTTTTGGTTTTGTCTCTCTCTGAAGCATAAAAAGTCGACCTTTAGAACGTTCCAGTTGCTCCTATTTATAGCCATCGTGCTTATGGGCTATGGGTGCCTCATATACCTCTGTTTGGTGGCCGCATAAGGCTCCTTTAACATAATGTGGTTGCAACTATTGCCGCATATTGTGGGCAAGCTGCCACGTGGGTTTGGTTAAAATTTTCTGTTTGAAGAGATCTCGGGACTGTTGTATACATAACTCGGTTAATTAGACACTTGGTAAACACTAACTGTGTGAGAAATCATCTTCGGTGGTAACAAAAAAATTTATGAGTCGAGAGCCGCATACTGTTTTAGTCGTATAGAAACTCTCGTTTGGCCTTGGTCGGAATAACCCTCTGGCCGTATGTGGACGAGGCCGCATGGATCTTGAAGCCGCATACGTAGGACACGTGTCATGACCCGTCTGTTAAGGCAATTAATGCACTGAGGTGACTTATTATCTCTTCCTGAGCCGTCATCTACACGGATTTTGAAGCATCTCAAGATGACGAGTGAGGTGTCAGATCTTCTGACAGACATCAAAATCAGTGTCAGGCAGTTTATGCGACCACCCTGCTCTGTGGTCGTTTGGGCTGCATATAGTATACTTTACAGCTTCTCTACGACTTGGTTGATCAGGCCGCATGTGGCTTCTCTACGACTTAATTGTTTAGGCCGCATGAAGGATATTATGCGGCTTGGGTCTGGCCATATCTATCATATTTTATGCGGCATGAGCTCTATGTGGCCTATTGTATTTTTATGCTTCTATAAGACGCCCTTCAAAGTTTTCAAAATGACAAGTTTGGAATACTTTGAATAAGAAGCATGGTCGAGCACTTTTGGTCGCATCAGAGTGATGTGCCGCATAACCATGTTGTCGCGTGACTCTGTGTTGTCGTCTAGCAAGTTCTGCCAAGCTATCAAGTCATTAATTGAGTCGATTTGGTTCGATCTCCTAGGAGATCTCTTGGGGTTCTGCGCCGTCAGGGGATAAAGTGGCCCAATAATCAAAGAGTTACCGTCATTCGTGGCTGTTACTAGGATCGAGACAAATCAAGATCTCAACAGCCATCACCTCATCTTTAGCCGTATGCTGCCGTTTATATATATGGGGTCAGATAGGAGAGAGAAAATCCTTTCCTTCTCTCATCCTCTTCTTTTTACTCTTTTTCTGTCATGGCTCCCAAAGTCGTTCCTTCCGCCGCCGCTGCTGCCATGGGTAAGGACAAGGTCAAGGCCAGCAAGAGGAAGGGTCGCACCGATGCAGCGGACCCTCTGCTATTCCCTGCCGACGTTCAGCGGCTTATCAAGGGTAGGTTGTCGGGGAAAATGAGTGAAGTCCTGAACACAGAGACACATTTTCACCGTTGGATGCATGGATTCGTCTATGCGCCAGCCTCTCACTGCTGCATGGTTAGTTCGGCCGTACGGGAACTCGATTGCATGACTACCTCTGCCGCATAACTGACCAAGCCGCTTGACCCATCATACAACATAGTTTATTCGGCCGCATGGGTGACTATGCCACATGTATACTACAACCGCATGTCTGTTCGACAGCATATGTACTTAGGCAACATATGATGATTTTGATGATCTGACCGTGTTCCTTTGTTTGATTTACAATAATATTGCCTAGTAAACCCTCTAGCAAGATGGTCCTTGGGCAGCACGTGCTACCTTTAAACATGAATATGAGGGAACTGGTTGCGACTGTCCAAAATCATATTGATAACGATATTCTGCCTGGGCAACAATAGAAGATTAGCAAGCAGAGTCCTTCCTTCCTGTTGAGCCAGATAAATGTAGGGGAGATCCATGTCGGGGATGGTAGCGACACTTTTAAGAAGCCGTACTTTTTGTTTGGCAATGCGTTAGAGTCTTCTCAGTCTAGCATAGGCACGACCAGAGAACTGGTCATTTATGTTTCGTGAGACGAAGTTGTCATTTCCCTTCTTTGAACGCTATCTCTCTTTATCAGACTTCAAGGTGATAATGGATCAATGGCGGATGGACTAAAACCTAACCCCTGAACCACAAGGAGCGCTCATCGGCAATATCCGGTGTTGTGCCAGAAAGAACAAGGGAGAGTTTATAGCACGAATGAGTCACCCTCGTACTCCCTACTGGGAATGAAGCCTGGTCTTGTTGGAAGTGAACTGGGGCAAAACGTCAGCATATATGCGGTGGACACCTTCCTTCATCGGGTCGCCAAGATGGAAACTTATCCACTGGGGCAACTGCGGACTCTCAAGTTGGGCTCATTATAACATTTTGTGGTGTCGTATGACCCAGTTTATTCTGAATAAGTTCGAGCGGGAGCTCAGGGTTTTAGACTTATTTTTTGCTGTGAAGGGCACCTGCTATGGTTTGCAGATGAACCGTCCCCTATTTGTTATCCTGATAGAGCTGTAAAATCTTCGTACGAAAACCTTTTTTACACCTGGCGGCGAGATAGGCCTGGCTTTGCATGAGATGTATGCCATCACAAAGCTTCCTTTGGACGACGAGCCCTACGAAGAGTATACCCCGAACAATAAAAAACTCGGAGAGTTAGAAACCAAGAACCCCGAGATCTTGGCGGTGTACCAGAAGCTTCTATGCCCCCACGACATTTGTTTGAGATCTTCGAAGAAGAGGAAGAAATATACTGAGGGGTCTTCTCCCCACATCATAACTTGGACTCGCTACCTCTTCCCGGAGCAGAAGGAGTCCAATAAGATTCATGTTCGGGCCCCACGGTCTAAGCAAGAAGTAGCCGATTCCATCCGGGAGCAGAGGGAACTTGCCCCTGAGGGTGAGGAAGGTGGAGGTTCCTTGGAGGAGGAGGATGAACCTGTTGACGAGTTGAGTGGCCTCGAGGAGGAGCTCAGTTACTTTTATATGGATACCTATAACTTGTCCTTGAAGGTCATGTGGGCAGGCTATCTGATGCTCTGGTTGTGCAATTGCGTAGTCCCGGACAGGTTTTGCACGATAGAGCGGATCAGTCGTACCCTCATTTTATCGAATGTAAACTTAGCCTTCGGCTACAAGCTGGCCCTTCTACCTGCCATGGTGAGCTGCATCCATTATGGCCTCCGTACCTTTGCTGCGAAGTTCAAAGATTACCCTGGTAGAGGTCACTTCAACTGAATTTAGCTTTCCTACCATTATTTGATGGGGTGGCTGCTCTTGCATCACAGTTCATTGATAAGCCCCGGGACTGATGATGACATAGTGGTTGTTGATGACCTGATTTGTAAGTATCGGCTGATAAAGTGGAGATGCGATACCATCCCTGCTACTATGAGGGAGCTCTCTTTCATGAATGGATGGACCTTCTTTACGTTTGAGCCAGAGTTTACTGACGACAAATAAAACGTCATTCACTATGATGACAGGCCTCAAAGTCTGTCTGGCAGGCTCTTTTGCTGGTTCCAAGCCATCCATCCCTCCCACCTGGTATACCAGAATAAGGCTGCTATTTTCGTGGAGCCCTACTTGCCCAGCCGTTTGCCCATGAATTTGGTTATGCTCAACACTTATTGGGCCACTCGAGTGCTACCCTCGGATACAATAGCAGCTTTCTTGATGGAGCCAGGGCCTAGAGTTACTATAATGCAACCAACACCAAAGTTTAGTTCCAATTGCCAATAGTTGGGGTCGTGCCAAGAATATTGTATACGGCGGCTAAGTATTATTGTATGACCAACGTCCTGAAGCCTAACTTTGACCCAGAGAGGAGTTACATCGAGGGCATCATGTTGATGACTCCCGAGGAAAAAGGCCGCAGAACGCCCAAAAAGGGTAAGGGGGTTGCTAGGCCCCTTCTTGTGGAGTTGGACACATCAATCGGTGAAGGGGAGACGACGTCTCCTTCTGATGATCCTCCGTTTGTGAAGCGCAAACTAAAGGCCGGGACCCAGCATGATTTTCATGACCCACACCCAGAAATTGGGCATGAGCCATGGGTACGTCCAGCCTACGTCGCAGCATCGGCGGTAGAACGCTGTCTAGGTCTCAAGGCTACCAAACATAACTCATAACCTGTCAATGATCTCAACTCCATAAGAAGGACAATGAATGCTATATTGATCAACAATTCATAATATACTCAATCACAAAAACTATATGAAGTAACTGGCACGATCAGATATAAGATAAGGAAGTACTGACATAAGTCAAGTACAACAACTAAAAAATACAACACAAGTCTGGAGTCTAACTGTCCAACATAATATTCTCAACAATAGTCTCAACATAGATACAATCCAAGTCTCAAGTTTTAGAATAAATAATACATAGATAAAACTGTCTAAACGATTGTAGGTGGTGTCTACACGACTGCAGGTGGTATCTCCTTTAAGGAGAGTGACTCCTCTAGGATCTCTGGTATGTAATCTCCCTCTACTCCTGGGCTATAGTGAGTAGGACAAAAGTCCTCAAGGTCCCCTGAAAAGATTATCCAATCAGGATTGGAGCGAAGCCCAAGAACTAAACAGCAGTTTTATTTATATTGACAAAACTATAAAAACAGTGTAAGGAAATACATGATGAAGATAAATACTGGAAATATGGAATACTGGAGAATATGCAATCAGCAATAGTACAACTAGCAATGAATAGAAATTAGAGAATGCTAGAATAAGTGAACTAAAAGTAAAGAAATAGAATTTTTAGCTAAGTGTTTGAAATATCAGTTTATTATATGATCGGCTTGGGACGAGATCAGGCTTGTTATATATGATTGGCTATGATACATGTGAGGTTAGGCTAACCATCTGGTTAGCTATGATGCGAGCAATAGTCAGGCTAATCATATATAACAGGCTATGAGGCATGTAAATGGTCAGGCTACACTCTACGTGATGTGTGGGGTGAGCTATGATGCATGTAAAGTGGGGTATAATCACATAATCTTGCTAATATTTTTCCGTTTCCAGCTAGCACGATGGATTCCAATTATGATTCCTCATGACATGTATCTATGATGCTAACCCGTGTATCCACAGTGTCAGAATCAAGTATACTCTACAACTAGAATCATAGAAATAATTAACATAATAAAAACTGTCAGAGAATGTACTCGCCTGTGGTCCTGACCAAGGAAAGGGGATTGATGTCCAAGGTAGGACCATAATGACCTAAATAAATGAAATATAAGTGTCAATTGGTGGTGTGGAATGATAATTGTTATTAACTAGGTTGAAAAGTGATTTCTAGGTCTAACTAGGTCGTTTTGATCCAACTAGGTGTTCTAAATCAAAACCTTGCTACATAAGGTTTTTTAAGTAATGCTAAGGTATTCTATTTTACACTAAGGTAATTAGTATATATTAGTTAGTATTAGTCTTATACTAGCTCATAATAAGTTATGCTAGCTATTTATATATCATATATGCATATTAACTCATATACCGATACTAGTTCGCAAAACCTTGGCATATCAATACCTTGCCCATACCCTCGTATCTTACTTAGGTATCCACTATGTCCATAGAACACTACTCACACTCAACTGGCACAGTTCAGGAACTCACTGCTACTTATATATCTTGATACCCACTTGCCTCTAATACTTATTATATCTCGATACCCATTAGATAACCAAATTGGCACCAAGTCTATAGATTCCTACTGAAGCATTAACCATCCAATGTTGCACACTATACACCATAGTGAACCTCGAAACCCGACTTCTCACTGACTTCCATCACTGATACTGAAATATTATGAGTGACACCACTATATAAACACACCTAAACAACTACTAGCCAACTCAAAACCAACAAGTCTGCACCACCCTTAACTGATACTTTATTCTAGTACACACACAGACCTCTAGCAAACTGCTCACTGGTCTGAAACCAAGCTTATATATGCAAAACACATAACACTCACTCACTACATTCACACTGATATATTAAAACTCAGTGTACATGCACATTATAAAACCCGACTGCACCCAACCAAGGCACAGTGGCTTCACTGATGCTCACTGAACAGGGACTTCACTGACCCATAAACATACTGATACTCTAAATATAGTTGAGTCTTATATATGGGAACTGATACTCCTTAACGACTCTAACACTGAATAGTGTACACTTGAGACTCAACCCAGGCCCTTGTATCACACGATTTTACTGCTGCACAAGGTTTGTGACTAACACCAACTACACTTGTGCACTCATGTGCATAAGACCTGCCTCATCAGCTAGCCCAAGCTCCTCTCCCTGCACTGATATAACATAGAGCCTCTGCTCAATGTGCAGCTGCATAATACAGTCCTACATAACTACCCTACTAAAACCAACATCAGGTAAATGCTATGTAGTAACTGATACTGGATTGATACTTGTATCAGTCCAAACATCTCACCCTTCCTTGACACAGGCACCCACAGTAACTCCCCTACACATCAGTCCATCCTTAACTTGGATATCTAATTCAAAACCTCAACTATAACTCTACTGTATGATACTAAGACACAATATGCTAACACTGATACGCTCTTTAACATAACTTCCACCTATGCACGTACTAAGAAATCACACACACACACTGATGCACAATGCCTGTGCTGGCCTTCACTCGACCTGCACTCATGGTTTACAAGCTCTGAACTCGGGTGTTGGCAGCACCTGCTGCTCATCTCGAGCACAACAACTAGCCGACCACCTCACCTATCCACAGTGTCACTAACCACTGCACACACACACTATGAAATACAAAACCCAATAATTCCTTGTTGCACAGCAGCCATGATCCTAAACTGGTATCAGTATATCATCCCACTGATACATTGGAAACCCAACCTCTACTAGTACCCATGTGAATTCCTTGTCTGCTATGGCTAGCACCCCTGTGCTTAGAGACATTACAAACTGCTGTCACGCCCCAGTCCCAAAAGTACCCCGGACCAGGCCACATGGCAATAGCCAGCTGTCACATCTCCGAGGATATCCCAATTTAATGGATCCAAATGAAGAGTGCTACGCTGTCCTAAATAGTAATATGTCTCATATATATCAGCAACAAGTAATCTAATCTCATCCACAATATAAACAACAAAAATGTACTGATAATAAATGCTAAAAAATAAACGCAAGTCTCAAAATATCATAGTACAACCAAGAAAGTCTGGTGGGGACAAACCCACTACTATGACAAAATAAAGTACTGAAATGATAGATAAAAGAGTAATGACTAGGGCATCGGCTAACTAGATAATGATGCTCCCAATCCTAGGCAGAAGGCCTACCAACTGATCACGAAAACTCTGACGGTAGCAACTCTAGCTCCTCGGCTGTAGCGTACCTCGTCTCCTGTCCTGGGCCGTACACTGTAGGGTAATATGCCTCGTCCAAATATGAAAAGGTGCCACGCCCTCAGAGGGACGTAACAAGATACATAGAAGCATGCCACATATATAAATACTGAATAAAATAAATAAAAGGTGTGCTAACCAATCTAAGTGAATGCAATATGAGGACAAAGCTGGTACGTATGGGTTGGTGTAGGCATATAACGTCCAACAGTGCGAAGAGAGTGGCATCAGTACAGTATATCGTCTATAGCGCTCCGAAGAACGTGCATCAGTATAGTATATCGTCCATGTCGCTCCGAAGAATGTGGCATCAGTGTAAGGAAGTCATTGGATCCGTGGCTCCACCGAAATCACGGCTCTAATGTGTGTACCCGATATGCCTACTAGTTGTCCTCCCCGCCCAATATAAATACACAAGCCGAATACTCGTTGTGCATACCACGCATCTATATGCTAAGTCTCTACTAATACAAATCCTAAATTACGTACTATCCGTGATGCATGTCACACGCACCGATAGCTAGTCGGGTAAGCAAACCCATATTCCAATATGAATTTGTCACTGTGAAACGTGTAAAAGTGTCAGTCTCGGACGATGTCATAGTATCCTCCAATGGGGTGAGTCTGCTAATGACTAGGCCAAGTACACTAATCATCGACGCAACCGTCGACTGCACCAGAGTCAATCTCGGACGCACACAGTCATATGAAATAAAGCAATAAGAATCATACAACATATGAAATATTTAAATTAGACAGTAAATATGGCAAGGTATCTTGCCTGGGTCCTCAAGCTATGAATGCCAAAAGCCGGTTCCTATAGTGTCTCCTGGCTGATCCAATGATCCTAAACACACAATATAATATAGAAATACTGACATCAGGCACTAAGAAATGCATACACACAACTTATGACGCTACTCTTAGGTACTGACACAAGATAACGGCTGGTCGACTATAGTGGCGCGCGTACAAGTAGCTAGGATGCACGCTTGCACTGTCCTCAGTCACCGTGTACCTCACGACAATAATTTACTAAGTTATGGTTTTACGACACTATATTACGTCTTGTTGAATTACACGTCATTAATTCCCATGTTAAGTGTATTAGGTCTATGTCTACGTTTTTAGGTGGAATCCAAGTTCTTTATACCATTCTTATTATTGGGAATAATTATCATCCATTAATTACTATTTAAATCTAATTAACATACATACCCACATATAGGGTTCCATATAAATTGTGTGTCCACGTAACGACACGCGACACAAACTCGACGACACGATGATACACTATTCATGATACAATGGAGAAAGAGGCCAAACAAGGGTTACCTATTCGAGGATAAACGTGGGGGTCTGTGCTCGAATTCTGGCCATCCTCCGGCGAGGGGTGGCGCTCCGGCATCGTCCAGCGAAAAGCAAAGCAGCAGCGGCAATGACCGTAATCCGCAGCAGTGGCAGCAGCGGCCTAGGAAGCGGCGGTTGATGGGCTGGGATGGTAGTGTGATGGCGGTCGATCGTTGGGAGGGTGGTTCTTCGCCTGATAGTGGTGGTTGGTGGCGCTGTAGGGGTGGTCAGGCTGGGAGCAGTCGAGTTCGGGTTAGGCGGAGTAGATGCTGGCGATGGGAGTGGTGATGGTATGTTGATGATGGTGAGGATGAAGGCGGTTGCAGGCGGCTGGGTGGTGGTCCGGCGTCGAGGGGGTGGCGGACTGAGGTGCTGTGGGTCGTCCGGTCGGTGGTGGGGTAATGGGTACTCGGTGAGGTGAAGGAGTCGTCTAGGTTATGGAGGTGGTGATGGTTTTTATGTTCTAGGGTTTCCTAGTGAAAAGAATTATATATATACATAGGTGATGGCATTTGTGGGCTGTCCTCGAGACATGCTCAATGGGGTGGGGCTGGTCCACATGAGATGGTGCAAGTGGGCTTCGTTAGGTCTTGTTTTGGGTAAAATTGGCCTTAAATTTAATTAGATTAATAAATGCAAGGTGTTCTTTTAATGAATATTATGTAGCTAAGATGAGACACAATAATGAGTATTTAAAGTTACACGATGGTCAGATGGGTATTCTGGCATGTCTAGGAAATGTTTGTGACATTGGGTTGAAGGTAATTGCTAGTGTGGCGTTCCCACCTCGAAGCAACGGTAAGGTGTATTAAGACATATGATTGATGTACATTAATCCTACTTGAATCTAAATTAATCCTAGTCTCTCGATTTAATTCAAATTAAACCCTAAATTGGTTGAGGGAGGTTACAATCTACCCTCCTTAGAGTATTTCGTCCTCGAAATTAAAACATACGCATGGTAAGAACTACTGACTAAAATTAAAATGCTACTACATACCCGGGCCTTCGAAGAGATGGGGATAACGCTATCGAATATCCTTCTCGCGCTCCCAGGTCGACTCGCCTGGTGCATGATGCCTCCATGCGACACGGACTAGGGGGATAGTCTGACCTCGTAGTACCTTCTCACTTCTGTCCAGAATCTCTACAGGCTCCTCTTGGTATGATAAACTCGGGCCGACTGTGATTTCTGAATGGTCAAGCACATGACTCGGATCTGGCATGTACCTCCTTAGCTAAGATACGTGGAAGACGTCATATACTCCTTCCAAAGTCTGTGGTAAGGCTAACCTGTAAGCGACCTCTCCGATGCGTTTTAACACATCGAATGGTCTGATGTACCTCAGACTCAGCTTTCCTCTGCCTCCAAATCTGATAGTCCCTCGAGTAGGTGAGATCTTTAGAAATACGTGATCTCTAACCTGGAACTCTAGGGGTCGTCGATGCGTATTTGCCCAATGCTTCTATCTGTCCTGTGCTGCTCGCAGGTGTCCTTAGATCTTCTTCACCTTCTCCACTATACGAACAACCAACTCTGGTCCGAGAATCTGTCTCTCGCCGATATTGCTCCAATATACTGGAGAACGACATTTCCTTCCATACAATGCCTCATAGGGAGCCATCTGGATGCTTGCTTGATAACTGTTGTTGAAGAAAAATCCGACTAAGTGTAAATGGTCTTCCCATGATCCTCCGAAATCTAGCATGCACGCTCTTAACATGTCTTCCAATATCTGAATGGTGCGCTCTGACTGGCCATCTGTCTGCGGGTGATACGATGTGCTAAACTTCAAGCGGGTACCGAGACTCTCTTGCATACTCCGCCAAAAGTAGGAGGTAAACCTCGTATCCCTGTCAGACACTATACTAACTGGTACTCTATGCAGTCGCACAATCTTCCTCATGTACATATCTGCTAAGACCTCCGTCGATTGCCCAACTCTGAAGGGTAAAAAGTGTGCGAACTTGGTGAGTCTATCCACGATTACCCATACTGTATTTTGACCACTAGGACTCCTCGAAAAGCCCGTAACAAAGTCCATAGTGATGTGCTCCCATTTTTACTTAGGTACAGGGAGCCATTGAAGTAATCCTGCAGATCTCTGATGCTCAGCCTTAACTTGCTAGCACACCAGGCACTTTGCCACAAAGCGGGCTATCTCTCTCTTCATGCCATGCCACCAGTAGTACTATCTCAAGTCTCTGTACATCTTCGTGCCTCCTGGATGAATAGAGTAGGTCGAACTGTGTGCCTCTGCCATCAACTCCTGACGAAGTTCTCCATTTGGAACATAGAGACGGTCTCCACATCTCAAAATTCCGTCTTCATGTATACGCAATCCTGTCTGTACTCCAGCCTCTGTCCCCTGTCGAAGCCTCTAAAATCTGGCATCTGTCGGTAATACATCCTTGATCCTCTCCACTAATGTCGATTGCAACTGAAAACTCGACAATTGTCCGTCTACTCCGGGCATAACGACTTCTATACCCATCTGCTCTAGATCTCTCAACAGATGTTGCTGTGTAGTTAAGAAAAAATGCCATAGGTCTCCTGCTCAACGTGTCAGCTACTACGTTGGCCTTTCCCGGATGGTACTACAGTTCAATCTCGAAGTCTGTCATTACCTCGAGCCAACGTCACTGCCTCTGGTTAAGGTCCTTCTGGGTGTAGACATACTTTAGGCTTTTGTGATCAGTGAATATCTCCACTCTTTCTCCATATAGGTAGTATCTCCAAAGCTTCAAGGCAAAGAACATTGCTGCAAGCTCCAAGTCGTGAGTGGGATAGTTCTTCTCATGGGTCCTTAATTGCCTAGAGGCATAGGCCACAACCTTTCCGTGCTGCATCAAGACACATCCTAATCCTTTCCCGGATGCATCGCTATAGATCACGAATCCTCCGGGTCCAGAAGGTATGGTCAAGATAGGTGCTGTAGTTAGACACTTCTTCAGCTCATCGAACGCTGTCTGACACTCCTCTATCCAAGTGAACTCTTGCTCCTTACGGGTCAAGCGGGTCATTGGTTCTGCGATCTTCGCGAAGTTCTCCACGATCCTCCGATAATATCCGGCAAGTCCTAGAAAACTCATCATCTCTGAGACATTGGTAGGGGTTGGCCATATCTCTACTGATGAAATCTTTGCCGGATCTACTGAAATACCATCTCCTGAGATAACGTGTCCTAGGAAAGTAATACGATCTAGGAGAAACTCACACTTGCTCAACTTGGCATAAAGCCTCTCTCTCCTTAGCGTCTCTAACACTAGTCTCAAGTGCTCTTCGTGCTCCTCGTGGATCTTCGAATACACCAAGATGTCGTCGATGAAGACTACCATGAATCGGTCTAGGTATTGGTGGAAGACTCTGTTCATCAAGTTCATAAATACAACAGGTGCATTCTTCAGTCCAAAAGGCATCACTAAGAATTCGTAGTGACCATAACGAGTCCTGAATGCTGTCTTTTGAATGTCTTCTCTTCTCACCTTCACTTGATGATAACCCGATCTCAAGTCTATCTTTGTGAACACCACTGCTCCTGTCAACTGGTCGAATAAATCATCAATCTGCGGCAGGGGGTACTTATTCTTGATGGTCAAAGAATTAAGGGCTCTGTAATCAATGCACATACGTACTATCCGATCCTTCTTAGGTACAAACAATACTGGTGCTCCCCATGGTGATGCACTAGGACGGATAAATCCTTTGCTCTACAACTCCTCTAATTGTAGCTTCAGTTCATCTAGTTCCTTCTTCGCTAATCGTATACATTAGAAGATACCGGTGCTGCTCTGGGTACTAGCCCAACAGTGAACTCCATGTCTCTATCTAGCGGTAAGCCGGGAAATTCTTCGGGAAAAATATCCTCAAATTCTGCAACTATCGGTGGAGGTACCATCTCTATAGACATGTAAAGTCCAGCTATCTTTCCTACTCCTTGTTCGATGGTCCCTCGCATGTACTCGAACTCCGGTTGATCTGGCGGTCTAAAAGTGACACTACCCTTCCGGCAGTTCAGTACGACATTATAATGGCATAACCAGTCCATGCCTAGCACATCATCAAAGTATGGCATGGACAATACCAATAATCGTGCTCTCATTTCTCTACCACATACAACTATCGAGCATGTTCTGATAGTGCTGGTAACCGGCACGATACCTCCTCCGGTAAGAATCTTCCAACTCTTAGGTAAGGGGGAAGTCGCTACTCTATGCATTGCTAAGAATCTAATTGATAGCGTAGCACCAGAATAAAACAATGTCGTCGCAGGTAATGATGCAACTAAAATGGTACCTGTAATAGCTTCCCCTTCTGTTTTCTCCTCCGTAGCTGCTAATACAAAGGCCTGTCCATGCCTCTGCCCTCCGGTCTGCTGTCGGGCTCGATCAAACTGTGCCTGCTGTGCGGCCAAGGGTGGTCCCCACTGAAATCCTCCTGGTGTTGGTGGACGTTGACCTCCTGGTGGGGGTAGTATCCTCGGAACTGGTGTTGCTGGTCTCTGTCCGGTCTACGGTGCTGCCTCTCTGTGCTGTGGGCAATCTCTGACAAGGTGCTGGCTTGCTCCACAAATCATGCATGTCCCCAGTCTCTTTCGGCAGTCCTTCTCGAAGTGACCTCTCCTACCACAGAAGTGGCAAGTCGGAAGTTCCTGGTGCGGGTAAGGTGCAGCCCTCTGCTGTTTCTGTGCTACGGGACGACGGATCGGTCCTCCTACTCTGGGCTGGCCTCTGGCTGGTGTGGTCGTGCTAGAACTTCCTGCTCCTCTGCCGATGGCCTCCTTTATTCTCGCCTCTACAAGAACTTCCTCATAAGAAATCCTCGCCTGTGTGGTGGTATACCTCTGTAGCTCGAAAGTAAGGCCGTGATGGAATCTCTGAGCCTTCTCTAGGTTATTGGGTATCAGGACGGCACCAAATATGCTAAGACGACTAAACTTTGCGTCATACGTGTCAACAGTCATATTCCCTTGTTCTAGATGTAGGAACTGGGAGTACAGGGCATTTCTGATTGTAGTTGGGAAATACTTCACATTGAACTACTCTAAGAACTGTTCCCAAGTCTGGTTCTTGCCTACACTACGCTCAATAAATCCTACCAGTGATGGGCGTTGCCTTTTAGTTAGGACCTCACTGCGGTCATCCAAAGGTCTGGATGCAGTTGTTAAGCCTCTAGTAACATCTCCGTGTTGGCAACCCAATCGAAGATCTGCTTTACAGTCTTATTGCCCGAAAAAGTATCTGGTCCAATCTGTCCGAACCATCGTACAGTGCCACCTGTCTGAGCTGGTGGAGGTGCTGGTACTGGTGCTGTAACAGGTGTCCTCTCGAGTACTGCCATCAAACTCTGTCTCAATGTCTCGGTCTGATGCCACTGTGCTTGCATAATAGTCTGAAAGAACTGAAGCATCTGTGGCTGTCCATCTAGTAGTGGCATCTGAGGTGGATAAGATGGAGGTGGTGGTAATGGAATCTCTGGCTGTGCAATAGGTGTCTCCTTAGATGTCGGCCTCTTAGTTTATGGCATCGATATAGCTCCTGAAGTCTGGCCCTCAAAATGCTGCATTGGGATCGTCTGGGAAGTCTGTCATTAGGGCTGCTGGGTAGGATCACCCTGAGAAGTCTCGTGCCAATGTATCAGCGGGGCCTGTAGTGGTTGTTGCCCTCCAGGTAGTCCCTTGGGTACCTTCTCTCTCTGGGTGGTGTCGGTTGGTACCACGGCACTGGGTGCTCCTCGTCCACTGTGCAAGTTCATCTTGCTGCAAGAGATAAGACTTCATTAAAAAGAGTACGGTATCAAGCAAACCTGATGCATATATTTAGAAGTAACACGAAGGAAGTTCAAAGGCGTAATCAAAGTGGGTGAGACCTAGTAATTTCTATCCTATTGCAGGCTCGCTGGGCATGTTACCATACCACAAGCGATAAAGTGGACCTGTATGGGCCACCACTAAAACCATATCAGGCCCCAGTCCCAAAAGTACCAGGGACCAGGCCACGTGGCAATAGCAGTTGTCACATCTCCGAGGATATCCCAATTTAATGGATCCTAGCAAAGAGTGCTATGCTGTCCTAAATACTAACATGTCCCATATATGTCAGCAACAAGTAATCTAATCTCATCCACAATATAAACAGCAAGAATGTACTGATAATAAATGCTGGAAAATAAACGCCAGTTTTAAAATATCATAGTACAACCAAGAAAGTCTGGTGGGGACAAACCCACTACTACGACAAAATAAAGTACTGAAATAATAGATACAAGAGTAATGACTAGGGCATCGGCTAACTAGATAATGATGCTCCCAATCCTAGGCAAAAGACCTACCAACTGATCACGGAAACTTTGACGGTAGCACCTCTAGCTCCTCGGCTGTAGCATACCTCGTCTCCTGTCCTGGGCTGTACCCTGTGGGGTAATATGCCTCGTCCAAATCAGAAAAGGTACCAGGTCCTCAGAGGGACGTAACAAGATACATAGAAGCATGCCACATTTATAAATACTGAATAAAATAAATAAAAGGTGTTCTAACCAATCTAAGTGAATGTAATATAAGGACAACACTGGTACATATGGGTAGGTGTAGGCATATAACGTCCAACACTCCGAAGAGAGTGGCATCAATACAGTATATCGTCCATAGCGCTCCGAAGAACGTGGCATCAATATAGTATATCGTCCATATCGCTCCGAAGAATGTGGCATCAGTGTAAGGAAGTCATTAGATCCGTGGCTCGTCCGAAATTACGGTTCCAATGTATGTACCCCATACGCCAACTAGTTGTCCTCCCCGCCCAATGTAAATACACAAGCCGAATACTCGTCGTGCATACCACGCATCTATATGCCAAGTCTCTACCAATTCAAATCCTAAATTACGTACTATCTGTGATGCATGTCACACGCACCGATAGCTAGTCGAGTACGCGAACCCACATCCCAATATGAATTTATCACTGTGAAACGTGTAAAATGGTCAGGTCTCGGACGATATCATAGTATCCTCCAATGGGGTGAGTCTGCTAATGACTAGGTCAAGTACACTAATCATCGACGCAACCTTCGACTGCACCCGAGTCAATCTTGGACGCGCACAGTCATATAAAATAAAGCAACAAAAATCATACAACATATGCAATATTTAAATTAGACAGTAAATATGGCAAGGTATCTTGCCTGGGTCCTCAAGCTGTGAATGCCAAAAGCCGGTTCCTGCAGTTTCTCCTGGATGATCCAATGATCCTAAACACACAATATAATATAGCAATACTGACATCAGGCACTAAGCAATGCATACTCACAACATATGACGCTACTCTTAGGTACTGGCGCAAGATAACGACTGGTCGACTACAGTGGCGCGCGTACACGTAGCTAGGATGCATGCTTGCCCTGTCCTCAGTCACCGTGTACCTCACGACAATAATTTACTAAGTTATGGTTTTACGACACTATATTACGTCTTGTTGAATTACACGTCATTAATTCCCATGTTAAGTGTATTAGGTCTATGTCTACGTTTTTTGGTTGAATGCAAGTTCTTTATACCATTCTTATTATTGGGAATAATTATCATCCATTAATTACTGTTTAAATCTAATTAACATACATACCCGCATATATGGTTCCATATAAATTGTTTGTGTCCACGTAACGATACGCGACACAAACTCGACGACACGACGATACACTATTCATGATACAATGGAGAAGGAGGCCAAACGAGGGTTACCTATTCGAGGATGAATGTGGGGGTCTATTCTTGAATTCTGGCCGTCCTCCGGCGAGAGGTGGTGCTCCGGCGTCCTCCGACGACAAGCAAAGCAGCAGCAGCAACGACCATAATTCTTAGCAGCGACCTACGCAGCGGCGGTTGCTGGGCTGGGATTGTAGTGGGATGGCGGCCGGTCGTGGGGAGGGTGGTTCTCCACCTGATAGCGGTTGTTGGCGGTATTGTAGGGGTGGTCAGGCCGGGAGCAGTCGAGTTCGGGTTAGGCGGAGTGGATGCTGGCGATGGGAGTGGTGATAGTATGTTGATGATGGTGAGGATGAAGGCGGTTGCAGGCGGCTGGGTGGTGGTCCAACATCGAGGGGGTGGTGGACTGAGGTAGTGTGGGTCGTCCGGTCGGTGGTGGGGGAATGGGTGCTCGGTGAGGAGAAGGAGTCGGCTAGGTTATGGAGGTGGTGATGGTGTTTATGTTCTAGGGTTTCCTAGTGAAAAGAATTGTATATATACATAGGTGATAGCATTTGTGGGCTGTCCTCGAGACATGGGCCGGCCAGGGCTCAATGGGGTGGGGCTGGTCCACATGAGAGGGTGCACGTGGTCTTGGTTAGGTCTTGTTTAGGGTAAAATTGGCCTTAAATTTAATTAGATTAATAAATGCAAGGCATTCTTTTAATGAATATTGCGTAGCTAAGATGAGACATAATAACGAGTATTTAAAGTTACACGATGGTCAGATGGGTAGTCTGGCATGTCTAGGAAATGTTTGTGACATTGGGTTGAAGGTAATTGCTAGTGTGGCATTCCCACCTCGAAGCAACGGTAAGGTGTATTAAGACATATGATTGATGTACACTAATCCAACTTGAATCCAAATTAATCCTAGTCTCTCAATTTAATTCAAATTAAACCCTCAATTGGTCGAGGAGGTTTACAACTGCTATGATAGCTCTCTGGAATTCCTGCCTAGCTGTACATTGAGTGAACCCAACCCTGGTGCATGTTGCTGTGGCATTGTCACCTACTACTGCTGCTATTAGATGCCTAACACTTTGAGTTACTGATGTTATACCTCCAATGACCCCCAATAACAGTCCTCCTACTACATCAGAGACACCATACTCACACAAACACACGACTGATACACTAAGATATCAGTCAAACACAGTGCACAAACAAAATCCTCTATCACACACTAACACATAACATAACAAGGCTGATGAACCCGACTTCACAGTCACTGAAATCGTAGAATCCTAATCTTCCCATGTAGTAATCCCTTCTTCACTAATATATCAACACAAATACATCAATACATATACGTGTATATATATACATGTTATACAACAAAATAGATAAGATTTAGGTCATTTAAATAGGTATTCATCCTACTTAGCATATCAACAAACACCTAGTATGCCAAAAATAGGATACACATAATTACTCATGCGTAACTTCCCAAATGCAATTAAACTTCTACGTACAATCCATAAATATACACATATACATATATGCATGATTAATGAAAAGAAAATTTGGAGAAAAATACATCCTTTGATCACACAAACCCAAATACACCTATAACACCATGGGAAATCATCATGCAACCAAACGAGTCATCCCTAAATCAATGGGTGGGCTCCTAATGGCCAAACAATTAATTAAAACAGAATTAAAAATAAGGGTTTCTAGAATTTCACCTATTGGGAGATGGATTTTCAATGTAGCTTCTCCTCCAAGTCTCCTTGTGCTCAAGCTTCTAGGTCTCTCTAGATGGGGGGAAGAATGAGGGTTTCTAGGGCTAGAAATTCTAAAAAATTTAAGAAGGAAAGATGGTTTCTTCTTGAGGCTATTTTTTAGGATTTTCTTCATAAATGAAGAGTGGCTTGAGGGATGCTCCCTCTTGCTTTATAGGCTAGGGTTAGGGTTTCTAATACATAAAGTCTAATTTTTCCTTCATGGCTTGGCATAAAAAACTAATTAATGAGGGGTTTAGTAATTTATTTGAGGGATTAAACTAATTGCTAATTAATTAGGATAGGGGTTGATCCAGTGGGTTTTTAGGTCCAGTCCACTAACCCATGCATTAATGAACATAATATAATATGTATATTATATATCATGCAACATATTAACACAATAAAATAATTATGGTAAATGACAATAAGGCCCATATTCTAGAAATTTGGTAGTGATAATGATCGCTACACAAAGAAGGAAAGGACCGATGTAGTCCCAGAGAAGGGACCATCGGTGAATACTAAGCCCCCTGTGAAGGGGACTACAAGTGGAGAGGTAGGACCCCTTGCACTAAAGGTTCCTTAAGCAGGACCCTATTTAGTTGCTATGGCGGTAGCCATAAATCCTCTTAATTTGATTCTTCTTGGTCCTCTTTATAACTATCTCTCTTCTGGTTTGTTTGGACATTTTCAAACCGAAAGAGGAATATCCTCTGGAGTTCGATGTAGGTGTCTCAGAACCAGCACCTGAGGCTTTGGGGGCCCGAGACGATATAATTTTGACAGAGCATCCTTATAATCCTTTGGAGCACATAGCCGTGGACGACATAGAATCCATGGGGACGGCTATGTCATCGCTGGACAAGTCACAACCTACGCCGCCTTTCTCTCGTACGTTATTTTATAACTTGACGGGAGATTAGATTTTCTGGCTTCAACTCTCGATTCTTCGAGTAAAGCTGATTACCGGTTGCTCTGGTTCCGCAGACCCTATCTTTTTCTTGTATACTATGGATGTGGCCGTCAAGGAAGATGTCAAAGAAGAACAAGGTGGTGGGCTTGTTCGGAGGAGATCTGGATCTCTCCCCCGCTCTTCTGTAGACGGAGGACACCTTGCACAGTATGTCCAGGACCCCTCAGACGTTGTGGGTTCTTCTGGTGCGACGACTGTTCCTCCAGATGTTGCTGCCAAGGACTCCGTGACTGAAGCTTCTCTAGATAGAGTGGTGGTGAACTATCATGATGAGGTTGTTCCCCCTCTTGAGGTTGCTGTGTCACCTTCCAAAGCTATCACAATGCAATCTTCGGATGGCACGCTGGAGGGAGATGATGTGGCAAGGTGCCCCGCTACTTCTGTACCTAATCTTAATAATACTCCGACCTCTGCGGCTCAGCTATCAGGTATCCAGGCTCTTCGGGTGTCCATAAAAAATTGGCTCGCAGACAGGACCGCTGGTTGCTCCTCTACTGTTGTTTCGCCTTCGAAGTTTTTGAGCATCATTGTGCTTCCTGCTACGCCTATGGCCTCTTCTTCAATTTTGCCGCCCTTGAATCCGGCTGCACTAGAAGAGATTGACGAGATCGTCAAACTTTTTATTCGAAGCTTCCACATGTTCTTGAAGAAGGGGATCGAGGGTGTGTTGGAGCGCAACAAATCTTTTGCCTAGGCTAGGCACTTTGCTGAGGGCCAGGTCCATTCTCTGAGGGGTATCCCTGGTTTTTAGCAGATGGCAACTCTGGGCCATAAATAGCAGGAGGTGGAAAATTTCTTAACAGAGTTGCGGTAGTATCAGCAGGCCGACATAGGAATGCTTATCTCCCATGAATATAACAAATTCTCAAAGAAGGTGGAGACAGAGAAGGCCTTCTTTGCTTCGTTTATGGAGTGCCTGTAGCGTGAACTCCAAATTTTATGGGAGAGGCATGATATGGTGGGCAATCCTAGAGAGGAGTGCCTTTCTGGGCAAAAAGACCTGACCGAGCAGATTAAACGGCTCCAGATTGAGCTTGATGTAACAAAAAATAGGCTGCAGGAGGCCCAGTAAGAAGAAGAGGCCATCCGTACTGAGGCAAGCCAAACAACACAGAATATTGATGGCATTGAGGTTCTGGTGCATCAGCTAGAGAACAGACACAAGTCCTACGTTTGCTATGAGGATCCAGAGGTTATGGCCCAAGAAGTTTAGCTCCGGGCTCGGAGGTGCCTGGATGGCCATATTGTTCGTCTCCGTGAGCAAATAGCCAAGTTATGCTCCGACTCGTAGCACCCGTAACTTTTTTTTTTCTTTTTTGTACCTCTATTTTGCCCTTGGGCTTGGGATCTTTATAATCCCCTGAATGTAGTTTTGCTTTTATTCTCTCTTTGTGGAGAAAAATAAAAGTTATCTTATCTTTTTTGCTATTTATTTGTATTAGCTATAGGTATCGTACTAGAGGTAAATATGAACGTAATATAATACCGTGGATTTTTAAGGATGTCCCGTTGGGGGATCTTCAGTGGGCTTATTACTTTTTGCGCATTAGGGTAAAAGTAATGAGTTTGAAATAGGCCTTGCCAGAAGTGGTATGGTCGTGGAAAGTTTGGTAGACTTAACACAGTTGGCCCACTTAAGTTTAAGAGAAGGTGATAGGTTGAGTTTACAACAGGTGATAGTCATAGGAAGAGGTTTGCCTAGAGGTCACTTGGACATGAAAGACTTTCGGAGGAGGAGGATAGCTCAAAGGTGACATAAACATAAGCTGATCAATAGTCATACCGAGGGGTTAGGTACCATCCTAAGGACATCCTACTGGAAGAATTTTGGTGGACTTATTATTTGTTGCTCACGTTAAGTGAAAATAATAAATTCGAGAATAATCCCTAAAAGGTAATATGGACGTGATAGGTTTTGTAGATTAGTAAGGATATCTCGCTGGGGGAACTTTGGTGGACCTATTACCCTTTTGCGTACTTGGGATGCGAGTAATAGATTAAAAATAAATTCTATAAGAGGTAATATGGACGTGATAGGTTTTATGGATTTAGCACCACGGGCATACTCCGGACTGGGTGCGGGTGATAAGTTGGAAGACAATCGATATCACAGGTAATATGGACGTGATGATAAATGGTCAAGGCCAGAAAGTTTGCTCAGAGGTAATATGGACATGACAAACTCTTGGGTTATGGACTTATTACCTATGGCGTACCTTAAGTATGGATAATAAGCTAAAACGATCAGTACTATCAGGGGTTACACGAACGTGATAGTAGAAAGTTGAAAAGCAAAACGTTACTCAGAGGTAATATGGATATGGAAAAGTTCTGAAAATATCTTACTCAGAGGTAATATGGACGTGGTAAGATATGACTCCGAAGGAAAAAGAAAAATATGACAAAGGTAATGTTGACTTGACCGTTTTCTTGTGGTGGTAGATTCACTCCACTGGGAAAAGTGGAGAGACGTAGTTCAGAGAAAATGTGGGCTTGAACTATTCATTTCCATTGCGAACATCTGGCTTGGGAATTTTTGGTGGACCTATTATTTGTTGCCCACGTTTGAATGCAAGTAATAAATTCAGTAATAATCCCTATCAGAGGTAATATGGAATTTATAGGTTTTGTTGATATTGAGAACATCCAGTTGGAGGATTTTGGTGGACCCATTACCCTTTTGCGCACTTTGGAGTGCGGGTAATAGATTTGAGACAAACCCTATCAGAGGTAATATAGACGTGATAGATTTTGTGGACCCATTATTTTTTTGTGCATGTTAGTGCAAGTAATAGGTTTGAGATAAGCCCTGCCAGAGATAACATTAATGTGGCAGTTTTTGTGGACTTAGCACCGTTGTTGTACCTTTGTGAGTATGGGTGATAAGTAAAAATGACAATCAATATCATAGTTAATATGGACGTGATAATCGATAGCCAAGATCTGGAATATTTTCTCACAGATAATATGGACATGGCAAACTCAGTCGGGAAGAAATGTTAGGACGACAGTTCAGAGCTAATATGAACATGACTAGCGTCTAACGAGGTTAGTTTTTTGAGTGGTTACTGCGGGAGTGTGCAAGTGGACCTGAGAACTACTCTACTAGGGAGACTTTACAGACTCATCATCTGTTGCGTATCTAGGTTCCAGGATACAGATGATAGGTTTTACGAGAATTTGTAAAGAATAGAAAATATTGCACATAGGCACTTATTGGGGATGAAGAACCAAGAGTTGATTTGTACATCTCGGTTGTCCCGCAGGGGATGAGGGAGTACAACTCTAGTTTAGACGTAGTACTTTTTTTTAGGAACTTGCCGTTGATAGGCACAATGAGCAAGTTGTCGCTGAATTTTCCTAGTCGGTATGCGCCATTAGGAAACTCGATTTCCACAATGAACGGGCCCTCCCATTTATGTTAGGATTTTCCAACCGTCTTGTGAGTCATGGCACGTACAAGCATCTCCATATCCTAGCCCTCTACGAGTGCTGTTGTAATAACTGTCGAATTATAAAGGAGTACGCCATCCTTTGCCAAAGTTCTTCAGTTATTTTGGTGGTTGTATCCCATCTTCGACATGAGAAGTAGTGATTATTGCCTGTAATGATGGAACTGTGACAATTTATCATTTATTGCATTGAATACTGTTGATGACTGAGCCTATGCCAAATAAGGAGCTCTGTGCACAGGAATACTGCCACGTATACATGAGCGAGTTGGCTGAGTTGTGCGTATATGATTACTGCTGTATGTGCACGATTGTCTACCATGTCGAGGACTACCGCTTGCTGCATGTTTTTGTATATCGCATAGGGGAACAATACTTATTTTTCATTAGAATTTGTTATGACGAGAAGTACTGAAGACTTGCTTGGATGCGTTCAATAGAACGCTGTCTATCATGCACCATTGCTGATAAGTCATGCGAGACTTAGCTTTTATGCACAAGGAGACTTGTTGAGATGAGCTGAGCATCCAAAGTCTACAATTGGTACTTTCTGATGCAAGGATCCTACGGCCCAGCCTACATTGTTTCCCCTTTGAAGGCGCTATTTGTTATGCTAGTTTTTGGGCAAAGACCTCAGCTCTTGGGGTTATAAGTGATACCAAGCCTGTTACTCTGCTGCAAGATAGCGGGAGGTTGACGATATCCTTGGTTGCCTGGGCTTCCATCACTGGATGGTCGCCTAATTAGAGGGATACTATATTCGTAATGACTGTCCTATCCTCGAAGTTGAGGGTGAGCTCATTGGAATCGGTCAATGACTGGATACATCTTCTCAACACAGAGCAGTATCTGGTTAGATGATGGATGTACCGATAAAAGAGGCAATATTTTGGATCATCGACCTTGTCAGCCTCTTCAGGGCATCAGATGTTGGGTAGCCGAAGTTTATTTTCCTTCATCAGTATATTAAAGATTTCAATGATGTCATCATCATTGAAGGAGAAAGTCCACTTTGGTTTATGGGCTTCCGATACCTGAGTCGTATGGTCCTCAGGGAAGACCGATAATTTTGCTTCATTTTTGGACAGAGGAAATTCTACCCCCATGTTTGGATGCTGCTCTGTCATGTCGAGGGAGACTACCCCCAGACATGTCATTGTCTGGTTTTTGGAGATCACTGTCCTCACGACATTACGGGTTGGTGTAGATTACTAGAAGATTACTACTCCCGGCTTATAGAGTTATTGCGGGCCCTGAGGGTGGCAAGACCATGTTCGCCTTGATCTCTAGAATTTCCTGGGCCAGAGTCTGTATTATGGCACTCATGGTATTCATTATTTTCTCAAGATCATCGAGTCATTGGCAATCATTGAGGCCTTCCGCCTTTGGTTCCTGAGTCACATTATCCTCAGGGAAGAGGGGCGTTGTTGCATAGTCTTCAGACTCAAAAGATATGCTACTCCCAGATTCAGATGATGCTCTGACTATTCGAGGGTGACTTCCCCCTGGCCTGTCATTGTCTGTTCCTTGGGAGTTATAGTCTTCAGGGGATGTAGGCATCATCGCACCGTATTCCAATTTTGGAGGATTGCTACCCCCAGCCTAGATGCTGTATTAACCCTAGTCACATTGCTGTCAGCTTCCTCAAAATTATTGTCTTCAGGGAAAGACGAAAGTGCTACATCTTCTTCAGACTCGGAGGGAATATTACCCCCAGCTTTGGAAGATGCGTTTCTTTGATGAGGGTGATTACCCCAGAGAACTCGATATCTATCCCTTGAGATACACTATCTTTAAGGAATGCTGGGTTATTGCGTATGTCTAGGGGGGTACTACCCCCAGCTTGGGCTACCCCCAGCGGTTCGGAGGAAGAACTACCGCCAAGGGCTGACTTCTTCTTCCTTGAGTGGGTACCATGAAAGATTTCTTCCGCATGTGTCGTTGTCAGTCCTCCGGGTAGTTGCCTTCGCGATGCAGTGGAAGAGATCGCCGGACTGGAGGTATTTAACTTCTTTCTTGACTTGATGGCGGGAAGCTTTACAGTTGAGTAGCATGAGGAGAAGGGATACTCCTCCTCATCTGATACTTGCACCTGATCTCTGGATTGTTGCAGGGTAGGTGCTTTCTGGTGTAGTCGTTGGAAGGTCGACTGCCTGACTGTGGGTACTGCTTCTTTATTGTAGCAGTAGTCGATAATAATATTGGCACAGTAGTAACTGGAAGAGGGCAAGTCGTATGCCATAGTAGTTTTTCTCGCTTTGCGCTTGTGAGTGATCACTTCACGCAAATCATGCGAAGGGTGTTTCACCTTTGCATCCTCTTTGAGAGTACGGGTATCCTGGGCACCCGGATGTACAGGCGATGCATTTGCTCCCGATCCTGGGGCTCGCACAAGAACTTTTACCGAGGTACTGGTGGAAGACTTTTGGAATGAACCCTATCTGCTGGTCCCTGTGGGTTGGATGTCAAGCCCCAATCTTCCGTTGAAATCGGCCGTCGCCGCTAGGCGCAAATTACCGCGCCAGTGCTCTCGCAGGATGATCGTTTCCATCGGGACGTGATACCGGCGAGCTTGGAGTTGCACTCGCGCAAAGCAAATACCGAAACGGCTGTTGATAACTAGTTCACCAAGTTGATATAGTAGAAATATAGAATAAACAAAAGTATGAATACAAATTAGCTCTTTATTGATAATAAATAAGGTTACAAGCGGTGATAGGCCGAGATTACAAGTCGCTAAAGCTCTCTCTCTAAGAGTAAAGACATGCCAAACGACTTGCAACTTGGGATGATACATAGGTGATGTTTCAACATTATGTCTTGTATATGTGCGTCAACTTCGGACGCAACACTCCAAGGCTCCAGAGCGAACTCTACGCCTTAGCACGCACGAGGGGATATTTTGCACCGAACGAGGTTCTCCCGCACCCTGTAAGCAATCTGGTAGGTTATCAGTACATGAATGCACTGGTAAAGAGACTTCTCGCCCGGTCGACAAATCCAACACATTATATTAGTTTCATGCACCAACTATTAAGTTATCTTACTATTCTTGCCTTAGGATCAATTTTATGCATAAGAGACAAAGCCTATCTCGTGTGCAGTGTG
Source organism: Iris macrosiphon (assembly GCA_036927795.1). NCBI lineage: Eukaryota > Viridiplantae > Streptophyta > Magnoliopsida > Asparagales > Iridaceae > Iris > Iris macrosiphon. The sequence goes on from JAYESA010000004.1 coordinate 160,926,392, forward strand.
TCATGCGATATAAAAGAAATACGGCAAAACTTACCAACTTACCATTTGTCCTTCCCTGTCCAAGTATAAAATCAAGTTAAGCCAAGCATGAACATATATATATATATATAGAAATCACAACGGTCGCATAATGAACACTTGTATTCTACGACCGTAATTCTAAATCATGGTGCACGATATACGGAGTTTATAATACTCATATCATTTGTGACTCAGGTTGTGCAGATTACCCAGATGTCTTACTCTCATTTTACACCGGCATGTTATACTTGTATTGGCATATTTTACTCAGACTACTCAAATGTGTTTCAAACTTCAAGTTACTTTACATAAGTTACTTGCCACAAGTTCCTACGAGCCCATACGTGGGTTGCCGCCACATATGCAATATACTAAAGATACAAACTTGCCCTTATGACCAGACGAGCTGCAATGGACAAGGTATAGTCTCGGTACGGGAATGGAATGCAATGCAGGTAGCGAGACTCGCTACACACCTTCCTGTCCGAAGCAAACGACTATTTGAAATATTTTTGGTCGATTCGGATCGCCGCGGCACGACGAGTGTACCATCCACAGGAACCTGAAGCCTGTGCACAGGTTGTTCATGACCATTGACGATCAACACTAAGCTTTTATTATATGCAACATTTTAAGACCTTGAATAAACATAGCTACTTGACACAGTGTTTATATATTTTACTCGTTCTGAGATCTCATGATTTGGTGTGTTCTATTCCATGCATTATTTACGCTGCCGTCTTACTACTTATTGCAGTTACTGTTTTAGGCGTTGCCTTAGTGACCCAACGGTCCCGAAGATTTTTTATGTTTCTATTATTTAGCTTGGAACGACTATTTTGATTGTCTTCTGCCACAGGTAAGTTAACCAGAATCTATATTGTGCTTCTGTACAGAGGCCGTATCTATGTGATGAGTATTTCAAGACATATGGAGCAATGTACTTCAAAGAACATATAAGGAACAAAAGCAACACTACGAGAAAAAAATTATAAGAACTATAAAGTGAGCCTACCATTCCGTTTAATCGATCTACTTCTATGTTCTATGCAAACATATATCAGATGTGATTATTTTCTTAGCTAGATATGTTGAATTCTTTATTAGCATGCAATGGATGATTCGTCTAGAGACTAGCATATATCAACCATATTTTAAATGTGCTGGCTAAGCAAAGACAAGTTCATCGTAGCCACCAACCTTAGCAATGATTCTCCTCGGTCGAGCGATACTCCGAGCGAGCCTCTAAAAGTCTAAGTCTGAACTCTTGAAGGGCCAGGTCTGGAATTCCTTTGCCTCAAGCAAGTCTTCTCGCTGAGCAAAGCGGGTTGGGTCATCGTACTTATGCCGTTTGAATTGCCTATCCGTATAGATGTAGAGCGGATTATTACATTAGACGCAAGGGTCAGTCTGTACAATATTTCATCAGAGGCCCACATAATAGTTAGCGATGCTTGTTGGCGGCTAGTCGCATGAATAATTGCTTGAGCTTGACGATCTCTTACTACCCTAGACATCTTTAATTTAACCCTCACAGGCACATAGTAAGAAGAGTCCAGATTTAGGTTTTTGCCACTCTTAGTAGGTCGCTTAGGATCTGTGCCACATGAGACACGATCAAAAATAGAAGTTATGTTGCCGTCAGAGCCGTATGCGGCTGTCTCCCTGCGTCTATGGGTTGATGCCACATGTACAATCTTATGCGGCCTGCGAATAGATGACGCATGGACAACAGCCCCAGAATGGCTAGCATCGTAGTATTTTCTTTTACCAAATTCTGAATGTTGAGCAGTTCCTACGCCAGTCGAAGATGACACATAGACGTGTGATTCCTCAATAACAGATTGAGAGGTGAAGATCGCCTACTCCATAGTTGGGCAAGGCGCAGTGGACTTTGCTATCCATATTTTGTGGGTCTTCTTGGGCTTGGCTTGCCTTGGCGAAGAATTTGTACTTCTTTTAGAGAGCATTTTCTTGAATGCTTGCTGGTGGAACCGAACTACCATTATCTTTTGCATTGATCCAAGCTTGGCTACATTGGATTGCATCACTAATTTCTCAACGTAGGAGAATTCGGACCCCAGAAGAGTCGCCATCGTGTTTGCCATTTAAATCAAAAGAAAAAACTAAGAGAACTTAATTTGATTAACAAACTAGAGAGTATAGAGAAGAGTCCTAATTGATAATCTAAGCACAAATTTGTTTGATCTAGGGGTGATGATGGAGGGTTAGGAGTGTAGAAACTCTCTTTACTCCATGGATGATCCGGACGCAGAAGCTTCTCTCCATGGTTTTAGTATGAATCAGTAAATAGCCAGCCCGTCTTTTGCTTATGTCTCTCTCTGAAGCAGAAAAACTGACCTTTAGAACGTTCTAGTTGCTCCTATTTATAGCCGTCGTGCTGATGGGCTATGGGAGCCACATATGCCTCTGTTTGGTGGCCGCATAAGGCTCCTTCAATAGAATACAGTTGTAACTGTTGCTGCATGGTGCGAGCAAGCCGTCTTGTTGGTTTGGTTAGGATTTTCTGTTTGAAGAGATCTTGGGGCTGTTGTGTGCATAACTCGGTCAATTGGACACTTGGCCAACACTAACTGTGCGAGAAATCTTCTTCGATTGTAATATAAAATCTTATGAGTCAAGAGCCGTATACTGTTGTAGTCGCATAGAAGCTCTTGTTTGGCCTTGGTCGGAATGACCCTCTGGCCGTATGTGGAAGAAGCTGCATGGGTCTTGAAGCCGCATGCATACTCTCGTTTGGCCTTGGTTAGGTTGACTCTCTGGCCGCATGATATCGAGGCCGCATGTGTCTTGAAGTCGCATACATAGGATACATGGCATGGCTCGTCTATCGAGGCAATTAATGCACTGATGTGACTTATTATTTTTTCCTGAACCGTCGTCTGCACGGATTCTGAAGCATCTCAGGGTAATGAGTGAGGCGTCAGAGCTTCTGATAGACATCAAAATCTGTGTTATGCGGTTTTATGTGACCATCTTACTCTGTGGTCGTTCGGGCCATATATAGTATACTATTCGGCTTCTGTACAACTTGGTTGATCAGGCCGCATGAAGGCTATTATGCTGCTTCAATCTGGCCGTATCTATCATATTTTATGCGTTATGAGCTCTATGCAACCTATAGTATTTTTATGCTTCTACATTTATAAGCATTATTGTTGTTTTAGGCAATTAAGTAGGAAAACTGAGTGACTTGATTAGATGTGGTTAAAAAAATTCCTATAATCATGTATCCTAGTTTAGAGCTATACAAGGCAACCCAAAAAAATATCATAGTGTGCATGTGTATAATGTGTGTGTGTGTGTGTGTGCTAAGGGGGAGTCTAACTCAGTACTGCAGCAAGGGGTGATAGGTGCATAGCAGTACACTACAATGCACTTAGGGAGGAGGTCGGGTGATATTAAGTGAGGTATTATGCAGTGCACACTTGTGTACAGTACAGTGAGTGTGTGTGTGTGTGTGTGTGTGTGTGTATCATTGAGTATGTATTTTAGTCAAGATATTGTGTTTGGGCCCACACTTGACATTTACAATATCAATATAAATAATATCTACCGGGCCTAAACTCTCTTTATCTTTTATATTATAATCTATATAGGATTGACACTATATATCTATCAGTGTAAATGTCAAGTGTGGATATCTTGGAGTGTATCAGTGAGTGTTAACTTTGTATCCTGGACAAAAAAAAATTGATACTGGATATCCATGACTTGACTTTTCAATTAGAAAGTCATGGCCTAAACAAATGTCAAGTGTAGATATACCGGATACAGAGTTGACACTAACTGATACACTACAACATGAGTATCCAGGATACGGAGTTGATGATGCAATGTCAATATAAATAATATCTACCGGTGTAAATGTTAAGTGGGTAATACCTAGAGTGTAATTTTTAACTCAACAGACCCTACAATAGTTTGGGGCATTCTTATGTGTGTGTAGACGAGTAGGATACAATATAATTGGGTATTCCTGAGTATCAATGCAAGGACTAGGATTATCAGTGCATATAATGTATTTAAACGAAGAAGATAAATTTTTAGAAGAGGATTAAAAATATCAATATGAAATTTATTTAGACTTGTGACATGTACGGTAATTTAAACTGTTTCCTTGAACGATATCTATTCATCTTTGCATATCTGGAGTGAGTGTCATTTGGATAATATACACTACCAAATATTCATATGAGTATATACTTGAACGATATCTATTCATCTCTGCAGAAGTATCTAGAAATGGATCTAAATTACTATCTACGTCATTATTCATGAATGTACAACCGTCATCATGATGACATGTGCGATGTGCGGGATGAATTCATAGAGGGTGTATAGTAGTTCCTGCAGTTTGCCAAGGCATTCTCTTATTACATGGACGATACCAAAATTAAGTGTCCGTGTGTGAGATATCGCAACTTAAAATATCATCCAGAAGTGAAAGTCACATATTATTTGTACTCGAAGGATTTTACGCCGAATTACTATCAGTGGACCACGCACGGAGAACTTATCTCTTTAGCATCGGAGTTAGAGCCTTATGTGGAGCCGTATATGGATGTAAACGACTACGCTGCTTACGATGACGGGTGGGTGAATATGGTTTTTGATGCGGCGGGGCCTAGTTTCGATCTGAACAACCATGAAGCAGCTGAGGAGGCACCGAATGTCGATGCTGTAAAGTTCATGGAGTTGCTGGAGAATGCAAGGACTCTATTATATACTGGTTGTGAGGATCATTCATCGTTGGAGGTGGTTACAAGATTGTTGAGCATCAAGTCCAATTTTAACATGTTGCATGAATAGTACAACTGACTGAGGGAGTTGATTATAAAGATATTGCTAGAGGGTGCTAAGTTGCTTAAAGACTTCTACCGATCTAAGAAGATGGTGAGATCACTCTGGATGGGATAAGAGAAAATTGATGCATGTAGCAACGGGTGCATGTGGTACTATAAAGATGATAAGGATGAAGATGCGTACAGATTCTGTGGTGATGATCGCTACCAGGCCACTGGTAGATAGATGTCTGTCAGTTCCAGAAAGCCTACAGATTCGATGCACTACTTGCCTTTGACGCCGCGGTTGCAGAGGTTGTTTATGGTGAAGGAGACTGCATAAAATATGAGTTGGCACATGCGGGAACAGATCGAAGGAGTATTGGATCATCCATCTGATGGAGAATCATGGAAGCACTTTGATCGAGAGTATCTAGATAATATCAGATTGGGGCTCTCCTTCGATGGTTTTACCCTATTCTGACTTTTGGGCTCCCAGTATTCGTGTGTCCCTGTGATTGTCACCCCGTATAATCTACCGCCTTAGATGTGCATGTAGAATCCATATATGTTCCTAACTATTATTATCCCGGGTTTGAACAATCCGAAGAGGAACATCGATGTATATTTACAACCGTTGATAGGTGAGTTGAATCAGCTGTAGGAAGTAGGTGCCAACACGTACGATATTTCTAGAAAGCAGATTTTTAGATGAGGGGAGCACTTATGTGGACCATCAATGACTTTTTGGCCTATGGAATATTATCGGGATGGAGCACTCATGGTCGTCTCTCATGTTCGTATTGCATGGAACGCACTAAGGCTTTCCGTTTAAAACATGGAGGCAAATCGTGCTTCTTCGATTGTCATCGATAATTTTTGCCGAAGGATCATCCGTACCAGAGGAACATGAATACTTTTTGTGGGGGCATTATAGAGAAGGCCAATCCACCGCCAAGGTGGCCCGTGTATACTATATGGGAAGAGGTAAAAGATTTACTAAGTGCTATCAAAGATCCTGCTAAGTGGTACAAGTGTGACGGATTTGGTCGCACCCATAACTTGACAAATAGGAGTATATTCTGGGATCTGCCAAATTGGAGCAGCAATTTGATCAAACATAACCTTGATGTCATGCATATCCAGAAGAATATGTTTGATAACATAATTAATTCTGTAATAGAGATAAAGAGGAAGACGAAAGATAATCCGAAGGCCAGGTTGGTAGAGAAGGAAAATAAAAAGTTAAAGCAGCCTAAGTCAATTTTCTTACTAGAGAAGGAAGATAAAGAAAGACTTTGTAGGTGGATTCAGGGTGTAAAATTTTCAGACGGGTACGTGTCAAACTTGAAAAGATGCGTCGACCTCAAGGAGAATAAACTGACGGGTATGAAGAGCCACGATTGTCACGTATCCATGGAGAGATTAATTCCGATTGTATTTCAGAAATTCTTACTGCAAGTCATTTAGGATCCATTGACAGAGCTCAGCATATTCTTCAGAGATCTTTGTTCTACTAAGTTGCTCATCGATCGTCTAGAAAAGCAAGAGAAGGACATTGTGGTAATACCGTGCCAGCTCGAGAAGGTGTTTTCTCCTGGATTCTTTGACTCCATGGAGCATTTGCTAATTCATCTTTTCTATGAGGCACGTATTGGTAGTCCTGTTGGTTATTGATGGATGTATCCATTCAAGCGGCATCTGAATCACCTAAAGAGAAAGGTGAAAAATAAGGCTCGGGTTGAGGGCTCTATTTGTGAACTTATGTTCTCGAGGAGATTATAAACTTTTGCTCGATGCATTTCAAATCTCATGTTGATACTAATAGAATGAGAGCTCTGAGAAACAACGACGAATATCAGGAATCTAATGATACAATACTGAAAGTATTCAATGCATCCGGAAAGGCTTCGAAGAAAATAAAGAAGAGATATTTGAATGACGATGAGTTAAGGGCTGCTCAGTTGTATATATTACTCAATTGCGATGAAGATAAAGTTGAGAAGCTAGAGGGGTAATTAATTAATACGTCCACGTTTATTCTATCTCAATTTTATAGTATAAGCTAATATTACGCTACTAATCAACGGTTCCTTCATTAGTTTTTAGCACATATAATGATGAGCTGAGGTTAGTTAGATCCTACATAACAGATGAAGAAGTAGAACAAGAAATGAAACATCATTTTTCTTCTTGGTTGAGCGCATATGTAAGAAGATCGGTAATTACTTTTTTTGTATGCACTTGCACAATAATTAACTTACTATCGCTACTTTGGTATTTAGGTCGATCATCTAATAAAACCCGAGACTGAATCTATTAGAACTCTAGCCAAGGGACTAATTACTACCGTCAAATATGACCAAGTTACTGTATGAATGGGTTTAGGTTCAAGTCAACAAATGCTCCTATCAGAGACAGCTTCCTTGATCTTGATACCACGAAAAATAGTTGTTTGTGTATCAAATCTTCGAACTAAAAAGACGTCGATTCAGGCGATGATTTCTTTGGCATCTTAAGAAAGATTGTGGAGTTAACATATAATTGTGGCACAGAACCTGCTAAGATCATGATATTCAAGTGTGAATGGTTCGATCCGATTCAAGATCAAGGTTAGAAAAATGACAAGCATGGTCTTGTGGATATAAACTACAAGTGTAGATATCAAGGATACGAACCATTTATCCTATCAAGTCAGACTCAGCTCGTGTCCCTCATAACTTATCCTAGACGGGACAACGAGGTTGGATTGGTGGGCAGTATGCAAGACTAAAGCTAGAAATATCTTTGACGTTGACGAAATAGCTTATCAGGAGGACGAGCTACATCTTGTAACAAATATTTTAGATGTGGACTCAATGAAAGTTACTAATTATATGACTAATAATATAGAAGAGGTAGAATTATTCGTAGAGGAAGATGAAGATGAAGACGAAGACGAAGTAGATAAAAGTGAAGATGATGAGGAAGACGAAAAGGAGGACGAGGAAGGCGAACAAGATAAATTATCTGAAGATGATTGAAAATAAAATAAATCCATTTAGACTTGTGACATGTATTATAGTTTGACTGTAGAATGAACTATCTATTTAGACTTGTGACACTACTAGTTATTTACTGTGCAATTATATTAATACTGTGAGATATGCATAATATTTTGACTGTAGAATATAATATATATCTGTTTATTTGTTCTATCATCATATGTTATTATAAGGTATGACAGGATGATGCAGAGTGTTCAGCAGGTCCCGAGGTAGACAGAGTGCTCCTCTGGTACTGCCTACTATTGGTTCTGGATCTTCGTTGCTAACTACTCCATTATATCGATCAGTCATATCTCCGACTGTGACGACGTTACGTGGCAACAAGCCTGGGATGAGTAGTTCCAGGCCTGATACTACTCCTTCATCCAGCGTTCCTTTTGCTGATGAAATAATGGAGACAGATAAGCATATGGCGAAGGTTGAGCCGACGTCTTCCCAGAATCAACGATATCCTCCATGCGCACCTTCGGACGAGACAAGGACGAAGATTTGGGACGACGGTACAAAGTAAGTCAATTAGTTAGTTTATCATCATATATATCGTGTATTTCTTTATTCATCATATATTTACTTTTTCGATAAAAATAATTATCTCTGTATAGATATCGTCCCTCGTCGGTACTGAGACGTGTGGGCCACTTTCTGAGGTTCAACTATGGTGGCCCTCGGATCAACTACTCTGATGCTCCGAATGAGAGGAAGGAGTTCTGGTTTGCGCACTTCAAGGTAAAAGTATATTTGGTTTTAATATCAATTATCTAATTTATGTATATTATATAACTTATTAAATTACTTCTTGTAGCAAACGTATTTCTATCCACCGTACCAGGCCGAGTTGATCGAATAAATGTTTCCTGCCGTTGCCGCCAAGCTGTTCCAGGATACTCTGGATGACCAGCAGACTCGTGATCGCGAAGAAAAACCGATCCAAGGTTGGATCATGCCTGAGCAGTGGACTACGATGAGGGCTATATTCGACGATCCGAGGTACAATAAAATGTCTAAGAAGGCCAAGGTGGCTAAGAAGAAGGCAGCAAAGTGGTGTGGTGGCTCGATTTCGATGACGAAATATTTTTATCGTTTGATATTTTTTATTTCAGATAAATTATTTTAATACAAGTACGATAAAATGGTAGTTGGATAAAATATTTAATTTTAGTACTAAATAATATATTTTTAACAGGTACAGAGGGGTGAGGATGCCAACATGGTGATCGTCTTCCTGGCCACCCATCGAAAGGACGGGAATCACATTGATAAGAGGGCCTCGCAGACCTATGTAAGTATTACTTTACTTTGTGTTAATTTTAATATAACTTAGAAAATATGCAAATAAATATTCATGTAGTTAGTAATAAGTACCTTAGATAAGAAATTATCATGTATCCATACTTTTCTAGGCCGAGTATCTTAGTCTGCGTGAGCAGACGACTGCTTGTGCACCTACAACGGAAGAGGCTGGTACTTTTTCGCAGCCCTCTCTAGCTCCGTCGGCGGATGAGCTGTGGGTGACAACCACTGGCGGTCTCCAGAGAGGTACGTACTACGGTATAGGATCCTATGGCGCCCTTATTGCGATGCAGTCCTCTAGGGCCTCCACTGCCTTAGCAGGCGTCTGCCCGAGTCCAGGAGACCGTTGACCGTCAAATTGCGTCTCTCCGTGATAAGTTGCTGCGAAGGATGGCGGAGCATCCCCTTTCCCAGCCGCAGGCGAACGATGTGACACTCATCGCACGATTTGATATGCTCGAACGCAGCATCATGGAGCTCCGGTATATGACAGCTGATCTTAGAGCGTCGACAGAGCACAGCGTGATGGAGCTACAGGCATCACAACTGTCCATGGGAGAGATGCTGACAATAATGCAAGATTCAATGGTTCATAGCAGTACGAGGCTATTATCTACTATGGATTTATACAACCATCGACAAGCAGCGTTGGAGCAGATACGTCATGCTGGTGCGTCTTTATCGACACCAACTCCACCGACGTCACTGCCTTCTTCATCGATATCGGTGTCAATTTTTCAGAAGAAGTATAATTTGTTCTTATCCCTGATGCTCGTTGATGGTCATCCTCCTGTAGATCCGTAGTAGTCCTAGTTAGGATAGTTTACTGGTTGTTTATGTTTTGACCCATAATATTGGATCATTTATGAATATTATACATTTTGAGGCTTTCAGACTTTATTTTTTGCACTCAGTTGTGTGCATATTTATTGCATTCTTTACGATAAATTTTTTTCCAGACTCGGTTTGCAATTCCAATGTTTCGTTTTTTTCAAATTTTACTTTATTATTCATATTAAATGTATATGAATTTACCGGTGTTGAGTGTTCTACCGAAGGGGTCGTCGAACCCAGAGAATTCAATGGAGGATTGCTCCCGGTCTATTTATATAAATTATGATTTCATAAACTACAAGAAGATTGGTTTGAACACCCATTTATATTCTATTTTTTTTTATTTTTTTACTGAAAATTTAGCTACATTTAGCGACTATTAGCAACGTTTAGCGACGTTTATATACGTCGCTAAATACGTCGCTAAATGCTTCGTTGTATGTCGCTAAATTGCTGATATGGCAGTATTTACCAGGTCAATAAAACGTCGCTAAATGTGTTATAAAATATCGCTAAATAGAAAAATATTAGCGACGTTTAGCGACACACAATACGTCACTACTATAGCTATATTGCGTCGCTAAACGTCGTTACTATGATAAATATTAGCGACGTAAAAATGTCGCTAGAAAATATCTCTATAGCGACGTTTTACAATATTTTTACTGTCAACGACTAGCTTAAACGGGACTTCATTAAAATGTCGCTAATTACGTCACTAAAAATTTTTAGCGACGTTTTCATGTCATTTAGCGACATTTTCAGACGTCGCTATTTTGACTTGTTATGGTAGTGACCAGTCAGCCATCAGTATCGCCAACAATCCAGTACAGCATGATAGGACCAAATACATCGAGATCGATAGGTTCTTCATCAAGAAGAAGTTGGACAGTGGACTATTGGAGCTAGGCCGCGTTCCAACCAAGGATCAGGTAGCAGACAGTCTTACCAAGGGACTTCGCTCTGTAGATATGATTAGAGAATATGACAAGATGGACTTAGTGAATATCTTTCGCCCATCTTGAGGAAGAGTGTTGGTATATTAGAATATATTAGGAAATTTTAGGTAAGATGGAGGGTTGTAAGGCTATATATATGTCACGACCCGCACCCAATGTAGGGATGCAAGTCGGGAACAACGTCCAGCCTACGCCGCAAAATCGGCGGTAGAACGCTGTCTGGGTAATCTATCTAACAATATAATGAACCACCAATAATATCAATATACTCAATCACAGATCTAAGATGGAAACGAGCACGAATATGATAAAAAAAGAATAGTCACATACAACTCATGAGTCAAATAATAACATCACTGAGTTATAAGAAATACTAACAATTAAGTTGGAGACAAATCCAGTACAAAAAATACTAAGAAGCTACAAGTTCTGAGTCATCTGTCTCAGTCAGGATAAGTCCCTCCTAAGCCAGGGCCTCTGACTCTAAGCCCACAACATCTTGAGGTCCATAATGTGTATGGTACCACTCCTCAGTGTCATCTGAGAAAAATATATCCAATCAGGAAAGGAGCAGATTATATCTCTAACAGCAGTTCTAATCAATGATAAAGACTATGTAAAAGTAAATAGATATGAATATACAAGATGCACAATAGATACAAGAGATATACAATAAGAAAAAACTAGAATAAATACAGTAATGAATAATATGACAATGAACAATAATACTAATGACTAAGTGTGTGAGTACTAGCTTTAATATGTGATCGGCTTAAAAACTTGCACAAAAGTATAATGGCCGGGTTAATCATACATGCGGTGTATGATCAACACTCACAAGGAACAAGACATGCACAAGGAGGGCATGATCACATATCTACACTAAAATACTCTCCACCCACGACTGGTATAAAATATCCAACCATGGTACGTTATGGCACGAGATTCTCCAAGAAGATAGCTAGTCTTCCCGAGAATCAGTGTCTGTACATGTACAAGATAATCAATGAAACAAAGCTTGCACAAGATACACCATATACCAAGGAATAACATCTCATGACGAGATATGGATATACCAATCTGTATAATAATCGTGTCAAAAAAATATGGATATCTACACTAGATACAATAAACAAAGAGGATATCATAAATAAGAAACTATCAGAGAATGTACTTGCCTAAAGTCTGGTGAATAGTCTTACAGATGTCTGATACGGTGCCTTGAAGACCCAGATAGGGAATATAATATCAATACAAGGTTTCAGAAAGAAAATAAGTTAAACTAGTCAACATCTAGGTTAAAGAGCCATTTCTAAGTCAAAAAGTCAAACTAGGTCAACTCTAAGTTAAATTGGTCAAACTTGGTCAAACTACCAATTTCTAGGTTGCATGAGTCTATCTCAATGATGTTGGGTTCAAACACTATGAATCTAGGTCAAACAAGCTACATCTTAGGATACTATGATTTCGTATCTCATGATACGCAAACAAGTGGTAAAATATCATATATGTACATATCAAACAATATTAAATATAAAATCCTAATTATCAAAAGCTATGTGGATACCTTTGTTTCGAACCAACTCGGTATCACACCACTAGACACTCAATCTTGGTACCCAAACCTACTATCTTGGGTATCCCTAAATACCCTGATACTTACCTTGGTATCTCAAGGTAATTGCCAAAACTTTAAATATATACTAACTACCCATTAATAACTATATGCTAAGAACTAACTACTACAAATATAGTATATTAGAGCATAAGTACCAATTAGGAATATATATATACACCAATACCATATATATATATATATATATATATATATATATATATATATTATTTATAAATAATACATAATTATATATATAATCGCAAAACTGTCGCTGAAAAGTTGCTGTTACCCGTCGCTGAAGGCTGCTGATACTGCTGCTATTGCTACGGTTACTGCTGCTGTTGCTAATACTGTCGATGCTTCTGTCGCTGAAGGCTGTTGCTGTTGCTGTTGCTGAAGCTGCTCTAGAAGCCACTGTTGCTATTGCTAATGTGCTGCTGCTGTTGCAATAACTGCTGCTGTTACTAATTGTTGTTGCTGCTGTCGTTATAAACGTGATCCCCCTCTCTCTCACTCATACTAACACATAAATATATATACTTACATATATATATAACTACAACTATATATATATATATACACTCCTCTATATACATATATACGTATCCACAATAATATATATAGTATAACATACACATATTATAGTAACATATATACATATATATCATAACATCACATATACGTACACATATATGTATATACAATCATGCAAGTATATATATATATATATATATATATATATATACATAACATACAAATATATATATAACATATATATACACATAACATATACATATATATACTACTATATATATATACACTATTATAATTACTAGCCATTACATATGTAGAAATATAGCTACATATATAATACACTAACAAGCAAATATATATATATACATAATAATATATATATATATATATATATATATATATATATATATATATATATATATATATATTATTATGTATATATATATATATATATATATTATTATGTATATATATATATATATATATTTGCATATAATTACATATTATAAATGACTAAGAACATGGGAAATAGATCTAGAAATGCAACATCACAAACACATGGAGTGTATCAGACCCGTATCACACTAGATCTATGATACGCTTGTGACACTAGTCCACCACGCATCCAAACGTACCCCGAAGGACACGAGCAAGTCATATATATTATTTATGAATAATATGAATACTCGAACATAAATTTATGTGTCCGTGTCAAAATGTGACATGTACAAAGTCCCGTATCGTAGAAAAAAATCTCCAAATCAACACATATCACCAAATTGTTGGGATACGACCTATACGTACTCAATTATGGATATGACACTAGCCTCAAACATAAAAGCACATGCCAAATTAATCTAAAAGGCCAATTTACACACACAACAAGTGTCAATCTCGGAATTCCTCTAAAATTGACACAAAAAGCACCATAACTTTCACAATAGGCCTTTATGAACTCAAAACCAAATCCTATGGGTAGCCTATACATATGGATTGATTTCTCATAGTTAAATCTCAGATTTAGAATCTAAATTAAGGGAAAAAATTGAATTGTACCTATTGGAAGATGGATTTCCAATGCAACCTTTAAATATAATAAAATTGGCCTCCAACTTGTAGATCCTTGCTCCTCTTTGTAGATCCTTGCTTCCTCCTTCTAGATCCTTGATCCACTAGTCTCCAATGGTGATTTGGAAAGAAATTGGGATAAAATTTGGTAGGAAAATGATGTGAGAATGAAGAAATTTGGTTAAAAAAAATTCTAGATCTAGTTTTCAAATAAAAAGTGGAGAGAGAAACTTTCTCCCTCTTCTTTAATAGGCCAGCCCCCCTTACCCCTTCCTTATGTCACTATGTAATATCTATTATACCCCTTGTGGCCTCTCATGAAGAAATAATTAAGGAGGGAAGGTTCTAGTCTAATAGTTTAATTAATTTAATCATCCTCCTAATCAATGGGCTTTCTAGATGGGCTAAATTCTAACAATTAATACATGTTGGTCCATGAGTCTAAACTAAACTAGTTAGGTCCACTAAAAAAAGTCCAAAATAAATAACTCAGTTAAATAATATAACAAATAATTATTTAACATGTATAATATTTAATTAATATAAAATTACTAAAATATGCTTTCCTAGAAAATGTTGTAGTGACAAGTCTACCCTCCTTAAAATAATTTTGTTCTCAAAATTTAAAAAAAAAACTATCCCAGAAAATAACAAAACATACAAGAGAACAGAACATAACATAACTAGGAAAGAACATACCTCAAGGCACAAACAAATATGGATAATGCTATCGCATCTCATCCTCTCTCTCTCCTAGGTAGACTCCGCTGGAGAGTGATGCCTCCATGCGACATATACCAAAGGAATACTCTGGTTCTTCAGCACCTTCTCTCTCCGATCCAGAATATCTACTGGCTGCTCTGGATAGCTAATAGTAGGGCCCACCTCTATCTACGAGTGATCCAACACATGACTAAGATCTACCATGTACCGTCTCAACTGTGATACATGAAATACGTTATGCACTCCCTCCAATACAGGTGGCAAGTCTAGTCTATAAGCAACTTCACCAACCCTTTCTAGAATAATGAAAGGTCCGATGAATCGCGGACTAAGCTTTCCGCCTCCACCGAAGCGAATCATGCCTCGTGTCGGAGAAATCCTCCGAAACAGTAAACCACCCACCTAAAATAAAATACCACCTTAAGAACTTAATCTAAAACAAACAACCAATAACAAGCACAAAACTAAAATCTAAAACTATACCTCAAACTCCAAAGGTCTTTGGTGGCTATCGGTCCAATGCCGCTATCTGTCACGCGCCACTCGAAGTCTGTCTCTACAGCATCTACAACCATCTCTAGCCCAAGGAAAACTCTCTCTCCAACATCGTCCCATGACAAGGGAGTACGGTATCTCCGACCATACAGAGCTTCAAAAGGTGACATCTCTATACTAGCCTGGTAGTTGTTATTATAAGCAAACTCTACCAAATGGAGATAGTCCTCCCAAGAATCTCCAAAATCTAGTACACAAGTGTGCAACATATCCTCGAGAGTTTGAATAGTCCTCTCTGACTACCCATCTGTCTGGGATGATATGTAGTACAGAACTTGAGCAAAGTGCCCAAACTCGTTTGTAAACTCCTCCAGAAATGAGAAATGAAACGACTATCCCGATCCGAGACTATGCTAATGAAAACTTCATGTATCCTGACGATCTTCCTTACATACATCTCTGCCAGCTTCTCCATAAACAAACCCATCTTGAAAGGCAAAAAGTGTGCCGACTTGGTCGACCTATCAACGATGACCCAAATTACGTCTTTCTCTCCTGGAGATCGTGGAAGTTCGGACACAAAATCCATAGTAATGTGCTCCCACTTCCACTCTGGAATGGGTAATGGCTGAAGTAAACCTCCTGGTCTCTGCCTCTCGTCTTTCACCTGCTGGCACATAAAGCATCTGGATACAAACTGTGCCACTTCCCTCTTTATGCCATACCACCACCCACTCTCTCGTATATCCTGATACATCTTGTTGGCACCTGGATGTATGGAATACTGAGAGCAATGTGCTTCTTGTAATACCTTCTCACACAGCTCCCTACTAGGCACACACAATCTAACTCCATGTCGCAAAGATACATCCTCAGTAATGGTAAAATCATCCTCCAATCCTGCTCTCACATGAGCTCTAATGCTCCTCAGAGATACATCCTCATAATGGGCTGCATTGATCCTGTCCATCAACTCTGAATGTAACTGTAATCCCCACATCTGTATAGCCAAACCAGAAAGTACCACCTCTATGCCCAAGCGCTCCAAGTCCTCCAATAAATATCGATCATGCGTCAAGAACATAGCTACCGGATACCTGCTTAAAGCATCGGCAACTATATTAGCTTTTTCAGGATGGTATTGTAAAGATATATCAAAATCCTTCATCAGTTCCAACCACCGACGCTGCCTCATGTTTAACTCCTTCTTCGGGAAAATATGCTTCAAGCTCTTGTGGTCTGTGAAGATCTCCACACGCTCTCCGTACAAATAGTATTTCCATAACTTCAGGGCAAAGATGACTGCTGCCAACTCCAAATCATGGATATGATAGTTCTTCTCATGAGGACGCAATTGCCTGGATATATAGGCAATTACTTTTCCATTTTGCAGAAGAACACAACCCAAACATTTCCCTGATGCATCACTATAAATAGTGAAAACTCCAGACCCTGATAGCAACGTCAAAATAGGAGCAGATGTCAACCTCTTTTTTAATTCCTCAAAAGCAGCCTGACAATCCTCTGTCCAAGCAAACTCTACATCCTTCCTGGTGAGTGTGGTCATCGGCTCGCCAATCCTCGAAAAATCCTGCACAAACTTCCTGTACTTGCCTGCCAATCCTAAGAAACTCCTGATCTCTATTACCAAACTCGGGGTCTTCCAAGACTCCACTGCTGTGATCTTCTTCGGATCCACTGAAATACCATCACCGGTCACAACTTAAGCCCTCTCATTTTTGAATAGGATTATTTTGGTAATTTTCAATTTATTTTAATTATTTTATTTTATTTAATAGATTAGAATAGTAATTTTTAAAACCTTGTTTTAGATATGACCATTTGCCATGGCTTTGATATTTTGAGCAATGCACAACCTTTTTCTTTCAAACAAAATTTATAATAATAATTTTAATTGATTCTAATATAGTCATCACCGTCGACATCATTAACGTCGACGTCAACCCCACAGCCACCATCTGCTCCTCCATCTCCGCCCATAGCCAACCCGACACCATCACCAACACCCATATCTCCATCACCCCCTCCACGTCCCGACCACCGCCGCCCTCTTCATCACCACCCTGACCGCCGTCCCCCTACGTCCAGCCCCACCGCCAGCACCCGCCACCCGCTACTGCCGCTGCTAGCCCTGTTGCTGCTGCAACTGCTGCTGAGGCTGTTGCTGCTGTTGCTGTTCATCGCGTAACGCTGAAGCTCCGCCCCTCACCGAAGAATAGGCCGTCGACAAGCACAGACCCCCCCCGGTCAGCCATGACTAGGTACATGCTTAATTCATCCTTTATCTTCATAAGTCAAGGTGTCAACGTATCGTTGAACGGACACGGGTAACGTGAATCCCTAAGTATGTGTGTGTGTGTGTTTATTATAAATTAGTAATTGAAGTTAAGTAATTACTCAAATAATAAATGATTCATTAATGAGAAAACACTGTGTTGACCTAGAGTTTAGACAACTAGCCTTGTGCACGTAACCTTATAACATGCTAGTTAGGACTTATAATTTATTATTATACGTCTTTAGTGGCGTAGCGTATTCTGATATTTCGTTGTCTTGGTGTACACGGTAGCCCAGGACAGGACATGTGTGCATCTTAGCTGCGTGCACATGTGACCCTGTTAGTTGACCAGTTGTGACCCCTTACGTCAGTTCCTAAGAGCAGCGTAGTATCCTGTACACATTATTTTAGTGACTGATGATCGTATTACTATATATTATATTATATGTATAGGGTCGCTGACCATGCAGGCGAGACTTCAGGAGCAGGTTATTGACACTCGCAGCTTGAGGACCCAGGCAAGTATACCTTGCAATATTTACTGTTTAATTTAAATTATGCAATGTTGTATGATATCTTGTTGCATTATTCATATAACTGTGTGCGTCCGAGATTGACTCGGGTGTAGTCGATGAATGCATCGATGAGTAGTGTACTTGACCTAGTTACTAGCAAACTCACCCACTACTGTGAGAATATTTTAATATCTTCCTAGACCCTTACACTCTTACACGCATCACGGTAACAAATTCATATTGGGATGTGGGTCCGCTTAACTGACTAGCCATCGGTACGTGTGACAGGCATCACGATTTAGTACGAAATCAGGGTTATATAATTAATTGAGACTTGGCATATAGTTATGTGGTATGCACGCCGTGTATTCGACTTGTATATCTGCCTTGGGTGGGAAGGACAACTAGTAGGAGTATGGGATACACACATTGGACTCCGTAGTATCCAGAGGAGCCACGGATCCAATGACTTCCTTTATTCAGATACTACGTTCTTTGGAGCGATACAGACGTATATATTTGCAGATACCTCATTCTTCGGAATAATGGAGGTTACATGTACAAATACCTCGCTCTTCGGAGTGTGGACGTTATGCCTACACCTACCCATACATACCAAGGTTGTCCTCACATTGCATTCACAGAGATGGTTAGCACACCACTTTATTTTATTCAGTATTTATATATGGCATGTATTTTTGTATCTTGTTACGTCCCTCTGAGGACCTGGTTCCCTTCCAGATTTGGACGAGGCATATTATCCTACTGTGTAAGGACCTGGGCAGTAGACGAGGTACGCATCCGAGGAGGGGCTAGAGGTGCTTCCATCAGAGTTCTCTTGATCATTGGTAGGCCTTCCGCCTAGGACTCGAGCATCCTTATCTAGTCAGCCGATGCTCTACTCATTACTGTTTTATCTGTCTTTCAGTACTTTTATTTTGTTATAGTAGTGGGTTTGTTCCCACCAGACATATTTTGGATTATACTATGAAATTTCAGACTGGCGTTTATTTTTCAGTATTTATTTCAGTACTTCTTGTTTATATTGTAGATGACACTAGATATTACCTATTGGATGTTAGTATTAGACTTGTTAGTATTTTAGGATAGCGGAGTACGCTTCGTTGGGTCCATTAAATTGGATAATCCCTCGAAGACGTATTAGCTGGCTATTGCCACGTGGCTTGGTCCAGCATAATTTGGGACTGGGGCGTGACATATTTTTAGTGGTGGCCCATGCAGGTCTTGTTTATCGCTTATAGTATGGTAACATACCCAGCGAGCCTGCATAAGATAGGAATTACTTGGTCTCATCCGCTTTGATTTCGTCTTTGAACTTCCTTCATATTATTTCTAAATATCTGCATCATGTTTGCTTGATTTCGTACTCTTTTAATGAAGTTCTATCTCTTGCAGCGAGATGAACTTACACAGTGGACGAGGAGCACACGGTGCCATAGTGCCAGCCGATACCACACAGAGAGAGGAGATATCCCAGGGACCACCCGGAGAGCAACCACCACCACAGGCCCCGATGATTCTACAGGCCCCACTGATACATTGGCGCGAGACTTCTCAGGGCGATCCAACGCAGAAGCATGAGGGAAAAACTTCACAGACTATCCCGACACAGCATTTCGAAGGCCAGACTTCTGAGGATACGCCTATGCCGCAAACCGAGAGGCCGACATATGAGGAGACACCTACAGCACAGCCGGAGGTCCCGCTGCCACCACCTCTACCCTTTCCACCATAGATGCCACATCTAGATGGACAGCCACAGATGCTTCAGTTCTTCCAGGCTATGATGCAGGCGTAGTGGCATCTGACCGAGACCTTGAGATAGAGCTTGATGGCAGTTCTGGAGAGAACACCTGCCCCAGCACCCGCACCAGCCCTATACCAGTTCAGCCAGCTTGTACTGTACGAGGGTTCCGCCAGATGGGCCCGGATACTTTTTCGGATAATAAGACTGCAGAGGAGATCTCTGATTGGCTCGCCAATACGGAGATGCTACTAAAGGCTTCTTAGCTACATCCTGACCTTTGGATGACCGTAGTGAGGGCCCAACTGAAAGGCAACACCAATCACTGGTGGGATTCCATAGAGCGCAGCGTTGGAAGACACAAACGTGGAAGTAGTTCATATAAGTGAATCAGGAAAATATATCGAGTACTGAAAGGCAACACCCATCTTGATAGTCTTTCTGCCTCAACTGAGTGAATCATTGATAGTCAAGTGCGATGATTTATGGCATGCATATAAGTGACAAGCATTAAAATAAGATAACGAGTACAAGTTAGCTTGTAAGCAGGAAAATATTACATTTGTGTGAAACATAAGCATAAGAAAATGAGCAGTATAGACTATTTCAGAACATAAGTCATTTACGTTTTGACGGTCTTAGGGGTAGTGCGAGAAGTGAAGCCATACAGGGATATATCGATCGACATAATCAATAAGGCGAGCAGTATAAACAAATGAAACAGTGTACTACGAAGAGTATAAAATGATCTACTCGAGGCATAGTGGGGTCTACTTTCATGAAGCTATGGTAGCATGCGAGGGTCCAACTATTAGCCAAGTTTTATTTCCATGTTCTAACACAAGCAATACAAGATAGGATTATTTTCTTAGCTAGGTGCGTTGTATTCTTTATTAGCATGCAAGGGGTGATTCACCTAGCGAATAGCATGTATCATCTATATTTTTAGTGTGCAGGCTAAGCAAAGACAGGTTTATCGTAGCTATCCACCTTAGCGATAATTTGCCTCGGTCGAGCGATACTCTGAGCGAGCCTTTGAAAGTCTAAGTCTAAACTCCTGAAGGGCCAAGTCTGGAATTCTTTGCCTTAAACGAGTCTTCTCGCTGAGTAAAGCGGGTTGGGTTATTGCACTTGCTCCATTTGAATCGGCTATCCGCTTGAACAGAATGGGTCATTACAGTTCCAGTCTCTGCAGACTGAGAGCGCCTCTCGAGCCACTTAGGATGGGGTGGAAGAGAGTGTCGCTGAGTCTTCGCCCGCCATAACGTCCTCTACTATGGTCGTTTCGACGAAAAATCTTTTTTATAGGCCGCTGGCGGAAGAGGGAAAGACGGACGCGTCTACGGCACCGGCTCCTTGGCGTCGCAGATGTAGATATACTCGAGACCTCTACCGCAGACGTCTTTTGTAGCACAACCTAATAGGATAGAGCAAATTGTTACGGCGATGACCATATTTTACGCTACAGTGATGGGTATGCAGGAGTCGATCAGTAGCATCGTAGGCCTCTCGGGAGCATGTTTATTCCGGTGTTCGTGCTCCTCTCGTTGTTGTCCTTGGAGCCACGACATCTGGCCCTTCTGGTACCTCTGCTCCTTCCACTGCTGCTTCTGGCCCTATTATATCTACGGACGCAGTGATGAGACTCCTAAGTTTTTTGCCGTCGGAGACGTTAGGTTCACTACCATCTGAATTAGTGAATGAAATTCCTTCGAATGTCCTCGAACGTTTGCGTAACCAGGGAACAGTGCCAGATCGATAATTTTCTTTATATTTGATATTTGTGTTGTAGTAATCACGGACTTATGGATATTGTTTATTTGTGTTGTCGTGGTCGTGGACTTATGGATGTTGTTCATGTATATTGATTATTTATTTGGACTTATGGTTGTAGACTTATGGATGTTGTTCATGTATGCGATTAATTTTATTATGTTAATTATATGTCTTTTCTTAATTATGTCTCGTGTGTGTTTCCAGCGAGCGTTTGTGCTGTTGAAGGTTCGATTGGACAGAAATTCTACAGCGGGTTGCGCAGGGTGGTTGATATATTGATATTGTTTAACATATTTTATATAAACCAAATATGCTGGGATATCTGTATCTAAATTTTTTTTTTTGCAGTTATGTGCATATTAGCGATGGACATCTGTCGACTTAGAGGCTACCTACAACGTACTTGCGATACACTAGCGACGGATACAATAGTCGCCAAGTAAATTTCTATTCTTGGTCGACGGATTACCAACACACGTCGACGGACTGGTAAATTCCTCCAGACAGTAAGTAATGTGGTTATTCCGTCGCCAACTTGAGTATCAGACTTTTTTCAGTATCAGGAACATAAATAATGTTGTTATAACGTCGCTAACTCGATGCCATTTTTGACGCAAATCTGTCGCTATCTAGACGTCATTATAAACTAAATTACGGCCGTATATACATCGCTAAAGCGCCGCTTAATGAATCCATCATTGAAATATCGCATAGACTTTAACTAAATCGATGTCGCAATTATGCCAGTTTGTAGTAAAAAAATTGACTGATTGGTGACGGAATCTTTTAGCGACATGGAGTTTACCGACGGGTATTTTTCGTCTAAATACCTTCGTCGGGTAGTCGCTAATAGTGAATAGCAACATTTTGGTGATAGAAAATGGCATCGCTATTCCTCTTTATTTTAGTAGTGCTTGTGCATGCCTAGTTTTGGTATATATATTTTGTATGTCTACAAGTTTATCCTCAAGAGATGGCATGTATCTTTTTTATACACTCTAGGCGAGTTCTTTTAAGAGTCCTTGGCATGAAGCCTTGGGCTTCCTTGCGGTGCTACTCCTTTATGACATGGCCCAAAGCCGAGGCCCCACCTCATAATGGTGTCATCCATTATAGCATGAGGTCCCAGCCTCTTTGTTGTGCCAAACTATCCAGCATGAAGTCTTGTGCTTCCTTTGTGTGTTACCCCGCAGTGACATGGCTCGTGTAAACCCCCTCACCCAAAATAGGTATTTTGTGTATATTTTATATTATTATATTTATTATAGATTATTTTAAATATTAAATTTCTTTAGAGTATTCTCTTAGTTAATTAGAAAAAAAAATTTAGTATATTTTACTTATATAAATATTTTTTTAGAATTATTTTTAAGCTATTTTAGATTTTTGAAGATTTTTTAGAATTTCTAGGTAATTAAAACATAGGGAACTATGAGACCATACTTGAATATTGTTCCTACCATATATTTATTTTAGGTTAAAATATTTATTTATATTTTTCTGTAATTTATTTAGAATTTTATGAAATTTATTTAGATTTTTAAAATTATTTAGAATTTATTTGGATATATATAGTCTTAATATTAGATAGATGATAATTTAGTGTTAATAGATATTAATAAGATTATATATAAATTATTTGTATTATCTTTAATTCTATTTATGATTATAAATTATTGAGATAAGCTTAAACTATATTTTAAATTAATTCCAATCCTGAGCCTACTAGGAAAGTAACTTCATGCATATCCTATCCTTATTTAAATTTATCCTAATCATATCCAAATTAGTCAATCCTAGTCGTATTCAATTAAGTAGCCTCCACCATTATAAATACCTATTAGACTTATGGAATAAACTTATTTTTCATATTTTTCTTTCCCAAACTCCTCTCTTTTTCGTCCAAAAATAGTCAAAATTCGTCATAAATTCAGCCTCATTTTCTAGTAGTTATGACGACTTAAAAATATGATATCTCCTAGATCCGGACTCCAAACGTGCTCCAGTTTTTTTTGTTAGAACCATATCAAGGTTAGTTTTCTGAATATATAAATTATTTTAATAATTTATGAACCTATTTTTTCAGAAAATTCTGAAAGTGTCAGTTGTCCAAAATTAGACGCGTTTCCGTATTTTTGAGATTTCGGGAGATCCCGAATTCAGAATTATGAACCGTTTAAAGTTTCAGAAAGTTGACATAATGAAATTATATAAAATAATATTTCTAGAATTTAACATGTAAGTTTAATTTACTGTGAAATTCGTGCAACGTAGAGGTAAATAGAAAACTACCATAAATTATCATCTGTTCGCCCTTGTGGACATAACTCTTTACCGACTTATGATTTTATAAAACCGTTGATTCCAGTATTCATATAGCACTGAAATCTATAGAATTCTACACACAAATAAAAGATTTGAGTCAGTTGACTTTTTGGTCAACGGATTGCCTCGATTTGCGTGCCACGGATCACAAATCCGTAAAGTTGACTTTCTTTGGACCAAAATTAGGGTTTAACAATAAAATCAGATTATAGTAATATTAAAATACTATTTTAGGTTATTTTGTTCATAATTAAAATAGATTAAAATGGAGGAACCTATTCACCCACTTTTGTAACCTAACTTGTTTAATTTCTGTGACGGGTAGATCGGACGATGCCTTGAGTTGGGACTTCATTCTTTTTCAGACCAGGCAAGTATACCTTACAAAATTTCTTACAATACTTTGCATGCTTATTATATTTTCATATATTCATTGCATGTGTATTTTCTTTCAGTCATAATTATATATTATATATGTTGACACACACTTGACACATAGTATCATGGGAGAGGAGGACAATTAGTAGGCGTATGGGCTATAACCACTCTGATAAACTGTAGTAACTATCACGCACTACGGTAGTTGTGTCGCGCTGGTCGCTACTCTCGTGGTATGTCGATTTCTGGTGTCGTGTTGGTCGCTACCCTCGCGGTATATTATTTTTTGATGTTCCTGACGTGTGTGTGAGGTGTGAGATTAGATAAAGTAGCCTACCCATGTCCATACGTCAAAAAGTTGTCCTCATTATGCATTCATATAGATTATCTTGTACAGTGTACTTATATATTTTCTATCTATTATGCATGTTTTACTGTATTCAATTGGCATCTTTTTATGTAAATTGTTACGTCCCTCTGAGGACCTGGTCCCTTTCCAAGTGTAGACGATCTTGACTATTCGCAGGAGCACGGATCAGGACTTGCTACTTATCTCTTTCGAGGAGGTCTTCTCTTCGAGTCTCATTATTCATTAGATGTACTTTATGTGGTTTCTCTTCTATTCTAGTTGGTAGTAGATTTATCTCCACCCAACTACTTGTTCTTATCAAGCATTTTATACTTGATTTAGTTATATAGTTGATTGGTTATTTAATTATGTGGATGAGATCTAGTTTTTCCCTGTGACTTGTGATAATATATATACCACATGTGAGTTAATATTCATATTAGAGCGCTACCCTAGCCTTTGCCTTCCAACAAATTTTACAACCTTGTCCTAGACGTGCCTGCCTTCTTTTCTGACCTTTGTATAACTCATAATTATGTTCTCTAGTACTTCATTTTAGCCGCACAATTTTCTTCGCAAATGTTATTATTTAATTCTAATAAATTTAACTTTGTATCCTTGTGTGTTCCAATCAAAATTGGAGACACAATCTCGACCAATTTTTAGCAACCCAAATTAGGGTAATATTCTATTCTGAGTCTACTTCATTCATGACACTTGTGTCCCACTTAAGTTCAGCCCCATGTACTTCTAATTAATTTTAGAACACCTACTGCATTTATTTTTAATTAATTAAACCATAAATCTAGCTTTGTGCAATTTTTTAATTGTTGGGCACTTTTATGCAAAATTGCATTAAGGTGTCCACTCCGTTGGACACGACATGGGAATAAACCAATTTCTCCTTCATGTAAATTTTTTCATAATTTATTGGAGTGTGTAACCCTCAACATCAACCCATATTGAACCATGGCCCTCAACCCTTGAACCAATATAATTCGAGCCATTCATTTTGAACCCATTTGAATCCTAGCCCTTGAAAAAATATCCATGACAAGCCCCTTTTCCCAAGGGTTTGACCAAGCCCTAATTCTAGGTCAACCCAATGCATTGTACATATATAAATATCCTCTTTTACTTTTTCCTTTTCTCTTTTTCTTTTTCAACCTAAACCAAGTCTAAGTCGACTCCCTGTTCATTCACCTCCTCCATCTCATATCCTTCAACCCCTCACCCACCGGAGTTCGACCGAATCTACCGTCGTGAAGCTCGAGCCAACTTCGGTCACCTTCCCCATCTTGACACCGCTGCACCCGCCGACCTCCGACCGCCTATAGCAGCCAACCCGCCATCTCCAGTATGCCCCGAGCCGCCAAGCACCGATGAAGCCTCGCTGCCAACCGACACCAACACCCCCGTCGTTCGCCTGAAGCCCGACCGCTGCACTTCGACCTCGCCGACCAACCAAGCAGCACCGAGAATCCTCCCTCCGTCCAGACTTCACCTCCTCGCCGACCGGAGCCGCTTGCATCATCAACCCCGCACCTGACTGAACCCGCCGGAGCCGAGTCCCACCTCGCCATCGACTGCACGACCGCCGACTGAACCGAACGACCCCGACCTCCCGGAGCTCCCCGCCTCTCCTCTCTTCCCTGCCTCTTCTTCTTCAACCACCACCATCATCATCATAATCAATACCACCGAGCCAACTCCGGCCATCCTCCCTCTGCAACCCACTGAGCCAACTACGACCACTGCTCCCAGCCTCGTCACCACCAGCACCGCGCAGAACCCGCTGCACCCTGAAAGCATGCACAGAGCCGACATGAGCGACTCGCCAACCCGCCTGAGACTCGCCGAAATACCTCGTCTTAACCATCATCTTCATCATAATCATATCCATAACCACCCTCATCATCACCTACGTCATCGTCATTGTCGTTATCAACATTGTCGTCATCATCTTCGTCATCAACACCATCGCCATCGTCATCGTCGTCATCGACATCGTCGTCAGTGTCGTCATCGCCGATCTCGTATACGTGCACGCCGAAGCCAAGGTGAGGAGCATTTCTCTTGTGATTGTTGTGTACGTATGTATACGCGTATGATATTTTGGTATGTGGATAGTATGTATGTATGTATGTACATATTAGTGTTAGTATATGTATAATATATAATTGGTATATATATACATATATATAGTATATTTCTCAAATTAGTATATATATACATATGTATATGTATTGTATATGTATTCCCTAGTATACGTTTAATATGTATATATTTAATTGGTATATGTATATATATATATAGTACGTGAATTCAATTAGTGTATATACATACATATATATATGGTATATGCATTTAATTGGTGTACATATATATTATAAGTATTAATGTTATATACTAGATAATAATATGTATATTATATATGTACACTTGACCCCTAGGTATAGCTGCGGGTATTCCGTAGTTACACATGACCCTGTAATCCTCAGTATTGTGAGTTGACTGCCACATGTACACTGACGTACTAGCGAGCCCCGTATCATTTTGATTGTCTATTTTGCACAGCATTTGCAGACGCGACACCCGTGCAACTAGACGCACACTTGACCCTAGTTGACCAGTGTTACCTTAGTGTAGCTGCTGAGTTCAGCGTAATTATGTTGTGTATGTGCTAGTATAATGTCTGATACAATATTGTATTATATGATATGTTTATAGGACCACTGGATCGTCCTACGAGACTTCAGGAGCAGGACATTGGTATTGACAGCTAAGGACCCCAGGCGAGTACATTCTCTGATAGTTTCTTATTTATGATATCCTCTATGTTTATTGTATCTACTGTAAATATCCATATTTCTTGACACGATGGTTACACGGATTGGTATATCCGGATCTCGTCATGAGATGCTATTCCTTGTATATGGTGTATCTTGTACAAGTCTTGTTTCATTGATTATCTTGTGCATGTACAGACACTGATTCTCGGGGAGACTTGCTACCTTCCTTGAGAATCCCGTGCCATAGTATACCATGGTTGAATCTACTATACCAGTCGGGGGTGGGGAGTATTTTAGTGTAGATATGTGATCATACCCTTCATGTATAAGTCTTGTTCACATGTTAGTGTTGGTCATACACCGCACGTATGACTAGCTAGGCCATTATTCCTGTACAAGTTTCCAAGCCGATCACATGTTAAAGCTAGTACTCACACACTTAGTCATTAGTATTCTTATTCCTTGACATATTGTTTATTCTTGTAATTATTTCCAGTATTTCCCTTATTGTGTATCTCTTGTATATATATATGCATCTTGTATATTTCCATCTATTTACTGCAATATAGTTTATATCATTGATGTAGAACTGCTGTTAGAGATGTACTTTGCTCTATCCTGACTGGAAATATTTTTCCAGACTGCGACTTAGAGGGCTAGTGTCCGACTCATTATGGACCAGGTAAAGATGAGACTACACACCAGAGATCTTAGACGAGACACTACCTGCAGCTGTTTAGACAGTATTTATTTTATGCACTGAGACATATTTGAGGTTTATTTCAGTTTATGTTTAGACTTATTCTTAGTTATGTTGAGACTTGTGGAGACTTTATGTTGGATAGCTAGACTTTGGTTTATCAATATTTTGAGATATTGTGTTTGACTATGTCATTCTTCTTATCTTTTATCGTGCCTTTATACTCTTATAGTTGTGGTGATTGAGTATACATTATGAGCTATTGTGAGATATTATTTCATTGTCCTCCTTATGGAGTTGATATCATTGACAGGTTGTGAGTTATGTTAGTTAGTATATTATTGAGACCTAGACAGCGTTCTACCGCCAATGTTGCGGCGTAGGCTGAACGTACCCACGCACTCGTGCCCCTATTCCGGGTGCGGGTCGTGACAGTGTGTATTATGGTATCCATATATTGGAGTTGCCATATACATATGGCTGGCATGCTTACGTATTCCTAGTCCTACGTATTTTGGGACTGGGGCGTGACAACTCGTGTAGCCGAGACTTTACCCTCTATTGGTACCTCTTGGTGGTGTCACCCACTGTAGCATGGACTTCTCTGCTCCTTTGTAGTGTTCTTCTACCGTGCTTCCTGTAAAGCACGTCGGATATTCCAAATATCCTAGAACTCATTAGGGCGTCTAAGTCATCCTCCCACATGATTTTGTTCTACTCAGAGAACAGATAGTAGACAACTTTGGTTCTGGGTCCGTAACCACTCAATGTCTCAAGGAACTACCCACTGTTCCTGATATTCTCCCAGTCAATGATCCATCTTTGAACCAAAAGTTAGATGCCTAGTAGATTTCTCTTTGAACTAATAGCATAAAACTTTATGGTAGAATTACAACGACAGAATATCAAAAGTCCTCCAAGCCCATGTATGATGTATCATTGACTTTATGCGGTATTACTCCCCTATGACATGGCCTGAAGCCAAGGCTTTATCCTGTCAAGGTACCTCATATGTTGTCGCCACTATAACATAGAGTACTAAGCTCCTTTATAGTTCTTATGATCAGTTGGTGCTTGAGTTCTTATATGAATGGTTCCGCTAGACCCTACTGACTCCGATCAGCAACCACTGTAATGATGCCATCTTTGATGGGCTCATGTAGTGCCTTAAACAGACCCGCTAGAATCACCTAACTCCGAACATTAACCGCTACCATGACGCCATCCTTGATGCACTCATACAGCACCATGCGCCTTAGCCGAACATATCTTTTCTAACCATTGAAGATAAAAATTGATACCACCGCTGCAGTCGCCTGGTTGTCACAGAAAATCGATATCACCGAATATGAGCACCAACCACTAGAAGATCATACATGAGCTTTTGAATCTACTCTGCTTTATCCGCTGGAGCCGCCAGTGCATTGAACTCAGATTCTATCAAGGAATGAGAGAGCATTGTCTGCTTCTTCGACTTCCACGATGTAGCAGCTCCACCCATGGGAAGTCATATCCACTTGTGGACCTTTCGCTCTCTACTTATGAACACCATCTTGCATCACTGAAGCCTTCTACTACTGTCAGATACCTGTTGTAGTATAGTGCATAATTCTGAGTCCTTTTGAGATATCTCATTACTATCTTCACAGCTTTTCAGTGCTCAAGACTGGGATTGCTCGTAAACTGACTCAGCATCCCCACGATAAAAGTTATTTAGGCCTTGTGGCAGTTATTGCATATATCAAACTCTCGATGATACTTGAATAGTCCAGTTGCCTGACACTTCCCACGGATTTGGCTTCTACTTTTTGTCACACATGTACGAATTATCGATCCCTGGAAGATCCGGATATCGATGGCGTGTGAGCATGTTCTCAATATAATGAGACTATGGCAACGCCATTCCAGTGTCCGTCCGGATGACCTTGATCCCCAGGATCACATCAACTTCCCCTAAGTCCTTCATACTAAACTTAGATGAGAGGAACTTCTTTGTCTCAGTAACATGTACTAGATCCGTACCTAGAATCAGCATATCATCCATATATAGACAAATGATGACTCCTCTTCCTTCAGCAAACTTTGTGTAAACACACATGTCTGTCTCACTAACCCTATAGCCATTTGATTTTATAATCTTTCTTAAACTTTTCATGCCATATTTTGGGAGCTTGCTTTAGACCGTATAATAAATTTACCAACTTGCAGACTTTGCCTTCAAGGCCCTTGACAATGAATTCTTCTGGTTGTTGCATGTAAATCTCTTCAATTCAATTCACCATTCAGGAATACTATTTTCACATCCATCTGATATATAACTAGCTTATGGATTGCACTTATAGAAATTAACATCCTTATGGTCATTATTCGTGCTACTGGAGCATATATGTCTAAGTACTCAATCCTCTGCTTCTGAGAAAACCCCTTGGCTTTTAGCCTTGCCTTGAACTTATCAATAGTTCCATCGACCTTCATCTCCTCCAGGCAGATCAACTAACACCGAAGAGTTGTTAGAGGTTATTGAATCATACTCAATATTTATAGCCTCCCTCCAGAAGACATCATCTCTAGTCTTCATAGCCTCATCATAAGTAAGCTGATATACTTCCACATAATAGGTGACGAAGTCATCTCCGAATTTTTTCTCTCTCATTACTCACTTAGACACCAGTTGCGAGATCTGGTTCGAATGTTGTCTCTGGAATGACAACTTATTCTTGGACTACATCTTCATTGGAAGCGTTAGCCTCCTATGCACTCACACTATTCTCCGGAATGTCCACAAAAATAATGTTCTTGTACCTTACAAATTTATCTTCAAAGAATTATGCGTTGCGAGATTTCAATGATATAATTTGACCCAAATATCAAGGAACCTTTGAGCATTACTCTTCTCAGCATATTTCAGAAAGATTTTCTTCGTAGTCCTCATTCTAATCTTCTGAATCTTCAAGTCTGGAAGCTTCACATATGCCAGACACCCTCATACTCGAATGACATTCAAGTTGGGTCTGAATTTGAATCAGAGTTCATGAGGAGTGACATCGGATGTTACATACGTCACTCTGTTCAGGATAAACATAGCCATCAGTACAGCTTCTCCCCAGAATCAGTTTGGAAGACCCACAGTTAACAGTATTGACTATATTATCTCTGTCAACGTTCTGTTCTTCCGTTCAGCTACTCCATTTGATTGAAGAAAATTCAGAGCAGACGTCTCATTGACAATTCTATGTTCTTTGCAGAACAATACGAATTCAATAGACATATAATCTCTGCCTCGATCACTTTTGAGTCTCTTGAGCTGTTATCCTATTCGACGTTCATCCTTAGCCCTAAACTTCTTGAACTTCTCGAATGCTTCATTTTTTGTCTTGAGAAGATAGACGAACGCATACTTCAAGAATTCGTCGATGAAGGTAATAAAATACTTCATTATGGCCTTTATAGAGAACTGTTTGAATTACATATATCGGAGTGTACCAACTCTAAAAAATCTGTACTTCGATTTACCCATTTGAACGGTTTTCATGTAATCTTTGTCTGTGCACAGACTTCATACTTATCTACCTCCTTACCCCCATATTTTGAGATTAAGCCGTAGACTAGACATCTTGTAGTACAGAGTATATGTCCTAGTCTTGGTGTCCCACAACTCTTGTAATGAAACTCAACTCACAAGAAAAAGCTCGAACATCCATCTGATACTGAAGCCTTGTTTCAAAGTATGTCTGCTGCCAAGATATCATGATCTGGTAACCATGGATGTTCACCCTCAAGTCTGCAACAGACTTTCTGAGATTAGTTTCATGGTAATCATTGGTACTTTGCTACACGTACTTCTTTGACTGTAACTTCTCGAAATCCAGAACCAATGTCCCAATCCCCATATCCTCTTCTTGATCCTTCTTCACTATTGAGATCTTTCGACCTTCTTCAGTGACAGACTTGACCTCAGGGAACTGCTCTTCCTAGAACTCCCGTGGCTAGATGCACTAGTGTCCATTCACCAGTCAACAGCCACGCTAGATGACTTAACATGTGCAATCATAGCAACCAAGTTAAGTAATCAAAGTAACCAAGATAAGCTTTTATCTTGTTATTTTGGTTTGAAATTGGATCTGCAATCCTCATTCTCATGGTCCTTTATGCTTGAAGGGACATACGCTAAGGTACTCATAGCCCTATGAGCATAACTTGGTTGCGCGTAGACCTTGCTTAGAGCTAGCCACATAGATGATTCTATGTGCCAAGTCCTGTCATGCACCGAAAGAATGCCATGCCTAGTAACTACATTAAACCAAGCCTGCCATACGCAGTGAGTGCCTTGCGCCGAGACTACTTATGTGTCAAGTTCTTCCATGTTCTAATTATTGCTATGCATAGATGAATAGTACCAGTCTCTCTTCGGCAACCACAATAGATATTTCTATGCGGCTACTAGCTTCAGACATCTCCAGGCGCCAACTTGCATAAGATGTTGACTTCCTTTCTCTTGGAATGTGCATCTCCAACGATGCCAGATCAAGTTCACTTCCATCCGTAGGAATGGTAGATCCTATATCTCTCTACCAAAGTCCAACATTTGAAAGAAGATTTCTTCCTCATCTAAATGATTGAAATATAGCACGTCAATCTTCTCACACTTGTAAAAACTTGTGTTGAGAAGACTTGCACGATTGTTCTCCATCTTACTCGTATCTTGCTTTGATATTGTTAGTCCTGAGGCATAATCAAAGATGGTAGAACAAGAAGTTGAAGTCGAGATCAAGAGTTCAAACAAAAGTTTTCTCACTGATATATCTCGATCCAACGAAGAACTATATAATATAGAAGCTAATTACAACTCCTTCTAAATAATAAATTCAAGAACCAAAAAAATATATTCTTTCTTGCAAACGCAGTTGCAATTGAGACAATATTTTATAACTAAAAGAAGAGGAGAGAAATATAGAAAACAAATTATTCTTGCTGGGGTGGTGAAGACCAACATTGCTCAAAGTAAAATTTGTCCTCTATCGACGATCAACTCCAAGGAGCTAGCAATTTCAAAAGTAAACTTCTGAAATGCGCATATTCACCTCTTTGTTTGACTCGAACGGACTCCTTTGGACTCCACTTTCTCAATTTTTGGTGTATCTCAAAATGAGGCTAGAGGGCTCTTTATATAGGGTTGGATGGAAGTCCATCCTCCTCTTTCTTCCGTTGTGGGACTAAAAGTTGATAAAAAAAATTGATATCCCACAATCCTTGTGACGTGCAAAGTACAAAGTATGCCAACAAAGTACCACGTTGCGCCCTTGAGCCCGAGTCTGAGTCCGAGTCGCTAAGCCCCTTTGAGGTTTAGCTCCTATGGAATAATATCCAAGAGCATGACAAAAAGCTTAAATGTTTTATTAAGGAGTTAATCCTTTTTTTCCTAAAAAAATACACCCATATGGCACCCATGTGCCCCACCATACCCCATGTGCACACCTCAACACATACAAAGTATTATATTAAGATACCCACTTGGTGGTGTAGCCAATGTGGGACTATCTTTACTAGTTAAAAGGAAAAATAACAACATATATCATTGTTATAAGCTCTTCAAACTTCATGAAATTAAGCATGTTTTTGATAATCCTCTGCTCTACTTTATGGAACGATGTTGAATTTATCAAAATCCAACTCAACCTCTCCATCCTTAGTACGTTTTACTAGAGGTCCATATGACAAGAGGTGATTATTTTGATATCTATCTATATTAACATTAAAGGACTTAAACCGATCTTAAAAGATGTCAATTCTAATATAGTCTTATTGGCTTCTACAATAGAATCAATCGGTGAGGCCTGAGAGGCAGTAGTTTACCATATAGCATATGTCAGCAGTTCGAATCTGTTTATCGACATCCCGTAAATTTAGCTGATACTATAATAAGATTATTCCACTTAACAGTACCATAAAATAATATACCATAACATTAATGAGTATAGATAAAACTATAATGACTTATGTAATGCATATCTAATAAACTACTATTTGATATAAAAAATGGAGTTAAGGTAGACCGTATCTGCTACCACTCTTTTCTCATTTTCTCTGGCTAAAAAAATCACTGAAATGCACTATTCATTTACAACCCCAAGGCTCTATAGAAGTGTAGGGATGCATATCATGGTATATCTCAAAACATAATATTTTGATCATAAGAAAGAAAAGAAGAGGAAAAAATAAAACCAAAAATATTGATGTTGGATGACTTATGAGACTCCAATATTCTTTTGTATCAAAATTTTCAATCTTGACTATACTCAAGATGAATTTCTAGATAGCTTCTAACAAAATAACTGAATTCATATGATTCTTGGTCAATAATTTGGAATAACTGAATCTTATATATGTCAAATACAATGTCCTCTAGATGTATTATTGGGAACGAAATGCGAAAACTATTCTCCAAACCAGAGAGTACCTGCGAGAGAACCGAGCAAAATGCACAAACCAAAAAAATCAAACACAAATTGCAGACGCAGAATGTTTACGTGGAAAACCCAGATGGAAGAACCACAGGACGATCGAAGTCCAACCCTTAAGAACCTCCACTAATAGACTAAATAGATTACACCCTCTACAAGCTCCTCATCGATCCAACACGGATCACCGCAACTCTTTGGAACAGAAAACAGATTACAACCATGAAGAGAAAAGACAATAAAAAATATTCCAAATTAATCTTCTTCTCCGAAACGGCCTTCAATCCTTCTTTCTCCTCTCCAAAGTTGCAATGGAACTCTTGCCTCCTTTTTTCTCTCTTATTTTTTTCTCATTGTGTTGTTGTATATTGCATGAGCCTTTATATAAACCCTTGCATGAATTAGGGTTTCCATATGGAAATCTATGTATGGAAGCCAAAAATATTTATTGAAATCAAATTACATTCAATCATATATTTAATGGAAATTAAATCATAAATTAGCTTACCATAAATTGAAAATCCAATTATATGAAAATTTAATATTTGAAAGATCCAATCATAAATATATAATTAGTCAAAGTTGGAAATCTAATATAATATTTACTTACTATAAATGTTCCAATATACGGCGCTCGATGCACTTTTTGATCTTTTTCGACACACGGATGGCGCTCATCGCACTCCGAGGTATTGTTCAAATAGGTTGGGAACCCCACCGACTCCAACAATTATCTTCCTTTACAACTATGTGGAGGGGGTCATCATCCCGACGATCTGCGTACAGTACTCAAACATTTTCTTTGGTATAACCTTTGTGAACATGTCTGCTCCATTATCATCTATATAAACCTTCTTAAGTGTCGCTTGCTTATTTTCAACCACATCTCGTATCTAATGATACCGGGTATCAATGTGCTTGGACCGGCTAGGAAATGTCTGGTTTTTCATAAGGTGAATAGTACTTTGACTATTGCAAAGCAAAGGATACTGCTCTTGCTTTAGCCAAATTTTCTGTAACAACTTCTTCATCCACAATAACTCCTTGTAAGCCTCCGTCACCGTAATGTACTCAGCCTCTATCGTCGATAAGGCAACACACTTATGTAATCACGACTACCACGATACTTCTCCACCAGCAAACATCATCATATAGCCCAAAGTCGATCGCTTGGTGTCAACATTATCAGCCATCT
The DNA here is from genome assembly GCA_036927795.1 of Iris macrosiphon. NCBI lineage: Eukaryota > Viridiplantae > Streptophyta > Magnoliopsida > Asparagales > Iridaceae > Iris > Iris macrosiphon. The sequence goes on from JAYESA010000004.1 coordinate 160,962,338, forward strand.
CAGCGTCTGTATACACAACCAGCTTCGTCTCGTCACCACCAAAAGAAAGTTTTCAATCGGCAGTGCCCTAAAGATATCGTAGAATTTACTTGACCCTACTCCAATGTACCCTTCCAGGATTGAAAGTATACCTGCTAACTGTGCCAACTGCGTGAGCGATGCCTGTACTCGTACACACCATAGCATACATAAGACTCCCCATAGCTGAGGCATATGGAACCCACTCCATATCTTCCTTCTTGTCCTCGGTAGATTGACACTGCTCTCCTCAGTGAACTTAAAGTGAGCCGCAAGGGGGTTACTCACTTTCTTCGACCCGTCCATCCCAAAATATTGAAGTACCTGGTGAATGTACTTCTTTTGTTACAAGTGTAATTAGACTCTCTCTCTTTCTCTCTCTCTTTGCTGATCTCTATCCCAAGAATAGTCTTCGTTGTGCCCAAATCCTTCATAGAGAAGGTCGTGCCTAGTTGGCGCTTCAACTACACTATCCTAGTGGCATTCTGACCCACCAATAGCATATCATCAACATAGAGCAGTAAAATGATAAAATCATCCTCGACAAAGTACCTCACAAATACATAGTGATCCAACGTCGTCCGTGCATAACCATTCTCTCCTATAAATGACTCAAACTTCTTGTACCACTACCTCGGAGCCTACTTTAGACCATACAAGCTCTTTCTCAACTGCCAGACCAAGTGTGACTTACCCTTCTCACAGAATACCTCTGGCTTCTCCATGTACAACTCCTTCTCAAGATCATCGTGGAGGAATGTCGTCTTCACGTCTATTTGCTCGACCTCCAAGTGAAACTGGCTGCCAATGCTAGCACCACCCAAAAAGATGACTGCTTGAGGACTGACAAAAAGATCTCATCATAATCTATGCCTTTTCGCTGACAGTGGCCTTTAACTACCAGCCTCACTTTGTATCGAGGTCGAGTAGCATCATTTGTCTGCTTCACTCTGAACACCCATCGATGATTCAAATCCTTTTTGCCATTTGGTAACCGTACCAGATCATAAGTAGAGTTGGCCTCCAAGGAACTCATCTTCTCTTGCATGGCCTCCATCCACTCTTGCCTATATTCGTCTTCGATAGCCTCTGTGAAACTTTCAGTTCTCCACCGTCAGGCAGTAGTACATACTCACCCGGTAAGTATCTCATATATGATAGACGCTCTCTATCACTCTTCCTCAATGGAAGCAGTGGTGCTGAAAGTATATCAACATCCTCCTCCCCTTCAGAAACTACCTTCTTGGTATGCTCATCCTCCAAAGGGTCACCCTAACCACAATCAGTAGGCTGATGATCAAGGTTGGGAGCAACTTCATGTAGTGGCTCCCCCATAACTGGATCCTCGGCGATGTCCTCTAGAAACTGTTCGAAATAAAATGACTCTAACTCTGGCAATTCCTCAGCCTCAGAAGGCATCTCATAATCCTGAGTATTGGTCATGGTCTGATCCTCGACGAATACCACGTCCATGATTCTGTAGAACTTTCTTCCAACTGGGTCATAGAGTTTATAGCCAAACTCATCCTGACCGTAACCGACAAAGACGTAATGCCTCGTCTTTGGCTAAAGTTTGGATCTCTCGTCCTTCGATAATGCACTAAGGCCTTGCAACTCACAGGTGATTGTATGACGGCTTCTTGTCGTACCACACATATTGTCAGGCACATCACCCTACAAAGGAGCGCTAGGAGATAAATTAATAATATAAGCAGCTATGTAAAGAGCCTCCCCCCAATAGCTTCCAAACAAGTTTGCTTCTGACAGCAAACACCGTACCCTCTCCATCAGCGTCATGTTCATCTACTCTGCTACACCATTTAGCTGAGGTATCTTTGGTGGAGTCTTCTAGTGTCGTATCCCTTTGTTTTTGCAATATGCATCAAAGGGACCGATATATTTGCCACCATTGTCCGACCGAATATATAGCAGCTTCTTGCCTGTTTTTCTTTCAACGGAGACCTAAAATTTCTTGAAAGTGGGCAATACCTGATCCTTGGTCTTTAAGGCATAGACCCAAACCTTTCTGGAATAATTATCAATAAAAGTTATAAAGTAAGAAGCACCACCAATAGATCTTACCTTCATAGGACCGCAGACATCCAAGTGAATCAACTCGAGTAACGCCGGCTTCCCTATACTTGGGTGACTTTGGAAAGATACCCTATTATGCTTTACAGCCAAATAGTGCGTGCACCTCTCCAATTTTGTAGACTTTAGCCCAGGAATCACCTTCCTGTTCACCAAGTATCTCATCCCCTTTTCCCTAATATGGCTAGCCGTCTGTACCATAACTCGGTAGACGCATCAGTAGTTGCGTTCACCTTTCGTCCCCCTATGCGCTCCCTTCCATATAGTAGAGTTTGAACCTCTTGCTTCCTCTGGCAATCACCATCGAACATATGAAAATCTTTCACTAACTGTTCCTGAAGAGATTAAAGAAACTCTCGTCATCCAACCTTATAACCGATACCAGGTTGAAACGAATATCTGGGACATGATGAACATCTTTCAGAATAAGAACTGCATCCGTCTTTGTCCTCAAATGTACATCTCCAATGACAACTACCTTCGACACATATCCATTGCCCATCTTTAATACTCCACAGTCGCCTATAGTGTAAGTAGCAAATAGTGCTTTGTTGTGAGATACTTACGCTGAAGCACCTGAGTCCATCAGCCAAGAGTTGTCATCGCAGGCGAGGTTCATAACTAGCGCATCACCTACAATGATCAGATCGTCTCCATATGCCGAAGCTGTCGCTATAGTGTTCTCGCCCTACTTCCCCTTGTCTCCCTTCTTCTCTCTCTTTCAAGCAAAATTGTTTCGCTTGATGTGGCCCTTCTTGCCACAATGGTAACACTCTGAATCCTCGTACCAACCCTTGGACATTCTCCTACTTTTGTCTTTGCCACCGTCTGGACCCCTGTTTTTATCCTTTCCTCGGCTCTCTAAAACAAGTGCATCTGTATCTCTTTATTTAATAACCCTGTTCTTGGCAAACTCCAGACTGAGCACACCTTCCGGAGCAGAAGCGATCATGGACATTTGTAAGGTCTTCCACGAGTCTGATAATATACACAGCAGCCATTGCCCCTGAACCTCATCGACGAACTTGACTCCCATCGAGGATAGTTGGTCAACCACGCCCTGAAACTCACTGAAATGATCCGTAATGGACGTCCCATCTTTGTACCGCGGGCCCATCATCATCCGGATCAGGAATAATTTATTTATCCCGGTCTTCTTCGCATACAAAGATTCCAGCTTATCCCACAGTGTCCTCGCGTGCTCAATACTGGCAACGTAGTTGTACACGTTCTCTTCAACGAACTGCCAGATGTACCCACACACATGTATATGCTCGTACTTCCAGCCCTCTTCGAATTTGTCACTGGGCCTCTCGGAAGCAAATACCAGCATATGCAGCTTCTGGACAAATAGTAGATCATTCATCTTGCTCCTCCAGTAGTGATAGTTGATACCATTCAGGTTTACCATTCGCACCGGCTTCGTGTCCATCTCTCCTCCCTGGTTTGCCTGTTAACTCCGGACACCCTTCTGAAATTTCAGAACCTGACTCTGATACCACACTATTGGGAACAAAGCGCAAAAATCATTCACCAAACCAGAGAGTACCTGCGAGAGAACCGAACAAAACGCACAAACCAAAAAACACTAAACACAAATCGCAGACATAGATTTTTACGTGAAAAATCCAGATGGAAAAAAATACGGGACGATCGGAGTCCAGCCCTGAAGAACCTCTACTAATGGAATAAAGAGATTACACCCTCTATAAGCTCGTCATCGATCCAACACGGATCATCGCAACTCTTCGAAACAGCCTCCAATCCTTCTTTCTCCTCTCAAAAGTTGCAATGGCACTTTTGCCACCTTTTTTCTCTCTTATTTTTTTCTCATTATGTTGTCGTATATTGCATGAACATTTATATAAACCCTTGCATGAATTAGAGTTTTCATATGGAAATATATATTTGGAAGCCAAAAATAGTTAGCAGCGGGGGGGGGGGGGGGGGGGGTGGTGTTCTGACTTAGTTGGTTTAGTTGTTTTTAAGGGGTTAGCTTAAGGCTGGGTAGTTTAGGATTATCAGTTATGGGTTTAATTAGAATTAGTGATTAGGATTAATTGATTTCTTTTTTTCTTTTCTTTTCTTTTCTTTTTCTTTTCTTTTCCTTTTCTTTTTCTTTTTATTTCAATTAATAATATATATAATATATATATATATATATATATATATATACATATATATATATATATATTATAATTCTTTTTCTTTCTTTATTTCTTTTTCTAATTACTATATATATTCATTTTGAATAAACTATATATATATATATATATATATATAATTTTAGAAATTATAATAGTGCATTCAATTAATCTGTCAATCGTCCACAGGGTCTCCTACATGAATTAAATAAATAAAATTATAATGGCTCCATAAATCTCCTAAATACACAAACACCTAAAATAAAAAAATAAAAAAAATCTATTTCCTCTAATTAGCTCATAACTACTATAAATAAATTAAATAATTATTTAAATAGGTAAATACGGTTTTAAAAAAAATTAGGGGTTTTACAATACCCGTTCTTGATTGTTATAGCATTCAGTACTCTGTAATCAATGTACAAGAGTACCGTTCTATCCTTCTTTGGTACAAATAGGATAGGCACACCCCAAGGTGAAATACTGGCTCGAATAAAGCCCTTCTCTAAAAGATCGTCAACCTGTATCTTCAGTTTTACTAATTCCTTTGGTGCTAACCGGTACACAGATGAGGTAATGGGCTCTGCTCCTGGAGTCAATTCTATAGTGAATTATATTTTCCAATCAGGTGGTAAGCCTGGAAGATCGTCGGGAAATACATCCACAAATTCTGATATAACCTTCGGGTATTCTAGCTCCCCTTCTGCAGTAAGTTCCTTAAAAGTAGGCTGGACACCCTGCTCTCTGGCTCCTTGAAGAAATTTAAACTTCGGATATCCTGGCAGTCTAAAGATAACACATCCACGCTGACAGTCTAAAGTTGCATGGTACTGACTCAACCAGTCCATACCAAGTACAACGTCATAGTCCGACATAGAGAAAATCAATAATTGAGCTCGCATCTCACGATCGTAAACTACTATCGAACAAGATCTATAAGTGTCACTAACGGGGATGATATCGCCTCCCATAAGAATTCTCATATTCTTCGGAAGAGGTGAGGTAGCTACTCTATGGGTGGCAACGAAACTTATAGCTATGAATGAATGAGATGCTCTCGAATCAAATAATACTATAGCAGGTAATGAAGCAACTAGTATAGTACCTGCGATGACCTCTCATGTAGTCTCTGCCTCCTCAATATTCATGGCAAATGCCTGACCTCGTCCCTGAGCTGGTGCTCTCTACTGTTGTACTTGCTAAAAAAGTGATGTTTGTGGTGCCAAGGGTAGCCTCGACTGATATCCTCCCAGAGCTGGTGGTATGGCTCCTCCAATTCCTGCCTGTGGTGCTCCTGGTGCTGGATACGCTGGTCTCTATGGCTGCTGGACTGGCCTCGGTGCTGGTAAAGTGGGTCGGTGTTCCATTGGCTTTCCTCCGTGACGTGTATGGCAATCATTGGTTGTATACTGGCTAGATCCGCAAATTAGACACAGTCCTCACTTGCCTCTATACTCCGTTGTAAGATGTCCTGTCCTTCCACAGTAGTTACAAGTAGGGGTATTCTGGGCTGCTCGTTGTGGTTGAGGCATCGAAGGTCGCTTCACTTGACCTCTCTGTAATACTCGAGATGGGGCGATATATGGGCGCTTCAAGCTGGACTCCCTCCTGTGGATGCGGTTTATGCGTCGAACTGCAGCAAGGACGTCCGTATAAGAAGTGGGTACAACGGAGCCAATTTGTCTCTGTAACTCAAACCTCAGTCCATCAAAGAATTTCTTCACCTTTTCTTCCTCTATCGGGATCAGCGTCGGGGTAAAGCGGCTCAACCGTATGAACTCTGCATTATACTCTTCCACTGTCATATTGCCCTGAGTGAGGTGAGTAAACTTTTTTTGAAGTTTTGCTCGAGCAATATATGGAATGTACATCTCCTGGAAGAGTCTAGAGAACTTCTCCCAAGTAACTCGGTCTGGTCCAAGTCATTTTTCTTCAGAGAGCCACCAATGATGTGCATTGTCCATTAGCTGCATGCTGACGGCGGTCATCTAGCGCGCCCTCGGAAGCTCAGCTGCTTTCAATTGGTGTTGGATGTTAGTTAGCCACTCATGAACTTCAGTGGGCTCCTTCTTGCCCAAAAAGGTACGTGGCTTCAGTTGGCGAAATTCCGAGATGGATTCCGTTAATTGTCGTCTAACTAGTGGTGTTGCCCGCTCTAGTGTTGTCACTATACTCTCCCTCAAGTTCTCTGTCTAGCATTGTTGAACCTCTTGCTGAATCTGTTGTTGGGATTGTATTATTGCACATAACACCTGGAATAACTAATGTTCATCGATAGTCTTCTCTGGCAGAAAAGCTGGTAGCGGTGGTATCGGGGAAGTGAATTACGGTGGTAGTGAAATGTCATCTCTCCGGAATATCGAAGAGGGCTGGTCTGCAGGGTTGCTTTATAGAATGGATGGATCTCCACTCCCTGGTATTACCCCATCATCGTGAGTAACCACAGTATCTGGTGGTGTACCCGCGAGAGTCTCGTCGCTGGCTCACGGATCCATTACTCTATACACAAGTAATTATGAGGGCCATACTGACGAATCAAAGCATGATGTAAGTAATGGGATTTAAATTCGAATTCGATATAGAGGTCAAGGATGTGTCAACATGTCGATGAGACCCTATAAGTCTATCCTAATCGCAGGCTTGCTCAGTCCCTTAGTTGAAACTAAAGTAATATATTCGTAGACCTGCATGGGCTACCACAACTAACAATTCGGTCAGCCCCTAAACTCTGATACTCGTCAGACTCTCATCCTGATACTGTCTCCCGAATCTTGTCCATCAATCCAGAATGAATCTTTATACCCATCATCTGCGTCTCAACTCCCAGAACAAAAACTTCACTGTCCAAACTCTCTAAATCTGTTAATAAGTGACAGTCCACTATTAGATACATAACTACTGGATACCTACTCAAGGCATCAGCAACTACATTAGTTTTTTCTGGATGATACTGTAATATAATATCAAAATCATTCATCAGTTCCAGCCATCTAAGCTGCCTCATATTCAGCTCCTTTTATGTGAAAATGTACTTCAATCTCTTGTGGTTAGTGAATATTTTCACACGCTCTCCGTACAGATAATGTTTCTACAGTTTCAAGGCAAAGATCACCGCTGTCAACTCCAAGTCGTGTGTTGCATAGTTTTTCTCGTATGGCTATTACTACTTGGAAGTATACGCCACAACCTTCTTATTCTGCTCTACAACATATCCCAAACCCTTCCCGGAAGTATCACTATAAATAAAAAATCCACCTGATCCCTTTGGCAACGTCAATATAGGAGTTGTAGTCAACCTCTTCTTCCGCTCATTAAATGTTGCCTGACAGTCCTGAGCCCAAACAAACTCTACTTCCTTTCGAGTGATTCTAGTCATCGACTCTGCAATCCGGAAAAAGTCCTTCAGAAACTTTCTATAATATCCAGCCAATCCTAAGAAGCTTTTGATCTCTACAACATAACTTGGCGTAGTCCAAGATTCTATGGCAGCAATCTTCTTCGAATCCACTGATACCCTATCTCTAGTCACCACTTGTCAAAGAAACTCCATCTTGTCCAAAAAAACTCATATTTCAAGAGTTTTTCATAAAGCTTCTCTTTCTTGAGAATCTCTAGCACTATCCTCAAATGCTCCTCATGCTCCTTTGGCATCTTCATTAATGAGAACATCATCTATGAAAACCAAAATGAACTTGTCAAGGTATTAATAGAATACCTTATTAATCAAGTTCATGAAGATTGTTGGGGCATTAGTCAATCCAAACGGCATCGCTATAAACTAATTAGCTATATCTAGTATGAAAAGAAATCTTCAAAATATCTTCCTTCTTCACCTTCAATTGATGATAGCCAGACCTTAAGTCATTCTTCGAAAACATCTTTGTGCCACTAAACAGATCGAAAAGATTATTTATCCTCGGCAGCGGGTATTAGTTCTTGATAGTAATATTTTTTAAGGCACTATAATCGATGCACATCCATACCGTTCCATCCTTCTTAGGCACAAATAATATTAGAGCTCACCAAGGTGAAGAACTTGATCTAATGAATCTCTTGTCCAACAATTCATCAACCTGCTTCTTCAACTCTATAAGCACTTTGTTGTTGATCCTACAGACATGCTACGACATCGGCTCCGCTTCAGGCACTAAATCAATAGAGAATTTAATATATCTATCCGGTGGAAATCTCGACAACTCCTCGGGAAACACATCTAGAAACTCCAAAATGAGAGGATATGGAAAATTCTTCTCCTCTACCATAGCTCTATAAATAATCCCATCACCTGGCTCTATAGCTCATCTAACGAACTCGAATTCAGGCACTCCTGGAGGATAAAATATCACACGTCCTTCGCGACAGTCTATGCTAGCATGGTACATACTCAACAAATCCATCCCGAGGATAATGTCGAAACTCGGGAGTGGCATTAAGAATAATCTAGCACATAAATTATGACCTCCCAAAGTGGCACGATGCCCCCTTGCAAGCATCACTGACTAGGATAATGCCTCCTACAGTCTTGATCTTGCAACTCCTACCGAATGGTTATGTTACTAAGCTATGCTTAAGCATAAAATATACAGATATAAAACTATGAGATGCACCAGAATCAAATAAATCTATAGGTGAAATAGAATCAACCAGATTAAAACTAGCTATCATATCACCAGTGGGCTCGGTCTTCTCGACCATCATAGCAAAGGCTTTGCCCTGCTGAGTTTCTCCCCTCTTGGTACTGCGCAAAATGCTACCGCTGAGTAGGGAGTGGTGGGCCCCTCTACTACTGTGTCATTGGTGGCCTAACAGGTCCCTTTTAAGAAGAAGCCATACCTTGAGTTGGACGATGAGGAGCAAAGAGACAGTCCCTCATCTGATGCGCAGTGGATCCATAATACAAATATACTCCAAGCCTCTTCCTATAGACCTTTTAGATATGTTATGGCTTCTTACAGTAGGTAAAATTTAGGGTTTGCTGTATCTGTCTCTGGGGCTGCTGTTGTACATACGGGAATAGAGGTCTAATTGGGGTGTGGTACTGTTGGTAGTGCTGTAAGGTCCTCTTCTGAATCTGGAGATGCTTTGCCGGTCCCGAGCTACTACCACCTGAAATTGAATCGTGGTCCCTCTTGGGACTGAAGTCTAGGTCCACCTCATTCCTTTAAGCCTCAACTACGATCTCAACAAAGCATGGTACAAGAAGCAATATGAACTCTGATCTTCTTGGCCAAGCCAAACCTGAATTAGTGCTCGATCCTCAGAGTCCCTGACCATATACTCAGCAAATTGGCTCAGCATGCCGAACTTCATGGCATACTCGTCCATAGATGACTATCTTACTCCAGATTCTGGAATTGCTTCTCCATAATACCCTTGGATATTGGAGGGAAGAACTTTCTCTTAAAGAGGTCCTTGAACTGGTCCAATATTAGAACTAGATCTGCAAGCCTTGGCTCATTCCTGAACCAAGTGCGGGTGATGTCGTGAAGTTGCAAGCCAACAGCCTCAATCTTCAGGTCCTCAGGAATACAAGCAAATTGTATAATACCCTCGATGTCCTCGAGCCACTCATCCTCATACAGTATGTCCTCAGTCCCCTTGAGATATCATGGGCCCATCTTCTTGAAGTCCAAAATATTGTCCATCTTTTGCATAGCGGGATACCACTGCTGAGAGGCAACCTTCTATATAGCTTCCAAAGCTACAAGATAGGCATTCTCCATGACTGCTTGCATGACCTCCGTATGTTCCCTCTTGGCCTTAGCTTATGCCCTTTGCACCTACATCGTGTTTCTGAAGAACTCATACAAATGCACCCCAACAGTGGGCATGCCTCCAGAAGACGATGAATGCGATACTCCTCCCTGAGGTGAAAGTGAAAGTGGAAGAGGAAGAGGAAGACTCTTAGATGCAGCTAAAGCGGCCTCCTAGACTTGAGGAGGTAAGGTAGAGCACCATTATCTCTCTAATTCGTAGGACGGGAAGTCGATGATCTCTTAAAAGCTACTGCTCCTGGACTATATGATCTTGTCTTGGGTAATAATCTGAGAGATGGGATAAAAACAATAAGAAGTCATAAATATGGAATAAGATGAGATATTATTTGAGAATGACAGTCATTATGGAAGATATCAAATTATTCGAAATTGAATAGAAGTCAGCAAATTCAAATTAGGTTAGAATTTCCTAATTATGAATAAGTACTCTCATATTACTAGTATTCTATATCATGGTGTAGGCTCGTAATAGTACCTTAGTCATAAGTACTACTAAGATATTGCACTAGTGGCAAAGTCTGACCTACATGGACTACCATAAAAATGTGTCACAATCCGTATCCAAAAATTCGGTCATGAGTTGTGGGTACATCTAGCCTACATCGCAATATCGGTGGTAGAATACTGTCTAATATATCACAATAATATCCAACAACTCACGTAGTATATATGTCTCCAGAGCTCCACTAAAAGAGGGCAAGTAATATATGAAACATATATATACTCAATCACGAGTGCTAAGGGAGATGAACACAAGAAGGAATATAATAAAATCCCAAATGAAGTCTCAAAGAATTCTCAATATCCAAATGTCCACATAAGACCTAAATCCAAATCAAGTAAATCCCAACTAAGTTTTGGATCGAATATAACAAATAAATCTACTAATTCTCAAAACTTTGGAGACAAATTCGGTAAAATACTATAGTCTAAGTTAATTAACTAGTCACAGTCAGGATCTTCGCTGCAAACTGTCCATGATCCTGTTGAATGGCAGGATCAAGCTAAGTTAAACTGTCCTCCTGAGGCCCATAGTAAGTAGGGCACCAATCCTCATAATCGTCGCCTAAAAATGTTATCCGGTAAGGATGGAACAAGTACAAACAATGAAAGCAATTTCAATACATGGTAGAGAGTATAAAACAAGAAATAGTAATTAATGAAGTACATGATAAACATGTAAACTGAATCATAGTATGGTAAGTAGAGTAAAACAAGTTAATCAATAGCAAATATGGTATGTGACAACAAGTATGGGCTAAAATAAGAAAGACTATAACTATCTAAGTATTTTGAAGTACTACTTTCGATATATGATAAGCTTGGGTGAATCACGGTCTAACTAACATTCAGATCAATCATATGTGAAGTGTATGATTGCCTATCCACATGGTCTAACTACCAAACAGTCTAAATAATGTTTGATCACATATCTAACTAGTTACTAGTACTCTCCCGCCCCGACTAAAACTCATGGACATGAACGAAGATCACAATAAACGAGATATACGAGCACGATGATCACGAACTATATAATAAACCTGAAGAATAGTATATCATGACTAGAGATTCATATAATACTAATCTGTGTAATAAGGTGTCAGGAATCAAGTAAAACATCACTAAGATATAAAGTATAGAAACTATCAAGTAATAAAAATAATTAGAGAATGTAATCGTCTGTCATCCAGAGCTAGTGGTACAGGTCCAGTACCAAGTCCAAGTAACATATTTTATGAATTTACAATGTCAATAGGTGAGTGAAACCATAATAATCCTATCTACTTGGTTTTTAGGTTTCTAGGTTCATTTCCTATATCTACTTGCATCTTAACTACGTAGGTTTGTAATTGGTTCACTAATTCTTAATTATAATAATAAACATATATATATATATATATAGCACTACCTACATTTACTTCATACTTAATTCTCTACCCCTTTCACATTGCTTCACCACTGATACACCATACAACTTACCCTAACTGATACACTTCACTCACAATCTAACACGAGGACACCTGTAAGCCCAATACCCCTGACACTTGGTATCTTGATACCTATACCAAAATACTAACTCATATACCTATGACACTTGGATATATAAATTAACACGTATCTACATCTCTCATTGATACTAGGATACTTACCTAGGATACTCTTTTATAGGGTAAAGCTATCCAGTACTTGACACTTAGAAACTAGGTTATATACCTATGGCTAACACATACTCAGTTGCACACATGACAACTTGTGCACATAACTGTGCACTCCCCATGCTGCTACCATATTACACTAGTAGCAGCAACAGTACTAGCATCTACTAATATCAGCATAAGTAGCTGCTACAAGGAGCATCAGTATCAACTTTACACACAAGGCAGTTCAGTAATTGTGTTACAGTAGTATTAGAGCCGTCTGTGTAGCAACTTTAAAGTTGTAGAGATTCTACAAACTGGCAGCAACCTGGCTGTAACAGAAGGAGCTAACAATTGCATTTTGGAAGTCCTACAACAGTTTTTAAAGGACAACTCAGGTAACATCATGCTACGGTTCTTTACAACATCAGTAGTGTGCAAATGCTTTCAGCATCAAGCAAACCAGCTGGATAAAGCTACGACTGTTGCCCTGTTGTACAGCCGTAGGCACACGGTTACACACACACACACACACACACACACACACACACACATCTACCTACATGCCTCAAATTAAATCCTAACACCATGTCTACTCCTATATGCATACTCGAGTGCTTGATACCACTTGGTATCCATTGGTACACAAACACTTGCACCAATAGGGCACTAATCTATAGGATACTCAATTCTCCTATACCATGGTACTAATGCCCCTAGTTGATACCCTCAAGATACACAAGCACACACTCTAGATACTAGGATACTCTCGTGAACATATCAAACTTGATGCCTATCTCAATGAACACCAATATATTGACCTAAACTAGATTATAGTCAACCTAATTTTGATAATTACTCACTGATAATTGCTAGGACTCAATAAGACACATCAACTGCTAGATATGACATCAACAAACTTCGAAGAAGCTGTTGTTTCATCATTATTTTAAAGTTCAGAGTCTATAATTTTTTATATTTGTTTGAGTCTAGAAAATGGTGTAAGTTGAGTCATACTGTGGCATTAAACCTACTCAACATATTTCCTATAGCCTCACCAAACAAATAAGCCTTAAAACCAAATTAAACAAAACCAAGCCAACTCAAACCTAACCAACAGAGCTTCTGGTCTGAGACAGACCGAACTCGGTTCCCTTAAAATCAAAACCTGATTTGTTGCTTTACCTGGTTACGAACTATCCAATGTTTAATTTTTTGAACGTTAAAGGACAGAAGTCAGGCCGAACTCTGCCTAGACTAGTATAAATAGCGCATAATTTTTCTTATTTTAAATCATCTCTCAAGATTTCAATCTTTTAATCTCTATATATTCTAAGCCTTTCTCTGAGCCACTCTCTTCCAAATCTTCGTAGCCACAACTTTCTAAATCCCAAGGTGCCTCGGTTAGCTAGACGTTCCGCAAGAGCTGTAAAGTGTCCTTACTTAGAAACTTTTAAGTTTTCCCTCTGCAAAGTTGAAGTAGTCGAGCGCTTCGGATCAAAATCTCGTGTTGTAAAGAAGTAGCAAACATTCGGATCAAAGCTTGTGTTTCACTGATAGTGGATTCAAACTCCGAGCTTGAGTTCTCGAGACTGGACTAGTCCTCCACGAGGGAAAATAGTATACATCTTGATGTTTGTGTTTGCTCCTCCTTACTCTATTTACTTTCCGCATTATTATTTCTCTGATTATTTACTCTATTAGTAGTTGCTTCCTGGAATTAGCCTTAATCAGTTTTTAATTTATCACTATAGACACATAACTCTATTCACCTCCCTCTAGAGTTGCGTACACGTTATTTCAATTAGTATCAGACCCAAGTTCTCTTGATAAATGATTAACACCCTAGAGCAGATCTATGGCAACAGCACGACCAATGTATACCAACAGTGGTGAAGGCCAGTCCATAAATAGGCCACCCCTATTTGACGGTACCAACTATACGTATTGTAAGACATGTATGAGTTTTTATTTGAAATTACTAGACTTTGACCTATGGACCATTGTTACAGATGGTTATAGGAAGCTTGCTAGAATTATCATTGATGGAAATCTTGTAGAAAAATATCATGAAAAATATATAGACCTAGAGAAGAAACAGACAAGTCTAGATGCTAGGGCTATTAATGCTCTCTTTTGTGCTATAGACATGACTGAATTTAATAGGGTATCCACCTGTACTACTTCACATGAAGTATGGAAGCTTCTAGATGTGACCCACAAAGGAACCACCCAAGTGAAAGAGTCAAAAATCCGTCGGTTAACACAGCAGTATGAGGCATTCAAGATGAAGCCCAACGAGACGATCAGGGAAATGTTCACCAGATATTTTGACATCGTCAACCGCTATCTTCCCTCGGCAAAACTACACTAACCATGAGAAGATTCGCAAGGTTCTAAGGAGGTTCAAAAAGAATTGGAACCCCAAAATCACGTCGATTATCGAAGGCCACGATCTCACCACTATGTCATTGGAGACTCTGATGGGCAAACTAATAACGCATGAGCTTAACCTCAAGGACTTTGAGGATACTTATCCAAAGAAGAAGGCGATAGCTCTAAAAGCTCATCATCGAAAGGCTCTCAATAATGAAACAGATGATGATGATTCTGAAGGTGATGATCAAGTACTGATGGTCCATAATTTCAAAATTTTCTTACGATTCAACCGAAGGAAGAAGGAACAACAAGAAGACGATGATGTAGAGCCTATCTGTTATGGCTGCAAGAAGATAGGGAACATCAAGAAGGACTATCCAACAACAAAGAAGGGGAATCAGTACAAGAAATCATATAAGAAGCCACCCTATTGAAAGTATGCCAACACCAGCATATGGCATGAAAGTAAGGCAAGTGACTTAGAAGAAGAGGAAACTTGCCAAGAAGCTGCAAACAACTGCCTAATGGCAACCTCTGACAAGGTAACAAAAAAGTACCTTTATAATTTTTCTTTTAATGAGTTTTTTTATGCTTTTAGTGATCTTCT
Source organism: Iris macrosiphon (assembly GCA_036927795.1). Classification (NCBI taxonomy): domain Eukaryota; kingdom Viridiplantae; phylum Streptophyta; class Magnoliopsida; order Asparagales; family Iridaceae; genus Iris; species Iris macrosiphon. Next base: position 160,977,492 of record JAYESA010000004.1, read on the forward strand.
TAAAGATCATAAGAAAGTACTCGAGAAATATAAAAATGCAAAAGCTGAGATACATAGGCTATCATGCTTATTTAATGATATAAGAGAAACACTACCCCCGAAGGACACTGAGGAGTTATCCAAGCTGAAATTAAGCTTACACGATGTTGAAATACTTGTTAAGAAATAGACCCAAGATCTTGCCGAACCCAATAAAGAGCTTATGGTAGAGAAAAGAAGTACAATGTGGCAGCAGTCAGAATTAGTGCTTTAACTACCAAGTATGATGAAGTGTATACTGCCTCTAAAAAGTTAGAGATCAGGCTGGACAAATAGGTTATTCATCATCAAACTCACACTAGAAACACATATACTAGATATGTGACACATCATAAGACTTCACGGCCCAAGAAAGTCAAACAAACACATACGGTACACAGTCATGCTTTCTTATATACCTATTCACATAAAACACGTTAGCCACCCACACAAAGACACATTTACTATCCTGCTCCTAACATAAATATGCATGCTACCTGTCACTATTATGGTAAACATGGACACATATCACGACAGTGTAGATATAGGATACTAGTAGATTTAAATTTATATACATGGGTACCAAAGACTAACATTTTAGGACCCTCGAGAACATGGGTAACAAAGGTAACATCTACTCGTATTATAGGTGGACCTTCCTTCATATTCTAAAGTAAATAGATTCTCGATATGGATACTCATGACACATGATGTAGATGCTAATCTATTTGTAACACTATCGATGAAGAAGGAAGGATATGTATCCTTCGGCAACAATCTGAAAGGTTATATAATAGGTAACGGTACTGTAGGTAATCCTCCATCACCTGTCATTAAAAATATCTATTTAGTAACAGAGTTAAAGCATAACTTGCTCAGCATCATTCATTTTGCTGACAATGGTTATGGTATTAACTTTGTGAAAATAAATGCTCTATATATAATAGATCATCTGGAGACATAATTTTTGATGGGATAAGGGAAGATAACATATATATTTTATCTTTAAAAAGACACTAATCATGCAGGTAGATGCCTCTACGCTTACAAGGACAAAAGATTAATGTGGCATATGTGTCTAGATATGCAAACATGGATACCATATCAAGACTTTCAACTAAGAAGCTGGTAAGAGGGTTACCATAAATTACTTTCAAAAAGGATACGATATGTGTCGAGTATGGGAAAAACAAAGAAACAAAATATTTTTTTAAATTGATCAATGCTATAAGTACATCTAGACCCTTGCAACTTCTTTATATAGATTTATTTGGTCCTAGTAGAGCAGCCAGTCTTGGTGGAAAACTCTACGCCTTTGTTATTATTCATAATTTTTCTAGCTACACTTGTGTTTTTTTTTCTTTCAAATAAAAGTGATGCTCTTTCTATTTTCGAGATTTTTTCTAAAAATGTACAAAACAAAAAAGGCTTCATGATTACTCGAATTCGAAGTGATCATGGTGGCGAATTCAAAAATACTAATTTCAAAGAATTATGTGATTTGAATGGTTTTGATAATAAGTTTTATTGTCCTAGAACTCCCCAACAAAATTGTGTTGTAGAGTTGAAGAATATAACTCTTGGCGATATAGCTAGAGTCATAGTAAATCAGTTTTCTCTTCCAAAATATTTTTGGGAAAAAGTTGTAAATACTGCGTGTCATATTTTGAACAGGGTTCTAATTTGACCTATATCAAAGAAGACTCCCTATGAGCTTTGGTTTGGTTGGACTCCAACTATTTCTTATTTTCGAGTGTTCGGTTGTCGCTACTTTATTCTGAATATGAAAGACAGCTTATAAAAAGTTTTATGCCAAACCTGACGAAGGTATTTTTCTTGGATATGCGTCCAAGAGTAAGGGATACAGAGTATTCAACAAACACTCATTAATTATTAAAGAATATATTAATGTCACTTTTGATGAGTATAACAGTCAAGCAGCAGCTCCCAATGATGATGATGATGATGATGATGAACATGTCCAACCAATATCCTCTACCCTTGACGATACAACATCTGGAACAAGTTGTCAGAAAAACTTGCCAAAGAAGTTGTGATTCATGCCAGACCATCCAGAGAACTTGGTAATAGGTGAAGTATCAAAAGGTGTAAGTACTTGTTCAGTAAATAGAGATTCTATAGCCAACAAAGCTTTTATATCACAAATAGAACCTAAGAATATTATAGAAGCATTTTTTTGATAAATTTTGGATGTCTGCAATGCAAACAGAACTCAACCAATTCGAACAAAATCAGGTTTGGGAAATTGTTCCTAAACCAAATGATCATCTGATCATTGGTACTAAATGTGTTTTTTATAACAAACTTAATAAGGAAGGTTCTGCCACACGTAATAAAGTGCATTTCGTAGCTCAAGGATACAACCAAGAGGAAGGTATTTACTACGATGAGACATACGCTCCTGTAGCGAGACTTGAAATGATCCACATGCTTTGTGTATTTGCAAACTTTAAAAATTTAAACTTTTCCAAATGGAGGTAAAAAGTGATTTTCTTAATGGTTTTATTAAAGAAGAAGTTTTTGTAAAATAGCCACCTAGTTTTGAAAATTATAAATTTCCTGATCATGTTTTCAAGCTTAAGAAAGTTTTTTACAGCCTCAAACAATCCCTCGCACTTGGTATGATCATCAAATCTCTTTCTTACTTGAAAAAAAAATTTCAAAAGGAAAGATTGACACTACACTTTTCATAAAATTAATTGATGACACAATTTTATTGGTACAAATTTATGTTAATAACATTATATTTGGGTCTACTAATGAGATATTATGGAATTATTTTGTAAGTATATGCTGAGTGAGTTCAAAATGAGCATGATGGGGGAACTGAACTTCTTCCTCAGATTACAAGTCAGACAGAACTCACAGGAAGTTTTCATCAACCAGTCAAAGTATACAAAGGACCTACTGAAGAAATTTGACTTGGAAAAGGTCAAACCAATCAGCATTTCGATGGCTACTTAAACTAAGATGGATCTTAATGAAAGCGGAAAACCAGTCGACCATCGTAAATATTGAGGTATGATTGGTAGTTTACTTTATTTAACAGCTAGTCATCCCAATAAAATGTTTAGTGTTTGCTTGTGGGCTCATTATCAAGTTAACCCTAAGAATCACACATGAGCGCAATTAAGCGTATCATTCGATATCTTAAGGGAACTTTAACAGTAGGCTTGTGGTATCCCAAAATCACGTCATTTATCATAATCGGTTATTCGGATGCTGATTTTATCAGATGCAAAGTCGACCGTAAAAGTACCAGTGGAACTATCATCTCTTAGGTAAGGCCCTAGTCTCTTGGTTTAACAAGAAAAAAAAATTATGTTACACTTTCTATAACTTAAGCTAAATACATAGTTGTAGGACGTAGTTGTGCTCATATTTTATGGATGAAGCTGTAACAGCCCACTTCGCTTAGTTCTGCAAGATGACTCAAATAACATATCAGCACTTAGACTTAGAGTTTTAACAGTTCACTTGGAGTCTCTCTTGGCGGAGGTATGCCCTCGTTCAGGTGGGTGGCTACGATGAACCAGTCTTTGCTTGGCCAGTATACTTAAGAATTTGGATATACATGCTAAATCTCTAGGCGATAACCCCTTGCATGCTAATAAGAATACAACGCACCTAACTAAGGGAATAATCTCATCTTGTATTGCTTGTGTTAGAACATGGAAATAAAATTTAGTATAATATTGGTTACTCACACTATCCCTTAGACCATACTAGCGTAATCGCTTATATTTACAAGTATGACTATGCTGCATGTTTCCTTAAGTTATATTCATACTATTCCAATGCTTGTCTGCTTTAACATAATCGCTATGCTTGTCTCGTAAGACTCATGCAATGATCCAGTAGCACTATCATGTCTTGTATTCATCTAGTTATTCGGGAGACAATTGAATAGTCATTCCGTGCAAGTATGAACCTGAAAGTATTCGGGACCGTTAGGTTGCCAAGATATTTCCCGAACTAAAGGATTATATCATATCAAGTTAAGCAAGAATCACAGCTCGTGGAGCAATACTTGTTCAGAGCAAGAATCAAGAATTAACATATCGTGTCGTGAATCCAAGACCCTAGACTTGCATGTCAGGGATAACTTATGCACAAGGTATTTTTAATATGGTCTAGCGGACGGTCTTTGGGGTACTGGGGCCGATCCGATCCGGAAGGAATATCGTGTTAGTCTTCGTGTTTCGTGTAGGATGTCATGTAGCACCTCGTGTTACTTTTGTTGCACGTTATTCTCACTTTAAGTCTAAGTAGTCTCGTGATCGGGCAGGATGGCATGTGATGCCTTATGTTCCTTGAGTCACATACCATTTTCGCTCATGACTATGATCCTTTATGGCTATGTCAGCGATGAATGTTTATATAGATTAAGTTATCTCGCTTAGCGCCAATTCGTGTACGAGTCATTGCATCGCACCTAGTAATCTGGAATACCTAAACGGACATGAGTATAAGACAATTGTACATATTTGATCAACCTTCTGCAATACTTCTGGATAATCCGTATAACTCATGCACCTGAATCAGAAATCCGTTCGTGACACTTGTGTTCACTTATGCAATTTTCCTAGGATTTTATTATATATTCGTTCTCGGTTTAACTTCGTTTACCTTGGACAGAAAAGGATGAATGGTAAGTTAGTAAGTATTTCCATATTACTCTTATATCGTAAGGCACATTACCACATGAGTTATGCTTTATATCTTTGTCCATGAAACTGATATTAAAGAAAAGACTAGAAAGACAACAATGATAGAGTGCACATAACTAATTAAACGTATTAGATTTGTTGAGCGGGCGAGAAGCATCCCCACTAGTGCATTCAATGTTCTGATTATCTACCAGATTATGTGCAGGGTGAGGGAGAACTACGTTCGGTGCGGAGTGTCCCCTCGTACGCGCTAAGTCTTGGAGTTCGCTCTGGAGGCTTGGAGTGTTGCATCCGGAGCTGAAGCACATATACAGGATATAATATTAAAAAATTACCTATGTATCATTCCTTGTTGTAAGCCACTTGGCATGTCTTTATAGTTTCGAGAGAGGAAGATTTTGAGCGACTTATAATCTCGGCCTTACGCCACTTGAAATACTTATTCTGAATTAAGAATGAGCAAGTTTTGAATTATACTTGTGTTTGTTCTATCCTTCTACTATATCGACCTTTGTGAACTTATTATTTTACCTCCAGTTAAATGCTTGGCCTTGCGCGGATGCACCTTAGGCTCGCGCGACATCTCGTCCATGTGAGGATAACCGGCCCTGCGAGGCTGGGGCATGATATATTGGTATTAGAGCGTCGGTTTTACGTCCTTGGTCTCGTATCGATTTTCTCTACTTGAAACTTCGTTCGTGGGTAATACATCAGAAGCTCTCTCTCAATGTTCCTTGGGATGTTTCATACAATAAGTCTAGCTAGTTGAATGGATCTCATTTGGATATTTTTCTTGATCAAGACAGCTAAACGGAAGACCTTGTGGGCTAAGCAATGGGTGTTACATACTTGACTTATTCGGTGCTAGCTTGCTTGTTTGTGATATTAGAATTTTGTTCAGATGAGATAAGTTGGATTCAAATCACAAAATTGAGAGATATCTATCAATGAAGCTGACTTTGGGGAAAGATGATACCGTTGATATGAAATAAATGATCATGCTTAAACTTTTAAAGAACGCATCGGTTGGATGTTTAGCGAGACGAATATAGTTTGAAGGATATTTTGTGTGGCTTGAACCAGAGTGGTGTATGGGAAAACTTTGAGAAACGTTCTTTGGATCATGGATTTTGGGATAGCAACGAGCCGGTCAGCAATACAAAGTTGTCCAAGAGATCAGTGTAAAGCCTTAGAACTTATGTAGCCTAGTAAGATTGATATCATGTCTCGTGCAAGAATTACTCAAACAATTTTGTAGAAATTATGCAGAAGTTGGGATAATGTCAGATAAGAATTTGAAACAAATGACTTCATTGTAGAAGAATAAGAAAATAAGAAGAGTTTATGTGATACGTGAGGATGGAATCAAATAGATGAAATTTGTGTCAAGGATTAAAAGTTTCAAGAAAATTGTGGTGCCTTCACCATAGCTTGACTGACTTCGCTATCGCTAAGTTGGTTAAAATACATGTATTTCAGGAGAACCTTAAATATGTGTACGATCCAGACTCAGCGATATGCTGAACTCAAACCAACTTTGTTATCGCTAAGCTTCGATGAAATACGTATACTTGGGAGACGCCTCGAATGTGTACACAATCCAGACTCAGCGGTATGCGAAACTTGAGTGGAGCTACATGTGAATCTGATTGGATATGAATGGAACTAGTATGATTAGAAGATAGCTTAATCAAGTGATAGCGCGAGAAAGAGTTAGCATGCAAGAGAATTTGGGTTAGACGATAGGCAATGATTCAAAAAATTTGATGACTCAAATTGATGTTAGAGATGGGAATCACGTTGGTTTGATGATACAAAAATGATGATAAGGAATTGATCTTGTGTATAACTTAGACATTAATAATCGGTTGAATGATGCGATATAGTACAAAGGAATTTTTGATGGTTATGTGGATAAACTCAATAAAATAGAACACAATAAAGATTGGTAAGCATGGGCTCGAGGATTCTCTAGTTGAAGAATTATAGATTTGTGATCAATATGGACTTGAGAAAATGAATTCTTGAAGACAGACCTTAGATCGATACAACAAAATTGATGTTTAGAAAGAGAATTGATATAAATTGTGACTCGGATAAAATAAATGCATAACAAGGGATACCTCGGTGAGTTTTGAGGATTGCTCTAGTATATGGTTGGAGAATGAATCAAAGTCGAGGATAAGTTAGCTTAAAATTGATGCAAGTATTGCATGATAGTTTTGTGAACGAATACGTGAATCATGTTGAACGATTTAGAGAATACGATATGAGAATTATGGTTTAGAGATTGAATCATGACTTGGTGAACTTGACTTGGATAAATGGATAAGTAGACTTTAGCGAATTCCTTACTTCTGAGGAGATAGACTATGTAAATTGATAGGTTTAACATGCAATTTCATAGAATGCATCGAGGATTGTGTTACAATAGATTTTATCTTAGGACGGCTTTATTGAACTGACTCGTATCCCTAGCTTAAGATATCTTATTTGGGTAGGATGATCCATGCTTGATGTTTGAAATTTTAGTGATACAAGCTTGGGCAGAATATCCCGTACGAACGAAAAATAGTTTGACCTTAGATAGTGGTCGTGATTGTAAATATGACCTAGAGAGTTGACCTAGTGGTTAGGCAGACGATCCTGTGACGAGATTTGAGTTGGTGTGATCAACCTCAGATTTTTCTGGGTAAGACTTCAGTGCTGGGGCAGCAATGGTTAGAATTAGAATATGGTTTTGAGACATGTGCCTTTGAAGAGTTAGTATTCATCGTGATCGAAACAAACGATGAAAATTAGGAATTTGTCGATAAAACTACTTGAAATTGAATGGATAGTACAAGCGAAAGTATAAGTTAATATCGAGGACTTGTCAGATTTGTGTTCGTATTGAATGTATGAAATGAATCATAAAAAAACTTGGATAACACATTGAATATAAATAAAAGTCGTGTGTTTGGGAGATGTTCTCGATGGTAGTACAATACTAAGGATTAAAATCGAATTGGGATTTACTTAGATTTTGATTGACTCCACTCGTGGTATCATGGTAATTTCATAAGGAAAGAGATACTTGATAATGAATCAGGTAATAGCAAGGAATGATTGGAAACAAAATAGAAGTATTGATAAAAGGATTGGATATAAGTTAATAAGCGTCAAGATGGAAATAAGTTAAAGATCGTTCTTGGAGATTGAACGAAAACATAAATTTTGACTTGATTAGGATGCAGACGATATCATTGGAATGTATATCATGTTTGGAATAGTATGATGACAATATGCATAAGGAATGAATAAGGAAATGTCTAAGTCTTGTTCCATGAATGAGTTTTCGAAAGAATAAAATGTGTAGGCATCTTATGATAAACTTGGAAGATAGTGCAAGATTTATAGCATGATCGAGCAATGGCTCAGGATAGAGGACTGTGTATCAAACATGACTTGGATATAGACTTGAGAAATGTCACATACAAAGAATTGGTGGATATTGAAGTTGAAGTTCTAAGGATTTTTAAGATATTGGTTAGACGTAACACTATATTTAGTCAGGCGATACAAAGTGATTTGTTGGGACGTATTCATGACTCACAAGTTAAGTTATAGAACTTTGGGTGGTATAACCTAGTTCTAGTTTGTCCCTTGTGTGTGCAAGTTATAGCATTACCCCTGTATATTTGAGTACTACAACTCTGCTCTAGGCGCAAGAGAGATTGAGGCAAGGATTTGATAGACTGCAAGGATATAGTCAGACTTAGAATGGATACAGAAACAAAAAGTGTACTCGTGGATTTGAAGATAAACGTGTTTTATTCAAGTTGGAATAGAAGTGTTGTTCTTGGATGAGTTCTATCTTAGTATATTTCGAGGACGAAACTTCTTTTGAGTGGTGTATTATATAACAGCCCACTTCGCTCAGTTCTGCAAGATGACTCAAATGGCATATCAGCACTTGGACTTGGAGTTTCAGCGATTCACTCAGAGTCTCGTTTGGTCAAGGCAAGCCCTCGTTCAGGTGGGTGGCTACGATGAACATGTCTTTGCTTGGCCAGCACACCTAAGAATTTAGATATACATGCTAGATCGCTAGGCGATAACCCTTTGCATGCTAATAAGAATACAACGCACCTAGCTAAGGAAAAAATTCCATCTTGTATTGCTTGGGTTAGAACATGGAATTAAAACTTGGTATAATGTTGGTTCCTCACATTATCCCTTAGATCGTGCTAGCGTAATTGCTTATGTTTATAAGTATGGCTATGCCGTATGTTTCCTTAAGTTATATCCATATTGTTCCAATGCTTGTCTTCTTTAACATAATCTGTATGCTCGTCTCATAAGAATCATGCTAGATCGCTAGGAGCTAACCCCTTGCATGCTAATAAGAATACAATGCACCTTAGATAGGAAAGGACGAATGGTAAGTTGGTAAGTATCGTTGTGTTACTCTTATATTGTATGGCACACTGCCATATGAGTTAGGCTATATATCTTTGCCCATGAAACTAATATTAAGGAAAAGACAAAAAGACAACAATGATAGAGTGCACATAACTAATTGAACGTGTTGGATTTATTGAGAGGGCGAGAAGCTACCCTACCAGTGTATTCAATGTAGTGATAACCCACCACATTGTGTGTAGGGTACAGGAGAATCTCGTTCGGTGTGGAGTGTCCCCTCGTGCTCGCTAAGGCTTGTATTTCGCTCTAGAGCCTTGGAGTCTTGCGTCTGGAGCTGAAGCACATATACAAGACATAATGTTGGAACATTGCCTATGTAGACGCCTTTGTTCTTAGAGAGATCTTGAGTGACTTGTAATCTCGGCCTTACGCCACTTGTAATACTTATTATGAATCAATAAAGAGATAGTTTTGAATTATACTTGTGTTCATTCTATTCTTATCGACCTTTGTGAACTTGTTATCTCACCGCCCGTTCTATGCCTGGCCTTGCACGGGCGCAACCTAGGCTCGTGCGACATCACGTCCTTGCGAGGACAACCGGTCCTGCGGGACTGGGGCATTACAGAAGCATACCCTAGCAGACTATAATTTAACTTATAAGCACATTCCTATATTCTCTGACAATACTAGCACTTTTAATTTGACTAAAAATCCAGTATATCACTCATGCACTAAGCACATAGAAATAAGATAAATTTTTAAGAGATCACCAATTACAAGGAGATATAAGTTTAGAATTCATTAACACTGAACATCAACTAGCGGACATTTTTACTAAGCCACTAGCCGAAGATCGTTTTAACTTTCTTCGTCGAAAATTGGAAATATTGGATAAAAATGTTATACAATAGATGTCATTTGCAACAACATGTACAAAATTATAATTCACATATGTTACATTATTTTAGGTACAAATCGAAAGGGTTCTTCGGTCACAGGTGTAAACAACCTTAAGTGATAAGGTATCTAAGCATCTTCGGACCATCGCTAGCTGGGAATCGACCCCTACAGCTAACATGAAATGATTACACATGTATTGATTGTGTTTTCATATTATTGTCTCATATTTTACCTATTGTCGTGGAATTTAAAATTTCAAACATTATAATTTTTTACTATCTTTTTTGGTCATTCTTGCTCAATTCTTTGTGTTTCTGGATCATTTTTTTTCTGGCTAAATTCACTAAAGTTCTGGACCCACAGGGACCGAACTCAGTCCTGTTCATTCCAGAACCTTGGGCAAACCAGGGTCGTCCGATCAGGACCTGATCAACATTGCTTTTATAGAGCGGTCCGATCCTTTGGCTGCTCTAGTCCAGTTTTTATACCAAAACTCATCTTTCTCCTTCCTCCAACCTATTATTCTCAAGCCCTAGCCCTAGTTCTTCAAGTTTTTGAGGGCAATCTTCTCCATGATTCATGTTTTGGGGATAAATCATTGTTCTCTTCCATTATCTACTACTTCTCTTGAGGTATTTTTTCTCTCTCCTTTTTCCCCTCTAAATTTAATGGCACCTAGATTGCTTTCTAGAGGAAAAAAGAAGGAGAAAAGATGAAGCTTCCTCATCCAATCCTCCTCCTATTGAGGATCCACCCCATCCATTGTTTAATCCTCTACATCCTCCCAATGACAATATATATGATGCACATATTTTTATTTCTTTAGATGCTTCTAAAGAATGGTTCGATAATTTTAGTGCACGTAACATTTGTTTAGAAAATCCAATCAACTTTACCATATTTTTGGAATTTTTCTCTATCTTTCAAATTTTTTGCTTAGATGATCTTGTCACCACATCAAATAGAATCTATCTCAATTCTATTAAAATATTTTACTACAATATCATATATTATTACCATAAAATTTATTCTAGAGTATGCGGTATTGACATTAAATTTGCAGCCTTAGACTTGGAGGAATTTTTACAACTTCCCGATCCAAATACATGGGAAAGCCTAGTTGACGCCAGTGAATTCAAGTTTGTCGATGCAGTCGACTTAGAAAGTTTTAAGGACATGATGTGTGCTCCCCATCCTCCTCCTGGTCGCCTTTATGCTAGGTATCTCAACAAGCATTTCTAAGAACTTTATCGGATTATCTTTTCTGCCATTTTGGGCAAAATTGGATTTACTGATGAAGTTAACTATTTAGAGATATCAGTCCTCTATCACTTCCACTTTAATGTTCCTTTCAATTTTCCACGAACAATGATGGACAATATGATCGGTACGCAAAAGAAGAATCAGACACTTGTCTATCTTCACATGTACCTGCCCCTGGTATTTTCTGTCTTCAACATCCCGCAGGATGACTGCTATTTTATCAATGCACATGTCTATCTTTCTATAGAGCATAGGACTGCTCCTTCTCCTCTACCTCCAGCTCCAGCTGAGGAAGCCCCATCTGACTCTGAGGCCCCTCTAGTCGATCCTTCTGCCGCATTGGACTCTATGAGAGACATGATGCGCGAGGACTTCTAGTTGGAAGATGATCGCTATGCTCAGATGGACTACAAGACCACTTTTCAGATCTCTGTCCTGAGCAACACTATCCTGATATCCAGTACAACATGGCGAGGCATCCCAGTATGCCTTTTCTTACAGGACGGGACCCTTCTCCCGAAGGCTACCGTATTGAGGACTCATAGGCCATGAGGTACTAAGATCCGGATGTTGCTTTCATCAACCCTCGTCGCTCTGCCAGCGATCCGTCTGGTACTGCTCCTGATGGTCCATCTCATCCTCCTACTGATTTTGCTCCTTGATGGTTGTGGCGGACTACTTACTTGATGCTACTGATGTTATTTTTAGTTTACTTTACTTTTGCACTATTTAGTTTATGTCTGAATGATTGTACTCTACGACTACAATAGACATTCTACTGTACCAAACTTTATTATCTTTGGTTATGTCATGCATGTTTGGTTCTGCTACAAAGATACGTGCTATGTCATTTTCTTTATTTTGTCTATAATTGTTCCTTTAAAGGGGAGCTATTCTATTTTGACAAATTACAAAGGGGGAGAAGTAGCATATGATATGATATTTGTGTGTGTTTGGATTTGTGCTTAGCTACATGTGTCTATTTTTTGGACCTTTGTCTTGGATGACATTCAGCATTTACGGGGGAGCCAGCCTTTCAGACCATGAAATATCTTTCTGCTTCCTTCAACATGTGTCCAAGTATGAACATTGAGAAATACAAATATTATTTTGTCAATTCTCAAAATGGGAGAGATTGTTGACCCAAACTGGATCATAGTCAACCTGATTTGGATAATTAATACACTGATAATTGCGATGACTCAATACGATACATCGACTGTTGGACATAACATTAACAGGCTTCGACAAAGCTGTTGTTTCATCATTGTTGTAAAGTTCAGAGTCTGTAATTTTTTATGTTTATTTGATTCTAGAAAACGGTGTAAGTTGAGTCACACAGAGGCATAAAACCTACAAAACATATTTTCTATAGCCCCACCAAACAAACAAGCCTTAAACCCAAATTGAACCAAACTAAACCAACTCAAACCCAACCAACAGAGCTTCTGGTCTAAGACAGACCGAACTCGGTCCCTGCCGAAACTCGGGCCAAACGCGGTCCCCTTAAAATCAGAAACTAATTTGTCGCTCCACCTGGTTACGAGATGTTCAATGTTCAAATTTTTGAACATTAGAGGACAGAACTCGGGCCGAACTCTGCCCCCAGACTAGTATAAATAGAGCATGATTTCTCTTATTTTAAATCATCACTTAAGCAAGCATTTCTCTGAGCCACACTCTTCCAAATCTCCTTAGCCACAACTTTCTAATCCCCAAGGTGCCTCGGTACGATTTAGCTAGAAGATGTACAATAATTATAAAATGTTCTCATTTGGAAAAATTTTAGTTTTGCCTCTGCAAAGTTGAAGTAGTCGAGCACTTCGGATCAAAAACTCGTGTTGTAAAGAAGTTGCAAGCCTTCAGATGAAAGCTTGTACTTCACATATAGTGGATTCAAACTCTGAGCTTGTGTTCTCGGGACTGGACTAGTATACATCTTGTTGTTTGCGTTTTTTCTTCCTTACTCTATTTAGTTTCTGTATTATTATTTCTCTGATTATTTACTCTATTAGTAGTTGCTTCCTGGACTTAGCCTTAACCAGTTTTTAATTGGTCACTATAAACACATAACTCTATTCACCACCCTCTAGAATTACGTACAAATTATTTCATAATACACCAATGTATCCCAGTATCTCATAATACTCATTAACACACACTACAAGAGAATTAGGTTTCTGTGAAATATAAATTTGTCCAGAAGTTGTGAAACTTGCCACAGCACATCTTCTGTGACAAGTACAGTGACGATGTACTTTCATTGCATATACCTTCGTAGCTAAAAGATAAAGTGACGACTAAAATATGGCATCACAAAAAGTTTTCAACTGTGAAAGTCAAAGGTTGTCACTGATAGTATTCTTTCTGTGATGACATACCTCATCACTATGAATGTTATAAATGATGCACAATATTATCATAAATTGTATATTATTGTAAATTAAAATTAAAATATATTTTGTTAAAAGAATCAAAAATAAAACTAACAAATTTATATTTGAATCTTATGTGATTCGAACACGCAACCTTCCAATCCGGAATCAACAAGCTACCATTACACCGAAACCCTTAGTTTATTAAATAAAAATAACAATATGCATGAATTGCGCCAGTCTGTTTGGCGGAATATTTCTTAGAAAATATTTCTTCCAAAATTATTTTTTAAACAAAATTTCTAAAATTTATCACTCTATAAAAATAATTATAATTTTTTTTTAACTTTGTCACATTGAACTTTTTGTTACAATTCTTTAAAGAAGTCACAAAATATACCTTAAGTGACAAGTATTTTCACTAGTAACATAGTCTTTTCTGTTACAATTCTTTAAGGAAGTCACAAAAGATACCCTAAGTGACAAAATTTTTTACTTGTCATAAAATACACCTTAAGTGACAAGTTTTTTCACTTGTCACATAGAACTTGTTGTTACAATTCTTTAAGAAAGTCACATAATACACTTTAAGTGACAAATATTTTGACATGTCACATAGAACTTGTTGTTATCATTCTTTAAGAAAGTCATAGAATACACCTTAAGTGACATAGATTTTTATTTGTCACATAATATACCTTAAGTGACAAGTATTTTTACTTGTCACATAGAACTTACTGTTAAAATTCCTTAAGGAAGTCATATAATACACCTTAAGTGAAAAGTGTTTTCACTTGTCACATAAAATTTGCCTTTGATTCTCATAAAAAATCAATATTTTATTTTAATGACAATATTGAGTTACGACAAAAAAAAAAGTTACTGAATGATTTAAATGTGTGACGATATACAACTATTGTCACAAAATCAAATTACAAGTGACAACAAAAATTACTTGTTACATAAAAATTTCTTTCAGTGACAATTTTTTTACTTATCACAAACTACTTGTCACAAAACCCGAATTTCTTCTAGTTACACAACCAATAAATATTTATATTTTTAAAATAAACAATAAACACCGAATTTGACTCTTATGAATATAATTTTATATGGATATCAAAATCTAACTCTACATGTCCTGATATATCATGGCACAAACTCTATGTATCATATTTAGGATACATGGACACAAGTACAACTCAAAATACGACACAAAATTCCTTTGGGCCATTATCACAAACACCTAGTAAGGACACACACATTTATCCATGAAATCCACATAAATAGGAATTAAAATAATTGAATTTAATCTTCTCTAACCTACTCTATTTTCTAAGGGTTAGAAAATCCTATTTGGTGATCTTAACATGTTCTTAATTAGAAATTTAAAGCAAGGTTTGAGAGGAAACAAGGCTTACTTATTGGAAGTTGGTTTCTAATGAAGAACCAATGAACATAGACACAAGGAGAGTCTAATCTTCACCACCAAATTTGAGCTCCTCTCATAGCACTTCCCTAAGGTTTGGAATTGAAGTTTGAAGAGGAATTTGTAGTGAGAAGGATTTAAGGTTTTAGGAGATTGATGGAGTAAGAAAAATTAGGGTTTTTCAGAGTTGGAGAGGGGGAAGAGGTGTTCGGCCCAGGAAAAGGAGGCGTCGATTGAAATATGGGAATATGGTTGGTTATAAGTTTAACAAGGTTAAGGTTTCTAGCTAATACATATTAGTTAGGATTTGTTATGGTTTGATAGGCTTTTGGGAGTTTAAAATAACTATGAATGGGATTATAGAATATTCCCTCTTAACTAACTAATTGGGACAAAAATTATTATTTATAACTGGAAATTAATTAGTTCAACAAAATAAACCAATTTATATATTTTGAATTTACGGTTGTTACATCCTCTATCGACACCGAGTCCCGTAGAACATTATTTTTTTTCCTAGAGACCAGCTTCTTAAACTCAAAGTGAGAAAAGACGGTCGGGTAAGAGTTCTGGTTGTATAGGTCTCGATAGAACTGCATCGCCTCATCCCGAATACTATCGTCCCTAGTTATAAGAACTCTATTAGGATCAAGTTTCCCATGAATGGCATTCCAATTCTACCTTGCCTTGACAGTAACAAGGAAGAATTTAGAGAACCTATCTCCATCTCTAAACCAACCATAATTTGTTCTTTGTCTGACTTGGACCTCATCCAAGAATCTATCCTTGCGAAGATGATCTTGGAGGGATACCTCCTCTTCTGCGAGGTCAGGGTCGAGCGGATCTAACTGAACCCTCTGTTAGATGTTTGCCAGTTTATCCTCCAACTCTTGGAGAGGAATAACAGGTCTGCCTTTATTCCATGTCTTAAGGAGACCTTTAATAGCCTTCAACTTATGAACAAGTCTGAATTGAGCAGAGCCATTCAATCCATAATCCCAACCTTGCTTAACCACTTTTTCCTAACCTTCCATATGAATCAAAGCATTTTTGAATCTGAAAGGCCTCCCTTTAATAACTAGAACATCTGCCAGTCTTATAACAATATGAGAGTGATCGCTAGTTCCTGGGATTACGTATTCTGCCCGACACGATTGAAACTTGTCCAACCATCTCCCACTGCATAGAGCACGGTCCATCTGATTGATGATCCGGTTGGTTATCGCCCAGTTGTTCCAAGTACAGATGTTCCCAGTCTTATCTATGCATCTGATCCCCAAAGATAAGAGGAAATATTAAAATTTTGCGAGGATCGCTTGCTACACAGGCCGGCCCCCTAAGTTTTCATGGGTGAATAAAGTAGCGTTGAAATCTTCCACCAAAACTAACGATCATCTATATCCCACAAGCGTGCTAGTCATAGTAATGTCCTTCTACAGCCCTAGACATTTGGTCCTATCATTATGCCCGTAAACCTTTCCCACCATAATCTGAAGCCACCATTTGTTCGTAAATTTAATGGTGAGGAATTGGTCTGAGGGTTGAATCACATCTTTCTGCCAAAATTTGGTGTCCCACATCAACTAAATATGAGCCATATCACGACAAACAAGATTGTAGATAGAAGACCAGTACATCGGTATCCGTCTTGAAATCAAAGTATCTGATCGAACTTTGGACTCTAAAATTTTGATAATAGAACACCTGGACTTCTTTCCTACTCTAAAATATTCTTCCATGCACCTACCTATCGAGTTCGCCCCTCTCATATTCCATGTGAATATAGTCATAAAATAGGGTGGTGAATTCCCTTGTTGACACGTGAACTCTCTCTAAGGGAAGGAGAGACATTATCTTGCTTATTACTATAAGCTTTGTTACCTACCTTTTTAGATTTTTGTTTAGCTAGCCATTTAGGATTAGGGTGGGCTAAATGTTCCTAGCTAGGTATCAACCCCCCATGGCTTGCCGCCTCTTCACTACAAAATATACTATTTTAGCGGCAGAATTATCCGTCGCTAAAATGCATTTTTTTGTCGCTATTTAATTTTAGCTACGGAAAGGTTCTGTTAGAATAACTAATGTCACTACAAAAAAATTGTCGCTAATACGTCGTTATATCGACGGATTAGCGATAGAATGAGCGACATTAAACCAGCGACGGATAAGCGCCGTAAAAGTTATGTCGCTAAACATTTTGACTACTTACCGACGGATTAGAATCAGATTATATGAGCCAAAAATTGCCAAATTTTTTAAAAAGTTTTGCACATTTAGGGCTCACAGAGTTTGTCGCTAATCCGTGGAATATCCGTCACTCTCAATAACGGATTAGCGACGAATTTTAGCGACAGATTCTGATACATGTTTGGGATATTTGTGTGTATCAGACGTTATAGCGACATATTTTTCTGCGGCTGGGTAGTCGCTGGCCTGACATTTTTTGTTAAAAATCTGTCGCTGACTTGATATTTTCTAGATATTTTGTTGTTATTACGTCGCATGTCTGTCGCTAAAGATAATATTTTTCCCAAAAATTAATTTCTGATGAGTATATACTTGTTATACATTCACCAATTTTCACACACATAAATTTCACACAAGCAAATTCTACACAAAAACCTACACAAACATGTACAAATATTATATATACGTCAAAATAATAAAGTAAAGTAATCCAAACATGTACAAATAACTGTTATACAATTCCACAAAGTCAAATAAATACAATCAAGTCTAAAAATACAAGCAATTAAAAATAGTCCCATAAACTTAAAAAATCTATCAAGTCGATGGTGGAGGCGGAGGCGGAGGTGGCTGTCGGCAAGCCATGTACTACGCCATAACCATACCAATGATATCTTGTAGATTATCAGGAGCAACGGCAGACGGAGTAGGGGCGGGAGCCGTCGAAGGAGCTGAAGGACCCATCGATGCCATTGGAGGAGCTGATATCGTTGGAGTATATGGAGGACCTAATATAGTAGACGTCAGAGGAGCCGTCGTAGTAGCCATCGAAGGAACAGGTATGGCAGCATCACGACTGTCTATCAACTGTCGAACTAGCCCATGTAGCTCATGCACAGTCGTCGTGAGCTGCTCCAGAGATATCGCACCAGAAGGAATACTAGAGCCGGGCACTGATGAAGCTAGGATAGCCGTCGGAGGAGTTCTAGAAAGAACCGACGGCATCAATGCCAATGATACGGTACCGTACACGCTATCGCCTTTCCCTCTCCCGACAGCTTGTACCCACCGATCGTTTCTCTCAGTCTACGTACTATCATACCCCGATCTCCCTTAGGATAATCGGCCATCCCCGCTAGGCGAGAATTATCGCGTCGGCGCTCCCGCGGGATGATCGCTTTAACTCATATGGGCGTGATGCCGCACGAGCATGGAGTCGCGCCCGTGCAAGGCCGTGGTTCATGCTGGCACTAAGAGGTCTAAGGGACAGAGTCGCACAGATTATTCGAGTGCAGCTGAATTATAAAATACAGAGGCGATTGGTAACAAGTTCACTGAGTCATCAATAGCGGAAGCATTGAATAACACAAGTATAGAAGTAAAGCAAACTCTTTATTGATATTGAACAAGTGTTACAGGCGGCGCTAGGCCGAGATTACAAGTCACTCAAGCCTCTCTTTCTAAAGCAGTAAAAGTATGCCAAGTGGCTATATTTGTAGAATAATGTAGGCGATGTTCCAATATTATGTCTTGTATATTTACTTCAGTTCCAGACGCAACGCTCCAAGGCTTCAGAGTGAACTTCACGCCTTAGCACGCACGAAGGAGGCACCTGCACTGAACGAGGTTCTCCCGTACCCTGCAAGCAATTTGGTGGGTTTTCAGTACATGAATGCACTAGTGGGGAGGCTACTCGCCCGCTCGACAAATCCAAATACGTAATATGGGTTTCGTGCACCATCTATTAAGTTATCTTTCAAGTCTTGCCTTAGGATCAGTTTTATGGCATATATGAAAAACCTAACTCGTGTAGCAGTGCGTCATGCGACATAAGAGGAAACATTGTGAGACTTACCAACTTACCATTTGTCTTCCCTGTCCAAGGCAAACCAAGTTAATTCAAGCACAAGCAGTATATATAATAAATCAAGGGGCAATAACATGTGCAAATACGAGTATCATGAGCGAGATTATGTTTCGGGTGCACGATTTATACTTATTACTTGGCATTTATAGAAGATATTGAAGTGTTCCATATGTACAAGTTATCCTCAAGACTCGTTCAGGTGTTTCCAATTTTCCAGGCGGGATGCAATGACTCGCACGCGGATGGCCGCTAAACGAGGATGACTTATCTATATGAATAAGAGATCGCTGGCATAGCCATAAAGGATGGCTCATTGACGAGAATGGAAAGCAATAAAAGTACAAGGTGAGCTGCAAGCCATCATGCCAATACAATGGACCCTGGGTCATTGACGATAGTGGAAAGCTACGAAAGTACAAGGTACGCCGCAAGCTATCCCGCCAATACAATGGACCCACTAGCGAGGATGTTGTAGCATGAAATGCATACACGCCCTCCGGCTATACAATATGTTTCATCCGGATCAGATCGGGCCTCGGTGCCCCAGAGACCGTCCGTGGAATATGATCCGAAGATCCCTCTCATTTTCGAGTTGTCTGCGACATGCAAGTATGGGTCTTCCAAATCCATATCTTGATAAGATAATCCATAACACGAGTATAAGAGATGTTTGAATCTTGATTCTTGCTCTGAACGAGTATTGCTCCATGAGCTGTGATACTTGATTTTGCATGACATGATTCTTGTTCAGATGTAAACTTGACAGGATTCATGTTCAGAGTCCAACTTGCCTTAATGCATTTCCCTAGTGCGGGGACTACCTTGGTGACCTAACGGTCCTGGATACTTGTAGGTTCATATTACACAGAAGAGCTATATGATAGTCTCCTGGCTAACTAGATGCATGCATGATACGGATGGCGTTACTTGATTATGGTGTAATTTCGTATAGCAAATATTGAAATAAGACAATATTTAAAGTTAACATATAAGCAGGCAAACATACACTCATAGGAAAACTTAAGCAATCACGTTGGCTCGGGCCCGAAGGTAAGTCGATGAGTGAAACCGAAAAGGAACTTAACGAACGACATAATCTAGGTCGTGCAGTATAGCAAGTGAACAGTGCACTACTTGTATATATATATCGTTCTACTCGAGGCATAGCATGGTTTAGTTGCACAAAAAAAAGGTAGCATGCAAGGGTCTGTATATATAAGCAATATTTTATTTCTATGTTCTAACACAAGCAATACAAGTTGGGATTATTCCCTTAGCTAGGTTGGTTATATTCTTATTAGCATGTAGGGGATGATCCACCTAGCGACTAGCATGAAACGTCCATATTTTAAGTGTGCTGGCTAAGCAAAGACAAGTTCATCATAGCCACTTACCTTAGTGATGATTCGCTTCGGTCGAGCGATACTCCGAGCGAGCCTCTGAAAGCCTAAGCTGGAACTCCTGAAGGGCCAAGTCTGGAATTTCTCTTGCCTCGAACGAGTATTTTCGCTGAGCAAAGTGGGTCAGGATGTTACAATTTTGTCATTTGAATTGGCAGTCTTCATGGGCGGAATTGGTCGTTATATTATACACCACTCAGAAAAAGTCACGTCCTCGAGACTTTCTGAACGCAGGCCATTTTATTGCACTATGGAATCTATCCCAAGCATAGCAATCGGTACCACTAAATTTGATTTTGTTCAAACAGATCTCCACGTTCCTTATGCCGTGTCGCGTGTATGCTGAGGCAGTCTCATTTGTGCCTTAGCGCTGGACATGTATTGCTTAACGCAGGGTACGTTATAATCCATCTTGGATAGCGATCTAAGGTTGAGGCAAACTTATACAAGTCATTATACTTGTTAATGTGGATATTCACTTGCACTAGCATCAAGATCCGTATATCGTAAGTCTTGATCGTGTACATATTCGAAGTGCCCCTCAAACATATACACGTCAACAAACTCAGTGATAGCGAAGTCTTAGCACTCGATTTTCATATCTCATTGAGACTTGGATCATGCACACGTTCAAGGCGTCCCTCAAGCATATGCATTCAACCAAACTTAGAGATAGTAAAATCGGACAAGCTACTTTATGAAAATCTCAAGGGTTCTCATTTAATGAATCAAAGGGATACTTCCGATAGGGTCAATCAAATTTTCGTATCAATTTCCATTCCAACTCAATTCAAGTATTTACACTACCGTTAAGCACAATCTATTCGGTTTACCGACTAGCGTCCATCCGTTCGGGTCAATCATAGCGCACATTATCGTTTCAAGTCTAACCCTAAGTCTTGCTGCCCAATTTCTATAGCTTGTTCAAACAATATGATAAAGTCGGCTACATGGTTTATTCACTCGGTACAGGGTCGTCTGCCTAATTGCTAGGTCAGCTCATAAGGTCATAGGTATAAGTTCAAACACATGATTCATCATGCAAATTTGTCACACGATGCTCGCTCCAATTCCTAGGGTCAAACCATTATTTATTTGCACGAAGTAATCTACCCAAGCTTGTTTTACTCAAATTTTTAAATATCGAGCACAAATTTTTTTTACACACAATAAAATATTCGTTTGTACAGGGGTTCGAGTCCGTTCAGTAAAATCGACGATATATCCAAGTTGCAGGACAAGCCTAGTGATTTGCATAGTCTATCTCTCCAAACATGTTTTGATAGAATCCCTATCTATTCCAAGTCTAGACCATCAAGATAAGATTCAATTCTAAACCTTTAGTTATAACTCTAACTCGTCCAACCTGATTCATGTATTCGTTCACGAAACCATCAAGCATAATTTATTCCAGGTTCTAGGCTAACTTATCCGTGAAATATTGTATTTCCAAATTTGTATTATCGTGTCGAACCAAAAGTCAAGACGATCACTCAATTATCACGCTCCGATCTTCCATAATTTGGTTACCCTCATTGGACGTGAGATCACCACGTCAACACTCCCGTTGGATAATCGTCCTAATCTTTACTGACGCATGTACGAGCATAGAGTTACGTTCGCACAAGACAAGAACGTTTTTGAGCGTTATGGTTATTTTTGAAATGATCAAGATACCTTATATTTTTACCTTGCTCCATCCAAGTTATATATCCATCGAGTCAAGTCCGTTTATGCAGTGATTATAATTAGCCTTGCAAAATTATCCAACTTCAATGTTACCGTTTGGTAAATCCATAGTCTTATTCTAGAATTCCTCCAGAAACTAAGTCTCAAATATTCAAGCCCAAGACTATTCCATCTTTGATACGTTCTATTCATCGAGTTTGTTTGGAATAATCACCGAACATGTTCCCGTGAGTTCGATCATCTCCGCCATACGTGAAATCACTACGCCGGCACTCCCACAGGATAATCGTTCCTGTTGGGACTAATTTCGAAGGTTATCGTTTTGAACTAGATTTAATTATCGTTCTTCCAAACTCTAAGCCAAATCCATTATCGTTTATCTCTTTCATCGAATCATAATATTTCTTTTTCAGGCTAACTTCTATTCAAGCAATATTTTATCGAAGTTCAATCCGTTTGTTTCAATCCGAAATCGTTCGCATGATACTCCAAGCTTCCAACAAGTTTCCTTAATGAGATATTGATTTCTAATTCCGTGAATCCTTATTCGATATAAGCCTTACATTCATTCAAGACACTCTTCAACCGTTCAATTTGACTATCGCACGAGACCTGTGAATTCGTTTGAATATTTTAAAATGATCCATATACCACTGAAATTGAGTCATCCACTTAAATCCTCAATCAATTTGTATCTTTCGACACGAAATACCGTTCGAGCTATTTCCCAAAATCCAAGCACAATTCTCTATATTCGCCTTAGCAATAAATTTGATAATATTTCTATCGGTTTCCATTCTAAATCTGACTTATCTTATTCCTGAACGATATCCCAAACTCGTTTGTAACTTGCCAGCACCAAAGGGTCTTGGCGCATGATACTCTACACAACTCAGCCGAAAGGCTGTATGCAAAGCTAACTGTTCGGGCAATATTCAGTTTCGTACTCTAACCAGTTGGATAATCACGTATAAGTATTCGGGTTCGCACACATATTGCAACTCTAGCACGAGTCTATTCCCAAAGGGTCTAGCATAGGTCGGCACAAAGGCCTTAGCATCACAATATTGTATAAGCAATCACATCATTCACATGCACTTTTTAAAAGTATTTAGACTCATTGTTGGAATATTCTGTTGGGATATTGAGAGAGAGCATGCACATAACCCATGAACGAGCTTTCAAAACTGAGAAAATTGAAATAAAGTCCAAAGGCATATAGCCAAGCTTTGATACCAATTTGTCACGCCCTTATCTCCTGCAAGATAATCGGCCGTCCCTACTAGGCGAGAATCACTGTGCCAGCACTCCCGCGGGACGATCGCTTTGATACATCTGGACGTGATACCGCATGAGCGTGGAGCCGCGCCCGTACAAGACCGTGGTTCATGCTGGCGATAAAAGGTCTAAGGGACAGAGTCGTACAGATTATTTGAGTGCAGCAGAATTATAAAACGCATAGGCGATTAGTAATAAGTTTACTGAATCGTCAATAGCGGAAGCATTGAATAACACAATTATAGAAGTAAAGCAAACTCTTTATTGATATTGAACAAGTGTTACAGGTGGCGCTAGGCCGATATTACAGGTCACTCAAGCCTCTCTCTCTAAAACAGTAAAAGCGTGCCAAGTGGCTATATTTATGGAATGATGTAGGCGATGTTCTAATATTATGTCTTGTATATGTGCTTCAGTTCCGGATGCATCACTCCAAGTCTTCAGAGTGAACTCCACGTCTTAGCACGCACGAAGGAGGCATCTGCACCAAACGAGGTTCTTCCGCACCCTACAAGCAATCTGGTGGGTTATCAATACATGAATGCACTGGTGGGGAGGCTACTCGCCCGCTCGACTAATTCAAACACGTAATATAGGTTTCGTGCACCATCTATTAAGTTATCTTTCTAGTCTTGCCTTAGGATCAATTTTATGGCATATATGAAAAGCCTAACTCGTGTGGCAGTGCATCATGGACATAAGAGGAAATATGGTAAGATTTACCAACTTACCATTTGTCCTTCCCTGTCCAAGGCAAACCAAGTTAATTCAAGCACAAGCTGCATATATAATGAATCAAGGGGCAATAACATGTGCAAACACGACTGTCGTGAGAGAGGTTATATTTTGGGTGCACGATTTATACTTATTACTAGGCATTTGCAGAAGATGTTGAAGTATTCCATATGTACAAGTTATCCTCAAGAATCGTTCAGGTATTTTTGATTTTCCAGGTGTGATGCAATGACTCGCACGCGGATGGCGGTAAGCGAGGATGACTTATCTATATGAATAAGAGGTCGCAGGCATAGCCATAAAGGACAGGTCATTGACGAGAATAGAAAGCAACGAAAGTACAAGGTGCGTTGTAAGCCATCACGCCAATACAATGGACCCCGGGTCATTGGCGAGAGTAAAAATCTATGAAAGTACAAGGTGCGCCGCAAGCCATCCCGCCAATAAAATGGACCCACTAGCGAGGATGTTGTAGCGTGAAGTGCATACACACCCTCCTACTAGACAATATGTTCCATCCGGATCGGATCGGGCCTCGGTGCCCCGGAGACCGTCCGTTGAATAGAATCTAAAGATCCCCATCGTTTCTGAGTTGCCTGCGACATGCAAGTCTGGGTCTTCCAAATCCATATCTTGACATGATAATCCATAATAAGAGTGTAAGAGATTTTGAATCTTGATTCTTGATCTGAACGAGTATTGCTCCAAGAGCTGTGATACTTGATTTGGCTTGACATAATTTATGTTCAGATGTAAACTTGACATGATTCATGTTCAAACTCTAACTTGTCTTGATGCATTCCCCTGGTGCGGGGACTGCCTTAGCGACCTAACGGTCCCGGATACTTGCAGGTTCACATTGCACATGTCACGACCCGCACCCAAAAAATTGGGCATGAGTCGTGGGTACATCCAGCCTACGCCGCAGAAACGACGGTAGAACGCTGTAAGGTCCGTTCTAGGTCAACCATCTATCTATATAACTCACAAAAATCTGACAATAACCTCTCCAAAAGGAGGGCAACCATACAATATATATATAAATAATCCTCTCCAAAAGGAGGGCAACCACGCAATATATATAAACTCTCAATCACAATAACTAGAGGAAGAATAAAAGCACGATATGATAGCAAAAGGAAACCAGAACCAAAGAGAGCAAGACAATATCCAAAATACAGTCCAAGTCTATAATAGTCTACAATATCTCACAGGCAACAAAAGAATAAGTACAATCATCCAAAATAACAACTGGGAATAACCCAGGAAATCCACCTAGCTAACTAGGGCGCTAACGGCGTCTCCTCGGCGCACTCCTCCTAGATCTCGCGGTCACAACCCTCGTCAACACCCGGCCCGTAGAACGTCGGGCAATAATCCTCTGGAAAAAAATATGCCCAATCAAGACTGGAGCGAAGTACATAACTCTGAAAGTAACTCCAAATGCATGGTAAGGTGTATATGATGAGCAATAGAAAAGTATACAAGATGCACAGGAAATAAATACATGCTGGAGCAGAATAAGTAGCTGCAATATAAACTGGAGAATAATACAAGTAGTGGAAAAGTAACTACAGGTGAGAAAACATGAATACTAGCTAAGTGCCTTGAGCACAAGTTCGTTAAGTGATCGGCTTAGGTTGCACATGAAAAACACTACAATAATTCCGTTATGCGTGAGTTGCATAACCGACATACACATGAATACTGTTTGGCTTTGATCACATAACCAACTCCTACTCCCCTCCCCCACTAATACTCTTGGATCCAACCACAATATGCTATGTACATGATAATAGCTCGCGCACACGAAGGCAAGAGCATAAGAAGCACATGATAGCACATGAGAATCAATACCCGAAGCACATGATAAATACACGTGATAGAGTACCCGCTGAACACTGTAAGGGGGATAGCATCTCATGACGGGATCCACTAGTACCAGCTCGTGTAACATTGTGTCAGAATCAAGTATCACAGTTCTAGAACAGGTGATATAAACGCTATCATGAAATGGAAACTATCAGAGGTAGGTACTCGCCTGATGTCCTGAGCAACTGATGAGGATCGAGATCCGGACCGGTGTCGCAAGAACCTATTGCGAAAAGCAAGCTTAAACAGGGTTCTATGGATTTAAACTGATATATAAAATAATTAAAAACAGGCTTCTAGGACTATTCTAGGTCGAACGGGTCAAACCGGTGAAATTCGGATCAAAAAGTCAACCCGGGGTCCAAAAAGTCAACTCTAGGTCAAAACTATCAATCTATTATCTATCTATCTATCTATCTATCTATCTAGTTATCTATATATATATCTATCTAGCTAACTATTATCTATCTAATAATCTATCTATTAGACTATCAAACTACCTCTCCCTCTACTACCTAGCTAAGCTACCTCGCTGTATGCTTGTACTACTGCTGCTGCTGCTGCTGCATTTAACTGCTGCTGCTGCTGCCTTAATGCTGTTGCTGCTGCTGTTGCCTTAAAGATGTTGTTGCTGCTGTGCAGCTGCAGTGCACAGCACAGTAGCTGCTGCACACTGCTGCTGCCTCCCCCCCCCCCCTTCGCATCACTCACTCACAAACACAATCACACACAAACACACATATATATACATATATATATATATCTATATATATATATATATATATACACACTCTAACATATAAATACACACACACTCTAACATATATATTAATACACACACCTACACACTCACAAACACTTATGTATATAAATACACACACACACAAATAAATATATATGCACATAGCTATATATATATATAAACACACCTATTTATATATATATACGCACACACATAAAGATATATATAAATATACATATACACACACACTCAAATATATATATACACATACACATTGATATATATATACATATACACACACACGCACACTTATACATATACATATATATATAAATATATACATACTCACACTAATATACATACACAAGCACAAATATATAAATACACACATATATATAGACATACAAACACATATACATATATATAGACACACACATAAATATATATATAGACACATAAACACAAACACAACACTACACACAACCACGCACACAACACTCTCCAACGCACGCCCAACGGCCCCGACACGCACAAACACCTATATATATATAAAATATAACCCGAGAATTCTAGCACACACTCCCCTAAGCTAACCCAACGCGCGCACAAGCCCGAAACTAGGAAACCAAGTCGAAATGGTCGTTCGGTCATTTCGACGAACACGCGGTGTGCGGTTCGAAAAACCTCCTGAAACGCACACCAAACCAACTCGAAATCGGCCCAAAATTTACCCACGGGTTCTAAACGATGTCTAGATCCTAGAAAAAATGCTACTCCGTCGATTCTAGGTCCGTGGCGAAAACGCGCACGCACTTAGAACCGACGACGACGAAAACCCCAAATTCGCCCGAAATGCCCGTTTCTTCGTGACACGACTTCCCGTGTCCGAACGAAGACACGTACTAAACCTCAAGACACCCGACAACGTCTACCTAGGTCCGTCTAACCTAGGGCATCACCCAAAATTGGGCCAAATTCGGATTCCACCCGAAATTGACACAAAACCTAGTGTCAAAGTCTCCAAACTCAACCAAACTAGTTCCAACTTCCTCCCACGGGTAGGCTTAGGGTCTAGGAAGGTTCTAAAACAATAATTACACTACATAAGAGTAATTAGCAAGGGGAAAGTTAGGGTTTACCTCTTAGGAGTTGGAATCCCAAGACCAAAGTCTCCAATCCACTTGAAATTACCTCCCTCAAGCTCAAAGCCACCAAATCTAGCCTTCACACCAAGTCTAGGCTCTACCCACCTAGGTTAGGGAAAAACATAAGGTTAGGGTTCACATAAAGAAGAAGGAATGGAAGAAGGAAGGAAGAAAAATGGAGAGAACTTACTTGGAAGAAGGAAGGAAGAAGAAAGAAGAAGTGGAGAAGAAGAAGAAGTGAAGATAAAGAAGTGGGGGCTGGGGCTGCTGGTTGAACGGGTCTGCGGGATGTGGGAAGGCCGGCCATACCTAAATAAGGGGTCACATAAAGTCCAAAAGTCCAAAATGCCCTCCTCTCACTTGGTTTTGGGTTTCGGGTTCCAAAAGCACTCAAACTAACTCCAAATCTCTCCAACTAACCCACTAAAAATATAATAAATATTCTAAACCCAAAAATAGGTCTCACAAGGGTGTGGGTTGGGTCGGACATAGGTCCACTAGGGTCTTACATGGGTCCAGGCTAGCCAAAACCCTAAAACTAAAAATAATGCAATCACTAATTAAATATAAATATAATTAATTAAATACAATACAATACAATACACAATTTATCAAATAAAAATAAAAAATAACCCTATTTTCTATAATCGGGTAGTGACAAGCCTACCATCCTTAAAATGATTTCGTCCTCGAAATTAAAAGGCGAAACTAGGACATGAATGCAAGGAAAGAACCATACCTCAGGGATCGAAAAGATAGGGGTATCGCTCGCGCATTTCATCCTCCCTCTCCCAGGTCGACTCACCTGGAGAGTGATGCCTCCACGCGACGCGAACCAAGGGAATAGTCTGGTTTCTCAACACCTTCTTCCGCCGATCCAGAATCTCCACCGGCTGCTCTGGATAGCTAAAAGTAGGGCCCACCACGATCTCTGAGTGATCCAATACGTGACTGGGATCCGCCACGTACCGTCTCAACTACGACACGTGGAACACATCATGAACTCCCTCCAGCGTAGGCGGCAACTCAAGTCTATACGCCACGGCGCCGACCCTCTCAAGGATACGGAAGGGTCCGACGAAACGTGGGCTAAGCTTCCCGCCTCCACCGAAGCGAATAGTGCCCCGCGTCGGAGAAATCCTCAGGAACACCAGATCTCCAACCTAGCACAAACAAGGTCTCTGCACTTAGTCTAAAAAAAGCAACCACAAGCAAACACAAGAACAAAATCTAGATTCTAAGCTATACCTCAAACTCCAAAGGTCTCCGGTGGGTATCGGCCCAATGCCGCTGCCTGTCCTGCGCCAGCCGAAGTCTATCTCTAACGAGCTTGACCTTCTCCGCTGCATCAACCACCATCTCCGGGCCAAGCAAAGCTCTCTCGCCTACATCATCCCATGATAACAGAGTGCGACACCTCCGTCCATACAATGCCTCGAAAGGTGACATCTCGATACTGGCTTGGTAGCTATTATTGTAAGCAAACTCTACCAAGTGCAAGTGATCCTCCCAAGAGCCTCTGAAATCCAGAACACAAGTGCGAAGCATGTCCTCAAGTGTCTGAATGGTCCTCTCTGACTGACAATCTGTTTGTGGGTGATATGCACTACTAATCTTGAGCTGGGTACCCAAGCTAGCCTGCAGACTCCTCCAGAAATATGAACTAAAGCGACTGTCCCGGTCTGATACTATGCTTACAGGAACTCCATGCAGTCTGACTATCTGGCACACATACATCTCTGCTAGTCTCTCTATAGATGTACCCACTTTGAATGGTAGGAAGTGGGCCGATTTGGTCAACCTGTCCACGATGACCCAAATCGCATCCTTTCTGCCTGGAGAACGGGGAAGTCCAGAAACAAAATCCATGGTCACATGCTGCCATTTCCACTCCGGAATGGGTAACGGCTGGAGCAAACCTTCTGGTCTCTGCCTCTCTGCCTTCACCTGCTGGCACACTAAGCATCGGGATACGAAGCGTGCTACCTCCCGCTTCATCCCGTACCACCATACATGCTCTCTCAGATCTCTATACATCTTGTTGGCACCTGGATGCATAGAATACTGGGATCGATGCGCCTCCTGAAGAACCTTCTCACACAACGACCCACTCGGCACACACAACCTGGTGCCGTGCCGCAAGGAACCATCATCAGCAATGGTGAAGTCATCTGATAATCCCATATGAACCTGCACCCTGATGCTCCTCAGGGACTCGTCCTCAAACTGTGTAGCCCTGATCCGGTCTACCAACTCTGACTGAATCTGCAGTCCCCACATCTGCATCTCAACTCCAGGCACTATCACCTTAATGCCCAAGCTCTCTAGATCTGCCAGAAGATAACGATCTGTAGTCAGGCACATAGCTATCGGATACCTACTCAATGTATCTGCAACTACGTTCGCCTTCCCTGGATGGTACTGCAATAATATGTCGAAGTCTTTCATCAACTCCAACCATCTCCTCTGCCTCATGTTCAGCTCTTTTTGGGTAAACACATACTTCAAGCTCTTGTGGTCTGTGAAGATCTCCACACGCTCTCCGTATAAATAGTATTTCTACAACTTCAGAGCAAAGATGACCGCTGCTAACTCCAAATCATGGGTAGGGTAGTTCTTCTCATACGGACGTAATTGCATAGAAGCATAGGCAATCACCCTCCCATTCTGCTGCAACACACAACCCAGTCCCTTCCCCGATGCGTCACTATAGATAGTGAATCCTCCAGAACCTGATGGCAACGTTAATACTGGAGCTGTCGTCAACCTTCTCTTCAGCTCATCAACGGCGATCTAGCACTCCTCTGACCAAACAAACTCCACGTCCTTTCGAGTCAGCCTGGACAACGGCTCTGTAATCCGGGAAAAATCCTAAACAAATCTCCTGTAGTAGCCTGCCAGCCCCAGGAAACTCCTGACCTCGGCTACTGAACTCGGAGCACTCCATGCCTCAACTGCCATGATCTTTCTCGGATCCACTGAGATCCCCTCTCCAGTCACCACATGACCAAGGAATTCAACCTTGTCAAGGAAGAACTCACACTTTGAAAGCTTTCCATAAAGCTTCTCCTTCCTGAGAGTCTCCAACACTATCCTCAGATGCTCATCGTGCTCCTCTGGGGTCTTCGAATATACCAAGATATCATCTATAAACACCACCACAAACCTGTCCAGATGCTGATGAAACACCTTGTTCATCAGATTCATGAACACTGCCGGGGCATTAGTCAATCCAAACGGCATCACCATGAACTCATACTGTCCATATCTGGTCCGAAAAGCTGTCTTCGGAATATCCTCCTTCCTGACCTTCACCTGGTGGTAGCCTGTCCTCAGATCAATCCTGGAAAACACGCTCGCTCCGCTCAACTGGTCAAAGAGATCATCAATACGCGGCAGCGGATACTTGTTCTTGATTGTGAGGTTATTCAGAGCCCTGTAGTCGATACACATCCGTATCGACCCATCCTTCTTCGGCATAAAAAGTACCGAAGCACCCCACGGGGAAGAACTAGATCTGATAAATCCCTTGTCCTGAAGCTCATCCACCTGCTTCTTCAACTCTATCAGCTCATTGTTGCTGACTCTATAGACGCGCTAGGATATCGGCTCCGCGCCTGGCACCAAGTATATAGAGAACTCCAAATCTCTGTCCGGAGGTAACCCTGGCAACTCCTCCGGAAAGACATCCATGTACTCCTCTATCAGTTGATGTAGCAACCTCGGCTCTACCACCAGGGCACCGCAGAAGACTCCCTCGCTCTGCTCCGCTGCTCCTCTGGCAAACTAAAACTCTGGCTCACCCGGCGGACTATACAACACTCTGCCTCCACGACAATCTATACTAGTACAATGCATACTCAACCAATCCATCCCGAGTACAATGTCGTAGCTCGGAAGTGGTATTACGAGTAGGCACACACTCAACTCCCGGCCTCCCAAGGTAACTCTCCGGTCTCTGCAGACATCACTGACTAGGATGATACCACCCCCCGGTCGTTATCTTGCAGAGTCTAGCTAAAGGTTCAGCAATAAGATGGTGTCTAACAGCAAAAGATACAGACACAAAGCTATGGGAAGCCCCGGAATCAAATAAACCAAATGCTGGAATGGAATCAAGAAGAACAGAGATCAAAAGAAGTCAATACAGTGCAAGAAATGATATCATCAAAGAAGGACAGTAATATTGCAAAAGAAAACAATTTCAGGAAAATTAAAGATAGCAAAAGAAATCAGGAAGGGTCCTAGTTGTGATTGAGCACACTCTCTCTCAGCCTATATCCTATTGCAGGTAACCTAAAAACTAGACCTGCATGGGCCGCCACCAAAAACGTATCACGACCCGCACCCAAAAAATCGGGCATGAGTCGTGGGTACGTCCAGCCTATGTCGCAGAATCGGTGGTAGAACACTGTAAGGTCCATTCTAGGTCAACCATCTATCTATATAACTCACAAAAATATGACAATAACCTCTCCAAAAGGAGGGCAACCACGCAATATATATATATAAATAATCCTCTCCAAAAGGAGGGCAACCACGCAATATATATAAACTCTCAATCATAATAACTAGAGGAAGAATAAAAGCACGATATGATAGCAAAAGGAAACCAGAACCAAAGAGAGCAAGACAATATCCAAAATACAGTCCAAGTCTATAATAGTCTACAACATCTCACAGGCAACAAAAGATTAAGTACAATCATCCAAAATAACAACTGGGAACAACCCAGGAAATCCACCTAGCTAACTAGGGCGCTAACGGCGTCTCCTCGGCGCACTCCTCCTCGATCTCGGGGTCACAACCCTCGTCAACACCCGGCCCGTAGAACGTCGGGCAATAATCCTCAGAATCCTCTGGAAAAAATTTTGCCCAGTCAGGACTGTAGCGAAGTACATAACTCTGAAAGCAACTCCAAATGCATGGTAAGGTGTATATGACGAGCAATAAAAAAGTATACAAGATGCACAGGAAATAAATACATGCTGGAGCAGAATAAGTAGCTGCAATGTAAACTGGAGAATAATACAAGTAGTGGAAAAGTAACTACAGGTGAGAAAACATGAATACTAGCTAAGTGCCTTGAGCACAAGTTCGTTATGTGATCGGCTTAGGTTGCACATGAAAAACAATACGATAACTCCGTTATGCGTGAGTTGCATAACCGACATACACATGAATACTGTTTGGCTTGATCACATAACCAACTCCTACTCCCCTCCCCCACTAATACTCTTGGATCCAACCACAACACGCTACGTACATGATAATAGCTCGCGCACACGAAGGCGAGAGCACAAGAAGCACATGATAGCCCATGAGAATCAATACCCGAAGCACATGATGAAATACACGTGATAGAGTACCCGCTGAACACGGTAAGGGGGATACCATCTCATGACGGGATCCACTAGTACCAGCTCGTGTAACAATGTGTCAGAATCAAGTATCACAGTTCTAGAACAGGTGATATAAACGCTATCATGAAATGGAAACTATCAGAGGTAGGTAATCGCCTGATGTCTTGAGCAACTGATGAGGATCGAGATCCGGACCGGTGTCGCAAGAACCTATTGCAAAAAGCAAGATTAAACAGGGTTCTATGGATTTAAACTGATATAAAATAATTAAAAATAGGCTTCTAGGGCTATTCTAGGTCGAACGGATCAAATCGGTAAAATTCGGGTCAAAAAGTCAACCCGGAGTCCAAAAAGTCAACTTTAGGTCAAAACTAGGTCAAACGTTGACTTTTTTCAGTCAAGGGGGACAATTACGGTCAAAGCTAGGTCAAACTAGGGTGCCCCTGAAATTCTAGGTAAAAACTTGCTCATTAAGCTAGTAAACTCTCAAACTCGCCTCCTCGAGATACCAGGATACCCTCGATATCCGATACCTCGCCCTAGGCCACGCACCCCGCCTAAACCCGCTAAAACCTATGCTACCACGCGTAAATATATACACATATACAAATAAAAATCACTCTAATACTATTCCTAGGCTATTGCTCAAATACCCCGCTCGAAACTCAATACTTTGGATATCTCAAGGTATTGAGATACCATGATATTCTCAAGGTATTGAGATACTCTCCAATACCCCTCTAACTAGCTATCTAGTTAGCTATTTAAGTATGTAGATATATATATCTAGCTATAATCTAGGCTAAAAATATATATCTAACATATATATACAAATACCTACGTATTTATATATATACCTATTCATACATACACACATATACCCATATATATATATTCAACTCATAAATATGTATATATATATCTATCTAGATATCTATAGATATATATATATTGCTATAGGTATATATATATATATCTATACCTTAGATAGATATAACTATCTATCTATCCATCTATGTATCCAACTAGTATCTATTTATCTATCTAACTATCTATCAATCTATTATCTATCTATCTATCTAGTTATCTATATATATATATCTATCTAGCTAACTATTATCTATCTAATAATCTATCTATTAGACTATCAAACTACCTCTCCCTCTACTACCTAGCTAAGCTACCTCGCTGCATGCTTATACTGCTGCTGCTGCTGCTGCATTTAACTGCTGCTACTGCTGCCTTAATGATGCTGCTGCCTTAAAGCTGCTGCTGCCTTAAAGCTGCTGCTGCTGTGCAGCTGCTGTGCACACAGCAGCTGCTGCACACTGCTGCTGCCTCCCCCCCACCTTCGCATCACTCACTCACAAACACAATCACACACAGACACATATATATATACATATATATATCTATATATATATATATACAATCATACATATATATATATATATACACACACTCTAACATATAAATACACACACACTCTAACATATATATTAACACACACACCTACACACTCACAAACACTTATGTATATAAATACACACACACACAAATAAATATATATGCACATAGCTATATATATATATATAAACACACCTATTTATATATATATACGCACACACACACAGATATATATATATATATATATATATATATACATATACACACACACTCAAATATATATATACACATTGATATATATATACATATACACACACATGCACACTTATACATATACATATATATATAAATATATGCACACTCACACTAATATACATACACAAGCACAAATATATAAATACACACATATATATAGACATACAAACACATATACATATATATAGACACACACATAAATATATATATAGACACATAAACACAAATACAACACTACACACAACCACGCACACAACACTCTCCAAGGCACGCCCAACGTCCCCGACACGCACAAACACCTATATATATATAAAATATAATCCGAGAATTCTAGCACACACTCCCCGAAGCTTACCCAATGCGTGCACAAGTCCGAAACTAGGAAACCAAGTCGAAATGGCCGTTCGGTTATTTCGACGAACACGCGGTGTGCGGTTCGGAAAACCTCCTGAAACGCACACCAAACCAACTCGGAATCGGCCCAAAATTTAACCACAGATTCTAAACGATGTCTAGATCCTAAAAAAAATCTACCCCGTCGATTCTAGGTCCGTGGCAAAAATGCGCACGCACTTAGAACAGGCGACGACGAAAACCCCAAATTTGCCCGAAACGCCCGTTTCTCCGCGATACGACTTCCCGTGTCCGAACGGAGACACGCACTAACCCTCAAGACACCCGACAACGTCTACCTAGGTCCGTCTAACCTAGGGCATCACCAAAAATTGGGCCAAATTTGGATTCCACCCGAAATTGACACAAAACCTAGTGTCAAAGTCTCCAAACTCAAGCAAACTAGTTCCAACTTCCTCCCACGGGTAGGCTTAGGGTCTAGGAAGGTTCTAAAACACTAATTACACTACATAAGAGTAATTAGCAAGGGAAAAGTTAGGGTTTACCTCTTGGGAGTTGGAATCCCAAGGCCAAAGTCTCCAATCCACTTGAAATCACCTCCCTCAAGCTCCAAGCCACCAAATCTAGCCTCCACACCAAGTCTAGGCTCTACCCACCTAGGTTAGGGAAAACATAAGGTTAGGGTTCACATAAAGAAGAAGGAATGGAAGAAGGAAGGAAGAAAAATGGAGAGAACTTACTTGGAAGAAGGAAGGAAGAAGAAAAAAGAAGTGGAGAAGAAGAAGAAGTGAAAAAGAAGTGAAGATGAAGAAGTGGGGGCTGGGGCTGCTGGTTGCACGGGTCTGGGGGCTGTGGGAAGGCCGGCCACACCTAAATAAGGGGTAACATAAAGTCCAAAAGTCCAAAATGCCCTCCTCTCACTTGGTTTTAGGTTTTGGGTTCCAAAAGCACTCAAACTAACTCCAAATCTCTCCAACTAACCCAATAAAAATATAATAAATATTCTAAACCCAAAAATATGTCTCACAAGGGTGTGGGTTGGGTCGAACATAGGTCCACTAGGGTCTGACATGGGTCCAGGCTAGCCAAAACCCTAAAATAATTAAATAAAAATAATACAATCACTAATTAAATATAAATATAATTAATTAAATAAAATACACAATTTATTAAATAAAAATAAAAAAAATAACCCTATTTTCTAGAATCGGGTAGTGACAGCACAGAAGAGCTATTTGATAGTCTCCTGGCTAATTAGATACATGCACGATACGGATGGCGTTACTTGATTGTAGTGTAATTTCATGTAGCAAACATTGAAATGAGGCAACATTTCAAGTTAACATATTATCAGGCAAGCATGCACTCATAAGAAAACTTAAGCATTCACGTAGGCTCGGGCTCGAAGGTAAGCCGAGGAGTAAAACCGTAAAGGGACTTACCGAGTGACATAATCTAGGTCATGCAGTATAGCCAGTAAATAGTGCACTATTAGTATACGTATATCGTTTCACTCGAGGCATAGCGGGATTTAGTTGCACAAGGCAAATTTAGCATGCAAGGGTCTGTATATATAAGTAATATTTTATTTCCATGTTCTAATACAAGCAATACAAGTTGGGATTATTCCCTTATCTAGGTGCGTTGTATTCTTATTAGCATGTAGGGGGTGATTCACCTAGCGACTAGCATGACGTCCATATTTTAAGTGTGTTGGCTAAGAAAAGACAAGTTCATCGTAGCCACCCACCTTAGCGATAATTCGCATCGGTCGAGCGATACTCCGAGCGAGCCTCTGAAAGCCTAAGCCGAAACTCCTGAAGGGCCAAGTCTGGAAATTCTCTTGCCTCAAACGAGTATTCTCGCTGAGCAAAGCGGGTCGGGACGTTGCACTTTTACCATTTGAATCGGCAGTCTGCTTGGGCGGGATGGGTCATTACACGTACTGCTCTCAGCGCCCCCCTCTAACGTCTCATACGTCTCCTATATTTATTTATATAAATAGGTTTAGAGTTAAGAATTTTAGGGTTATATGTTCTATATTTGATTATGGTTAGAGAATCATATTAGATACTAGATATCATAGTATATGTATATAATTTGAGTTATATTTGCTATATTTGATTTCTATTATATCTTAAAATATGATATTAGCCAAGGTTTAAAGTATCAGTATCGGACCATTCCTATGAGGTTTAAAGTAAATTGAATAAAATTATAATTTTATGTATTTACATTATTTACAGTATTGTTTCTTAAAATAGGATATCGACAAAGGTGAATAATTTTAAGTATTTACTATTTTTTTTCTTAGTATTGGTTAAATTGAATGACCTATAGTTGACCTAGTTTGATTATTTTGACCTATAAACCTAGAATCTAATTAAATTATAAAAATAATCTAATTAAATTGATAAACATTTATAAAGATAACTTACATACGCTTTGGCAGCCCACTCATCTACGAGCTTTCCATCCTTCTTACTTTTGTGTATCCGCTGAAAGATTGCTGGAAAGTCGACGGTCTTGGGGTCTTCCCCGTCTCTGGCGACCTCATCGCACTGTAAAAATTAAGCAATTAATAAATAAGCAAATAAATTAGAATTACAAAAAAAATGGATCTAGCAGAAAATTTTAATACTAACCATCCGTCGAAAATACTCGACGGTCAAAATGGATCCACCAGTATAGAGACTACCCTTAGCACGGGCCGCCTTTGCCTTCTCGCACTTGGTCTTGTAGGCCGGTGTATCCATCTTCTTATTCATCTCCTTCCAGTACTCTGCCTTCAGCCACTCCTCGCGGTAATCCGGTCTAAGTGACGCCAGCGCCTTCTGTTCATATCTCTCAAGCTCTTGTTGGCGACGGTCTTGTAACACTTTTGGATATCACTATCTCTATGATCCGGCCACCACTACAACCTCTGCAAGTTAGAAAAATATTTTTTATCATTATAATCAAAAATTATATATTATTATAAATAAAATTCATATACATACCTCGAGCTTCTCCAGCCAAGTGAATCGTCGATCGAGCGGGATATCACTGAAGTTGATATAAGGGCCATCAAAGTAGCCCTGCATGATCTCCCCTGATCATTCCCAGCATTGATCGAAAAGAATCTGAAATAAGTAGACAATATACAATTCAAATAAAAAATAAAAAATAAATGTATGAATTGAAACATAAATGCTTACGTTCCTCCATCGGCACATAGCTCGGAAAGACAGATATTGGCTGGCCTCTCTGGTAGAGTATGGGGGTCTGCAAATCCTGGACGACGGACATATACTCTGTTTTCCACAAGAAGGCCTAAAAATAGATTTGCTCCTATAGGAGAAACTGGTGGAGTAGCCGGTGTAGTAGTGTCAGTAGTGGCTGGAGTAGAAGAAGGGGTAGCAGCTGATGGCAATCCGGGAGATGAAGTAGCTCCTCCTACTAAAGAACTAGTATATAGAGGGGATAAACCATCCACCGCATCTATGAACTCGTCCTCAGGTCGTGTGCGAGAATCTGGGGTAACAGCCTTAGTGGACGGAGATTATTAATTTTGAAATCCAGTTGCATATTATCAATTATCCTCTCTACTCAATGTAAATGGCGATGGAGGCTTGACCCAATTGTCGTTGCCATTTCGTTTTGGGTGCAAATTTGAACGCCTAGAAATAATTTCAAGTACTTTCTTACTTTGACATTGTCTTTCGTTCTCCTCTTGATATCCATCACCTTATTGAAGATGTTGTCGAATACATTCTTTTCGATATGCATGACATCAAGATTATGACTTATGAGATTTTTCTTCCAATAAGGTAAGTCCCAAAAGATACTCTGATTCGTCCAATTATTCCTACGTCTGAACCCTTTAAAGTGATCGACAGATATCGGATCTTCCATCACAGTCGGTAATCCATCTACCTCTTTCCAAACTTCGTCACTTGTCAGTCTTAACGGGGGAGGAGATAGTTCATGTTTACCCTGTCACGACCCACACCCGCTTTTCGGATTCGAGTACGTGGCCAAGCCCAGCCCACACCGCAGCATCGGCGGTAGTGCGCTGTCTATGATAACAATGGTCCATCAATCCAAATAGATAATATTTAATCACAATTTTAAATATATTGCTCATTCACAACATTTACATAGTTTTACAAGATTCTTAATTTATCATTAAATTATAACTCAGGAACAAACCCGCTAAACATCAAATCCAAAGAAGTTGCTAAACTATCTAAATTCTAATATTGGCCTCCAAAAGTATCTCGATCTCCAACAAAATCCAATGAGCAAGATAGAAAGTCACCTAAAAATGTTTACCCAGTCAGGATGGAACGAGTACAACCAAATAGCAGTTCCAGTTAATTGACAAGTACTATGAACAGTAAATAGTTATGAAATACTTGATGAGCAAATAATAATAGAATAGGGTACATCATAGAGGAACAGTTAAATAAAGAAATAATAAAAGACAAGAACGAAGAACAGAGAAGCATGTAAAGACAGACAAATATGTGAACTAAAAATATGTCATGCAAGTGTACAATCAGCAAATATAGATTAATCCAGAATGACTGCATCTAACTAGTGTTTGAAAATACCAAGTTAATATGTGAATGGCTAGGGGGTAATATCCGACAAACCACACGTGTCGTGTGTGGCTGCTATTATTCCAAAAAGACCATGGGATAGAAAGGGTAGTTCACACATCTCCTAGGTATTTTACCGCCCGACAAGTACTCATGGATCCAAGTCCAGACACGAATAACCTCAATAGTCCAGAAGATGTCAACAGGCCAGAAAATACGTTAGTCCAGTAATTCATTAGTCCAGAAAAAGTTAATAGGCCTGAAAATACATATCTCACGAAAATGAATCCATACAATACCAATCTGTGTATCCATCGTGTCAGAAATCAGGTAAAACAATACTATAAACATGCATCATAAAAAATATTAAATAATGAAAACTATCAGAGAATGTACTCGCATGTGGTCCTTAGCTGGTACGAGTCGGAATCCAAGTCCAAGTCCAAATAGCCTATGTATTACAATTTATCATGTCAAAAGATAAGTTATTTTAATTTATTTAATTCTGGAATAATTACTCTAAAATTCTATTTTAATCTTAATATTCTGATTTTTAGGTCAATTCCTAAATTTTGTCCAAAGAAACTAAATTTTATCAACTCAAGACTCATGGCACGTAAATCGAGGCAATCTGTTGACCAAAAAGTCAACCGATGTAAACTCAACTTTCATGCATGGTTTCTTGTAGATTTCAGCATTACAAATATGCTGAAATTTACGGCTCATCCGGATTTAAATTTGTTTGAAAATTATTGCACATACAAAATCGTATTATGCAACGGTGGTTAATTATTAACCTAGAAGTTCTAAAGAACTAACAACATCGAAATATTTCATATTAAATCCTGGGAAAAATATATGTCAATTATCTTGACATTAGTTTTCCGAAACTTCAAACAGTTCGTGAGTCTGATTCCTGGTTCTCCCGAAATCGCGAAAACACCTAGACGCGTCTATTTTCGGACATGTTGTGCCCTACGAATTTTTCAGAATTAATATTTAGAATTTCGTGAAAAAATTTATATATTCATAAAACTAACCTCAATAAGGTTCTAATAAAAAAAATTGGGCTACGTTTGGAGTACGAAGCTATGAGTAATGGCTTTTGGAAGATGAAGAAAATCATATATATGCGGCTGAATCAAAAGTGATAGGCTAACATGTGTCAGAATCTGGTTGGATGGTTTTGTTTATATTATTTGTTTTTGATTTGCCTTTATCAAAAATATTATTTAAGTCATTTTAAATCTATATAACTCAAAATAAATATTAAAAATAATTATAAAAATCTAAAAAAATTACAAAAA
The DNA here is from genome assembly GCA_036927795.1 of Iris macrosiphon. Classification (NCBI taxonomy): domain Eukaryota; kingdom Viridiplantae; phylum Streptophyta; class Magnoliopsida; order Asparagales; family Iridaceae; genus Iris; species Iris macrosiphon. The sequence goes on from JAYESA010000004.1 coordinate 161,018,759, forward strand.
ATATATTTCGATCCCAAAAACCAAAAAAAATATTTAGGACAATTTTATGTTCATAGGTTTCCTACTATAATTAAGAGAAGCTCTAAAAATTAGTTTTACCTATTTAACTAAAAATAAATATGAAAAATATTCCAAAAATTTTAAAATAATTTTAGAAAATATATAATAATATTATAAATCCTAAAAAATTGCGTGGGTCCATTCTATATTCTTGGGCTTGCACAATAAATTCTAGAAATCCTAAATATTTAGTTATTATCCTAAATAACTTCCAATAAATACTAAAATATTCAAAAAATTCTCAAAAAATTCTAGAAAATATATTTGATTATTTAGAACCTAAAATAAAAGTTTGGGATATTTTTAATTATATTTGTCACTAAACTAAATTTTTGAAAGTCCTAAAAAGTTATAACCTAATAACAACATTTAAGCAAGAATTTCAGGATACGGAGGTTACATACCAGCTCTAAAGTCATTACTGTTCCTTCTCTACGGATGTGATGCAAGAAGGAACTGATGGTGACAATAAAAAATACATACCTTTTCTCCATTCTGGAGACGGAATGCCTTACTTTTTTCCATACATATCGGATAAGCAAAGTACCATGAGTACTCCACCCCGATAACATCTCATACGCTAAAAAATTATTGATGGTCCATATGAGAGATGCTCTCATCTGAAAGTTCTGCACCTTCGATATATTATATGTCCTAACGCCGAATAACCACAATTGTTTCAACTCATCCACCAACAGCTGCAAGTAGATATCGATATTCTTCTTTCGATTTTTTGGACCAAGTATGATAAGTGTCAAGAATATGTAAGGAGCCTTCATACACTTCCACGGTGGTAGATTGTAAGAAGTCAAAATCACCGACCAACAAGAGTACTGAGATTCCAACTGTCCGAAAGGAGTGAATCCATCATAACATAAACCCAACCGAACATTCATGGGCTCTGCAGCAAATTCAGGATGACATAGATCAAAATGATTCCATGCCTCTCCATCGGAAGGATGCGATAATTCTCCTTCATCCATCTTTCGTTCATTGTTATGCCATGTCATGTGTTATATTGTATTTGCGGATATATATATCCTCAACAGCCTCTTTATGATCGACAAAACTGCATGTACTTGTAGGAACGCATCCTTGCTCGGACAGTTAACTTTTCTTTGTTCCGAATTGGCTTATATCAGTCTGCTTGATAGAAAATACATTTATCTTTATCATTGTTCTCCTTGTAGTACAATATGCAACCATTTCGACAATAATCTATATTTCCATAGCCTAATCCGAGTTTTTGTATCATCATCTTCGACTTGAAGAAGTTTTCAAGCAACTCCTTCGATCCTTTTGGCAACAACTCTCTGACAAACTTAATAATCCGATCATAGCATTCCTGCGGCAAGTTAAAATCAGACTTTAGGTTCAACAGCTACACACCAGCGACCGTATAGAATGAGAATCATAACTCGGGTATAACGGAGTATCGACATTCTTGAACATATCATAAAATTCATTCGCATCAGGAATAGGATCCTCCGGATCAAAAGTTGGACCGGCCGCATCAAATATCAACTCACGCGCCAGGTTTCGCGATCGATATTCAAATTATCGCTGAGAGTGGACACTTTTACCTCCGTATTGAAGGAGGAATTATGATATTACAAAAACAAAGGTTCTCCTTGAGCCGTCCACTCATTTTAGTTCTGTACGACCCCTTCTTGTAGAGATGCTCCCTCATGAGATCCACCTCTTTGAATGGTACATTACGATACTTGACACAAGGATACTTGATGAGCCTCTCATCCATGAAATAAGGTTGACTACAGGCGTATTTGAGAAATTTATCAACGTCCGCCATGAAATTATTTGTCAAACCAATCATACTCTAATGTCGTCGATTGTACATCCATAATCAGTCAACTAAGTATCGACTCATTGATTCTGCATGTACTATATATATTCAAATAATATAGATTAGATACAAAATGAGTTAGGATATTTGCTAAAGGATTTGTTAGTTAGGATACTTGATGAAGAAGTCTCATAAAGAACTAAATGAGCTATTGGAAAGACCATATTTAAGAATTTCTCCATATTTTATATGTATCCATAACCATAATTCCTCGACATATGAATATCGAAGCATTTCTTCATATTTTATTCATAATTATATATCTACTTCTAAGTACTTAGTACCTAATTATATATAATAACTACTAATTACTATTTATTTTAGTACGCTGAAGTATAACTATAAATGACTATAATACTAAGAAATAACACTAGAAATACATAAAATTATGTCTAAATTATAAAATATATTTTCTAAAATATTAATAATTTACTAATAGTTATTTGTTTCGATACCAAAAAATTTGATACTCTGGTCTGATACCGTCGATATTACCTATACGGTCGAATCTGATACTCATAGTTATGGTCCAATACCGATTCCGATATCGATACTTTGAACCTTGGACCAGTATACTATATATGAGTACTTATATAATATAATACTATAAAATAAGCTATTTGATCTATGAGTACCTATGTAACATAAAACTATAGAAGAAGCAAATTAAATCTAAGACTAGGGAGGTAATTCCCAGTCAAATTCTAAACCTAGAAAACCCTAACAACTTTAATCCAATTTAAAATTCTAAATTCTAAACCTAGGAAACTCCCACCCCAACTCTAATTTTAATCTAATTCAAAATTTCTACATACCCTATTTATATTTCTTATATATATCACATTAAATTGTAAAAAAAAAATGTGCATAGTGTTAGGGTTGAGAAATCTCACAATGAGTATGGAGATGAAGGAGAAGAGTCATCGCCGGAGACGAAGGATAAGGGTCATCGCCGGAGAGGAAGGAGAAGGGTCATTGACGGAGGGGTCGTCTTCGAGTCATCTCCGGAGGAGGTGCTGCTCCGACGCCTGATGCGGGAGAAGGGGGGAGCCGGAGGATGGGTTCAGGGAAGAGGAGGGGGGGACGGAGGAGGGTTTGGGGCAATGGAGAGGAGGGATGACGGAGAGTAGAGAGGAAGGGGGAGGGGGTTCCAGAGAGGAGAGAACGCGAGGGGGTCGCCGGAGAGGAGAGAGGGAGGGGAAGAAAAAAATTTGGGCGAAAGTTAATAAGAAGAGTCAGTATGTTCTGGAGTTTAAACGTTTTGTAGCGACGGAAATGGTCCGTCGCTATAAAATAGTAACGTATTAGCGACGAACTAGCGACAAAAATATTGACATATTTTAAATATAAATAATTTTATCGCTAATCAGTCGCTCGTCCGTCGCTAAGATACCGTCGGATATGCTTTCGTCGCTAATATCAGTCGTTATTTAACAATATTTTTGTAGTGCTTTATCTGGGTCATTCGAGGGGCGGTCCATGCGTTGAACGATACAGAGCCATCATCCACTTAATAGTCTCCTCCGAACTCTACCATGGAAGGCTTCTTTGCTAACTTCCTTAGCCTCTAAGTTGACCATGTTTGTAATGTCTTCCTTCTTGTTCTTATCCTAACCATACATAACCACCGCCTACTGTACCTTGCCGTATCCTCCATCACTTTCTTTGATTAGGAATCGGGGCTCGATTCGGGGTCGTTCAAATACCTCAGCAGTTGCTCTCCCATCCGGGCACTGGGAGATAATGAGCCCAAAGCTGTGACATGCATGACAGCAAGGCGGTACCCACTCGTACTCTACTTTCAGAAAAATAATGTCCCCTGTCGAAAGCTCAACTTCCAGTTTATCAGGAAGCGTAACTATCATATTGATCTCAACAAAGACCTTGTCATAGGATAGACGATCCCTTTTAGTCATGCAGTTATCGGTACGTAAGGGGATTCCCACTTCACTTGCCAATTTCATGATAGCTAGACCACTCCAGAGCTGAGATGGGAGCCATGGGAACCTAATCTATATAGGGATGGAGTCCAGTATATCCCATTCGAAGTTAGAAGAAGGGTCCCATCTTCTCAACACTACAAATCTTCTATCAAAGGTCCAGGAATGACCCTCTCTAGGTCTTCCTCTTTCCCGAACGTGATGAAATTGAAATTGTTTTCCTTAAAGAATATGCCCATGCTTCCTTTTGGCTTCCACATTCTCGTGGTGAAGCCCTTAAGTTGACCATAGTAAGGTCGGGTTCCAATGACGTAGAGAACAATAATGTTCTTCCAAAGGACCTTTTTTCATCAATATCTTCTTTGACGATGGATATGACATTTTTTTTCTTTGACATTTTTAGGCGTCACAAAGTGCATTTCTATGGTTCTCGCCAAATCAGGACTACATCGGTCTGCGCAAGAGATAGGTGCGCTCCCAGTGGTCAAAAAGGGGTTTGAGTCCCTCTCTGGTAATTTATCAAACACTTGGGGGCATGTCATGTCAACGGATTTGAAATTTTAGGGGCACCCGAGATTGCTGAGCGATAAAGGCCGAAGTCGTTTAGCGTAGGGAGCCACCCTTTCTTGACCATTGTCGGCCCGTAGGGCTTCCCCTAGGTGCAGTCGGCTTAGTCTACGAGGATTTTCCTTTCCAACGAAGCACCACCGTTATCCAACCGTCGTTGAAGAGGGCGGAGGAAGATCTAGGAAGTTGGGGAAGCGATAGGGGTTGGGGCCTCTGTACCGTCGATGGGGAGCTGGCACACCCGCGCGAAGGCGACAGAACCTGAGACAAAGTGGAGGGGGCGGAGAGGAAGGGAGATCGAGAGGAGGAGTGGGGAAGGGGTTTCTTAGCAGGGAGAGAGGATGGAGGGGCTTGGAGGGTGCAGAGGAGGAGGAGAAGTGTTGCGGCAGGCGTTGGACGAGCGCAGGTCGGGGAGAAGTGGATCAGGCGTGGGTGTGCCCGTAAGCGCGCAAGATAGGGGGGCTCTTCCATTCTTTATTTATTTATTATATACTAGTAAATGCATGTGCGTTGCACATAAAATAAATATAAATATAGAAATTTAAGATATTATTGAATTATTAAAAATTTTGAAATATAAAACTTTAAAATTTACGATATTATTGATTTATTAAAAAATTAAAAATTAAAATTATTTTATAATATTTTAAATGTTATTAGAATATAGAAAAAAAATGCAGATATTATTGAAATATAAAACTTTAAAATCAGTTTGAATATTTTAAATATAATTTTAATTAGTTTTAGTTATGATCTGTTATAAATATATTTTTACAATATTGGATATGTGTTTAGTTAGGTAATATTATTTAGTTAGTTTAAATATAATTTAAATTTAAAAATATTTTAGGATTTACATATGTCAAGTAGTTAGGAGAAATTTAGGTTTTTAATTTTTTATTCAACTACGTGAGAAAATGACTACGGCTAAGATACTTAAAAATATTTTTAAATTTTAAATTAATTGGTTGATCATATACATATAGCTTATGGCTTAATTTTGAACCGGTTCTAAGCCGCATTATTATTATATATATATATATATATATATATATATATATATATATATATATATATATATATATATATATATATATATATATATATATATATATATATATATATATATATATATATATGGAAAAATAAGATCTTTTCTCGTCTTTGTGATGAAATGAGAATAAAATAAAAATGGAGAGGAAGAGAAATTAAGAGAGATGACACACACAAGATTTACCGAGGTTAAGCTCAATTTGAGCCTACGTCCTCCGCCTGCCCCTTCTTCACCGTTTTCACTATAATCAAATAAAACATTACAATGGCCTTCTCCCAAGTTGATACAACTTAACTTGAGGATCACTTTATCCAACAAACTCACTTGCGGTGGATTACAAGTGTGAGGATTATAAGTTGTCTTCTTCTTCTTCTTTGTGCTACTTGTTGTGTTCAACCTTTATCATCTTCTCTCTATTTATAGGGAGGATATACCTCTTGGGTACATCATATTCATTGCATTGAGAAGTCCAAAGGGCAGCCCCTTCCTTCTCCCAACATTCGTTCATCCATATTAATATTGTATGCAAGCTGAATGCATGCAGAATATGAATAGATAGGCTACTTCGGATGGTTATAACTTCTTCAATACACCTCCAAATGACCCAGTTCAAAGCCTGGATGAAAGAGAACAAATTTTTTAACAACTTTCGTACTGCAACATATCTAAAATAGCCTCCCAAAAATGAAATTGTCACAGAAACTACACCCAGAAAATTGTCTAAGTACTTGGCCGAACCCAACCATGGGTTACCAATTTCCCTGGATCAAATCCATTTTTATTCATAATAGGGGTGGACCCTGTTCCTATTAATCTTCCCTCCATCCTCATGAGGAAAGATTTCTCAAACATTAGTCATACCTGCCCTCCTTCGACAGAAGTCATGCTTCTCTTTTGGAAGTGGCTTCGTCATCATATCAGACAGATTTTGACTTTTATCAATATTTTTAATGTGCATAATGATATTCTCCAAAGCATCTCGGATCCAGTGATGTCATACATCGATGTGCTTTGTCCTTGAGTGATATATAGCATTTTTACTCAAGTCATTGGCGCTCTGACTGTCACAATATAGAGTATACTTCTCTTCCTTGAGAGATAACTCCTTTAGGAAATTCTTCATCCACAAAAGCTCCTTGTTGGATTCTAATGTAGCGATATATTCAGCTTTTGTGTTGGATAGAGCAATAAAAATTTATACAGCTATCCCTGCAAAGGTAAATAAGTATCCCGATGTGGCCTTTATTTTATCCAAGTCACCTGCCATGTCAGAATCAGTGTAACCTTCCAAGATAGGTTTACCATCTCCAAAACATAAAGAATATTTATAGGTTCCTCTAAGATATCTTTGAATCCACTTTACTGTTTCCCAATGTACATTACCCAGATTAGCAAGAAAATGACTTACCACTCCAACAACATGTGCTATGTCGGGTCTTATACAAACCATAGAGTACATCAAACTTTCGACTTCTGAGGCAAATAGAATGTTCTTCATTTCCTCCCTCTCTTTCTCACTTAAAGGGCTCTGTTGTGCACTTAACTTAAAATGGGATGATAGCGGTGTACTGACTGGCTTAGATTTTACCATATTAAACTTCTCCAGAACACGTTCAATGTAACTTTCTTGTGATAACCACAACTTTTTTGCTTTTCTGTCCCGAGAGATCTCCATTCCCAATATATGTTGTGTTGCTCCTAAGTCCTTAATGTCAAAGGACTTGCTCAACTCTTTCTTCAACCTGTTAATCTTAGACATATCTTTTCCAATAACAAGCATATCATTAACTTATAGAGAGAGAATAATATAATCATCATCAGAGAACTTTTGGACATAAACACAATGATCTGCAGATGTTCTTTTATACCCATGGTGAAGCATAACGGAATCAAACATTTTTTACCACTATCGCAGTACCTGCTTGAGCCCGTACAAGCTCTTCTTTAATTTGCAAACCAATTATTCTTTTTTCTTTACCTTGAAACACTCTAGTTGATCCATATAGATTTCTTTCGCCAAATCACCATGGAGGAATGCAATCTTCACATCGAACTGCTCAGCTTCAAGATCTTGGGAAGCAACAATACCAAGAATAACGCGAATAGAAGATATCTTCACAACAGGAGAAAATATTTCTTCATAGTAAATACCTTGCTTCTAACTGAAACCTTTCACCACGAGGCAAGCTTTGTACTTGAATTATTCCTTCATCCTTGATTTTGAACACCCATTTGTTCTTCAAGGTTTTTCTATTTTTCGGTAGCTCCACCAAGTCATAAGTGTGGTTCTTATATAAGGAATACATTTCCCCTTGCATAGTATTCTATCACTTAGCATGATCTTCATGAACTTGTGCTTCATGGAAACTATTTGGTTCATCTGCATCTGTCACCATAGCATACTCTGAAGTAGAAAATCTAGTTGAGGGTTGTCCTTCTCTCTCTGACCGTCTCAACTGAGGTGCTTATGGATGATCTATATGCGGCGGCTCTGCATATTCATGCTCCCCCTGATCAAAACCTGGGTAACCTGTAATTTCTTCTTCTTCCTGTACATCTTAAAGATTATTATTTTCTGGCATAGGAGAAGGAATAACAATAGGTGTGTAGATTGGATCTGGGATAATGTGCGTGTTTTGTGGCTCTTCTTCGTATTCAAAATTAGTAAGTATTTTATGTTCATAAAATACAACATTCTTGCTTCTTACAAATTTCTTGTTTATAGGATCCCTTAACTTATATCCAAATTCATCTTTTCCATATCCTAAGAAGATGCATGTAATAGATTTATCATCAAGTTTTATTCTTTTCTCCTTAGGTACATGCACATATGCCTTGCACCCGAACACACGCAAGTGGGAATACATAATATCATTTTTACTCCAAACCCTTTATGAAATATCTCCATTCACAGGAACTAATGGGGACAAGTTTATCAAGTAGTAGGTCGTTTGCACTGCTTCTTCCCAAAATATTTTTGGTAATTTAGCCAAGGATAACATACTCCTTATCCTTTCTACAATTATGTGGTTCATTCTTTCTGCAACCCCATTATGTTGTGGTGTGTGTGGGATAGTATTTTGGTGTCTAATACCATATTTAGAGCAATAATCTTCAAATACCATTGAAGTAAACTCACAACCATTATCCGTGTGAATACACTTGAAGAACTTTCCAGTTTCTCTTTCAACTTTGGTATAAAGTCTTTGAAAACTTTAAACACTTGATCTTTGGCTTTTAGTACATACACACACACACACCTTTCTAGATGCATCATCTAGGAAGGTCACAAAGTAGGAGGTAGCCCTAAAGGTTTTTATATTTATGGATTCGCATACATCTGAACAGACTAAGTCTAATATTCTGATATCCTTTTTGTTATAATTTTTAACAAAAAGCTAACCGATGTTATTTTACAATCAAGCAATGATCACATTGGGATAATGTTGTACCTTGCATGGATGTAAGTAGTTGTCACCTTGCGAGAGTTTGTAGCTCTTTCTCGCTCATGTGGCCAAGCCGCTTGTGCCAATAATCCATAGAGATACCTTCCACTGTTCCAAGTTTATCATTCTCTAAGTGGAACTGAGTCTTGTAAAGAGTGCAATACTTCTTTCCTCTCGCCTGTACAAGTGATCCTTTGATAAGCTTCTAGCATCCTTTACCAAAGCTGTTTGTATATCCTTCTTCATCAAGCTTGCCAGTGAAGAGAAGATTGAGACGAAGGTCTGGCACAAATCTAACATTTTTTAGAACCATCTTTGTTCCAAGGTTAGTGGTAACACAAATATTTCCAATGCCAAGAATTTAATAAGAGTTTTTGTTACCCATTTTTACCATTCCAAGTTTACCTTCACGAAGCGAAGTGAAGTATTCCTTCCGAAGAGTAGCATGATAGGAGGCACCCGAATCAATGACCCATTTTGAGTCTTGGCAAGTAAAATTTGCACAGTCTTCTTCTTCACATGCAGAGAAAAGCACAATTTCATTATTAATGACAACGATTGTACTTTCATTCTTTTCTTGCTTCTCATTAGTCCTTCCTTCCTTTTGTTCTCGCTTGAGCTTGCGACATTTCTGTTTTATGTGTCCACTCTTCCCGCAGTGATAGCAACTAATATCCTTCATGGCCTTTGATTTTTCTCTCAACTTGTCTTGGTTCTGAGGCTGTTGGCTTTTGGTCCTCCCTCTATTCTCGGTGACAAGGTCATGATAATGGGATGATTCGGATGACTTTCTTCAGATTTTTTCATTCAAGAGGCTGCTTGTAACTTGGTTCATGAATACAATTCCGTCAGGTGCGGAGTTACTAAGAGACACCACCAGAGTCTCCCAACTATCTAGTAAAGAGCTAAGCAGATGAAGGGCTTGAAGCTCATTGTCCAACAACATCTTCATGGTTGCAAGCTGATTAACAATACTTTGAATTTTATTCAGATGTTCAGATATGGAATCACCTTTCTTGAACTTTAGATTGACAAGCTTTGGAATCAAGAAAGCTTTATTGTCGGCGGTCTTTCTCTCGTAGAGATCTTCAAGTTTTTTCCACAAACTGTTCACCGAAGTCTCATTCGACACATGGTGGAACACAGGGTCATTCACCCATTGTCGAATGGTGCCGATGGTCTTCCGGTCAAGTTTCTTCCAGTCTTCCGCCGTAATGGTCTCCGGCTTGGAAGATTTACCTTCAACCAGTGCATAGAGGTCATTGCAATAAAGAAGGTCCATCATCTTGGCCTTCCATACCATCCAATTGTTGTCATTCAAGCTGGCCATTCGAATGCCACCGATGGGAGTCTCCATCTCAACACAAGAAGATTAGCAACCTGTGCTCTGATATTACTGTTGGAAAAAATAAGACATTTTTTCTTCTTTATGAGGAGATGAGAATAAAATAAAAAAAATGGAAGAGAAGAGTAATTAAGAGAGAGAGAACACACACAAGATTTACCGAGTTTCAGCTCAATTTGAGCCTACGTCCTCGGTCTGCCCCTTCTTCACCGTTTTCACTATAATCAAATGAATGATTACAAGGATCTTCTCCCAAGTTGATACAACTTAACTTGAGGATCATTTGCTCTCACAAACTCACTTGAGGTGGATTACAAGTGTGAGAATTACAAGTTGTGTGTTGTTCTTATTGCTACTTGTTGTGTTCAACCTTCACCATCTTTCCTCTATTTATAGGGAGGATATGATTCTTGGGTTCACCACATTTGTTGCATGGAGAAGTCCAAAGGGCAGCCCCTTCCTTCTCCCAAGATTCGTTCATCCATTATTAATGTTGCATGCAAGCTGAATGCATGCAGAATATGAATAGATAGGCTACTTCATATGGTCATAACTTTTTCAATATACCTCCAAATGATCTGGTTCAAAGTCTGGATGAAGGAGAAAACTTTTCTCAACAACTTTTATATTGAAGACTGAGCCAAATAGTGACTGCAACATATTGAATCGTCTTAAAATTATTTCCTATTAATTTTCTTTTCTTTTCTTTTTTTCAGTGTCCAACTTCTCACTGACTAAACGTTTTGAGGGTCTTCGACGCATGTAGGAGGAACATGCTACTGCAATAATATATTGAACTTGGCTTTGTTTATGACTTTCAAAGTTCAACAATATTATTCCTGGAATCCTCTTAAAATATAGGATTATCCCAACATGTACTCCGTGAGATATTTGTGGAAGTAAGAAAGTCCAGATATTTGACTGTTGAAAATCCAAAATAGTATAATTGCATTCTATACTATTATTTATGATTATAATTAAGTATCCTCGAAATCTTTCTTCAATATGTATACATACAAAAGTCCTTTACTGTCGAACTGAGAAGGATACCGTGTGGAAATGAAATCTCTTCGAGTTCCTATCATCCTTATCCGAGGTTCATAAATTTTCTACAGTAAACTTGACTTGCAATGATAATGCTTCGTTTTCACACAATTTAGAAGAAGATTATTGGTGGAGGAAGCTCCCAAGCTTTCAGTCAAGGTCTGCAGATGAAGGAAGAAGAGATGATGACCATTAATGGAGCAACACTGACCCGGTACTCAGGGCAGTGGAATTAACTAGACAGAGAGAAGATGGAGACTTCGATAGAGCTGTCACATATATTTTTTGCTTCCTGGAAGGACCAACTTGACCATAGTCTTTTATTATAGGTTTTATCTTGAAAAATAGAACACTCAAGAATTATATAAACCAGAAAAAAGAATTATATAAACCTTCATTACTCAAGAAAATATAATTGAGCAAAATTAGATAGAAGAAATATTCCAACTACTGTGCGGACTGGTTAGGCTCTGCAATGATACTTGATTTTTTTAACAGAATAAGTAAAACACAACACATGCAAGAAAGGTTTGCAGAGGTTAATCACTAATTTGATCTAATTAAAAGCGGACCAACAAAAGAATGTCGTTTGTTGTTTACATTTAATTAGATGCAATTAGAGTTTGATGGCTAATTATAGATTCCGAAAAAAAAAATTGTAGCTGTTGCTTTTCTTTGTAACCAAACATCTAATTGTAGGTAAAAATTTCAGTATTTTTTTCTGGTATTCTTAACCCTGGTGATATAAAATCTGAAACGAGAGAAACACGTAGAAATATCTACAATTTATACACGAATTACTCTATGAAATTGCAACGGAATTACACATAATTTTTTGATATTAATGTAGATTTATTACTTACGATGTTGTAGTTTTTGTGAGTGGTAGAGACTTGTTTATTGATATGTTATGTAATTGCTTTATAACAAATGTATGATATAGTTTAGGATTGTGATATTTCACTTAATTACTAATGAAGTTATTTTGATATAGATTCAACTTAAAATTGTCGGATAATTTTTGACGTAACATTAGCAAAATATTTTATTTTAAAATATTCTATAAATAAAAGCACAAAGGTAAATTTATGTCTAATTAGACACTAAAAGCAAACAAATAATTACTAATTAGTGAAAACAAACAACTTTTAAAATTAAACCATTCATAAGAGGCTCTAATTAATGAAATGGAATTCAACTTCTAATTAATGTCACACTTCTAATTCGTTAAAACAAAACAAACAAACAAACAAACAAACAAACACTCCCTTAAGAGAATAAGAAGTACTTTTGAGATTGCAATATCCTTAACAATTTGATCGAGAGGGGAAAAAATCTTGGTCCAAATTAAATGAGATTTTTTGACATGGTAAAAGTTCCTTTATGTATGACTTGCAGGAAATTTTTATAGATGATTTCATATGTTAGTTTCTTGCAAAAATTAATAGAAGACGTAAAGAAAATAACTCTTTATTTAGCACAAAACAAAATTTAAATATTAATGTTATTAGTTATCTCTAAAGAATAAATCTTGTAAAAGTAAAAGTCTCTAGAAGATATAAATGAAATAATATTTAAATCTTCTCAAACAATTAAAAGTTATAGTATAATTTTTTCAAAAATTATTGAGACATGTTGGAGTCCAATTCGGAATAGGAGTAGCTATTTAGATATAATAGGAGTTTTCTATTTAGAAAATCATATTTTATATATATATATATATATATATATATATATATATATATATATATATATATAGAGCGTTGAGGCACAAAGATATAACACAAGTTGGAGATTGTAAACCCCCTGATTTTTTTAAAATTTTAAAATCGAAATTTTCGGAATTTTCTGGGATTTTTCGGGAATTTTTGCTAATTAAAAACAAGGTATTTTTGGCATTTAATAAAATTAAATGTTTTTAAAGTATATTAAAATATTATGAAAATAATATTTTTGGGTGTAAAATAAAATACTGGACTTAGGGTAATTTTCTGGGAATTTATTGGACCCCGAAAATATTTTTAAAAGCCCAAAAACTATCTTAAAAAAATAAAATTTAATAAACCGGGTTCAAACCGGCTGAACCGGGCTGAACCCGGTCCAACCGAACCAAAACGGACCGGACCGAACCCCGCCTCTAACGGGTCGGATCGGGTCCGCCCAACCCGCGACCCGCCCGACCCGAACCCGCTGTACCTCACCCCCCCACGACCCGTTCACACCCGCGACTTCCGGCGACGCAACCGCCGCCCTACGCCACGCCCGGCCACGTCGCCGCCCCCTCCGCGCTACCCGGCCCACGACCCGCCTCCCCGCTCCGCCTCGCCCGGCGCCACCCGCTCCCCTCCAACCCTATAAAAACCCCCTTTCCTCTCCTTCTCCGGCCACTACCCCTCGCCGTCCCTGCCCAGACCTCGCCGCCACCGCCCCAGACCTCGCCGCCTCGACCGCCTCCGCTGCCCCCGGCCTCCCTCTCCTCCTCCTTCCTCCTCCCCCGCTCGGCCACGAGTTCCAGCGCCTCGACAGTAGCTCCGGCCGCCCGGCAGCCCGAGCCAGCGCCGTCCCCCGCCCGCTCCGGCGCGCAACCGCCGACGACCTCGGCCGCCTCTGCTCCCCCGGCCTCCCTCCGGTCAGCCCCGAGCCACCGTATCCGGCCAAACAGAAACCCTAACCCTAACCCTAGTTCGGACTCGGACACGACTCGGACACGGAGCATTTTGGATTCTTCGAACCCTGTTCAGGTACGCGTATCTCCCTGCTCGTTTACCCCGTTTTCGATTCCGTCAGTTGCGTCGCGAACCCTGCGTGACCCTCTCGGTGCCGTGTAAACCGCTCGGGGCATCGCTTCCTGTGGCGATCGTGAACCGTAATCAAAAACAGGAAAAACAACGCCCTGTTTTACCCCGGAACTGGGTACGCCCCGCCAAACGGGACGACTTGGTCGCGCGCAGTCTTCACAGATACGTGCGCATCATTGATACGGACGTGCGGGATTTCGCAGAAGTTGATTTGGATGTGCGTGCACACCGGAATCAACGCGTATCCGCGGACACCGTCCCGTATCCGTCAGTTCTGGAACGCGTCCTAACTTTGTGTACACACGTCGAATCGAAACGAAACTTGCGACATCGGACTCGTAGCGATACGCTGGTCCTGTGACCCAAGTTTGGTTCGATTCTGAGAACGTTGACGAAATCGCGTATCGTGGGGCCCACAAGCTCCACTCGACGGGCGATTTTGTGATCGGCTCATCGGAATCCAATTCTGGAAGTTCCGTTGGGTTCGTATCATCGTTCCTGACCTGTTGACACTAAGTTTGGCAAATTTGGAGACCTTTGACCCTGACACATTTTTCGGTGCAAAGCAGGCCCACATATGGACCCCGTTTTGACTCGAAATTGCCATTTTTGCCCTTGTCTCCAAATTGGACTCAAGGACAGGCGTTTCTAGCTGATTGATATTTTCTGGATCTGATGGTGATGTTTATTTTAGCAACCGGAGTACCGCCTGCGATTCCAGCTGAAGTCAGAGCAGCAATTGGAACCAGAACCACAGGCAAGTGTACCTTGCCAAACTTGCAGTTGTTGTTAATTATTCCTTTGAATATATACATTATAACTATTGTGCATGCTCAACCCTAGGGCCGTGTGACGTGCTTAGCGTCCGATTATAGTCGGGTGCCAACCCCGTACGCGGAGTTGTGTAACGTCATCTAGACATGGATACCGAGACCCTATACTTCTCGTACTTGTCTTATCAATTACATCATAACCCAGGACACTTGACACTATTCATGAGACAGAATCGTCTTGAGATATTCGTGGTGATTCTATATAGGATACAGGTTTATGACATAGACATTATATTCCTAGACATTATATGACTTGCTGCATTAGTATTGATCCTGCGTGTCATGGACATGAGACGTGTGATTACATTGGGTGGGGAGAGACACACAGGCTACAGGCTGATTTATATATTATTTACGATGAAGCTTAGACTCTATATCAGAGCTAGGCACTCTACTAGTGTTATATTTATTGTAAGGCCTCAGACTCTATATCAGAGCTAGGCACTCTACTAGTGATATTACCGCTACCGGCTCCCCGACACAGAGCTTGTAGTGGCTCAGCCTGAGTTTTAGTGATGCTCTCATCTTGCATTTCACATAGATGGTTATATAGCTTACCCTATTGTTTCATTTAGTTCTGCACTGCATTTATTTTGGCTTGTATTATCTGTACCTTGTTATGTCCCCTGAGGACCTGGAATGGACTATGTCCCCAGGTATAGCCGAAGAGATCTACCCCGAGGTATACGGAACAGGAGCACTTCTCGGAGCGGAACCAGGAACCGAGGACGAGATCGTGGCTGAAGACTTCTCCTGAGTACCGACTTCATATACTAAGTATTTCTATTTCCAGTTGATTTATTTCCTGTCTATTTGCATTCGATGTACCAGACATATTCTCGGATTGTTCCCCGAGACACTTATTTAAGATTTGCTTATTTATTCTATTGCATTATTTCTGGCATTTAATCTGTGATTATCTGTTGTGGATAAGATTAGAATAACCTGGGACTTGTAATAATTGTTCTATTTACTGTTAGACTACAGCTTAAGCATGCCCTGATGGATCCATTAAATTGGGTTGTCCATCGGTGCGTGCTGCTGGCCATTGCCGCGCATCCAGTCCCTCGGCATTTTGGGACTGGGGCGTGACATAGTTTTTGTGGTGGCCCATGCAGGTCAACGACTAGATTGTTCGGTTTCAACTTAGGGACCGAACAGGCCTGCAATAAGAATAGGATAAGTCTTAGGATCTCATCCACTTGCTTGAATCGTTCTTGATCTCTATATCGACTTTAAAAATAATTTACTTGCATCCTGCCTTGATTCTTCTGTACGCTTCTTATAGTTTATTTTGGATGCAGGGCAATGGATTCACAGGAGTGCAACGAGACTTCCGCAGGAACACCACAAGCTACAGGTGTCACCTATGACGATGAAGTGACACCAGTCGGTGGAGTTCAATCAACTCAACAGAGCCATCAGGCAGGTCAACCTACCTCCAGATTTTGGCGTGATGACATCCCACCTCCGCCGTAGTTTATTCCACCAATGCCCGTACTCCCACAAGGACAGCCAATTGACGGGTAGCAGATATTCCAAATGATCTACGCGATGATGCAAGCCCAGCAACAAGTCCAACACGAGGCTCAGCGTCGTGAGGTTGACTTCTTGAGGAGCAGCATCGTAACTGCACTGGAGCAAGCCAACCTACCAGCTCGACGGCCATCGACGGGCTCTATCACTGACTTCCGCCAACTGAAGTCCCGTACCTTTTCTGGCAAGGAGGAGCCCACTGAAGTTCATGAATGGCTCACCAACATTCGGCATCAACTAGAAGCAGCTGAGCTTCCACGGGAACGTTGGATGACTGCCGTTAGGATGCAATTGACAGGCAATGCGCACCACTGGTGGTTATCTGAGGAGACACGACTCGGACCAGACCGAGTCACTTGGGAGGAGTTCTCCAGACTCTTTCAGGAGATGTACATTCCGGCTATCGCACGATCAGAACTTCGGGACAAGTTCAATCGCCTCACTCAGGATACTATGACGGTGGAAGAATACAACGCGGAATTCATTCGTTTGAGCCGCTTCGCCCCAACCCTGATCCCGACAGAGGAAGAGAAGGCCGAGAAATTTTTCGACGGACTGAACTTCGATCTACAGAGACTGATCGGATCCGTCACACCTACCTGTTACTCGGACGTCCTTGTTGCAGCCCGACGCATGGAACGCATCACCAGGAGAGAGTCTCGCCTCAAGCGGCCTTCCACATCCGCACCAACCAGAGCAGCACAAGGGGAGTCTGCAAAGCGTCAACAAATAAATCCGCTACCAAGAGCAGCACCAAGAGCCTCAATTCTTCCTACTTGTTACTACTGTGGCAAGATAGGTCATATTGAAAAAGAATACCGACGCAAGCTGGGAATGTGCTTAATTTGCGGATCCAGACAACACTTTGCCAGAGATTGCACAACGCATCAAGGAGAAACACCGATGATTAACCGAGAAGCCTTACCAGCAACGGGAGGATATCAGCCGAGGCCACCCTTGGCACCTCAAGCAGCACTCTTCCAGCAGGCCCAGCAACAGCAGAGGGTACCACCACCAGGACGCGGACAAGCTTATGCGATGACTGTAGAGGACGCGCAGACTCGTGGTGTAGCTAATGCGCGTAAGTGATTCGTAGTTATCTGTTTCTAGTCTTGTGTTAGCTCGTGCCTATTGGTTCGTGACCTAAGCCCCAACCTAGTAATTTGGAACTTGTTAATAATAACCTAGTTTTTCTAAAAGTTGTAGTTCTCTTGCTTTAACTAGATTTTCTTTACTCTGGGAAGTGCATAACTTTCATTCATAGGGAAACGATATTTCCCTAAGTATCTTGTGACGTATTTCGAACAGTGCTTGCGACCGCGTCATCTCTGTTGACCGGTTATTTTTTAATTGTGAGGACGCAATCCTCTTAAGGGGGGTAGATTGTAAACCCCCTGATTTTTTAAAATTTTAAAACCGAAATTTTCGAAATTTTCTGGGATTTTTCGGGAATTTTTGCTAATTAAAAACAAGGTGTTTTTGGCATTTAATAAAATTAAATATTTTTAAAGTATATTAAAATATTATGAAAATAATATTTTTGGGTGTAAAATAAAAACTGGACTTAGGGTAATTTTCTAAGAATTTATTAGACCCCGAAAATATTTTTAAAAGCCCAAAAACTATCTTAAAAAAATAAAATTTAATAAACCGGGTTGAACCGGCTGAACCGGGCTGAACCCGGTCCAACCGAACCAAAACGGACCGGACCGAAATCCGCCTCTAACGGGTCGGATCGGGTCCGCCCAACCCGCGACCCGCCCGACCCGAACCCGCTGTACCTCACCCCCTTGGACCCGTTCACCCCCGCGACTTCCGGCGACGCAACCGCCGCCCTCCGCCACGCCCGGCCACGTCGCCGCCCCCTCCGCGCTGCCCGGCCCATGACCCGCCTCCCCGCTCCGCCTCGCCCGGCGCCACCCGCTCCCCTCCAGCCCTATAAAAACCCCCTTTCCTCTCCTTCTCCGGCCACTCCCCCTCGCCGTCCCTGCCCAGACCTCGCCGCCACCGCCCCAGACCTCGCCGCCTCGACCACCTTCGCTGCCCCCGGCCTCCCTCTCCTCCTCCTTCCTCCTCCCCCGCTCGGCCACGAGTTCCAGCGCCTCGACAGTAGCTCCGGCAGCCCGGCAGCCCGAGCCAGCGCCGTCCCCCGCCCGCTCCGGCGCGCCGCCGCCGACGACCTCGGCCGCCTCTGCTCCCCCGGCCTCCCTCCGGCCAGCCCCGAGCCGCCGTATCCAGCCAAACAGAAACCCTAACCCTAGTTCGGACTCGGACACGACTCGGACACGGAGCATTTCGGGTTTTTCGAACCCTGTTCAGGTACGCGTATCCCCCTGCTCGTTTACCCATTTTTGATTCTGTCAGTTGCGTCGCGAACCCTGCGTGACCCTCTCGGTGTCCGTGCAAACCGCTCGGGACATCGCGTCCTGTGGCGATCGCGAACCGCGATCCAAAAACAGGAAAAACAAAGCCCCATTTTACCCCGGAACTGGGTACGCCCTGCCAAACGGGACGACTTGGTCGTGCGCGGTCTTCACAGATACGTGCGCGTCGTTGATACGGACGTGCAAGATTTCGCAGAAGTTGATTTGGATGTGCGTGCACACCGGAATCAACGCGTATCCGCGGACACCGTCCCGTATCCGTCAGTTCTGGAACACGTCCTAACTTTGTGTACACACGTCGGATCGAAACGAAACTTGCGCCATCGGACTCGTAGCGATACGCTGGTCCTGTGACCCAAGTTTGGTTCGATTCTGAGAACGTTGACAAAATTGCGTGTCATGGACCCCACAGGCTCCACTTGACGGGCGATTTTGTGATCGGCTCATCGAAATCTAATTCTGGAAGTTCCTTGGGTTCGTATCATCGTTCCTGACCTGTTGACACTAAGTTTGGCGAATTTGGAGAGTTTGACCCTGACATGTTTTTCGGTGCAAAGCGGGCCCACATGTGGACCCCGTTTTGACCCGAAATTGCCATTTTTGCCCTTGTCTCCAAATTGGACTCAAGGACAGGCGTTTCTAGCTGATTGATATTTTCTGGATCTGATGGTGATATTTATTTCAGCAACCGGAGTACCGCCTGCGATTCCAGCTGAAGTCAGAGCAGCAATTGGAACCAGAACCACAGGCAAGTGTACCTTGCCAAACTTGCAGTTGTTGTTAATTATTCCTTTGAATATATACATTATAACTATTGTGCATGCTCAACCCTAGGGCCGTGTGACATGCTTAGCGTCCGATTATAGTCGGGTGCCAACCCCGTACGCGGAGTTGTGTAACTACATCTAGACATGGATACCGAGACCCTATACTTCTCGTACTTGTCTTATCAAGTACATCATAACCCAGGACACTTGACACTATTCATGAGACAGAATCGTCTTGACATATTCGTGGTGATTCTGTATAGGATACAGGTTTATGACATAGACATTATATTCCTAGATATTACATGACTTGTTGCATTAGTATTGATCCTGTGTGTCATGGACATGAGACGTGTGATTACATTGGGTGGGGAGAGACACACAGGCTACAGGCTGATTTATATATTATTTACGATGAAGCTTAGACTCTATATCAGAGCTAGGCACTCTACTAGTGTTATATTTATTGTAAGGCCTCAGACTCTATATCAGAGCTAGGCACTCTACTAGTGATATTACCGCTACCGGCTCCCCGACACAGAGCTTGTAGTGGCTCAGCCTGAGTTTTAGTGATACTCTCATCTTGCATTTCACATAGATGGTTATATAGCTTACCCTATTGTTTCATTTAGTTCTGCACTGCATTTATTTTGGCTTGTATTATCTGTACCTTGTTATGTCCCCTGAGGACATGGAATGGACTATGTCCCCAGGTATAGCCGAAGAGATCTACCCCGAGGTGTACGGAACAGGAGCACTTCTCGGAGCGGAACCAGGAACCGAGGACGAGATCGTGGCTAAAGACTTCTCCTGAGTACCGGCTTCATATACTCAGTATTTCTATTTCCAGTTGATTTATTTCCTGTCTATTTGCATTCGATGTACCAGACATATTCTCGGATTGTTCCCCGAGACACTTATTTGAGATTTGCTTATTTATTCTATTGTATTATTTCTGGCATTTAATCTGTGATTATCTGTTGTGGATGAGATTAGAATAACCTGGGACTTGTAATAATTGTTCTATTTACTGTTAGACTACAGCTTAAGCATGCCCTGATGGATCCATTAAATTGGGTTGTCCATCGGTGCGTGCTGCTGGCCATTGTCGTGCATCCAGTCCCTCGACATTTTGGGACTGGGGCGTGACAGAGATTCAGGGTGCTCGTCCATAGAAAATTTAAAAGAAAGTCCGTGCTTTACTCTTAGGACTTCGTCATCCAAGACAGAAGGAAAAAGGAGATCTGATCGAGGAGTCGTCGCCTTCGCTCAGGAAAATTACTACGGGATTGGTGAGTGATTTCAATTATAATCTTTTGTTTTTCTTCTTGAGAGTGGTGAGGGAGTTGAACCTATTAGGACAAATGGTTCAACATCGATTTTTGTCAATCTTGTAATTTCATCGAGTTAAAATGGTTGAGTTTTGTCTAGGTGACGTAGTCACCACTATATACTTGTCTTTATATATATGTGCTTGGTGTTCTTTAGACGAAGTTGGTTATCTCAGGTGGGTTGACAAAACGCTTATGCACGTCCAACAAGTGGTATAAGAGCTACAGGTCTATTTCTACGGAGCAGATGAACACTCGTATGATCACTCTCACAGGGGGGACAGGACGATTTGGAAGCCAATGATGGAGGATCTACTCTGTGCAAGGACTTGCATGGTCCATTGAAGGGCGAACGCTAAGCCGACGAACAAAGGTACTAATGACTGAAAACCACTTGATCATAAGGCTGTTGGATTCATCCGCCAATGGCTGGACGACTTGGTATTTCACTACGTGTCCATGGAGAGTTCTGCAAAAGCAATGCAGGAGAAGCTGCATTCATTGTACGAAAAAGACGGCTGGCAACGAGGCATTTCTGATTCGCCAACTCGTCAACTCGAAGTACACGGAGGGTGCACCGGTGGCACAACTTCTGAATGAGGTTCAGGACATTATCAATCAGTTGTCTGTGATGAAGATGTTGATTGAGGATGAGCTTTAGGCCCGCTGCTTTTAAGTTCTCTGCCAGAAAACTGGGAGACGTTGGTAGTATCGGTGAGCAACTCCGCTCCTGATGGAGCTGTCACGATGGAGGCAGTCAAAAGCAACTTGTTAAACGAGGAGGTCCGACGTAAGCAAGTGAAATCGTTGTAAGAGTCCTCTATGGTGGGTTCCTACAGGAAGGAAAGACTCAAGTCACAGGCGAGGACGGGAGGAGTTCTCGGGATCTTGCGATTATGGATCGCAAAGAGGGCTGCTTTCACTGTCATAAAGCTCAAAGCTGAGAAGGCCAAAAGCAAGGATGATCAGAAGGATCTCACGACTATTTAAGATATCATCATCGCAGCAACCGACATAGAAGAACCTTGTGGCATGTGGCATGATGATGATTGGGTCATATATGTAGTGTCCCGACCCGCGTTGGTATTATGTACAAGTGATATTAATTTATTGGTTCTGGAGGAAGCCTTCTGAAGAGCTCCATGTTGGGACACAAGACGTTGATCTGGGTGAGTGGACAAAACTTTATTCTCTGATTCTTTCACGCCTAATAAAGAATCTGATTTTTATAACTTCTCGTGCTAAGAAGATAGTGTTCATAAGAAGAATGATAGAGTATGGCCCTGTATGTTTAATAAAAGAACTCGTATTTCTTGTCTAAAGAACGAACCCTTGTCATGCTAAGTATAGAAAGATTATTGCATGCTAAGTATACACAGACACTGCTATTAAATAAACTTCTGCCATGCTAATAGATTAGAGTAAAAGAATGCTTGAATATGTTCCTTCATCATATGCTAAGAAAATAAAAGAACTGCATGCTTAGTTAAAGAGATAGAAGAACTGTGCTATGTCTGTTTTAATAGAGATTGCTTGCATATTTTCTTATTGCTAAAAATATAAAATTGTATGAAATACTTGTACTGTTACAAAGATTTATAAAGAAAGAGATGGCGGCTTGTCCGCACAGAGAGAGAAGAGACTAATAGTGCATCCTGAGGTACGGTCCTTGCGATCTAGTGCGGTGTACTATTAGAGATGTAAAGAGCTATTAAAACCTGCTGGATCGACTTGTCTACTTGCACTATAGAGTTATCTGATTATTCATCGACATCATGCATCGTAGAGTTCAATTGATAGAGTGTATTCAAGCATTGGTCTCGGATAACTTGTGCACAAGGATAATCCCACGACCGGTTCCTGGGGCACTAAGGAACGTTCGCCCTGGGGGGGATCAAGAGAACACCCTAAGACAAAGAAGTCCTCATGATCGGGCGAGTGTTCATGTCCATTAGTTAGCTGGTTCACGCGTCAAAGCAACTAGTATAAGCGTATATTAGTGCAGTGGTAGGCCGTGATAACACCGCTAATAATCATGGAGAAGAATACTCATGTGCTATCATATAGTTAGGTCACATGCTAGGATCTATCCTTCTTTTATACCTAACGGTTTGATGTAGAGACGAACAGGAACTGGTACCTATATATGTTTATGCAAATTGTTGCTAACTTGTGTGTCTGTTGAAGGGATAACCGTTCGGTCGTGGTAAGAATCACTGAATAAGTGATAAGTTATATTCCTTACGTTCATTATCGTAAATTCTCATGAGATGTATCTGCTTTTCTTGAATATCCTGATGTCTATTTAATATGAGATGATAGTTCACTAGATGTTGCTAATGCTCCTAGAGTCAATGAATATGGCTTACGATATATGCTGCACACTTCATAATAGAGTACTTTCTACTATAAGCTTGAATGAAATGATTATGAAATGTGGCTTTTCAAAAATATTTTCAAAAGAAGTAAACCGACTCTGATCCTGAACTGCATGAAATGAACGTAGGTAAAAGTAGAAAGATCACTAGTAATGTAATATTTTATCACGTGATTACTTAGTGTTGGTTTCAGGGAGTGTTGCTTCTGTTCGTTGCTTTTATACTCACCAGTGTTTTCCCTAAAGTGTTGATCCCCCACCAATTATGTTCGCAGGTGTTAGATGTCGTGCCTCGGTCCTGTAAGGGCCGATCGTCCTCGCTTGGTCCCTACGGAACCGATCGTCCTCGCTTGGGCGCGATGTCGTGCAAGCCTAAGTTGTGCTTGCACCAGGCAATGTACCTGCAAAAGACACAAGTTAGACAAAAATATACATATAAAGGCACAGAGTAAAATGCAGAGAACCAAAGTTGAACACATTGATAGAAACACAAAATACTTTCTTTTATTGAATACTAGAAGATTTGGATTACAAAGTGCTTGCTTGGCTGAGTTACAAAATATGCCTTAGAAGGCATACAACTCTTTTTACATTCCCAAAACTAGCCACAACTCCCACATATTACATCATTTTAGTAGGACCAAAATATCAAAACATCTAGCAAAAGAGGAGATTTCCCACAGGAGAGGAAAGCTAAGGAAGCAGCACGAGCACGATCCTTCGGAAGGTTGTGCTAACACTGATTCAGAATGCTTGCCAAGCTCTCGCGTCCAGTACTTGGATATTTGCCCACAAACATAGGTCAGTACTACCACATGAACTGGTGAGCGACCGTGGTCAAACTCACCTTAGAATTCCACACTAAGTAAGCATATGAAGCTAGCATTATTAGGTGATCTTTCTAGTTGTCTAGTTTCTTTTTAACAATTCATGCAAGAAAATATAGACAATAGATAACATAGGCATATGATAATTCTTACCACGGCCGAGCAGTTATCCCTGCAGCAGACACACAAGTTAACCACAATTTGCATATGAATAACTTATGAATCAATCTTGGCATCAGGTGTTAGGTATGCAAGAAGGTAAACCTAGCATGCGTCCTAACTATGTGATGGTCCATGGGTAGCCCCATGATTAGCAGCGGGGACCCAAGGTTTAGTTCTTCACTAGCACGCGCATGTGTCGGTAACTATGACTCAAGGTTCAGCTCTTCACCAACGTACACGAATACTAGCAGATGTGACATCATGGGCTCCGCACAACACTAATAGACATATCGCCCCACTTTACCCCCAGCGGGCCGTATCCTCAGGTCGAAACAAAAATCTCTTCCGGACCGAGGATTCCCAGTGCCCCAGGAACCGTTTGAGAGACAAGACCTTGTGCACAAGTTGTCCGAGATCAATGCATGACATAAAACATCTAGCAGATATAACACTACAATGCACAGTTCTGAACAACAAACACACAAATTTCCATCTTCTATTTCTTATCCCATATATCACATTCGAAACATAGGGACTTGCCATAAATCAGCTTGTGCAGCATAGGAACGAAGAATATGCAACATAATTGATAGCAAAAGTATAATTCTAATACTTCAAGCATGCAGTTCATTTTTTTTTGACTTATCTTTTTATTGAGGAAACATTTATAAGTGAACTAGAGATTCTTTTATTAGGCGTGCAGACTAAAGGATTCATCGAAGGGCCTAGCCACTCATCGAATGAATCAAATGAGATGATGGGGAAGCCTTATGCAACGTTCACTCTTTGGTTATGCATCCTGAAAATACAATATTACTTGGTTAGCATTCTTCTATCTCTTTCCCTTATGATTCGAAAAGAACGTGCAAACGAGAAAATTGAATCATGAAAACCAAGTCATCGAAAGCAAGACAAAATACAAAGCAACACAAAACCAAGAAGCAAAGCAACCAACGAAAACACTTGGACTTATTTCAATAGAAACCGTTATATTAATTTGAAGGGTTCATTGCATTTCGTCTGTGTTGGTCTGGCGGTAAGATTTTTCCGAGACTTCATTCTCAACCGAGTCAAAGTAGCAAGTATTCCATAAGTAACCGTTCGGAGCGGGGCGTTACACTAGATTGTCCGAAGAAGCGATAGCAGATCCTCATCCTCAGGAGCCGAAGATCATGAGTCAATGCCTTAAGCTACATTGAGATATCTTAGAGCTGTTACTGTATAAAGGGATGTAATGTATGGAATGATGTCATTGTATTTATATTTGCTCAAGAGATATAAGACGATTGGCAACCTTATAATCATTTCAGATATCAATGAAGAGATTGTTTTCTTATACTATTGTGTTCATTTACTTTTCAGATATCAATGAAGAAATTGTGCCGCTACTTATAACTCAGAATAGCTTATTTTGTTATTGTTAAAACCTTAGCCTTTTGCAAGCACAACTTAGGCTTACACAACATCACGCCAATACGAGGATGATCGGTTCCACAAGGCCCAAAGCGAGGACGATCGGCCCCTTGGGGGATCGAGGCATAACAATGGACACTGGGCATCGTATCATGCCACTCCATATAGGAGGATCTTCACGTCATACCACGGCGGTAGGTTTGGACATGTGAAGATGGGCAACAAAGGGACGGCTGCAATTGTAGTCATCAGTGATGTGCACTTGACAACGGAGATTGTTGAGAAGCTCCTTCTCAAGGGTGTGCGACTTGTAGCGAGTTTGCGCTACAACATGTTTCGGTAGGGAGGCTGGCAGATTATGGCTGTGGTAGTTTATTTGGAGACAAAGATTGTATGCTTACGAAGGGTTCCCAACAGCTGGCTCGAGAAAATTTATGTTGTAGCATGTACAGGCTCAAGCCCCTGAGTTGTACAAGCAGGTCACAGACATCGGATGGAGGCTCGAGTGATATTCGACAGGAATTAGAGGATCGTTGGAAACTTGCTAAGGAGGGTCTTCGAGATACTTTGAGGATTACGGAGGATTCATTTCGTTGAGACAAAGCGACGAAATAGTGATGAGCCAAAGATTGAGGGTTAGTCTGTCGGTCCCATGACAGTTGGTCGGTCTCCAAGTGGGGGTTATTCCACCGATCTAATTTTGGCGACGGGTGGTTTGCCAAAACTTCACGGAGCGACATCGGTTTCAGCAGTTCAAAACCAGGGAGGAGATCAAGGTGTGCAACAAACTCAATCAAAGTCGGGTACATCTCCATTAATACAGTTTTAGGGGAGTTGTAGGTCATCGACGGCGTGTATAGTACATGATGTTCGGCTCGATGATGCATGTATACGGGAAAGCTTCAGTATCGGACACGAAGGTGGGCAGGTTCATGAGTCCGAGTCTCGAGGGAACCGCACCGTCCGCTTGGTTGGGCCAACCAAGGGTGAAGAAGCTCGTCGAAACGGTAGTACATTCCGGTAGAAGACGAAAGTTGGGGACATGCAGCCAAGGCTCACGGTGAGGCTTATCGTTAGGGACTTTGGTCTTGGCCATGTCATCGATATCGGCAGGATCTCAGTGGTGCAGGGGGTGCTACGCATGACATCTAGCGTCGACGTGACGGTCGAGGAACTAGAGACAAAGAAAGATGCAAAGTAACTTGGAAGATCAGAGATAGGTGGCATGGGGGAGAAGGAACTCTGTCGCGGGATGACAGGCATGGAGTCTAGTTGAGGAGTCATGAGGTCAACACCCTCTCATCAGATTGGAGGGGAGATTGTTGGAGTCTAGTCTGATTAGGAGTAGTTATTTTAGGTATAATATGATTCCTATTTTAGGGCTTACTATTTAGAAAATTCTATTATGTAATATTGTTGGAGTCCAATTTGGAATAGGAGTAGTTATTTTAGGTATAATAGGAGTTTCCTATTTAGGAAATCTTATTATGACCTAGAATAGGATTTTTCTCATCCTATATATATATGGGTTGAGGGTGGAGGCACAAAGATATAGCACAAGTTGGAGATTTGGGGTGCTCGTCCACAGAAAATCTAAGAGAAAGTTCGTGCTTTACTCTTAGGACTTCACCATCCAAGACAAAAGGAAGAAGGAGATCCGATCGAGTAGTCGTCGCCTTCGCTCAGGAAATTGCTACGTGGACTACGTGGTTGGTGAGTGATTTCAATTGTAATATTCTGTTTTTTTTTCCTGAGAGTAGTGACGGGGTTGAACATACTAGGAAAATTGGTTCAATATTGATTTTTGTCAATCTTGTAATTTTATCTTAATTATAAATATTGATATTTGTCCAGGTGATGTAGTCACCGTCATATACTTATTTTTATCTGTACTTAGTATTTGTTAGACGTAGTTGGTTATCTCAGGTGGATTGGCAAAATACTACCGTGTGCCCAAGAAGACATTGCCTTTACACCACGTTTTAAGGTTTGTAATGCTAATTCCAGCTCCTCCTTTTAAACATCCAAAACGGTTTCCATATAATGTTCGCAAAGAACCACAATAAACTATGCAGTTCAATGGACTGTCAAAATTTTGACAGTCGTAATAAATCTTTGGACTAGTTCTGAATAAACTTTTGAGTGAAAAACTTATAAAAAAAAATTGAACTAGTTTCGAGTCTTTTTTGTGGTGCCTTTTTAAACGACTTTAATAAAATGATAGGAGTAGAGGAGCTGGGTCTGTGGGCCCAAATAAAAAATTGCAATGCAGCATCAAAGTCTACATAAAAGACTACGATGCAGAATAAAAGTTTCAAACGTAACCTCAGAATAAAAATAATAATAAACTCCATCATAAAAAATTGACGAATTACTGCACGCATGTAGTTTGTTAAACGTTATTTGAGAACTATAGCCACCTCGATATTTAGAGACTTGACCAGTTGACTTGACTTGTAATATGGGTAGAAAACAATTGTTTCCGACCAGCTTTGCTTTCGAGTGCGCCCCAAAGTCACTGTACTGAAAATTTCAACTCTTAAATAGACTAGTAAATGTAATCCACGAAAAATAAAATTTTCTAATATTATTATAAAATAATTTAATATATTTTAATTATAATTTATTAAAGATATATTTTTATTTTTTATTAAAAAAATTAAAAGGATAGCCGTCTAAACTGTATGTATATTCTCACGTAATTAAAAATTAAAAATTAAAAATTAAAAATTAAAAATTATATAAATTTTAATTAATTTTTTAAAATATCTCTTCTTAATTCATGTGGTTAAGATAGAAGGCATTCTTTTTTGTTGATCAAATTTGATTTTTCATAATTTTATTTATAATATTTTTTTTCAATTTTTTAAATAAACAATTGAGTATTTACAAACGACTTAGACGGTTAACTTTTAAATCGTTTTGAAGTCTCATTATAAGAGTAGAGATAGAAATAAAAATAGACATACAGATATATTTGTTCATCGAAGATATGTTGAAGTTACATACTTGGTTAAGAAGAATTTGGAATATATTAATTCATGAAGAAATGAGACTAGCCCACATTGTCATTGATATACTGTATGTATAGGTTATCGAATATTACACCACTTACTGTAATATTTATTACGGTAACAAAAAACTATATTTGATTTTATTATTTCAATCATAATAAAATTATTTTTTGAGATTAAACTGAAGGAACAACAATTTTTCACTATAAATTATGCTGCATATGGTGATTTTCTATACCATATAGGCTCATGTACTTACAACCACCTTTACCTTTGTATTGCATTCATAGCAGTTCCACTATTTGATTTCCTTATCCCAATCAATTTATGAATATTTTTTGAGAATAACTAAACACTGCAAAATATTCCAAAAACAAGATTTGCATATTGGACCACTTGTGTGTTACCAACAACCAACTTGCAAGAGAAGACACAAAAATGCTAACAATGAACTAGTTGATTATAATTAACCCACTCCCATGATCCAAATGAATCTGAATTTTGAACCAGTCCAAAACTCCAACCCGACACCAACTTATGAATTTACCCATCAAAATTCAAAGCTGAAAGAGTGCTCAACGGCCTAATTGATACTACGTATAAGAACCTGATTGATACTATGTATAAGAACTTATATAAATGTATAGGACTTATTGCAGTATTTATTTAAGAACAATACAAAACATTGTCCAAGTCGAGTGACTATTATAGTTATCGGAAAGAGTTTTAAAATACTGACTAGATGGCGATAAATTAGTGAATCGAACTACAGGAACATATTATTCCTTTTATTTATAAATAATAAGAGTTGGGGACAGTGGATCCAAAAAAATACAACATAACGTACACAAATAATAATAATAATAATAATAATAATAATGCAAAATATTTGTACACTAGCAATTGTAATATCTATCTATATAGATATTACTCTTTGTCTTAAGTCTTTCTAATCTAAAGAATTTTCATTAACTAAATATGACTTTGTAATGGAAAAAGTACGGGCCGTAAGGGGTCCCAAAACAACAGTAGCTAATGAAAATGACAGCATGAATGTGTCCAGTAACGACTGCGTAGTCAAGATTTACATCTCGAGATGTGATACATATTATTAAATATATGGACAATTTACGTAACTATTTTTATTTTTATATTTATTATACTAATTATTCTTATTTTGAAACTGATTTTACGGATCATTTTTATGTTTTATATTTTCTAGACTAAATTACAACTTGATACTCTTAACTATCCAAAATGTTCAACTTGATACTCTCAATTTTGATATGTACTAACTTAATACTCTCAGCTATATAATAATTTTCATGTTGACACCTAAAAATTTTAAAAAGATAAAAATACCTCTCACTTCCCAACCCCTCCACTATCCATACCCCCTCCCCCCTCCGTCCTTCTCCAGCAGCAACGCGCACCCCACCCCCCCACCCTCCCCCTCCGGCGCGCCATACCCCTTCGCAGTCGCCCCCACACCCGCCCCCGAGTCCCCCGGTGAATCCCGCGCTACCAGCCAGCGACCACGCCGTCCCGCGCGGCTCCGGGCCAGCCCCCGCCACCACCTTCGGGTGTGGGTCCCGTCGCGCCACGCAGCCTCCGGCGACTGATGTTGCCGCTGCTTACTGTTGTGCCCCCCTTCTATCGTCGGTGCCAGAGAGGGAGAGGGGGTCGCCGGAGAGAGAGAGAGAGAGAGAGAGAGAGAGAGAGAAGGAGGAGGAGGAGGAGGAGGAGAAGGCAATTTGGTCTTTTTTTGCAGGATATTAAGTTAGTACATATCAAAGTTGAGGGTGTCAAGTTGAACAATTTACATAGTTGAGGGTATCAAGTTGTAGTTTAGTCTATTTTCTATAAAGAGTTATAACACTAACCACCCTTTATTCAAAAATAAGGCTAAATTTTACTTCGATAACCTCAACTATCTCCATTATTCAACTTAACATCATAAACTTTTTTTTATCAACAACTTGATACCCATTTTTTTTTTTTTATCGTAAACTACCCGCACACCTCCCTCTCCCTCTCCCCCTCCCCCTCCCCCCACCCCACCCCACCCTATTGACGGACCATCTCTTCCCCCTGCTCCCGTATCCACCACCACCACCCTCCTCCCACGCACCCCTCCCTCCTCCCTCCGCCGCCACCACCCCCCCTTCCTCGCCCCCTCCTCCCTCCTTCCGCTCTCCCTCCTCCCGCCGGCCGCCCCCTGCTCCCCGCGGCCGTCACCGGAGAGAGTGGGGGGGGGGGGGAAGAGTGTCACTACCCGAGCCCAAAATAAGGGCACGAGTAGTGAGCAACACCCAGCCTACGCCGCAACATCGACGGTAGAACGCTGTCTGGTCAACCATACTATCTATATATAATATATATATATATATATATATATATATATATATATATATATATATATATATATATATATATATATATATATGGTACATGTCAATGTCATCTCAACTTCCAACGGAGGAACAACATGGTATATGATAATGGTAAACAATATTCAATCACATAGAAAACTAAGAAAGATAAAGCACGATATGGAGTAATGAAGGAAAAGAGTCACAATACATCCATAAGTCCGAAATAATATATATACATGCCAAAAGCCTCAATAAAGTCTAGTACAAGTCTAAACAATAAGTCTAAGCCTCCTCAGCCTCTGGTACCAGGTCCTCCTGCTCTAAAGGAGTATCCTCTAAAGGTACGTAGTCATTGTAACACCCCATTCCGTTCAAGTGGACTGCCGATTCAAACGGCAAAGTGCAATGTCCCGACCCGCTTTGCCTCAAACGAGAAGCAAAGGATATCCAGACTTGTCCCTACAGGAATTCGGCTTAGGCTTTCAGAGGCTCGCTTGACGTATTGCTCTACCGAGGCAAATCATCGCTAAGGTGGGTGGCTATGGTGAACTTGTCTTTGCTTATCCAGCACACATAAAATCTAGAATGATACATGCTAGTCGCTAGGTGAATCACCCCCTGTATGCTAATAAGAATCCAACACACCTAGCTAAGGAAATAATCCCAACTCATATTGCTTATGCTAGAATATAGAAATAAAATATTATTTATATATGTTCAGACCCTCGCATGCTACCCTAGAACGTGTTGCTCGGGAAGTCCCCTAACGATTTCACCTCTCGGCTTACCTTCGGGCCCGAGCCAACGTGAATATTTGTGTTTATATAAATGCATGCTTGTCTGCTTGTATGTTGCCTTATTTTTATCCAAACCCTAGAAGACTACTAAGTAGTCTTTCCGTGCCTGAATAAACCTGCAAGTATCCGGGACCGCTAAGTCACCAAGGCAATCTCCGCCCCAGGGGAATTGCATCAAGGCAAAAGTTATTCACTAAACAAAATGAATCATACAATACTACTTGTCGTGTACTCGTGTTGCCTCAACTGCATGAATTATTAACTAAATAATCGTGTTCGATCATGGACAACTTGTGCACAAGGGTATAAGTTATACGGACGGTCGCTGGGGCACTAGCACCGGTCCGATCCGGGCGGAACTTCGTGTGTAGTCATCGTGTGCGGACTGGATAACTTGCAACACATCATGTATTTATCGTGTGGCCATCGTGTGTTCTCGTTGCATGTTATCCTTGTCCATGACTAGTTCATTATGGTATCAAGCTAGTGATCATCGTGTGCAATTAAACCTGTGGCATAGTCATCGTGTGCGGATGGGATAACTTGCAAAGCATCGTGTGTTCATCGTGTGCTCTCGTTGCATGTTATCCTTGTCCTTGACTACGTCAACCTTGTGTATTTAAACTTGAACAGTATAACAACACTCATGTTTGCATATGCTATGCCTTCCTGAATGTTTATACTTGCCCGTGCTTGAATTAATAATGTTTGCCTTCGACAGGAAATATAAAATGGTAAGTTGGTAAGTCTCGCCGTGTTTCCTCTCATATCGCACGGCGCACTGCCACACGAGTTAGGCTATTCAAATCTTGCATGAAACTGATCCTAAGGCAACTAGAGAGACCACTTAATAGTTGGTGCATGGAACTTATATTACGTGTTTGGATTTGTCGAGCGGGCGAGTAGCTTTCCCACCAGCGCATTCAATGTACTGATAATCCACCAGTTTGTATGCAGGGTGCGGGAGAATCTCGTTCGGTGCGGATGTCTCCTTCGTGCGTGCGAAGGCCCAGAGTTTCCTCTGAAGCCTTGGAGCGCTACATCCGGAACAGAAGCACCAATATAAGACATAATGTTGTGAACATCGCATGTACAATTATTCTATAATTGTAGCCACTTGGCACGCTTTTATTGTTTCGGAGAGAGAGACTTGTGCGACTTGTAATCTCGGCTATACGCCGCCTGTAATACTTGTTTATATCAATAAAGAGTTTTTTTACTTCAACTGTGTTATTCTTCCGCTATATTGTTAACTCGGTGAACCTGTTACCAAATTGCTATGCGTTTATGACTCTGCTGCACTCGGACAATCTGTGCGACTCTGTGGCTTAGAACTCTTACCGCCAGCCAATGAACCATGGCCTTGCACGGGCGTGGCTCACGCTCGTGCGGCATCACACCCGGATGGGTTATAAAGTGATTGTTCCGCGGGAGCGCTGGCGCTGTGATTCTCGCATAGTGGGAATGGCCGATTTAGCCTGCGGGAGATCGGGGCATGACATAATGGTATCAGAGCCTGGCTTCTATGCCTTTGGACTTCATTTCGATTATCTCAGTTTCGAAAGCTCGTTCGTGGGTTATGTGCATGCTCTCTCTCAATGTCCCAAATGGAATGTTCCAATAATAAGTCTAAATACTTTCAAAATATGTATCTATTTGAGAACCCTTGAGATTATCGCTAGTAGCTTGTCCGAGTTTACTATCTCTAAGTTTGGTTGAATGCATCTGTTTGAGGGACGCCTTGAACTTGTGCACGATTCAAGACTCAAGAAGATGTGAAACTCGAGTGCTAAGACTTTGCTATCGCCGAGTTGGTGAAATGCATGTATTAGAGGGGCACTTCCAGTATGTGTACGATCCATACTCGCGATCTGCCAATCTCGATTGCTTATGCAAGTGAATATCCAAATAAACAAGTACAACGACTTGTGTAGGTTTGCCTCAACCTTGTATTATTAAATTAAAATTGATTGAAACGTACTGCTTATTCTCAGTAAGTCTAGAGGACGAGACTTTTTCTGAGTTGGGTAGGATGTAACACCCCATTCCGTTCAAGCGGACTGCCGATTCAAACGGCAAAGTACAATTTCCCGACCCGCTTTGCCTCAAACGAGAAGCAAAGGATATCCAGACTTGTCCCTACAGGAATTCGGCTTAGACTTTCAGAGGCTCGCTTGACGTATCGCTCTACCGAGGCAAATCATCGCTAAGGTGGGTGGCTATGGTGAACTTGTCTTTGCTTAGCCAGCACACATAAAATATGGAATAATATATGCTAGTCGCTAGGTGAATCACCCCCTACATGCTAATAAGAATCCAACATACCTAGCTAAGGGAATAATCCCAACTCATATTGCTTATGCTAGAATATGGAAATGAAATATTGTTTATATATATTCAGACCCTCGCATACTACCCTAGAACGTGTTACTCGGGAAGTCCCCTAACGGTTTCATCTCTCGGCTTACCTTCGGCCCGAGCCAACATGAATATTTGTGTTTGTATAAATGCATGCTTGTCTGCTTGTATGTTGCCTTATTTTCATCCAAATCCCGGAAGACTACTAAGTAGTCGTTCCGTGCCTGAATAAACCTGCAAGTATCCGGGACTGCAAGGTCACCAAGGCAATCTCCGCCCCAGGGGAATTGCATCAAGGAAAAAGATATTCACTGAACAAAATGAATCATGCAATACTGCTTGTCATGTACTCGTATTGCCTCAACTGCATGAATTGTTAACTAAATAATCGTGTTCGATCGTGGACAAGTTGTGCACAAGGGTATAAGTTCTGTGGACGGTCGTTGGGGCACTGGCACCGATCCGATCCGGGCGAAACTTCATGTGTAGTCATTGTGTGCGGACTGGATAACTTGTAATGCATCATGTGTTTATCGTGTGGCCATCATGTGTTCTCGTTGCATGCTATCCTTGTCCATGACTAGTCCATTATGGCATCAAGCCAGTGATCATCGGGTACAATTAAACCTATGGCATAGTCATCGTGTGCGGATGGAATAACTTGCAATGCATCGTGTGTTCATCGTGTGCTCTCGTTGCATGTTATCCTTATCCTTGACTATGTCCACCTTGTGTATTTAAACTTGAACAATATAACAACACTCATGTTTGCATATGTTATGCCTTCCTGAATGTTTATACTTGCCCGTGCTTGAATTAACAATGTCTGCCTAGGACAGGGAAGGTAAAATGGTAAGTTAGTAAATCTTGCCATATTTTCTCTCATGTCGTACGGCGCACTGCCACACGAGTTAGGCTATTCAAATCTTGCATGAAACAGATCCTAAGGCAACTACAGAGACCACTTAATAGTTGGTGCACAGAACTTATATTACGAGTTTGGATTTATCGAGCGGGGGAGTAGCTTCCCCACCAGTGCATTCAATGTACTAATAATCTGCCAGTTTGTATGCAGGGTATGGGAGAATCTCATTCGGTGCAGATGCCTCCTTCGTGCGTGCTAAGGCCAGGAGTTACCTCTGAAGCCTTGGAGCGCTGCGTCCGGAACAAAAGCACATATACAAGACATAATATTGTGAACATCGCCTGTATAATCATTCCACAATTGTAGCCACTTGGCACGCTTTTACTGTTTCGGAGAGAGAGGCTTGAGCGACTTGTAATCTCGGCTATACGCCGCCTGTAACACTTGTTTATATCAATAAAGAGTTGCTTTACTTCAACTTTGTTATGCTTCCGCTATATTGTCAACTCAGTGAACCTGTTACCAAATCGCTATGCGTTTATGACTCGGCTGCACTCGGATAATCTGTACGACTCTGTGGCTTAGAACTCTTACCGCCAGCCAATGAAACACGGCCTTGCACGGGCGTTGCTCACACTCATACGGCATCACGCCCGGATGGGTCATAAAGCGATCATTTCGCGGGAGTGCTGGCGCAGTGATTCTCGCCTAGCGGGAATGGCCGATTTAGCCTGCGGGAGATCGGGACGTGACAGTCATATGGCTCGTAGTAGGTGTGATACTGGTCCATAAGCCAATCATCTAAAAATATATATCCAGTTAGGATTGGAACGAAGTACATATCTTTGAAAGCAGTTCCAAATACATAATCGAGCATATAAAACA
This sequence comes from Iris macrosiphon, assembly GCA_036927795.1. NCBI lineage: Eukaryota > Viridiplantae > Streptophyta > Magnoliopsida > Asparagales > Iridaceae > Iris > Iris macrosiphon. The sequence continues at coordinate 161,054,801 of JAYESA010000004.1, forward strand.
GATAATAGAAAAAAATACAAGATAACTAACCATCAGAATGGAATGAACTAGAGTGAGTAGGTAATGTACTGGAATAAAAAATAAGCAATATGAACAACTAAAATTTAAATGAAAATAGATAAACTAACTATTGTTTTATAGAGTACAAGTTCATTATGTGATCGGTTTGGGTTGAACACGAATGTAATATGGTAACTCGATTACACGTGTGATATGTAATCGACATGTACACGAATATACTTGGCTTGATCACATAACCAACTCTTACTCTCCCATCCCAACCAATACTTATGGATATAATCATGAAACGTTACGAACACGAATATGGGCACACTAAACACGAGCAGTATATGAACACGAAGTATAATAAGATCAATACCCGATACATATGATAAAATACATGTGAATGAGTAGCTGTTGAACACGGTAAGGGATAACATCTCCTGACATGATCCATATAGTACTAGTCCGTGTAACCACTGTGTCAGAATTAAGTATACAGTTCTAGAACATGAGATATATACACTATCATGAAATAAAAACTAATAGAGAGATATGTCACGCCCCGATCTCCCGTAGGCTAAATCGGTCGTTCCCGCTAGGCGAGAATCACCTCGCCAGTGCTCCCGCGGAACAATCGCTTTGACCCATCCGAGCGTGATGCCGCACGAGCGTGAGCCACGCCCGTGCAAGGCCATGGCTCATTGGCTGGCGGTAAGAGTTCTAAGCCACAGAGTCGTACAGATTGTCCGAGTACAGCGGAGTCATGAACGCATAGGCGATCGGTAACAAGTTCACTGAGTTAACAATATAGCGGAAGCAAAACACAGTTGAAGTAAAGCAACACTTTATTGATATAAATAAGTGTTACAGGCGGCATATAGCCGAGATTACAAGTCGCTCAAGCCTTTCTCTCTGAAACAGTAAAAAGTGTGCCAAGTGGCTACAATTGTGGAATGATTGTACAGGCAATATTCAGGCAACGTTCCAACATTATGTCTTCTATATGTTCTTCTGTTCCAGACACAACGCTACAAGGAGTTAAAGGGAACTCCTGGACTTAGCACACGCAAAGGAGGCATCTGCACCGAACGAGGTTCTCCCGTACCCTGCATACAAACTGGTGGATTATCAGTACATTGAATGCACTGGTGGGGAAGCTACTCGCCCGCTCAACAAATCCAAACACGTAATATAAGTTTTGTGCACCAACTATTAAGTTGTCTTTCTAGTTGCCTTAGGATCAATTTTATACAATATTTGAATAGCCTAACTCGTGTGGCAGTGCGCCGTACGACATGAGAGGAAACACGGCGAGACTTACCAACTTACCATTTGGCCTTCCCTGTCCAAGGCAAATATTGTTAATTCAAGCACGGGCATGTATAAACATTCATGAGGCATATCATATGCAAACACGAGAGTCATGATCGTTCAGGTGTTCAGTTGTTCTTTGATGCGATGTAATGACTCGCACGCGGATAGCCGCTAAGCGAGGATGACTCATCTATATGAACACGAGTCACTGGCATAGCCATTTTGGACATAGTCAAGGACAAGGATAGCATGCTACGATAGTACACGATGCATTGCAAGCTATCCTCTCCAGCACACGATGACTACACACGAGTTCCATCCGGATTGGATCGTCCCCAGTGCCCCGGTGACCGTCCGTGGAACAATACCTCGTTTTTGAGTTATCCGCGACATATAATTTAGGGTCTTTCCAATTTTATTATCTCGCCAAGCAGGCAACACGAGTACGTAATTTATTTTACCAAGCAGGTAACACGAGTACGTGATTTATTTCACCAAGCAGGAAACAAGAATACACGAGATACTTGAATCTTTATTCTTTGTTCAGTGAGTGACTTGCCTTGATGCATTCCCCTGGTCCAGGGCTGCCTTTGGTGACCTAACGGTCCCGGATACTTGCAAGTTTAATCATGCACAGAACGACTACTTAGTAGTCTCCTGGGGTTTGGATGAAAACACGACAACATAAAAGCAGACAAGCGTGCATTTATACAAACACAACATTCACGTTAGCTCGGGCCCGAAGGTAAGCCGAGGAGTGAGATCATAAGGGGCTTCCTAAGCGACACGTTCTAGGGTAGCATGCGAGGGTCTGAACATATATATATGTAAGCAATATTTCATTTCCATGTTCTAGCATAAGCAATACAAGTTGGAATTATTCCCTTAGCTAGGTACGTTGGATTCTTATTAGCGTGCAAGGGTGATTCACCTAGCGACTAGCATGTATCATTCCAGATTTTATGTGTGCTGGCTAAGCAAAGACAAGTTCACCGTAGCTACCCACCTTAGCGATGATTCGCCTCGATTGAGCGATACGTCAAGCGAGCCTCTGAAAGCCTAAGCCGAAAACCTGTAGGGATAAGTTTGGATATCCTTTGCCTCAAACATATGTTCTCGCCTGAGAAAAGCTGGTCCGGACATGCACTTTTGCCGTTTGAATCGGCAGGTCCGCTGGAGCGAAATGGGGTGTTACAAGATGTACTCGCTTCTGGTCTTGAGCAAAGTGTGTCTCTCGATGCCCAAGCTGGTATCACACTCCTATTTAGGAAATATCAATTTAATTTGGGTGTAATGAAAGAGAATTAAATTGGAGGATGCTCTTGAATGCATTTCTAGGCTAACACTAGGTCCTTCTAAGTTAATTTTGGTCTCTAGAGGTCCCTAACTAGCAGGAACTAGCTCAACTTAGCTATATTAGGTCATCACTTAGGTATGAGTGATGTTAATACCTACACTAGATATTATTATTAACTAGTATCTTAGGCTTGATACTGATATCATTGGTACAAACTAACTGTTACTCTAATAATCGATTGATACTCCCTAACGGAGAACTAATTAAGCACTAACTAGAATGATACTACTACACCATGGTAACTATACTAACCTGATACACTAGCTAACCCAGCCCAATACACTATATACTAACTGCCATATAATCTCTGACACCAAACTAACTTACTAATACACACTATATAGACTGATACTAACCTACTCAACTAAGAGTTGATTAACTAAAACAACTATAAAACTAACCCCACACCACCATTCAGCTACTACAACTGAGAACTCACCCAATCCGTTAACAACAGAAACCCACTTTAACAGTATATAAACTGGCACCCTCCCTTCAGTCACTGGTCCTCACATCCCAATCTCTAAGAAATCTCATGGATGCATACTAGTATTACTCACTGATACTTTAGTTATCAGTTTACCTCACTCCTCAAAACTGGGAGTACATAGTCAGTGGTCAACCCGAGCTAACCCTAAGGATACACTCACATTCCCTACAAGTATACACATACTCGATACTTACCTTCACATCAACTTCTTTCTTACTACTACTGCTATTAATCGTTTCAGACCAAAACCTGACCCCAATACACTGAATGTCCAAATAACCCGATCTCATACTTCTCTTTCCAATCCAAAGCACTTCTAGACCAATGCTCGAGTGCACTATCAACTCCCTTAACTTCCATAACACTCCAATGCCATAGTATATAGTTGATGTTATTGCTTGTGCTCTTATTGCTGCTGTTGTTCTTTAGAACCATGCCTCATTGTTTTGATACTCTCGGGTATCAGTGATACCCGAGCACCCATTTCCCTTCTCACTGAACCCAAATCCTTCAACTTCTCTAACCCGATCACACCTCTCCATTGTGATCCACACTCTCACAGTTTGCTATTTCAGAAAATCCTTGCTATGCTGACCAGTTTATATTGAATCCTCCCAAACTGGTACCACCTTTAACATCATGCACAAACACTGATGTGCTCCTCACTGTGCATCTTAGTACTCGTACATACTCCAACAATACTTAAACTATTCACACACCTATGTAGCCGTGACTGATACATATATCAGTAACTGATATATTCATCAATGAACTAATATACGCACTGCCTGAACTCAGGCACACCTATCATTGATCCCTCACTAATGCACACATCAGTGTGATCACTGATTCATACTTCAGTGTACATCACTGCCTCACACAATCCACAGCCAACTATTCACAACACAGTGCACACACACAGTGTGTGCCGCTCATCACCACACATAAAACACACAAAGGAAATTATAATATAAGTATATATATAAAATATACATATAGCTATATACATATATACATACACACTATATTCATTAGATAAAACACATAGAGTATACCTTGAAATAATTATGCTTCTCATCTCCATGGAATGCCTAAATTCCAATTTCTCCATCAACAAACTAAATATACATATATAATTACCATAATACCACTAAAGTAACTTTCTACAATGAGTACTAAAGAGTAATTGTGCAAAATACCCAAATTTGGGCCATGTGTCAAACCGTATCACAAAATACCATGATACGGTCTACACGTATCCATTTTTGGACACGTACCTAGTCCTATAACCCCGATCAAAGTCTAATTAGATCTAATTTGGTGTTATGACACTCACTTGGTGTGTCCACCTCATAATTACCCAAAAATTAATACAAAAACCTATGTAGAGACCACAATACTCAACCAAATTGACTAAAAATTGTTCCTATAGGTAATCCTATGCCATGTGATGATTCATAGGGGTCAAATACATGATTAAGAAGCTACAAAGAAGAGAAAATTCAAGAATTACCAATTGAGAGATGGATTCCTAATAAAATTATAATTGGATACTGTCACCACCCCATTTCTAGAGCCGAATATTTTTTTATATTTTAATTTGGTTAATTGTGTATTATTTATAATTAATTATATTTATATTTAATTGATGGTTGTATTATTTTTCTATTGATTGTTTTAGGGTTTTGGATAGCCTGTACCCGTGTCAGACCCTAGTGGACCCATGTCCGACCCAACCAACACCCTTGTGAGACCTATTTTGGGGTTTTGAATTATTATTATATTTTATTTTAGTTAGTTGGAGAGATTGGGAGTTAGTTTGAGTGCTTTTGGAACCCCAAACCCAAAATCCAAGTTAGGGAAGGGCATTTTGGTCTTTTTCCAATTATGTAAACCCTTTTCTACCCATGGCCGGTTCCCCCAACCCCATTTCAGACCCGATCATAGCAGCCCCTCTCCCCACTTCTTCTCCACTCTTTCTTCTTCCTTTCTTCTTCCCACATTCAAGTAAGTGCTCCATTTCTTCTCTTTCTTCTTCTATTCTTTATGAATGTGAACCCTAACCCTACACTTTTTCCTAACCTTGGTGGGTAGAACTTAGATTGGGTGTTGGAGCTTGGATTGGAAGCTCGGAAGCTTGGAGTGGTGGATTTGGAGCTTTTTGGAGACTTTGGCTTGGGATTCCAACTCCCAAGAGATAAATCCTGATTTTCCCCCTTGTAATTACTCTTATGTAGTGTAATTAATAGTTTAGAACCTTCCTAGACCCTAAGCCTACCCGTGGGAGGAAGTTTGAACTAGTTTGGTTGTGTTTGGAGACTTTGATAATAGGTTTTGTGTCAATTTTGGGTGAAATCCGAGATTGGACCAATTTTGGGTGATGCCCTAGGTTAGACGGACCTAGGTAGACGTTGTCGGGTGTCTTGCGGGTTAGTACGTGTCTCCGTTTGGACACGTGAGGTCGTGTCACGGAGAAATGGGCGTTTCGGGCTTTTTAGGGGTTTTCATCGTCGACGGTTCTATGTGCGTGCGCATTTTTGCCACGGACCTAGAATCGACGAGTTAGTATTTTTTTCTAGGATCTAGACATCGTTTAGAACTCGTGGATAAATTTTGGGCCAATTTTGAGTTGGTTTGGTGTGCGGTTCAGGAGATTTTGCGAACCGCACACCACGTGTTCGTCGAAATGACCGAACGGCCATTTCGACTCGGTTTCTTAGTTTTGGGCTCGTGCGCGCGTTGGGTTAGCTTCGGGGAGTGTGTGCTAGAGTTCTCGGGTTATATTTTATATATATATATGTGTTTGTGCATGTAGGGGTCGTTGGGCGTGCGTTGGTGGGCGTTGTGTGTTGTGTCGTGTGTTGTGTGTGTGTTTCTATATATATATATATATATATATATATATGTGTGTGTGTGTGTATGTGTATGTGTATATATATATATGTATATGTGTGTGGTCGTGTGTGTGTGTGATTGTGTGTGCGTGCTTGTGTGTGTGTGGTCGTATGTGCAGCGTGCAGCAGGGGGGACTGCATAGCAGAGCAGCAGCAGCCGCTACAGGCGCCGTAGCACCGCAGCAGCAGCTCGTTCGAGCGGCAGCACGCCGCGGTAGCAGCAGCATCAGCTGCAGGCACAGCACGCCGCGGCAGTAGCGACAGCACGCCGCGGCAGCAGTAGCAACAGCAGCAGCGCGCCGCGGCAGAGCGGCAGCACGTCGCGGCAGCAGCGGCAACAGCAGCAGCAGCGCGAGCGCGTTTCAACCGTGCGCGCGCGTGAGCTTGTTTATCCCTCCCTCCCCCCTTTTTTTATATGTGTATTAGTGTATATATATAGAGATGTATATATGTATATATAGATAGATAGATACATAGATATTAGTATAGATATATATATGTGATGTGTGAGATGGATATATATATATATGTGTATGTGTATGTGTGGATATATATATGTGTGTATTTATCTGTGAATAGAGATATATATATAGATACGTAGGTATGTATATATATATTTTAGGTATATATTTTCTAGTCTAGATTATTAACTAGAAGTATATCTATATGCTTAAATAGCTAACTAGAGGGGTAGTTAGTGAGGTATTGGAGGGTATCTCAATACCTTGAGATACCAAGGTATCTCAATACCTTGAGATATCCAAGGTATTGAGTTTCAAGCGGAGTTTTTGAGCAATTGCCTAGGTTTGAGTTTAGAGATAGTTTTTTATGTATATGTGTATATATTTACGCGTGCTAGCATAGGTTTTAGCGGGTATAGGCGGGGTGCGTAGCCTAGGTCGAGGTATCGGATACCGAGGGTATTTTGGTATCTCAAGGAGGCGAGTTTGAGGGTTTATTAGCTTAATGACCTAGTTTTGGCCTAGACCTTTAGGGGCACCCTAGTTTGACCTAGAGTTGACCATAGTTGGCACGGTTGACCGTCAAAGTCAACTTTTGACCTAGTTTTGACCTAGGGTTAACTTTTTGGACCCCGAGTTGACTTTTTGACCCAAATTTTATCGGTTTGACCCGTTTGACCTAGAACGACCCTAGAAGCCTATTTTTAGTTATTTTATATCTTTTTAACTCATTATAAATCTGTTTAATCTTGCTTTTCGTAATAGGTCCTTGCGACACCAGTTCGGATCACTAGTTGCTCAGGACGTCAGGCGAGTACATTCTCTGATAGTTTCCATTATCTGATGATTATTATGATTCAGCTTCTAGTATAGTATCATCTGATTTTTCTGACAGAATACGGGACATGGACTGGTATTTCTGGATTCATTTACTTGCGACACGTATATTTCATGTTTCTGACCTCTATTCTGGAATCACCTACTGGCATCACCTACAGGCATCACTATAGGCATCACTCATGTTTCAGGCTGGACTCATACTTGATTTACGTGTCGGATCTTGAATTCACTTGTACTAGTCGGGATGGGGAAATACTCGAGTAGACATATAAATATTCCTATCTGTAATCATCAGGAATCACCCCCTCTGGTCTAATCTGGAATGATAGCAGCCGCGCACCCAGTGCACGGTGAGCCGTACTTACCCCTAGCTGTTTATATGTCGAAACAAGTATTTCAAAGACACTGAGTTCATTCTTTATAGTCTGGACTCACTTGCATTTCTTGCTGGTCTCACTTATAGTTTCTGGACTTGACTCTTTACATGTATTTCATGCTGGACTCACTGCGCGTTCATGTGCACAGACTTACTCCTAGTTGAGATTTCTTGTATCTTGCAGTTATTACTATCTTGCTTCTGATATTCATGCATCTTTACCTTTATGCACCAGTGACATGTATATTTTCTTTTTTCATACTTACTTCATTCTTCTTGCTACTTGCTATAATTGCTTTATAGTTTTTATCATTTAACTGGAATTGCTGTTAGAGATGTACTTGCTCCAGTCCTGACTGGACATATTTTTTTTAAGAGTATCCGGAGGAGTGGTGTCCAACATTTTATGGACCTGAGCCTGTCGATGGTGCAGACAGGGACCCTCTAGTTTATGAGTGATTTTCGGGTTGGTAGCCGGGATCACTAGGACCTTGTTATTATTTTTATTAGCTTTTGGTACCAGATTTGTCTCCGATTGTTGGACTGAGACCTTGTATTATATATAATTTTGGATATTGATGTATTATTATTATTGATGTTGTGGTTGTTATAGTAGTTGTTGTTGGTTAGACTTTATAGTTGTTAGACTTCTTTGATATCTTATCGTGCTTAGATTCGTGATTGAGTACATGTGATTATCTTTATGATATTACTCCTCCGTTTGGAGTTAAGATCTTGACAGGTTTATATATTGATTGCGTGAGATTGTTAGCTAGATATTTGACCTAGACAGCGTTCTACCGCCGATGCTGTAGCGTAGGCTGGACGTACCCATGACTCATGCCCAATTTTTCGGGTGCGGGTCGTGACAAATACGTTCCGGACACGATCTCTAGCTCCAAAGCTCCTCATCCATGTGCTCCTTGCTTCTCCAAGCTCCGAAGCTCCAAGAGTGATAAATTTGAGAAGAAATAGAGGTAAATTGAGTAAAAATTTAATGGAGGGAATGATAAAAAAATGGAGATCTAATTTCTAGATCTAAATGAATGCAAATGAGAAGAGAGAGAGAGAGAGAGAGAGAGAGAGAGAGAGGTGCGCCCCCTCTAATTGTGGCCGACCCCCTTTCCCCTTTCTCAAGTCACATGCATGGTCCAAATTATCTCTCTCCATCCAATTATGAATTGGATTAGGGAAGGACTATTTTGAAAAGTTTTTAACTAATTCTAATTAAGCTAATGTTCACTAATTAATTAATGAGAATGTGTCTAATGAGGTTGGGTCTATGTTAGGCTCACTAGTGGTCATAACAAGTCTAATTATGGGTCGGAGAAGATGGGGCTTAAGGGGACAATTAAAATAAGCCTCGATCTCGACGCATCTTTGACGCAATCTTTCTAAGATCCAGTGTAGCTATAGCGACCGTCCAGGCCCAGTATAGTTATAGCGACCGTCAGGACCTCATAGCCCTGGAGGACCCAAAACAATCAGTTTATATATATATATATATATATATATATATATATATATATATATATAGAGAGAGAGAGAGAGAGAGAGAGAGAGAGAGAGAGAGAGGATAAACGGAATACGAATTATATGTTCATATTCCTATATGAGTCATATATATGTGGACCAGTAGAAATGGATTTCTACATTGAATGTGCATCCATTTGCACTAGTAGACTCTATTCCTATTGGTCCACATATGCATTGGCTCATATAAGAAATTGAGTCTATGGCTCATATATATATATATATATATATATATATATATATATATATATATGGTCCTTCTACAATACACGCTTGTATCGGTACATCCCAGACAAGTGCATTGTAAATTATAAAAGTTAGATTACCGTAATTTGATGGACATTGGATATTCAATATTTTCATTCACCACCCTACATTAACTTGTATTTAACACGTACTTTTTATTTTACAGTACAACGCCTGCGGTTTAAATCCCTCCCAGCATTCAATATTTTCTAAAAACTCCTCCTAGTTTAACGTCGGTAATTTTTTTTTTAAATCCCTCCCAGTTTAACCCGTGTAGTTTCTTTTTTGGATAAAAAATTCGGCTGCACTTATTTTTTTAATAATAATATATATAAAAATATAATAATATATTTGGTTTTATAATGATAATATTTTTTGGTTTTAATGTAGAAAAGTAAACGTATTATTTTTTGGTTGTGATATTTTATCATATTAACCTGATATTTAATATTTACCGTAGTTTGAATATCTTTTCTTCATCCAAGTTTCAAAATTATATTCGAATATTTTTGTTAATTTGAATAGAAAATATAGGCAAGTCTCATAATTTTAATTCTTAAATAATATTATGAACATATTATCCAATTGAGAAAAATCTTAAAGCATGGTCAAGGTAATCTGAATATCATTTTTTTATTCAATATTAAATATTTTTTGAGTTAAAAAAAGGTAAATTCTGGTTTGTGATATATATTTGGTTGTTGATTACAGTTAACATATAATTATCTAATTACCATTAATTTATTACAAAAGTTACAAGTGTGTAATTTGTATTCTAATCATCATTAATCCAGTAATATACAAATATATTTACTTTATTTACTGATTTTGTTTTCCAATAATATACAACTATATATATTAACTATTTTAAAATGTTTAAAATATTATTTAAATATATTTTAATTAGAATTTATTATTGATATATTTTTACAGTTTTGGATATGTGAGTCAAATAATACTATGTACTTAGTTCAATTATTTAAATATATTTGAATTAAAATTTGTTAAACAATTTTCATATTTTTTAGTATTTTTTAAATTAAATTTTAAATGCACTATTTAAACGATTTTAAATTTAGTATTTAAGTTTGTTGGAAGAAAATAGCGGGTTATGGATAATGAAAAAGAAATTGGTTTTAGATTTATTTATTTTTTAATCTTTCGTTATTTTTTTTGTTAATTAAATTATTTGAGTATTTATTAAGGGTTTGCACGAATAAGATGAAAGTTATTTTAAGGTTTTACACTTTTGAGCCGTGTAGAAGTTACTTTATATAATGGAAGATATGTGCTATTTAATACAATCTGTATTACGATTCCATCAAAATAATCTTGATGGCATCGCTCTGCACAATTTTAAAATACCAAGTTAACTTTCAGACTTCTACTGTATGGCTGCACAAAATATGTTGATGAAAACAAATTTTTTGCGAGTGTTCGAATATAATTAACCTATTATCCAAGATGATTTCTCATACGTAGTTTTCTTCAGCAATAACAAGGGATGAACATACAGAATTACATGTATGACTCTTTCACTATTGAAAGGATAATATAGCATTGATTCAAATATTTCAAAATTTACCATCAAACACATCAATACAATCTGTGAAGGCCACTGTAATTCCTAGGAATTCACCTAGGACTCATAAAATCTATGAAGGCCAACTGCAAATCAAAAATATACACCAAGAAATCAATAAAAAATGTGAAGGACAACTGCAAATCAAAGGAATACACCAAACTTAGCTCAATTATTGTGAAAGTCTAACTGCAAATTTCAATTAACAAATTTTCAAACAATTTTATAGTTTAACCGCCAAGATCAACTGTATATCCGAAGTATATTACAATTTCAAATATTAAATTCTAAAATGAAATAAAATTTTCAAAAGATTAATCTTCATTTTGAACTTTATGGCATCAATGTACTGATTTTTTACAGAAAGCAAAACACATTCCAATCAAATAAAGCTTTAATGTTTCCATGAATGCACCCATAATGAATGCCTACTGCAAATCGTAGGAATGCACCTAAGAGTCATAAAATCTGTGAAGGCCAAATACAAATCAAAGGAATACAGCAAGAAATCAATAAAAAATGTGAAGACCAACTGCAAATCAAAGGAATGCACCCAACTTATCTCAATTAATGTGAAGCTCTAACTGCAAATTCCACATAACAATTTTTCAAATACATTTTATAGTTTGACCGCCAAGACTAACTGTATATCCGAACCATACTACAATTTGAAATATTACAATACAAAATAAAATAAAATTTTCAAAAGATTAATCTTTTTTTTTCTTCTTCTCTTTTTTCTTCTTCAAATCTCATTCACCTACATTTGAAGGTATCAATGTGTCTATTAGATTAAGGAATCATCAAGAGTATTAGAATTAGAAAAAAAAATGTAAAATAGCACTAGTAATATTATTATTCAATACCTCCAAAATTTTTTACCACTAGTTAGGGTCGCTCCCGTTCACCTTCTCCTTTTTCTTTTCTTTTTCTTCATCCACAAATTTCACCTCTAGCTGGTTTATCTAATCCAGAATCAATTTTTGGGTGTCGGATATAGTCTTTATCTCGTTGAAGATTTTTTTAAAATTTGCAGCAACAAAATTGTATAGATCATCCACCTTATTTTTGGTGATTGAAATTTCTGATGTTGATGGTGTAGCGCCCCGTTCTCCCGGTACGGAGAGCGCGGCTAAGAAACACAAGACGGTATCGTTCGATCGGGATAGATTGAAACAAGAACTCGTCCTCGTTATGGATTTGTTTCTTCGGAATCGATTCCCATATTCAGTGGACCGTGCCCCTGGGATCGACTTAGCGGCAGAGTCAGGAGGGACCTCTCTGCTGCTATCTTTTATTGCCGCAATTTTTGATATCGCTTGTTGCTTTCGTGCTTTGAGTTGGTTTTGGGATTTGCTTATTTTCCTTGAATGGTTTCGATGGTTTTCATTGTTTTCGTTCATTGAACTATACTTCAATTTCGAGATTGGAAAAGTGGAAGAGGTATTGATCGAGCTGTTCGTAATGCAGGTGAACGAGCAGTAGGCGGCTTGCGAGCGGAGTCGTGAAGCGCCTCTTTCCTTCTCCCTTCCAACAATCTAAGTGAGTGGGTACCATCCCGATTAGCTAGCGCTGCTTCCAAGTCTTCACATCAAAAACTCTTGCATTCTTGTTGCCCCGATCTAACGATACCAAGTAATAACTAAAAGATACCAAGATAAAAAGGGAATAGACTTAGTACATTATGCTTGTCAATAAACTTCGTGAACGGATACTTAATTGCATGCTTGTTCGTTTGGAATATTTATCATATGCATAATACAAGTTAGAAGGTATGGTCTTCTTTAAATTATGCTATGAAAAGAGCTTATCCTGAATGCAATACACTGAACCGAGAGGCTATGCAACTGAATCATAATACTGCTTGTCCTGTACTGGCATTGCCTCAACTACATGAACTGTTAACTAAATAAAATAATACCGATTCGATCACGGACAACTTGTGCACAAGGTCACTGGTTCCTGTGGACGGTCGCTGGGGCACTGGCACCGATCCGATCCGGACGGAACTCACTGTAGTCTACTGCATCTGGACGGGATGGTTTGTAGCCACTATTAAATCTTTATTGCATTCCATCCTCGTTCAAGACTAAATCGTCCATTATGGCATCCCGCCAGTGATCCACTGTATATTTAAACGTGTTGCACACTAACTTGTGTCTTCGTGGCAGGGAAGGCATGATAAGTATTGTGTAGGTGATTCAGACGGTCAGGTAAAATCCACCGAACGGTAGCACGTTCATTTCAGTAAAATTCTATATGCTGCTTACTTGTAAATGAACTAAGGAAAGATAGAAACCCACAAAATATGCATGCTTCATTAAACAACGTGTTGATTGGTATAGTTGGGTTAGCTCGCCTTCATCAGTATGTTTCGACATGCTGACCCTCGTTGAAACAGGTTCTCCGCACCAAGGCGAACCGAGCGAGGAGCCGAAGTTGTCTTTCCCGATCCAGTCCAGCTGTAGGCGTATCCCCTGATCGCGCCGCTTTTGAAGTACTTGAAGAAGAAGAAGCTTGCAACTTTCCAAACAAAATGCAGCTTCGTGGCAAAGCCGTCCTCCAGCCAGGAGGTCTATACATTTTGAAGTTTAGTAAAGGGATGTAATGTACAGGACTACTATCTCATTTTGAGTCAACACTTTTGTAAGCCCGTGAGGCAAATTAGCTGACTCGTTCAAGAGTTTGTAATAGATGTTCATTATCAATAAAAAAAACTTTTCCATGTTGCAAAATTTGTGTTTCAATTTATCTGCGTACCCTGAATATGTGCTCGTTATGCAAAATATTAAAGCCTTGTGTGGGCACAACCCCAGGCCCGTACGGCGGTCACGATTCGGGGGACGCCCCAATGATTCCACGGAATTGGATCGTGACATAATGGTATCAGAGCACACATTCAAGTTCCTTATACTCATACTGGAAAAGTTCCTTTAACGATCAAATTCTTGTGCAAACTCTTGAACTCGCTAGGCCAAAATGAGATACATTCATGCAATAAGTCCATAATACATTATGATTCTAATGTAATTTACCTTCTTTTGAAGGAATGGCACCAGCGCAATCTGCAGCGCAAGCACCGAACGAAATGCAAGGCCAAGAAAGTAGTTCAGGCACTTCGGGAAGCTCTCAGAGCCAGCGTGGCATATCTCAAGTCGACCCGCTAGAGCGGGTGATGCAAATGTTAGAAGCACAACGACAAAGAGATGATGCTCGCCAAGCCAAGTTCGAAAGCAATCTAGAAACCCGATTCTCAGTCCAGCAGAAGCAGGTGGATGCCCTGCAATAAATCGTTTAGACTTTGGCTGCCACCCATTCCTCCGCAACAACAGTGACTCCGGTGGAATAACCCGTGCTTGAAGTAGAGATGCCACAAATTCTAAGGCCGAGGGACGTGACTGCCTTCGACTTTGGCCACTTCAAAAAAGTTTGCAACACCCCATTCAACGGGACTAAGGAACCAATTGTGGCCCTAGATGGGCTAGCCGAACTTGAAGATCACTTCGCTCTGCTAGAGGTCCCCGAAGAGAAGCGCGTCGCCTACGCGCAAGTTCAGCTCCGCCTCAACGCGAACGATTGGTGGAACGTGCATCGACGATCTCTCCAATTTGATCACGGAGAGGAGGCGATCTCGTGGACGACTTTTCGTGCCGCGTTTGAAGAGGAGTTTATACCCCCTCCAGTACAACGTCAGATGGAAAACGAGTTCGTGCAGCTGCGGCATGGCAGCATGACAGTCAAACAGTACTCCGCCGAATTCAACCGACTCTCCAAATTCGCTAGGGCCTATTTACCTGATGTAGCGAGTCGAGCTAGAAGACTTTATTCCTAAGTTTCGGGACAAAACTTCCAATTAGTTGGGTAGGATGTAGCACCCCGTTCTCCCGGTGCGGAGACTGCGGCTAAGAAACACAAGACGGTATCGTTCGATCGGGATAGATTGAAACAAGTACTCGTCCTCGTTATGGATTTATTTCTTCGAAATCGATTTCCATATTCAGTGGACCGTGCCCCCGGGATCGACTTAGCGGCTGAGTCAGGAGGGACCTCTCCGCTGCTATCTTTTATTGCCTCAGTTTTTGATGTCGCTTGTTGCTTTCGTGCTTTGAGTTGGTTTTGGAATTTGCTTGTTTTCCTTGAACGGTTTCGATGGTTTTTATTATTTTCGTTCATTGAACTACACTTCAATTCCGAGATTGGAAAAGTGGAAGAGGTATTGATTGAGCTGTTCGTAGTGCAGGTGAACGAGCAGTAGGCGGCTTGCGAGCGGAGTCGTGAAGCGCCTCTTTCCTTCTCCCTTTCAACAATCTAAGTGAGTGGCTACCATCCCGATTAGCTAGCCCTGCTTCCAAGTCTTCACATCAAAAACTCTTGCATTCTTGTTGCCCCGATCAAACGATACCAAGTAATAACTAAAAGATACCAAGATAAAAAGGGAATAGACTTGGTACATTATGCTTGTCAATAAACTTCGTGAACGGATACTTAATTGCATGCTTGTTCGTTTGGAATATTTATCATATGCATAATACAAGTCAGAAGGTATGCTCTTCTTTAAATTATGCTATGAAAAGAGCTTATCCTGAATGCAATACACTGAACCGAGAGGCTATGCAACTGAATCATAATACTGCTTGTCCTGTACTAGCATTGTCTCAACTGCATGAACTGTTAACTAAATAAAACAATACCGATTCGATCACGGACAACTTGTGCACAAGGTCACTGGTTCCTACGGACGGTCGCTGGGGCACTGGCACCGATCCGATCCGGACGGAACTCACTGTAGTCTACTGCATCTGGACGTGATGGTTTGTAGCCACTATTGAATCTTTGCTGCATTCCATTCTCGTTCAAGACTAAATCATCCATTATGGCATCCCGCCAGTGATCCACTGTATATTTAAACCTGTTGCAAACTAACTTGTGTCTTCGTGGCAGGGAAGGCATGGTAAGTATTGTGCAGGTGATTCAGACGGTCAGGTAAAATCCACCGAACGGTGGCACGTTCATTTCAGTAAAATTCTATATGCTGCTTACTTGTAAATGAACTAAGGCAAGATAGAAACCCACAAAATATGCATGCTTCATTAAACAACGTGTTGATTGGTATAGTTGGGTTAGCTCGCCTTCACGAGTATGTTTCGACATGCTGACCCTCGTTAAAACAGGTTCTCCGCACCAAGGCGAACCGAGCGAGGAGCCGAAGTTGTCTTTCCCGATCCAGTCCAGCTGTAGGCGCATCCCCTGATCGCGCCGCTTTTGAAGTACTTGAAGAAGAAGAAGCTTGCAACTTTCCATACACAATGCAGCTTCGTGGCAAAGCCGTCCTCCAGCCAGGAGGTCTATACATTTTGAAGTTTAGTAAAGGGATGTAATGTACAGGACTGCTATCTCATTTTAAGTCAACACTTTTGTAAGCCCATGAGGCAAATTAGCTGACTCGTTCAAGAGTTTGTAATAGATGTTCATTATCAATAAAGAGAACTTTTTCATGTTGCAAAATCTGTGTTTCAATTTATCTGCGTACTCTGAATATGTGCTCGTTATGCAAAACATTAAAGCCTTGTGCGGACGCAACCCCAGGCCCTCACGGCGGTCACTATTCGGGGGACGCCCCAATGATTCCACGAAATCGGGTCATGACAGATGGTTTGCTTGCTGCTAAGTTGTTAACTCCAACCTAGCTACTCTATTTGGAGATATTATGACCCGATCCTCTCATACCTTTAGCTAGTTATGAAATGATTAGATTTAGTATAACATGGATAGAAGGAAGTTTTTGTCATATAGGAATGTTTCCAAGGAAATAACACGATCTTCTTTGTAAAAGCATTTTTCAAACAACATTTACCAGCGTATGTTTTAATTACAAGATGGAACATAAATCTGGATCTTTTCTGTGGTAGTAAACCACATGAGGGTGTGGAAAATAACAAGGCACCCCCCACTGTGGCTGGTGCACCTCAGCTTTGGCTTCCTCCTCCTCTGGCTTCTCCTCAGCTTCGGCTTCCTCTTTCTTGACATCGCTGACGCTGAGTATATCGGCATACCCAACCTTCTTCCTCAGAGTTTTCGTAAGCTTAACACAGTCGATGTTGTCCCCGGTCACCCAGAAACGATCTTTGTAATCTCCCTCGATCGCAACCGACTCC
Organism: Iris macrosiphon; assembly: GCA_036927795.1. NCBI lineage: Eukaryota > Viridiplantae > Streptophyta > Magnoliopsida > Asparagales > Iridaceae > Iris > Iris macrosiphon. The sequence continues at coordinate 161,072,052 of JAYESA010000004.1, forward strand.
ACACCTTTGCGAATTCAATTATACATAATTACAAATTGTATCAAACAAATTAAGTTTCAATTGCATATATAATTTTTGGTTCCAAGTTCTTTAAGATATATACGTACCTTGAGCTGCTGCGATTAACTTCATGGCCTTTGTTCGGCATTTATCGCAATTCATCTGAACTTTGATCAATATCTCCTTCTGCAGTAGGAATAAGCATCCGAAAAATATATTTATTACACAGTACAATAAAGTGATATATATATATATATATATATATATATATATATATATATAGAGAGAGAGAGAGAGGATATTAGCTATAGTGTTTATCAGTTATGCACATGTAAAACAATAAAAATATAATGTACTAGTGCACATAGGTACACATGGGATTTGGAAGTCTATTTCTATTGGTCCATATCTACATGGCTCATGTAAGAAAATGAACACTATGACTTATATCCCGTATACCATATATATATATATATATATATATATATATATATATATATATATATATATATATACACGGATCAATATATCCATACGCGGTGTCTCGTCGAAGTCCCCCCTGCACCATTTGATTGGGGGTCCGCATGGGGCCCACGTGTCCGTCCGCTCGATCCAATGGTCTAGGATCACGGGGCTTCAACAGGACTCCGAAAAAGGGACTCTCGATCCGGACCCCCTCTCTCTCTCTCTCTCTCTCTATATATATATATATATATATATATATATATATATATATATATATATATATATATATATATATGGATTCAGATCAAGATATCCGTCTACGGAGTCCCGTCGAAGTACCCCCTGTACCATAGGATCAGAGGGTCCGTGTGGAGCCCGCACACGCGTCTGCTCGATCCAACGGTCGAGGATCGCGGGACTTCAACGGGACTCTGGAAACGTGTATATATATATATATATATATATATATATATATATATATATAGATATATATATATATATATATGATAAGAGGCACAATATTTATATTTCTACATAAGTCATGCATATGTGTACCAATAGCAATAAACTTCTATATCCCATATGCACTAATACACTCTATCCCATGTGCAATAATACACTCTATTTTTATTGGTCTACGTGTATATGGATCATCTAGAAATATGAATACTAAGACTTATATTCCGTTTATATATATATATATATATATATATATATATATATATATATATATATATATATATATATATATATATCTATTCTACTATATAATGTCAAAACTAGGCTTCACCGTGAAAGTTTTTCGTTCCAAAAATACCCTTCATTACATTTCAATATGTATTAACGTTGATAAGGATATCTAAGTAATTAAATACGTATTAAATGTATATATGCATGTATGAGACAACTTGGGAATGATAGTTAATAAAACAAAGATATGCATGCATGCAAAGTAGGTAGTTTGGAGAATAAAACAAAAGTTAATAAAGCATGCATGCAAAGTAGGCACATGAACCCAAGAGATAAGAGAAACCTTTCATATTTTCGTCATTTAATTTCTCCCAACTTTCATGCCCTGCCTATTATATTTCCACCTATAATAAAATTAAGAAATTATCGTTTGCTCTTTTAATAAACTATTATTTTTTTTAAGTAATATGAAATATGTGCAACGTACGTGCGTATATACTAGTATATATATAAAAGAAAAGATTCAATAAAAAGCTGAGGATACCTTCATCTTTTAGAAGTTTAGTATCTCGAGAGGATTCTATGGAGAGGTTCATGGGAAGTGTCGCTTTATATAGAGTTACTGAATACATAAATAATGACCGACAATAAATACTTCTCTTGGACTTGATCCAACCTAAAAGAATATTCAGCACTAGTATGAACATATTTGAAAGACCTGGAAATATGGTTGGTGCGTGGAACTTTCCCAACAATTTATGGGTTGGCGAATATTGGGCTAGGGGTCAATTAAAATAAGCCTTGATCTCGACGCATCATTGACGCAATTAATCCTAGCAATGACTGGTTAAGTCAATAGCCAATCAAAAATTCCTAGAGGGAGTTCCAATTTTTTTAAACTCATCAATTACCAATGGTTGAATTAAATACACCTAATCTTTTGGTTGTAAGTTTCTAAAAATTCAAGAAACTTGATAGAATTTTTTTTTCACATATCATAATCCTATTGTAAGTTTCTAATTTGAGTTCCTATTTGAGTTTCTATAGTGGATCTCATAGCAATCTTACTAAGATCCGGTGGACCTTATCATAATTAACACAGAAATGCTGTTTGGCTAGCTTAGTGCTAGCTCAATAATTCCATATGGTGACTTGGAAATGGTGGGGTGGCAAGGAGAAAGGGAGAACAAGTTGCTATTCCAGCTAGCCCAAATGTTGGTTATCTTTCAACTATCCAACGACTTATATGCAAAGTAAAATGAAAATGGTTAGACCTTTCTTCCTCCCCAAAATATTTTTCGGACCTTTCTTCCTCCCCCAAAATATTTTGCAGCGGCAACAATAGGGTTTCTTCATGTGAAATTTTCTCCCTCCCAAGGAGCAAATCAGGTAAAAAAATCATCATCTTCGAATAGTTTAGCGATCGTATTTTGTTTTGGGTTCTTCGAAGAGACAAATATATGTTTCCTCCTTATAACTTATCCAAGTCTCTAATTTTTATTTTCTATTTAATTTTTTTTGAAACAATAGGTGAATTTGATGGGTTCTTTAATTTAGATTTTTTATTACCTTTGGTCGATTTTTTTTTGTTTGCGAATCAGAAGAAAAATCAAGGGTATTTAATTCGAATTTTGTTATTGCCTTTGGTCGATTTGTTTTTCTTTTTGTTGTTGTTGCTTTCATTTGACTCAGAGTAAATAAAATTTGATTATACTTTTATTTTTGTACCGAATTCAAAGTTTTTTTCTAATGTACATTTCTTATGTTTATTTTTTAGATGATGGCGGGTGGTGCAGATAATTTAGGAAACGGTAAAGGTGAAAAATCGCAAGATATCGACGCTAATGATCTATATATTAGACAAAAGTTTGATACAACAGAAGGATTATATGAGGCGTATAAAAGTTATGGACAACGAATGGGATTCGTAGTTAGAATGTTTATTCAACGAAAGAATAGAGATGGGATTGTGAGGAGTGTGTCATACTGTCGCAATCAAGAAGGAAAGCCTACTAACTCGAGTCAAGACCCAACCAAACCCCAAAAGACCCACCAGATGGTTGTAACACTAAAGTAATTGCACGACTATATATTGATGACTACGCTTGTTCTTGACCATAATAACGATGTTAGCCCAAGCAAATCTCGGTTCTACCATTGCAATCGAAAAGTAAGTGAACATGTTAAACATCAACTTGATCTTAATGACCAATCAGGAATTAGGATGCACAAGAATTACCTCCCGGTGGTAAACAAGACTGGTGGATATGTGTCACGTCCCAGTCCCAAAAATACTGAGGGACTAGACACGTGGCAATGGCCAACAGCACACACCGATGGACAAACCCAATTAAATGGACCCATCAGGGTGTACTTATGTAAAACTCCTAATTCTGAAAACCGTATTAATTTTATTATTAATTAATTATTTAATTTATTTAGTAATTATGAGCTAAATAGAGGGGATATATTTTATTTAATTTTTTTATTTGAAGTGTTGGTACAATTAGGAGATTTATGGAGCCATTATAAATTTTTTCGAATTTATTCCATGTAGGAGACCCTTTGGACATTTGCTAGCTTAATGGTATGCACCAATATAATTTTTAAAATTTTCTATGTATATATATATATATATATATATATATATATATATATATATATATATATATATATATAATTAATTAGAAAAAAAATTCTATTGGATCTCAACCGAAACCCAAACCCTCTATCCTAAAACCCACTACCGTTTAACCCCTACCCGGACCCGTTAGGAAAAGAAAGTATCAACAACAGCAGTAGCAAAAACCAACTTTTCCTTCCCTTCTCCGCGCGTGCGAGCCGACTCATTCCACCGCCTCTTTAACTCTATTATTACTAAACTCTCCTCAACCGAAACAAAAACAAAGAAAGAAGGAAACAACAGCAGCATTGGTTTTTGAGACCACTAAGTTACCCACCGCCTCTTTATCTCAATATATATTACAAACTCTCCTAAACCCTAACCCCACTTCTTGCACAAAACTTAACACCGTTCGGACGCTTGCACTATGTAGAATTCTTGCTCGGCAAGTATACCTTGCCATCGTACTATATTTACATTCCATATGATATCTGAATAATTTATTTTCTTCTTATTTAGGTCATTTATTGCTATACAAATTGTGCGTCAAAGACAACTTGGGTGCAACGACGATGTCGTCGTATCATATTTTATTTATTTACATTTTTGGACCTACTATATGAGACCACCCCAGTATTATGGAGCATCATTAGGTTCATTGGCCATGACACAGTTGTTACACGAGTTGTGAGTCTCATATAGATCACGGACTGCGTGACAGGTCTGGCCTCCTGTACGTATAGGCCGTGCGTTAGGGATGACTGCTGATAGAAACTTTATATGCTAGTAAACCTGGCAGTTATTAGAGATTTTATCGTGTCATGAATGTGGCATGCTTAGAGCAGGGGATGGAAAGAACAACAAGTAAGACATTTGGGCTCCTTTGCACTTTCCTTTTATGTAACCCGTACGCTCTACCGAAAATACGCGGTCGTGATGACCCCTATACTACTTGGCGACCTCTGCCGTTCAAAAGACGACATAATTTATAGGCCCCTGATTCTCCGAGAGAATTATGCCAATCCCACTATATGGCCGGATAGCCCACTTGGTGGAAAGTTGTTCTCAAACTGCATTCACTTAGATGGTTAGGCGACCCATTAGATGTTTATATTTCAGTACTTTATTGGCATGTTTATATGTATCTTGTTACGTCCCTCTGAGGACCTGGTCCATTTCCAGATACGGACGAATAGGAGTATCCGCAGGAGTACAGTCCTGGACCTGACGCTACTTACCACACTGAGGAGGTATTACCCTCGGAGTATCTGTGATTTTATTATCGCTGTTTAGAGATCCATGTTGCTACTTCAGTATAGTCGTTTTGTAGTGGATTTGTTTTCATCCGACTATCAGACTTGATACTCATCTTTGATATTCAGATATTATTCAGCTATTTATTCCTACTTATTATTTGTGCTGTAGATGAGATATAGATTGTGTGTGACTTGTTGTGACAGTATATTACCACTGGTGGATTGAATATTCATGTACAACGTACGTGTGTATATAATTTCTATATATTGGAGTTCGTATACATACGGCTGGGCGTGTTACGTATTCCTAGTCCTACGTATTTTGGGACTAGGCGTGACATATTTTTGGTGGTGGCCCATGCAGGTCAAGGATATATTGTCTCGGTTATGTAACTGTACCGAACAAGCCTACGTATAGGAATAGAGTATAAGGATCTCATCCACGCTTGACTAAAACCTCATTCTTCCTTTCAACCATCCTATGTTTGATAAACAAAGTTTTACGCCAAAAACTCTTTTTTCCTGTGACAAGACCCTTTACCCTTGTTGGCGTAAAAGCCAAATGACCGTTGTTGGCGTAAAAGCCAAATGACTGTTGTTGGCGTAAAAGCCAAATGACTGCCTGGTTGGCGTAAAAGCCAAATGACTGTCTTATTGGCGTAAAGGCCAAACTATGAAGAATATTGTCTACTTTACGCTACGGTTATGACAACTGCTACCTATGTTCAATCTGCGTATAACACGTATTCCTTTATATGATCATGGCATGCAAGCCACGTAGGTAACTGCCCTGCGTAAACTTGATGATTCATGAATAAATAGATAACCAGTGTAAAATATAAAGATAGTAATGTGAGCGTATTTGTCACAGCCTTAGCTTCCCAGTCATGACCAATTAGAACAATCTCGTGCATTAAATACAGAGATATACCTCGAGCCTTGTGCAAGAAATAACTTTTGATGTGGCACCTGATTTTGTCTCATCTTGAGCGTAAAAACTTATTCTGTCAATGAAGAATAGGTAGCGTATTCAGAAGACTCCATTCTCTTCCTTTTGAATGCGTAAAAATGACTTGTATCAAATATGTCACTAAATGATAACCTGGGTCTCTGTGCAAAATCATCATCATAGCCGTCCAATCGATCTTTGTGCAGTACTTTTGTCAGATGTCAGGTTCACTAATTTGTCTGACAAATTTATCCAAGGAATACAAAGAGTTTATCGTACAAACTTTACGCTACAACGTATTTCAGACTTTACGCAGCAGATTTTTTACGCGCAGACTTTTTACGCGCAGATTTTACGCAGCAGATCTTTTACGCGAAGATCTTTTACGCGCAGAATTTTTACGCAGACTTTTACGTCGGCAGCTCTGAAGCCATATTTTATGCCGACAGTTTTGAATCTCTGCTTTACACAGACAACTCTGAAGCTCTACTTTACGCCAAAACTTCCTTGAATCTCTGCTTTACGCGAAAAACTCTGAAGCCCTACTTTATGCTTCTCTGCTTTACGCAGACAGTTTTGAAACCATGTTTTACGCCTACAGTTTTGAATCTCTATTTTACGCCAAACTACCTTGATTCTCTGCTTTACTCGGACAACTCTGAAGTCTTACTTTACGTCAAACTTTCTTGAATCTCTGTTTTACAAGGACAGCTTATCAACCTGTTTTACGCAACTACCTTGAAGCCCTATTTTACGCAGGAAGAGACTTCATGTATGTTGGGGATTTTTGATTGTAAAAATACACGTACAAATTCCCCACCATATTTCATGCTTCTATATTCTATCTAATGCTTGCATCCTGTTTGACTCCTGTACTTCGTCTAATCGTTGTGTACATCACCTGCAGAGAGATAGATATGCAGAATGGATGTACTATCGCCGATGGTGACACAACTCCTGGAGTCAATGGTCAGACTCAAGGAGGGACCTCAAAAATTCCTAGACTTTCGGGACCAGATGGACAGATTCACAATCCAGTTCCATCTGATCTTCCCGTTCCACCTAATGGGGAATCTTCCAGTCTCATCGATACCGCAGGATGGCCAGGCACAACTGTTCCAATTCTTCCAGATGATAATGCAGGAACAGCGACAACTGGACGCCATACTAGCTGCAGAGCAGAGACAGCAAGCAGCAGAACAGAGACAAGAGTTCCTAGCAGCACTTGAAAGGATGGCTGCAAAGACTACTGTACCAGCTCAAGCACTAGCTCCAGTACCTCGAGATAGAGTTGGTTTAGTAAAGGACTTTATACAGATGGGTTCGAGACCGTACAAAGGCATTGAGAGCACAGAGAAAACTATCAACTGGATCACTCACACTCGGAAGTTATTAGAGGCATCACATCTACCTGCAGACCTATGAATGACAGGTGTAAGGACGCTTCTTGATGGTAATGCTCATCACTGGTGGGAATCTATGGAGCGCCAGTTGGGTACATACCAGACTTGGGAGCTATAAACCCCCAGAAATTATTCAGATTTTAAAAATAAATTTTCTAGAAATTTTAGTGATTTTTAACTAATTAAATCAATTGTTTTCTGGTATTAAGTATTTTTAAATAATTTTATTAAATATTAAAATATTATGAAAATAGTATTTTTGGGTGTAAAATAAAATCTTAGATATAGGATAATTTTTTGGAATTTATTGGACCCCGGAAACATTTTTAAAGACCTAAAAACTAAGTTTTTATTAAACCAAAATAAACCCGATTTTTTCTGACCCAGACCAACCCAAACTGGACCCGGTCTAGTTGAACCGGGCCCAAATCTTAGCGGGTCGGATGCGGGCCTGTTAGCCGACCCGAACCGTTTTTGACCCGACCCGACCCGTTAGGAAACCCTAACCCCCAATCCTTCGTTTCCCCGACTGCTCCACCCGTAACCGCCGGCGCCCCGCCTCCTCCGCGGCGGTTACGCTCCCCGACCGCTCCACTCGTAACCGTCGGTCGACCCGCCGCCTCCTCCGCTCCTGCAATGGCTCCCCGATCTCCCTATATAAATCCACCATCGTCTCCGCCTCTCTTCCCCGACCAGAACCCCTCAGCCTCCGCCAACCCCACCGAGAACCACCACCACCGACTGAGCCCCAGCCCCGTCGTCTCCGGTGACTTCCCCTCCGGTATCCCGATCTCCTCCGCCACGGTCTCCCCTACAAAACTCTCCCCTCCGTCGCGATCTTCTGCCTCCGTTGCCCTTGACCTAACCCTGCCACCGCCCTCTCTCCTTGCCGTCGCCTTCGTCCTCGCCCGCAGCCACCACCTCCGCCTTTCTCCTCTGCCCAGCCCGGCAGCAGCAGTAGTGGCCTGCCTCCGCCTCGACCTCGCCGACAGCCATAACAGCGGCAGTGACCAGCTCCACCTGAGCCCGCCACCAGCGCAGCTCCGGTCGCCTCCGACTGAGCTGTAGTGCCTCAAATCCCGATCCGACCGGGATATGCACTATATAATTGGGCTTGTGGCTAGTCCGTCTGAGTCGTAGCTTAGATCTTCGGCATCTTCTTGCCACGGACAAAATGCGATAATCCTTTCCAACTCATGGAAAGGCCTCTATTGAAACGAGTCTAATAGTTTTCGTGTTTGGTTGCTTGGTTTTCTTGATTGCCGCTTTGGGATTTTGTTTTGGTGTTGCTTTCGATTTGCTTGGTTTTCGCTGCTGGTTTTATTGTTTGGAGTTTTGATTCTAGGGGAGTTCGGCAAGGAAGGATAGGCAAGATTTCTAATTGGTGCTCGTGCTGTGCAGGTCCGCGTAACTGACGTTTGATCGTCGCTAGGCAGGATTTCTTGTTTCAGCTACCTTTTCCCTTAACCAGTGAGTGATTTGGACCCTTCTTTCCTACTTCTTCACTCCCACATCTCTAATATTTCAAACGTTCACTCGATGATGCCCAGTTGGACGCCTAGGAAATCCTTTGCCACAATGCATGCCATCCACTAAGAAAGGAACATGGGAATTGTAGACTAATTTTACTATATGCTTGCACACCTTATAACTTAAGTTTGTTTATAAAGGAAATTGGTTGTTAGTTGCGGCCTAGTGCCTCGGATTGAGTTTAGACCTATGGGATACCAAAATCAAAATACCACATTGGAAAAATATGAACTGTTGCATGAGAGATATATGCTGCTGCTTTACTTCTTTTGTTTATTACGATGCATTGTATGATATATGAATTGTTCATGCATTTGCATGGTCTGGGACAACTTGTGCACAAGGTTTGGCATTTCCTCGAAACGGCATTCTGGGGCACTGGAACGGTATCGATCCGGAGAGAAATATTTAATTCGTGCTAGTCACGATGCATTTGCGGGACCTCCAGCAGGGCTTGCTACCCGGGCTGATAGGGCGCGCCGCTAATGCTTGGAATATGTTCCTAAGGTGTCGATCACACCAATGACCGCATAGAATAGAAACACATGATAATCTATTATCTTGTGCAGATGGTAAGTATACTTGTGTTTCGTTGCAGGGAAGGCGTACATTGGTTGAGTAAGCAACCGATGTACTGGTTGGATTCAATGTTATTTTCATTCCTATCAAAACATGCAACTAATATGAGTTGAATTCACTTGCTTCTTTATAGAAGATCATCTTAATGCATGCTCGCCCCTAATAAGATAGTATCGATTTAGTCGAGTGGGTTCATCCCGCTCACCAGTACAAGTTGAGTACAGACCCACGTTGTGGGCAACTATTTCAGGCACTCAAACGGTACAACGCTAGTGGATAGACGAGGAGGCGTTAGGAGCACCTCTATTTTGAAGTATAGTTGGAGTCAGATCATTTTGGAGGCTTGGACATTCAACTTATACAAGGGCATAATGTATGAACGACGTGGACTATCTAATAGAGCGCGCCCTGCCTTTTGAGTATCTTTTGTAATGCAAATCAAGTAGCCGAGAGGCGCATCAATGTAAACTCTATGTAAATTATTCTGAATTATCAATGAAAAAGCATATTTCTTCCTGCACCTGTGTTCAAATTTCTGTGAATGTGTTTTCTAAATTGTGTTTCAAAATGGGTACCTATCACTGCAAGTTCTTGCCTTGTGCGAGCGCAACTCCAGGCTCGCACGGCATCACGCCCCAGGGAGGACAAATCGGTTCCGTAAAGGATCCAGCAAGGATGATTGACCCTTTCGGGATCGGGGCATGACTTATTGGTATCAGAGGACGGCTTCACTTCCTTGGGATTTCAAAAGATTATATAGGAGTTTGATGTGCCTCTCAATTGAGTTGCGTTCGGCGTCCGCTGCATGAGATGAGTCGCCTATACAATGAGCCCATAGATACAAAATCTATCATTTTTTGAGTGTTGACAAGCTACTCTCTTTTGTAGCCATGGTAAAGAAAAATACTGCAACTACCAGCAGTGCTCAGCCCATTCAGAGCAATCCAAAAGGTTCTGGAGAATCCGGAGGAGCGGGTTCTACCGGTATGGCAGAACGGTTTATGCACCTCATGAAGGCGCAGTAACAACAAGCTGTTACCCAGCAGGCGCATATACAAGCACAGTTTTTTGCTCAACAGAAGCAGATGGATACCATGATGCAACTGATTGCATCCTTGGTACCCAACAACGGGGGAGCCACAGTGACACCTATCACGCCATCGACCGTGGCGGTAGAAAATGAGTCAGAAGAGAGTCAGCCAACAGCAAGGAACACCTGCCGTGCAGCAGAGTTCACTAAAATGTCCACCAACGTTCATCGGACGAGCAGAACCGGACGTGGTGATAGGAAGGATCGCTAAGCTGGAAGGACTCTTCAATCTGGTTGGCATCAGGGGATCCAAGCGAGTGGCCTGTGCATCGGTTCAGCTGGAACTGCGTGCGCATGATTGGTGGGAGGCTACTAAGCAAGGGATTTATGATGCTAATCCTAACTGCAAAATTACCTGAGAAATGTTCAAATCTGCATTCATTGAACAATATATCCCCCGGGCCGTGCGGCAACAAAAAAAGATGACTTTAGCAATCTAGTACAAGGAAGTATGTCTGTCGATGATTATGATTCAGTGTTTGCTAAACTGACTAAGTTTGCTGGGCACTTCCTGTCTAACCAGCAGGCGTGGTGCTATCATTTTCAGAAAGATTTGAATGATGAGTTGCGTAGGGACGTCATCAACCAGAAATGTCAAACCTACAGGGAATGTTATGATGCTGCCCTGAATAGCGAGCGGATCTTTGGGCGCAATCCCCCAAAGGTCGATGTGCAAATCTCCCGTACCAACAACAGCAAACGATCTCAGGAAACGGGAGGGTCTGGAGCACAAAAGCGCCAGCACACATCAGAACACAGGGTCCATCCCAGGCACCGCACTACCATAGGTGCGGCAGATTAGGGCGAGCTAGAGGGTGTCTTAAATGTGGTCGTCTGGACCACAAACACTTTAACTACCGGGAGGGCAGACCGAATCAGAACAACGGGAATCTGAACAATAGAAATCAGAATAAGGGGCCTCCAGCAAGTGATGCCAATGCTGTGCCAGTAAACCCACGACGCCAGGGTGCTCAAGGTCGAGTCTATGCACTAACTCGGGATGAGGCATCTGTATCCGATGCTGTTGTGACAGGTACTTTACTTTACCGAGAATTGCCCGCTAGAGTCTTATTCGATTCAGGTGCTACGCATAGTTTTATATCTGCTGATTTTAGTGTTGAACATAAATTAGCTTCTACTTCTTTAAATATGAACCTTTGTATGTGTACCCCTTCGGGAGTCGACATGCCCGCCCATGCGATCTGTAGGGATGGTTATATCTGCATCGGGGGAAGGAAGCTTTCCTTAGATGTCATTGTACTAGACATTAAGGATTATGATATTATTTTCGGTATGGACTGGTTGGGTGCTTGCCATGCAACAATCGAGTGCGCGGAGAAGCGAGTCATATTCCGTCTACCCGGCGAGGCAGACTTCTACTATTCGTGCAGCGCTGCACCGAAGACGGCAATGGTGATATCAGCAATTTCGGCTAGGTGTATGTTGCATTCGGGCTGTGAAGGGTACTTAGCTTCTGTTCGAGACACCCGGCAGGAATGTGCAGATGCAGCTCGGGCTGAAGTCATAGCAGATTTCCTTGACGTGTTCCCAGACGAGCTGCTTGGAATGCCTCCTGATCGTGAGATCGAATTCAGCATTGACACTTTTTCGGATTTGCGACCGATATCAAAGGCACCTTATCGAATGGCCCCAGCAGGGCTGAAGAAACTAAAGGTTCAGTTACAAGATCTGTTAGACCGAGGATACATTCGTCCAAGCGTTTCTCCGTGGGGCGCTCTGGTGCAGTTCATGAAAAAAAGGATGGATCCACGCGGCTGTGTATTGACTACCGAGAACTGAATAAGGCGACCGTGCGGAACTAGTACCCATTGCCAAGGATAGATGACTTGTTTGATCAGCTGCAAGGTGCAACAATTTTCTCTAAAGTTGATCTCAAGTCAGGATACCACCAGTTGAAAATCAAATCAGATGATATTCAAAAATCTGCTTTCAAAACCCGATACGGACACTATGAATTTCTTGTGATGTCGTTCAGCTTGACGAATGCCCCTGCAGCTTTCATGGATCTGATGAACCGCGTGTTTCGGCCATTTGTGGATAAGTTTGTGGTCATGTTCATAGACGACATACTAATATATTCAAAGAACTAGGTAGAGCACAAGAAACACCTGAAGACCGTGCTGCAGATATTACAAGAGCATCAGTTGTTCGCTAAGCTCAGCAAGTGTGAGTTCTGGTTGAACAGCGTGGCGTTCCTTGGTCATGTCGTCTCGGCAGAAGGCGTCGCCGTAGACCCGAAGAAAATAGAGGCGGTGGTGGACTGTAAGCAACCTACGTCAGCCAGCGAAGTTCGAAGCTTTCTGGGCCTAGCGGGATACTACCGTAGGTTCGTGAAGGATTTTTTTAAACTGGCCTCGCCTTTGACTCGCCTTACTCAGAAAGGGATTGCATACATATGGGGTGATGACTACAAAGCCATCTTTCGGGAACTTAAGCGGCATCTTATTTCAGCTCTGATTCTTGTACTTCCAGATGTGGTAGAGGAGTTTCAGATATATAGCGACGCTTCAGGACTCGGCTTAGGGTGTATGCTCATGAAAAGGGACAAGGTAATATCATACGCCTACAGGCAACTGAAGCCGCACAAGAAAAACTACCCGACACATGACTTGGAATTGGCGGCAATTGTGTTTGCATTGAAGTTATGGAGGCATTATATTTATGGTGTTGCTTGTAAAATCTTTACAGATCACAAGAGCCTCAAGTATCTATTCACCCAGCGGGAATTGAACCTCTGGCAGCGACGTTGGCTAGAACTGATTAAGGACTATGACCTAACGATCGCATATACACCGGGCAAGGGAAACGTTGTTGCTGATGCTCTGAGTCGAAAGCACGTGGGCTCGTTATCTATAAACAACCGTTTACTTTGAGATCTAGAGGCGATGGGCATCGAGTTTCAAGTTCGGCATCAAGGAGTGCAGCTGGCACCACTCCATCTTGAATTGAGTTTACATGATAAAATCAAATCTGCTCAGGAGGGCGATCAGTTCCTAGCGAAGGTACGCAGACTGATCTCGGCAGGGAAGACATCTGACTTTATGGAAGGCGAAGATGGGGCCTTACATATGAAAGGAAGGCTATGTGTTCTTAGCGACCCAGAACTCCGGAGGAAAATTATGGCGGAAGCACACTACGCGAAGTATTCTTTGTATCCAGGGAGCACTAAGATGTACAAGGACTTACGCGGGACCTTCTGGTGGCACGATATGAAACGGGATGTGGCGACCTTTGTGTCACAGTGCATGGCCTGTCAACAGGTGAAAGCTGAACATCAGAGGTCCGGCGGGGAGCTGCAGAACCTCGCTATTCCTAAGTGTAAATGGGGCAACATCACTATGGATTTCATTGTGGGATTTCTGAAGACGCCACGGGGGCATGATACGATTTGGCTCATAGTTGATCGTTTGACCAAATCAGTCCACTTTTTTCCCATAAAAGTTACTTGAAGCATCGATCGGTTAGCACAGATTTACATAGACGAGATTTTTCGATTACACGAAGTACCTGCCTCAATCGTCTCTGACCGTGACGGACGTTTCTTATCTCATTTCTGGACTAGTCTACAGTCTACTTTGGGAACCAAGCTATAGTTCAGTACCGCATACCACCCGTAGACTGACGGACAGACGGAGAGGACAAATCAGATACTTGAAGACATGTTACGGCTGTGTGCGATCGATTTAAAGACTAGTTGGGACACGCACCTTCCATTGGCGGAGTTTGCGTACAACAACAGCTACCAATCGAGCATCCAGATGTTACCATACGAAGCACTATATGGGCGCAAGTGTCGATCTCCAATCCGTTGGGACAAGTTGGCGAGCGGCAGGTACTCTGGCCAGAGCTTGTAGAGCAGGCAGTTGAGAAAGTTTGCTTGATTCGGGAAAGACTCCGCACAGCGCAGAGCCGACAGAAAAGTTATGCTGACGCCCATCGAAGACCTTTGGAGTTCATGGTCGGGGATCATGTCTTCTTGAAAGTGATGCCGATGCGTGGGGTGATGCGTTTTGGCATGAAGGGCAAACCGATTCCCCGGTTTGTTGGCCCCTTTGAGATACTGGAACGAGTGGCAGTTGTGGCGTACCAGATTGTACTACCTCCCGCCTTAGCTGAAGTACATAACGTATTCCATGTTTCTCAATTTTAGAAGTATGTGCATGACCCGAGTCATGTGGTTAGTTTTGAATAATTGGAACTGCGCATGGACTTGTCGTACTCAGAGGAGCCCGTGCAAATTTTAGACCGGAAAGAAAAAGTATTTCGCAACCGTACGATGTCCTTGGTTTCCATGCTGTGGCGGAACCATTCGGTTGGAGAATCAACTTGGGAGATAGAATCGTAGATGAAGGAGAAGTATCCATCGTTGTTCTTTCAGTCGGATGTAGGGCCTTGTTCTTAAGTTTCGGGACAAGACTTTTTCTTAGTGGTATATTATGTAGTGCCTCAAATCCTGATCTGATCGGGATGTGCACTATATAATTAGGCTTGTGGCTAGTCCGTCTGAGTCATAGCTTAGATCTTCGGCATCTTCTTGCCACGGACAAAATGCGATGATCCTTTCCAACTCATGGAAAGGCCTTTATTGAAACGAGTCCAATAGTTTTTATGTTTGGTTGCTTGGTTTTCTTGATTGCCGCTTTGGAATTTTGTTTTGGTGTTGCTTTCGATTTGCTTGATTTTTGCTGTTGGTTTTATCATTTGGAACTTTGATTCTAGGGGAGTTCGGCAAGGAAGGATAGGCAAGATTTCTAATTGGTGCTCATGCTGTGCAGGTCTGCGTAACTGACGTTTGATCGTTGCTAGGCGGGATTCCTTGTTTCAGCTACCTTTTTCCTTAACTAGTGAGTGGTTTGGACCCTTCTTTCCTACTTCTTCACGCCCACATCTCTAATGTTTCAAACATTCACTCGATGATGCCCGGTTGGACGCCTAGGAAATCCTTTGCCACAATGCATGCCAGCCACTAAGAAAGAAACATGGGAATTGTAGACTAATTTTACTATATGCTTGCACACCTTATAACTTGAGTTTGTTTATAAAGGAAATTGGTTGTTGGTTGCGGCCTAGTGCCTCGGATTGAGTTTGGACCAATGGGATACCAAAATCGGAACACCGCATTAAGAAAATAGGAACTGTTGCATGAGAGATATATACAACTACTTTACTTCTTTTGTTTATTTCGATGCATTGTATGATATATGAATTGTTCATGCATTTGCATGGTCTAGGACAACTTGTGCACAAGGTTTGGCATTTCCTCGAAACGACATTCTGGGGCACTGAAACCGTATTGATCCGGAGGGAAATATTTGATTCGTGCTAGTCACGATGCATTTGTGGGACCTCCAGCAGGGCTTGCTACCCTGGCTGATAGGGCGCGCCGCTAATGCTTGGAATATGTCCCTAAGGTGTCGATCACACCAATGACCTCTTAGAATATAAACACATGCTAATCTATTGTCTTGTGCAGATGGTAAGTATACTTGTATTTCGTTGCAGGGAAGTCGTGCATTAGTTGAGTAAGCAACCGATGTACAGGTTGGATTCAATGTTATTTTTATTTGTAAGCCCCTGATTTTTCAAAAATATTAAAATTGGGATTTTTCACAATTTTCTGGAATTTTCTGGGAATTTTCTGTAATTAAAATCAGGGTTTTGAATTATTACAAGATTTTTAATTGATAATAAATAACATTAAAATATTATGAAAATAATATTTTTGGGTGTAAAATGGAAAATTGGACTTAGGGTAATTTTTCTGGATTTTTCTGGGCCTCAGAGCTATTTTTAAATGCCTAAAAACTATTTATTTATTTATTTATTAAATGTTATTATTATTATTATTATTATTATTATTATTATTATTATTATTTATTCGGTTTTGGGCCCGGCCTGGCCCAGTGGGCCGAGCCCATTAAGCAAAGCCCAGCCCCTTGCCTTAGCGGGTCGGGCGGGTCCGCTCACCCGGAGCCCGCCGCCCGACCCGACCCGGTTCCCATCGCCCCCCCACGTCTCCTGGGCGAGCGGTTCTCTCGCGCCACCGCCGGAAAATGCGCCGCCACACCGGGAGGCCACGTCGTCCCCCTCAGCCGACTCCCCCGGCCTCGTCCCAACCGCCGGCGCCCCTTTAAATACCCCCTCGCTTCCTCCTCCGCCCTCACTCCCCTAAACGTCGCAACCCTAGCTCGCCGAAAATCGCCCAGACCTCCTCGGCGCCGCCCAGCTCTCCCGCAGCGGGCCGCCCTAGCCCCGGACAGCCGATCCCCTTCCTCCCCTTCCTCCATGACGTGGGAGGGCCGCCCGAGCCAGGCGCCGCTGTCAGCCCTAGCCTCCGCCCTCGCCTCACGGAATCCCGCCGACGACGAGACTCGCACCCGCCGCCTCCTTCCGACGATGCCCTAGCACCTCTCCGGCGAGCCTCAGACGTGGACGCAGCGGAGACACGGCCGGACACAGAAGCCCTAACCCTAGATTCGGTGTCG
Source organism: Iris macrosiphon (assembly GCA_036927795.1). NCBI lineage: Eukaryota > Viridiplantae > Streptophyta > Magnoliopsida > Asparagales > Iridaceae > Iris > Iris macrosiphon. Next base: position 161,089,143 of record JAYESA010000004.1, read on the forward strand.
CGTGTCGGACACAGTGTCCAAGACACAGGACACGGCTTGAGACACGGATACGAAACCCGGTTTCGCGGAGCACTTCAGGTACTTGTATCTTCTTGCTCGTAGCTCGGATTTCGATTCCGCAAATTGCGTTGTGAAGCCTGTATGACCCTCTCGGTGTCCGGATAAACTGTTCGGGGCACCGCGTCCTGTAGTGATCGCACACCGCGATCCAAAAACAGGAAAAACCAGACCCTGTTTCACCCCGGAACCGAGTACGCCCCGCCAAACGGGACGACTTGGTCGCGCGCGGTCTTCACAGATACGTGCGCAGCGTCGATACGGATGTGTGAGATTTCGCGGAAGCTGATTCGGGTGTGCATGCACACCGGAATCAACGCGTATCCGCGGACATCGCCCCGTATCCGCCTTTTCGGCAATTCGCCCTAACTTCGTGCATATACGTCGGATCGAGACGAAACTTGCGCCATCGGACTCGTAGCGATACGCTGGTCCTGTGGGTCAAGTTTGGTTCGATTCTGAGAACGTTGACGAAATCGCGTGTCGTGGGCCCCACAGGCCCCGCTCGACGGGCGATTTTGTGTTCGGCTCATCGGAATTCAAATCTGGAAGTTCCGTTGGGTTCGTATCAGCGTTCCTGACCTGTTGACACTAAGTTTGGTGAATTTGGAGACCGTTGACCTGGACACGTTTTTCGGTGCAAAGCGGGCCCACCGGCGGACCCGTTCTGACCCGAAATTACCGTTTTTGCCCTTGTCTCCAAATTGGACCCAAGGACAGGCATTTCTAGCTATTTGACATCTTCTGAGAGTGATGGTAATGTCTATTTCAGCTTTTGGACTCATCTGTGGAAACTTCCCCTAGAACATTAATCAGATCCAAACAACAGGCAAGTACCTGCACTTCAAGTTAATCTTTATATTATGATAATTAATTCCCTGCTCTACTAGTAACCTTGATGATTACACGTAGTGTTAGAATACTGTATTTCATGTCTTGAATACGGGATTTCATGTCTTGCTTTCGTGTCGGGTGGGAGAATACTAGGAGGCATGTAGTTTACCCTTCCCCAGGTCCAGATACTAGCTGTTGGTACGCGACTGCACCATCAGCCTTATACTTGATTGTTCCAGACACTAGTCGTCTATGACGGCCTTATTAGCCTTATAAACCCCTACATGCCAACTATGTATTCTAAAACAAACACAAGTTCACACAGATAGTCTCTAGTCTTGTTACATTTCTTGCTGACAGTTGTAGTTTCATTTTCTGTCTCATTTATTCCCTGCTTTCTCATATTCTTGTTTATAGCTTTAAAACTCTGAAATATTGATGTTTCCTTTAAGTAATGTTCTCAATATGATACTCAATTTAATTGTCATAATTATTTAGTTTAATCTTGTTGTGCACTGTGTACTTTGCTCCTTTCCTGACTGGATACGTTGTTTAGGCGATGATGAGAACCTTGCCCCTACCTATTATGGACCCTATGAGCCAGCAGGTGATACAGTCGCAGAGCCGGTTCCCACCCAGGAGACTACTCCTGCAGAATAGTTAGCAGTAGCTATCTTTATTCTATTTCTTATCTTATAAATCGGGTTTGTCCCCGATTTCATTCTAAATTTCTGTACTAAACATTTGAATCTGTTGTCACATTTATTCCAGTTGCAAATCTTAAGTTTCCATTCTCATTATTATCTTGCTTATGTTATTTGTGGATGAGCTAGTTTAGTTAAGTGTGGATTTGACCTAGACAGCGTACTACCGCCGATTCTGCGGCGTAGGCTGGACGTGCCCACGCACTCGTGCCCGAATAACCGGGTGCGGGTCGTGACACATTTTTGTGGTGGCCCATGCAGGTCTAACGACTAAATTGTTCGGTTTCAACTTAGGGACCGAACAGGCCTGCAATAAGATTGAGGATTCTAGGAAAAGCTCATTCACAGTATAGTGTCCTTATTTCAATTCTTGATATCATTTCTGCTCAATTTTCCTATCGCCTTTGATTTCCAAGTATTCTATTCTGATTCTCCTATCCCGTAATCTTTCAGAATGGTCCAGACCAGGAACACAGTAGGAGGCACATCAGAACCAGCTGAGCAGAATGTGCCCGAGACTCTTGCACTCCCGCCGCCTCCATCTGTTCCAGCAGTTACTCTAGATGGGACACAGCTACTTGGAGTGTTCCAGGGATTGGTGGAATCCCAGAAAGAACAGACTGCACTTCTGCGGACCAGCCTCTCGGAAGCTATTAAGTCCCAGGAGTCGCCACTCAAGAGGCCAGGAAGTGCTAAAGACTTCAAGAACCTTAGGCCTCTGGAATTCTACGGAACTGAGGGCATTCTCTACGCTGATGAGTGGATAGAGAATGTCGAGAGACTCCTGAAGACTGCTCGGGTTCCCGATGATCTCAAAGTGGAGTCCGCAAGCCTGCAACTGTTCGACATAGCTCGAACCTGGTTCAGAGATGAACCCCAACTATCTGCTCCTGACCTCACATGGGATGACTTCAAAAGACTATTCAAGGAGAAATTCTACCCCGAAGTGGCTCGGGAAGCTCTCGAAAGCCAATTCGAGAAACTGGAACAAGGTAACCTATCTGTTGATGAGTATACTGCTGAATTTAGCAGGTTAAGCCACTTTGCGGAGTACATGGTGCGTACCCCGGAGGACAGAGCCCGTAGATTCAAGAAGGGGCTATCTCCGGATATCCGCCTTGCTGTCACCACCAGCCGAGCTCGCACCTATGAGGAAATCCTGAGCGTGGCACAAGGCGTTGAGAGAGACATGGGGCATAAGCTAAAGCGAGAGAGAGATACCGAAAATGCGGGACCCAACAAACGCCTTTTTCAACAACAACAACAGCAGAGATCCCCGCAGCAAGCCCAGCGTCCTCTCCCTCGAGCCCCAGCACCCCAACATCAAGCTCAAGGGCAGACCCAACGAGTTCCCACTTGTGGCTTTTGTCGAAAACAAGGTCACACCTGGCAAGTTTGTAGGATGAGACTAGGTGTCTGTCTATATTGTGGATCAACAGAACATCTAGTGAGGGACTGCCCCACTGCTCCAGGACGCGGACAAGCTTACGTGATGACCGTGGAGAACGCGCAGACTTTGGGAGCAGCTAATGCGCGTAAGTGATTCGTAGATATCTCTTCTAGTATTGTTTTTGTGCCTATTGGTTCGTGACCTCAGCCCCAACCTAGTAATTTTGAACTTGCTAAATAACCTAGTATGCTTTTAAATTTGATAACTATAGAAGATTTTAGAGGTTGCTATTATGCTTACTATGTGTTGTTTTGTGGATTTAAATAAATTGTACCTCCTTTTCATCATTATCTAGCGCACTTAAATTTTGCTGAACTTGACATATGCTGCTATTTCATAGCTTAGTTTTGCAAGCTTACCTTTATCGGGCTTGTTCAGGACACATGTATTACTGAGGCCTGATCAACCCCACTAATACAAGTGTCTACTCAGAATCAGTGTACTACGGTCTGATCAACCTTAGTGCATTTTGATTCGCACTTCGCACGACTACCTTACGTGGATTGAGAGATATAGTGACTAGTATACTTGCCCCTAAAAGTGTCCGAGCATATCGTATCAGTTACATAACTATACTGATACGAGCAAGCGGATAAATGATTACCAGAATGGAATCTCAATCCATAACTGTCTGACAATTCCCATTAGAATTCATTAAAACGCCTTGATCCCTATACTCCTGTCCTACCACCTTGCCCTCGAACTCTTTATTATTGATCCTCGTCTTCCCTTACTTCGGAAAGACAAAATCCTGTGTTTGGTATAAGTTTGATTGTAGTGCTAGATGATAACCCTTGTGACTAAGACAATACCCTAGGTGATGTGGTTGTGTTGCAGACTTAAAGATTCAATACCATGATTTGTTAAGTTGGACCTAGCTTTACTAGTTGTACAGCCTTAGAGGATATGGGTAGAATTATAAGTTGGGTAGCGACCGCAATGTTCACCTGAGAGAAAACCGTTGGACTGTAATCAAGTGAGATTGGACAGAGAGAACCCTGCCTTATTTTAAATTTCGAGGACAAAATTTTATAAGTTGGGTAGATTGTAAGCCCCTGATTTTTCAAAAATATTAAAATTGGGATTTTTCACAATTTTCTGGAATTTTCTGGGAATTTTCTGTAATTAAAATCAGGGTTTTGAATTATTACAAGATTTTTAATTGATAATAAATAACATTAAAATATTATGAAAATAATATTTTTGGGTGTAAAATGGAAAATTGGACTTAGGGTAATTTTTCTGGATTTTTCTGGGCCTCAGAGCTATTTTTAAATGCCTAAAAACTATTTATTTATTTATTTATTAAATGTTATTATTATTATTATTATTATTATTATTATTATTATTATTATTATTATTATTATTATTATTATTTATTCGGTTTTGGGCCCGGCCCGGCCCAGTGGGCCGAGCCCATTAAGCAAAGCCCAGCCCCTTGCCTTAGCTGGTCGGGCGGGTCCGCTCACCCGGAGCCCGCCGCCCGACCCGACCCGGTTCCCATCGCCCCCCCCCCACGTCTCCTGGGCGAGCGGTTCTCCCGCGCCACCGCCGGAAAATGCGCCGCCACGCCGGGAGGCCACGTCGTCCCCCTCAGCCGACTCCCCCGGCCTCGTCCCAACCGCCGGCGCCCCTTTAAATACCCCCTCGCTTCCTCCTCCGCCCTCACTCCCCTAAACGTCGCAACCCTAGCTCGCCGAAAATCGCCCAGACCTCCTCGGCGCCGCCCAGCTCTCCCGCAGCGGGCCGCCCTAGCCCCGGACAGCCGATCCCCTTCCTCCCCTTCCTCCTCGACGTGGGAGGGCCGCCCGAGCCAGGCGCCGCTGTCAGCCCTAGCCTCCGCCCTCGCCTCACGGAATCCCGCCGACGACGAGACTCGCACCCGCCGCCTCCTTCCGACGATGCCCTAGCACCTCTCCGGCGAGCCTCAGACGTGGACGCAGCGGAGACACGGTCGGACACAGAAGCCCTAACCCTAGATTCGGGGTCGCGTGTCGGACACAGTGTCCAGGACACAGGACACGGCTTGAGACACGGATACGAAACCCGGTTTCGCGGAGCACTTCAGGTACTTGTATCTTCTTGCTCGTAGCTCGGATTTCGATTCCGCAAATTGCGTTGTGAAGCCTGTATGACCCTCTCGGTGTCCGGATAAACTGTTCGGGGCACCGCGTCCTGTAGTGATCGCACACCGCGATCCAAAAACAGGAAAAACCAGACCCTGTTTCACCCCGGAACCGAGTATGCCCCGCCAAACGGGACGACTTGGTCGCGCGCGGTCTTCACAGATACGTGCGCAGCGTCGATACGGATGTGTGAGATTTTGCGGAAGCTGATTCGGGTGTGCATGCACACCGGAATCAACGCGTATCCGCGGACATCGCCCCTTATCCGCCTTTTCGGCAATTCACCCTAACTTCGTGCACACACGTCGGATCGAGACAAAACTTGTGCCATCGGACTCGTAGCGATACGCTGGTCCTGTGGGTCAAGTTTGGTTCGATTCTGAGAACGTTGACGAAATCGCGTGTCGTGGGCCCCACAGGCCCCGCTCGACGGGCGATTTTGTGTTCGGCTCATCGGAATTCAAATCTGGAAGTTCCGTTGGGTTCGTATCAGCGTTCCTGACCTGTTGACACTAAGTTTGGTGAATTTGGAGACCGTTGACCTGGACACGTTTTTCGGTGCAAAGCGGGCCCACCGGCGGACCCGTTCTGACCCGAAATTACCGTTTTTGCCCTTGTCTCCAAATTGGACCCAAGGACAGGCATTTCTAGCTATTTGACATCTTCTGAGAGTGATGGTAATGTCTATTTCAGCTTTTGGACTCATCTGTGGAAACTTCCCCTAGAACATTAATCAGATCCAAACAACAGGCAAGTACCTGCACTTCAAGTTAATCTTTATATTATGATAATTAATTCTCTGCTCTACTAGTAACCTTGATGATTACACGTAATGTTAGAATACTGTATTTCATGTCTTGAATACGGGATTTCATGTCTTGCTTTCGTGTCGGGTGGGAGAATACTAGGAGGCATGTAGTTTACCCTTCCCCAGGTCCAGATACTAGCTGTTGGTACGCGACTGCACCATCAGCCTTATACTTGATTGTTCCAGACACTAGTCGTCTATGACGGCCTTATTATCCTTATAAACCCCTACATGCCAACTATGTATTCTAAAACAAACACAAGTTCACACAGATAGTCTCTAGTCTTGTTACAATTCTTGCTGACAGTTGTAGTTTCATTTTCTGTCTCATTTATTTCCTGCTTTCTCATATTCTTGTTTATAGCTTTAAAACTCTGAAATATTGATGTTTCCTTTAAGTAATGTTCTCAATATGATACTCAATTTAATTGTCATAATTATTTAGTTTAATCTTGTTGTGCACTGTGTACTTTGCTCCTTTCCTGACTGGATACGTTGTTTAGGCGATGATGAGAACCTTGCCCCTACCTATTATGGACCCTATGAGCCAGCAGGTGATACAGTCGCAGAGCCGGTTCCCACCCAGGAGACTACTCCTGCAGAATAGTTAGCAGTAGCTATCTTTATTCTATTTCTTATCTTATAAATCAGGTTTGTCCCCGATTTCATTCTAAATTTCTGTACTAAACATTTGAATCTGTTGTTACATTTATTCCAGTTGCAAATCTTAAGTTTCCATTCTCATTATTATCTTGCTTATGTTATTTGTGGATGAGCTAGTTTAGTTAAGTGTGGATTTGACCTAGACAGCGTACTACCGCCGATTCTGCGGCGTAGGCTGGACGTGCCCACGCACTCGTGCCCGAATAACCGGGTGCGGGTCGTGACATTATTCCTATCAAAACATGCAACTAATATGAGTTGAATTCACTTGCTTCTTTATAGAAGATCATCTTAATGCATGCTCTCCCCTAATAAGCAAGTGTCGATTTAGTCGAGTGGTTTCATCCCGCTCACCAGTACAAGTTGAGTACTGACCCACGTTATGGGCAACTATTTCAGGCACTCAAACGGTGCAACGCTAGTGGATAGACGAGGAGGCGTTAGGAGCACCTCTATTTTGAAGTATAGTTGGAGTCAGATTATTTTAGAGGCTTGGACTTTCAACCTATACAAGGGCATAATGTATGAACGACGTGGACTATCTGATGGAGCGCGCCCTGCCTTTTGAGTATCTTTTGTAATGCAAATCAAGTAGCCGAGAGGCGCATCAATGTAAACTCTATGTAAATTACTCTGAATTATCAATGAAAAAGCATGTTTCTTCCTACACTTGTGTTCAAATTTCTGTGAATGTCTTTTCTAAATTGTATTTCAAAATGGATTCCTATCACTGCAAGTTCTTGCCTTGTGCGAGTGCAACTCCAGGCTCGCACGACATCACGCCCCAGCGAGGACGAATCGGTTCCGTAAAGGATCCAGCGAGGACGAATCAATTTCATAAAGGATCCAGCGAGGACGATTGACCCTTTCGGGAGCGGCGCATGACATGAGCCGCCTCCGCCCGAGCAGCCTCCTCCTCCGGCGAAGCCCCGTCGCCCCCAGCAGCACCGGAACCCTAACCCTAGCCCCCGCCGTATCGAGTCGTGTCACCTCGCGGACACGAGGAATCCTAATCTGCGTAGCCCTATTCATGTAGCATTTTCTCTCTCCTTGCTATCCTGTTTCTCGTTTCGTCTGTTGTGACACAAACCCTGCATGACCCTTTCGATGCCCGTGCAACCCGCTCGGTGTGTCGCGTCATGTGGCGATTGCGAACTGCGATCCAAAATCAGGAAAATTAATACTCCATTTTTGCCCGGAATTGAGTGCGCCCCGCCAAACGGGACGACTTGGTCGCGTGCGAACTTTACCGAAAGGTGCGCACTGTTAATACGGACGTGTGGAATTTTGCAAAAATTGATTTAGATATGCGTGCACACCGGAATCAACGCGTATCCGTCGACAACGCCCCGTATCGGCATGTTCTGAAACTCATTGTAAATTCGTGTACACACGTCGGATCGAAATAAAACTTATGCCATCTGACTCGTAGCAATACGATTGACCTGTGACCCAAGTTTGGTTCAATTCTGAGAACGTTGACAAAATTGCGTATCATGGGCCCCACGGCTCCACTTGACGAGCAATTTTGTGATTGGCTCATCGGAATCCAGTTTTGGAAGTTTCGTTCGGTTCGTATCATCATTTTGGACTTGTTGACACTAAGTTTGATAAATTTGGAGAACATTGTCACTGGCACGTTTTTTGGTGCAAAACGGGCCACATATGGACCCCGCTTTGACCAAAAATTATCATTTTTGCCCCTGTGTCCAAATTAGACTCAAGGACAGGCATTTCTAGCTATTTGATGTCTTCTGAATCTGATAGTGATGTTTATTTCAGCAACCAAAGGACTACCTGCAAATCCCACTGATACCAGAGCTACAGTTGGAGTCAGAACCCCAGACAAGTGTACCTTGCCCTACTCGCAGCATATGTTTATACTATTCTCTTAATTTTTGACTGTAAGATCTCTGTTCAACCTAGGGCCATGTGATATTACTTAGAGTCCGTACTCGGGTTTCAATACTGTACGCAGAGTTGGGTAATGTCACCTAGACATGGTTATCGAGACACTATACATTTTGTACTTGCCTTATCAAGTACGTCATACCTCAGGACACCTGACACTATTCATGAGACAGAATCTTCCTGAGATATTCATGGTGATTCTGTATAGGATACAGATTTATGACATATACTTTATTCATGCCTAGATCTCATTATGACTTGCTGCATTAGATATGATCTTGCGTGACATGGACATGAGATGTCGTGGACATGAGACGTATGATTACATTGGGTGGGGAGAGTATTACCATATCAACGGCTGATTATATATATATATTGTTATCTAGAGGTGCTTTGGCACATGTACTGGAGTCGTAATACTACTTGCTTTGGCTATACAGGAATCGTAATACTAATACTGCTATGGGTTTCCCCGACACAGAGCCTATAGTAGTCTCAGCCTGAGTATGATTAAAACTCTTACTTGTATATCACTTAGCTGGTTATATAGTTTACCCTATTGATTTATTTATTGCTGCACTGTATTTGTTTATGGCTTGAGGATCTTGTACCTTGCTATGTCCCCTGAGGACCTGGATCCGGATTATGTCTCCAGGATTAGCAGGCGAGATCGATCCCGAGGTATACGGGACATGAGCATTAGCAGGAGCAGGAACAAGAGTAGGCACTAGAGCAGTACCAGATCCAGTAGACGAGTGACCACCGAGGATATCTTCTAAGTATATGCTTTATCCATACTCAGTATTTGCAGTTGTTTACCCTTATTTCTTATCATTTGACTATTGTATCAAACTCATTGTCGGGTTATTTCCTGAGTTTAAGTTTTATTGAGATATGATCTTGCTTTATGATTCTGATATTGTTGTATTCATTTCTGTGGATGAGATTAGTATTTAGACCCTTATTGTTGTATTACAGCTTAAGTACGCCCCGATGGATCTATTAAATTGGGTTTGTCCATCGGTGTGTGCTGCTGGCTATTACCACATGGCTAATCCCTCGATATTTTAAGACTAGGGCGTGACAGGAGAAGTTCTTGGAGTGCTTTAAAAGGAAGTACTTTTCGGACACCGTCAGAGATGCATTATACGATCAGTTTCTCCACCTGGAGCAGGGGAACAGAATAGTGGACGAGTATGATGCTGAGTTTAGTCGCCTTAGTAAATATGGCGCTGCTCTAATACCAGATGACATGGCCAAGGCTAAAAGGTTTTATCGCGGACTGACTCAGGAGCTCCAATATTACATAAGCTCACAGTCCCGGATCTCTTATGACGAGTTACTGACAGAAGCTAGATTACAAGAAACCATCAGTAGAGAAAAAGGAGGTTAGCTGAGGATGCAGCAAGGACCAGCAAGAACACAGCAAGGAGGACTTATCAGACGTCCTTTGGAACAACAACAACAGTATCAACACAGAGCCGGACCGTACCAGATTCCGGAGAAGTCCCAATGTAATTATTGTGGGAGACGCGGGCATATTTCGAGAGATTGTCGGAACCGCTTAGGACAATGTATAAGGTGTGGTTCCGAACAGCATTTGGTAAGAGACTGTCCAATGCAGCAGACAGTGACACTTTCACCACCACTACAGGAGCTAGCACTTCCAGCACCGAAGCCAGCTCAGCAGATAAATAGACCAGGGGAATCAACTTGGCAGCGCGATGACGGCAGGAGCGAACATTTTCTGAACCTATTCGTTGACCAAGGTATAAATTTACTTTGTTAATTTATATCTTTTGCCATCCTTGACTTTCTACCATGGCTTAGTTTTAATTTCGAGGATAAATTTTTTATAAGTTGGGTAAAATATAAAACCCCTAATTCTGAAAATCGTATTAATTTTATTATTAATTAATTATTTAATTTATTTAGTAATTATGAGCTAAATAGAGGGGATAGATTTTATTTAATTTTTTTATTTGAGGTGTTGGTGCAATTAGGGGATTTATGGAGCCATTATAAATTTTTCCTAATTTATTCTATATAGGAGACCCTTTGGACAATTGCTAGCTTAATGGTATGCACCAATATAATTTTTAGAATTTTCTATGTATATATATATAATTAATTAGAAAAGAAATTCCTATTGGATCTCAACCGAAACCCAAACCCTCTATCCTAAAACCCACTACCGTTTAACCCCTATTTGGACCCGTTAGGAAAAGAAAATATCAACAACAGCAGTAGCAAAAACAAACTTTTCCTTTCCTTCTCCGCGCGTGTGAGCCAACTCATTCCATCGCCTCTTTAACTCTATTATTACTAAACTCTCCTCAACCGAAACCAAAACAAAGAAAGAAGGAAACAGCAGCAGCAGTTTTTTTTTAGACCACTAAGTTACCCCACCGCCTCTTTATCTTTATATATATTACAAACTCTCCCAAACCCTAACCCCACTTCTTCCACAAAACTTAACACCGTTCGGATTCTTGCACTATATAGAATTCTTACTCGGCAAGTATACCTTGCCATCGTACTATATTTACATTCCATATGATGTCTACATAATTTATTTTCTGCTTATTTAGTTCATTTATTGCTATACAAATTGTGCGTCCAAGGAAACTTGGGTACAACGACGATGTCGTCGTATCATATTTTATTTATGTATATTTTTGGACCTACTATATTAGACCACCCTAGTATTATGGAGCATCATTAGGTTCATTGGCCATGACACAGTTGTTACACGAGTTGTGACTCTCATATAGATCACGGACTGCGTGACAGGTCTGGCCTCCTGTACGTATGGACCGTGCGTTAGGGATGACTGCTGATAGAAACTTTGTATGCTAGTAGACCTGACAGTTATTTAGAGGTTTTATCGTGTCATGAATGTGGCATGCTTAGAGCATGGGATAGGGAGAACAACAAGTAGGACATTTGGGCTCCTTTGTACTTTTCTTTTATGTAACCCATACGCTCCACCGGAGATACACGGTCGTGATGACCCCTATACTACTTGGCGGCCTCTGCCGTTCAAAAGACGACATGCATTGTAGGCCCCTGATTCTCTGAGAGAATCATTCCAATTCCACTATATGGCCAGATAGCCCACTTGGTGGAAAGTTGTTCTCAAACTGCATTCACTTAAATGGTTAGGCGACCCATTGGATGTTTATATTTTAGTACTTTATTGGCATGTTTATATGTATCTTGTTACGTCCCTCTAAGGACCTGGTCCCTTTCCAGATATAGACGAGCAGGAGTATCCGCAGGAGTACGGTCCTGAACCTGATGCTACTTACCAGACTGAGGAGGTCTTACCCTCGGAGTATCTGTGATTTTATTATCGCTGTTTAGAGATCCATGTTGCTACTTCAGTATAGTCATTTTGTAGTAGATTTGTTTCCATCCGACTATCAGACTTGATACTCATCTTTGATATTCAGATATTATTCAGCTCTTCATTTCTACTTATTATTTGTGCTGTGGATGAGATATAGATTGTGTGTGACTTATTGTGACAGTATATTACCACTAGTGGATTGAATATTCATGTACAGCGTACGTGTGTATATGGTTTCCATATATTGGAGTTCATATACATACGACTGGGCGTGTTACGTATTCCTAGTTCTACGTATTTTGGGACTGGGGCGTAACAACTTAAGCTGTAAAACAACAATATGGGCAATGGTACTAATCTTATCCACAAAATTAAATACAAACAATATTAGAAATATAAAGCAATATCAAGTCTCAATAAAACATAACTCGGAGAACAACCCAATAATGAGTTTGATACATCAACTCCATAGACAGTAAATAAAGAGTCTAATAACAGCAAAGACTGAGTATAGATAAAATGATACTCAGGAGAAATCCTCGGCGATCACCTCATCCTCGGGTTCTGATACTGCTCCATTGTTTGCTCCTGTCCCGTATACCTCGGGGTAGATCTCCTCTGTTAAACCTGGGGACATAATCCGGATTCCAGGTCCTAAGGGGACATAGCAAGGTATAAGAATAACTCAAGCCAAATAAATGCAATACAATAATAAATGAATCAATAGGGTAAACTATGTAACCACTAAGTGATATGCAAGTTGATAGCATCACTAGAACTCAGGCTAAAACCGCTACAAGCTCTGTGTCGGGGAGCTGGTAGCAGTGATATCACGTAATGGGCCAAGCTTGGGTGTAGAGACTTGAGCACCGCATTAATAAAGGTTTTATCTATATAATCAGCCTGTAGCCTGTGTGTCTCTCCCCATCTAATATAATCACATGTCTCATGTCCATGACACGCAAGATCATGACCTCTAACTGATGCAGCGAGTCATAATGATAGCTAAACATATGTAATATCTATGTCATGAATCCTGTAACCTATACAGAATCATCGTGAATATCTTAGGAAGATTCTGTCTCATGAATAGTGTCAAGTGTCCTATGGTATGACGTACTTGATAATGCAAGCACGAAGATGTATAGGGTCGCGATATCAATCTCTAAGTGACATTACACAACTCCGCGTACGTCGTTGGCACCCGAATATTATTCAAAAGCTAAACAATGTCACATGGTCCTAGGTTGAACAGATATATTATATAAATAAATCAAGAGAATAATACAAAGCATGTACTGCAAGATTGGCAATGTACAGTTGCTTGGTGCTTGGATTCCAACAATTGCTCCGGTATCCGCGGGATCTTCAGGTACTCCTCCGGTTGCTGAAATAAATGTTACCATCATGCTCAAAAGATATCAAATAACTAGAATTGCCTGTCCATAAGTCCAATTTGGACACAGGGGCAAAAGTGACAGTTTTTGGTCTAAGCGGGGTCTACATCTGGTCCCGCTTCGCACTGAAAAATGTGCCAGAGATAATATTCTCCAAATTTGTCAAACTTAGTGTCTACAAGTCCAGAACGATGATACAAACCCAACAGAATATCCAGAACTGGATTGTGATGAGCTGATCACAAAATCGTCCGTCAAGTGGAGCCGTAGGGCCCATGATACGGAATTTTGTCAACGTTCTCAGAATCAAACCAAACTTGGGTCACAGGACCAGCGTATTGCTACAAGTCTGATGGCACAAGTTTTGTTTCGATATGACGAGCGTACACGAAGTTACAATGAGTTTAAGAACAGGGCCGATACAAGGTGTTGTCGACGGATACGCGTTGATTCCGGTGTGCACGCACATCCAAATCAACTTCGTTGAAATCTCGCACGTCTGTATCGATATTGCACACCTTTTGGTGAAGTTTGCACACGACCAAGTCGCCTCGTTTTGCGGGACGCACCCAGTTCCAGGAAAATTAGGTTTTAAATAATCGATATTTTGGTCAATTTTATCCTCGAATAACATGTAAATTACAGCTCAATAAATTAAACTAAAAATAGGGTTTAAAACTTGATTAGGTGGTCTAAATAACTATTTAGGTAGATCTTAGAATTAGTTAACAGGTTGTGCGTAAAATGGTCGTGAACCGGGGAGTTCGGAACAAATTCTGAAATTTCAAAAATAGGAGTTTTTTCCTATTTTTGTGTCGCAGTTTGCAATCGACACAGGACACGATACCCCGAACGAGTTTCATGGGGTTCCAGAGGGTCATGCAGGGTATACGCATGATTCGACGGAACATAAAATGAGGTGGCAAGGAGAGAGAAACACTTACCTGAACAGGGGTAGGTATCGACTAAAATTTGCGTTTATGCGATGGCGCGACGCGGATACGATGGAGCTCAGATGGCGGCGTGGGTACTGCGGTGGTTGCTGGGCCGCTCGGTGAGGTAGCTGTGGTGGTGCTGGAGGAGAAGTCGTCGGGGTCCTCTGGTCACGACGAGGGTCGGGGTATGGGGGTGGCCGGGGATGGATGGAAATGGGTCGGCTGGGGGATTTTATAGTGGTGGTGGTGGCCGACGGTTAGGGGGGTGGAGCTGCGCAGGGAGGCGGATCGGTCGCGGGAGCGGGGGAGGAGTAACTGCAGGCGGAGGGGAGGCGGTTCGGCCGCCGAGAATCGGCCGAAGATGAAACGGAGAGTCGGGGTTCCTTCATTACTGTAGCAGAGAAAAAAATGGGTCGGGTCGGGTCTTAGCGGATCGGGTCAGTAGGTTAAAATCCGAATCCGACCCGCTAGGGTTGAGTCGGTTCAGGGTTGGTTTAATTTTGGGTTCGGTTTATTTCGGTTTAGATTGGTTTAATCGGTTTGTTTTGGTTTATTTAAAACTTGTGTTTTTAGCTATTTAAAAATAGTTCTGGAATCCAATATATTCTAGAAAAACTACAGTAGGTCTAATATTTTATTTTACACCCTAAAATATTATTTTTATAATATTTTAATAAAATTACACAATTAATTTAATACCAGAAATTATTTATTTTAATTAGTTAAAAATTACAAAAAAATTTCAAAAAATCATTTATAAAATTCTAAATTTTTTTGGGTGTTTATAATATGATAACATCACGTGTAGTAAAAAAGATTGTAGAAATATAATCGAAGAAATAAGGCGACTACGACTTGGAGAGGGAGATGCAATGGCTATTATGAAATATGTTTTGAAGAAGGTAAGAGAGAACACAAGTTTTTATTTTGCTGTGAACTTGGATAACGAGGATCGTATGAAAAATATATTTTGTTCTGGTGGTTGGAGTAGAGAAGCATATAAGGAGTTTGGTGAGGTTGTTAGTTTTGATACCACGTTCTTGACTAACAAGTATGACATGCCATTCGCTCCTTTTGTCGGGGTGAATCACCATGGCCAATCAATATTGCTTGGGTCTGGGTTGCTCTCAAACAAAAATACAGAAACATTTGTATGGTTATTAAAAAAGTGGCTAAAATGCATGTTTGGGTGTGCTCCACAAGCAATTATAATTGACCAAGATAAAGCCATGCAAAATGCAATTGTGATTGTTTTTCCTGAAGTTAGAAATATGCGATGTTTGTGGCATGTGATAAAAAAAGGTGCCCAACAAATTTGATAAGTACACTGAAAAGGAAAATATTGTTAATGCTTTGAAAGATATGGCATATGATACATAAAGTCCAGCCGGGTTTGAAGAATGTTGGAAGAAGATAGTGGATAAGTATAGCTGGAGGAAAATAAATGGTTGGGGGATTTATATGAAGAGAGACAACGATGGATACCATGCTTTATAAAAAATACGTTTTCGGCAGGAATGTCAATGACTCAACGCAGTGAAAGAATGAATGCTTTCTTTTATGGATTCGTCCATTCAAAAATAAAGTTAAAATAATTTGTTGAGCAATATGAACAAGTACTAAGGAAAAAAAAGTATAAAAGAGTAAAAGAAGATGTCGAATCATTTTCAAAGTCAATTCCTAATATTACTATGTATCCTTTTGAGAAACAAATTCAAAGAGTTTACACCCTCTCTAAATATAGATAGTTCCAAGCTGAAATCATTGGAAAGATGTATTATGATTGGATCAACATCGGGGAGGGGCCAAAGTTTTCTAAGTATTTTATTTGAGATGATCTTTCGCTACATGGTTTCTACAAATAATTATCATTTGTTGTATGGTTTCATAAAATAGAAACTGTTGAAGATAAAGCCGATGAAGACAATGTTGATGAAGACATAGCCGATAAAGACAATGATCATGAAAGATTATTTGATGACAATGAAGCATATGAAAGTGAAGCAAATAAAAAAAAGGTTGATTTTGATTTTCACTGTAGCTGCCAAAGGTTTGAGTTTAGAGGAATATTTTGTAGGCATGCGATCATGGTACTAATGCATAATGGGATTCAACATATTCTAGATAAGTATATCTTAAGAAGGTGGAGAAAAGATGTAAATAGATCATACACAAGGGTTAAGGTGAGTTTTAGTTATTGGAAAAATAATAAGGCAAGCATTCGTTACAATCAAATATGTATGAAATTTAGTGATATTGCAAATTTGGCCTCGACAAACGGTGAGCAATATAAAGTTGTTAGCGAATGGTTGGTCGGTAAAGTCAAGGAGCACATAGCTAAGTCAAAAGAACTGGAAAGGAGGCTCAAGAAGTTGAACAATTGAAAATGCCAGAAGATCAAGAGTCTGAACCAACTTCGACGATACGTGATCCAACAGAGAATAAATATAAAGGGTGTCCCAGATCTACTATAATCCAAGCCACGAGAAAATGCACATATGCAAAAAAGAAGGCTTCAATTGAAAATGACCAAATGAGTCTTTTTTATCATGCCTTTCAAATTCTTACATATAGTAGATTTCTATCCTATAATGCAAACATTTAAGGGAAGAAAATATTATTAAAAAAATTTAGGGCCACAACTAGGATCCCTTGGAACCAACTGGCTACCCCTGTGCACGTGTCTGACTAGTCTTGTGTGCATGACATCCAGTCATGGACACACGATTAGTGGCATAATTCAAAAAGGAAAATGCTTTTTGCATCGCCATTTGTTGTCCCACAATGCACGCGCCTCTCAATATTTACTGGGGTCTCCTCTCGGACCCCACCTCCAAAAATTTTTGCCAACAAAATATGCCATGTGGCAAACGGGACATTTGGAGAACCGCAAATGCTGGTAGAAATAGTAGTGCTCATACCAAAACTAACATTACCAGAATAAGGCAAATTAGCGACGCAGGAAAGCGTTACCAAATATCAAAAATACGTCGCTAATACCTAGTAGCAACGTATTTAGCGACGTTTGGACTTAGTCACAAAAAAGCTAGTCGCTGATAAAAATAATATCAAAAAACGTCATTGTAGCGACATAATTTAGCTACGTTACAAAGTCATAAAAATAGTGACTCTTAACGTCGAGTTTCGCCAAATTTATGACGTTAAAATTTGGTCGATAAATGTCGTTAAATTTTGTGACTACCTACGACCGAATCAGCGACGATTAGCTGGCCAGCTGGTATGGCCAAAATTTCCATGTCAGCAATATTTAGCGATGTGTAGTGACGATTAGCGACGCCATAAGATAGTTTAGCGATGTTCTTATACGTCGCTAATGACGTCGCTAAACGTCACTAAACGTCCCTAATATTACAAAATAAAAAACTAAAATAAATGAATGCTTGCAATATCACAATATGACATGCTTTCAGTATCACATTTCAAATAAATAGATAGACCCAGAGCAACCCTCCGTTGAATTTTCTTGGTTTGTCGACCACTTTGGTCGAACACTCAATACCGGTACAATCACACAACAATAATGATAAAATAAATTAATAAAAAGATGACCCTAAGGCCCGAATATAGTCATACAATATCCAATCATATAATAAAAATATACAAATAAGTCATACAATAAAAGTGTATAAATAATAAATAAAAACTCCCATGAATGGGTCAATACACAGATGTCGAAAAAAAACTACTACTGATCAGGAGGAGGAGCCTTGATGAATCTGAGATAATAGTGCATCAAACTGCTCCTATATAAGCGTCACGGAACCCAATGCAGAAGTTAATGCAGATAGTGATACATGCGGACTAGGAGGACATCGCTGCTCTTAACTCTGTCAGTCGTTCCACTCGCTCGTCCATATGAAGATGTGACGCCTGCATCCTCAATAGTGTAACGCCCACGGTCTCCACTCGCTCTCTCAACTTAATATTTGACGCCTGCATCCTCGATAATGTAGCGTCCATAGTCAATTATGACTCTTGTAGTGACACGTTGTGCTCTGTCGACGTGGCCAGATCCCTAAGCTCTATGATGCTACGCTCCAGCGATTCTGTCATGCCCCAGTCACAAAATACGTAGGACCAGGAATATGTGACACGCCAGCTACGCATTCGACAAGACTCTGGTCTGACTCGAATACGTATAAGCTGTAATATAGAGGGCACTATCTAGATATCCTGATAAATGTAAACCTCTATGTCTTAATCCACAATGTACAGAAGTATACAAGAAAGAGCTATATGTGCTAGAGTCGGCCGTCCAATAACACACTAACTCGAATAGGCTCGAGAAGAAGTATGAGTCTATAAAACTAGGCTACAACAGCAGATGAATAATCAATGTACAATAACCATAATGTCAGTATATAAGATGTGAGTACCTGGTACCATGCTCGCCAGACATGCGACTCCAACAGCAACTCCAAATGCGCTGTAATCATCTATGCTGCAAAACTAGCAGAGAATCAGGTCCTCAGAGGGACGTAACAAGGTAAAAAAATACAACATGCCAAGTAAACAGAAAATACAAGTGCACGACAGGGTACTCTATCATAACCAACTAGTGTGACACAGTTTAAAGACAATGTTTGATGCGTGGGCTGTCCAAAATAAAACCGTAGCTCCGAACACGGAGATACACGGGGCGTACCGTAGCTCCGAGCACAAAGACACACGGGTGATACACTACTCCAGAATACATGATTACTACATATACATATATAAGCGCGTGCATAGGAGCCCAAACATCTAGTAACTGTCTTCCCCTTCCTTAGCGGTCAACGATGGTGCGCTGAACCTGAACCTCTAACCACAGTCTCGACACATAGAAATAACTCAACAGACGCGACCCTAAGGTTGTCCCAGTCTCTGGTCATGATGTCAGTATCAGGATACATGAATCTAGCACGATCACAGTGTATGAGTGTGTCCTGGGGTGTCGATGTACTCAGGTACGTGCATCGAGGTACTACAAAGCATCTAACAATTATTCTAAGACGTTACGACGAACGTCAGCCCCCGATTGTGATCCGAACGTGAAGTATCGAACGTCAACATAAATACATGCACAATGTACATAAAGAACAACAATATCTGTAATCTGAAATACAGGGTGGCAAGGTACACTTGCCTGCGTGCGGCTGTTGATGACGGCGTCCCGGTACCACGTCCAAGTTTGCAGGTCCCGCGGCACCTTGAAAGAAAGATTGGAGAGCTGAAATTCTCTGTTGAAAGTCCGTGTTTCTCGGCTTGCACCAATCCCAGCTTAGTATACCGTAACTCTCATCGTAACCAAGTTGACCCTCTCTAACATAGTAACTCCCCTGCAGTGCCCACACAGACCAGTCCAGATCTAGTTTCGCCGCTACACTCACGAAACAGTTCAAGAAACGGTTATCCGAAACATGTATGGCGCTTACATCCGCCCCCAATTCTGAAAGAAATAACGACCAACCTTGATCTAATAGGAAACCTCCTTTCTGTGTGAAATTGCGAGCTGCACTTGCACATACTTCATTGATATTCCCATTATCCCAGTCACCCCAATCCGAAAAACCGTACCAATGGAGCTCAAAGACGAGTTTCCCCGTGAATGATACCTCGACTTGTTTCTCCAGGAGGAAGCTAAGATCTTTATCATAATCTAAGCCTGATAGTATAACAAGAATATTCGGGTTTGCTAAGTGCACAGCCTCAACTCCTTTTTGCATGTACCTGTACCACTGGCTAACATTCTGGTAAGGTCCACGGAGCTCATTCCTGAGGCTTATCCCGACCACATTGTTAGAGCTTTTGAACAGTGTAGCCATCAGCGTCAGCCCCTCTAGCCATTCATCAGGGTCAAAGTACACGTCCCCAAAGAAGAATGCGAGGAGGAGTAGGGAGAGGAGGAGGAGGAACGCCAGGAAGTGGGCATTGTGGATCACCACCAGAATGAAGAGGGACACCGCCAGCCTCACCAGGAGCAGCGGCACCGCGATGAGCGAGACAGCGGGTGGGATCGGCTCCATCACGTTGCAGCGTCCAATGCACTGTGTGTAGGCCGCTGCAAAACGAAGCAGGCATGGGAAGGAAACCTGGTGGTGGTGTTGCACGGGAGGGGTCGACAACGGAGGATGAAGGAAGAGCCTCGACGCCGCTGGTCTATTCGCGATCGCTGGAGTTTGAACACTGTTGCGGGCTGTGGTGAGGGCGAAGAAACACGAGTTCTGGAGAACAATCCGACTCTGATGGGCGAGCTTGGTTAGCTCGACGCTCGGAGGGAGGAACTCCACGTTGCCGCAGTGCACAAGCCGGACTGGCCTTCGCGTGGAGAAAACATGTAAGGTGGCATCGACAATGTGTGGGGGAGGAAAAGTTAGGAAGGAGGAGGGACCTGTGGAGTGGAGGCTCGGTTTGTGTAAGAAAGAAGAAGAAGAGGAGAAGAAGAAGAAAGAAAGAAGAAAAAGGATGTTGGCTATGGTTATTGTGAGGAAGGAGGAGAGAGAAAGTAGGGGGTTTCCCTAGGTTTGGGGTTTAGGGCCAGCCTTGGGGGAAGTGTGTGATGGTGATGTTTTATAGGGAGGGATGATGTAGATTGTGGGGTGAGGATGCTTCCAAATTTGAATGAGTGGCTAGGATTAGTCATGAGGGAAATTTTGTTCACACAAAGGAGGGAGAGGGGTGATATTGGACCGGTCAATGGTTGAGGGAGTTTTCTTCATTTGGGTTTAAACCAATGAGGGGATAACACCTAATGCAACATTTGTGCAAATAAGTCCCTTAATTTTGGGTATTTGCACAAACACATAAAATGATGAGAAAATTGGTGTTTGGTGTTTTGTAGGGTGAGGGGGTGTTGTGTGTTTGGCATGGACTTAATTAAATGGGTATTGGGATTTATTGGGGATTAAAATAGGATTAGTCAAAATTGGTATCTCCGATTTAATTAGAATTAAAGTGTCCCACGCTTTTAAATTAAATGGGGGCACTTGGGGTCCAAATTTGGAAATGACACAAAAGTCAAAAATGTTGTAGGCTTGGAGTCAGTCTTGGACCCTTAAGTTGGTCCGGCTCAACGGGTTCAGTTGGTATCTCAAAATTGGAAGTAACGATACAGGGTCCGACACGGAATTTAATTATGGGATTTAGGATACGGTAAGTTATGCGATTAATTTAAGGCACAACGGATTTGATTTTTGTGTGACGAAAAGTCCAGTGCCTAAATTGGCGAGTCAAGTCAGATGTACAATAGTCCGATGGAAATTATGGGCTGATATTGGGCTCCGAATAATTAAGCAATGATAGGGCGCGCCAAGGGTTTAATTAATTAAAATAACAGACAAACTTAACTCTACTATAAACCTCAACATCAGCTGCTAAATCCAAAATTTTCCCAATCCAAACCTGACTATCTATAGAATTAATCGAGGGGGTTTACAGATTCAAACTGTGCTATGAGCTTCGCATCATCCGTCTGCGGCTGCACTGTAATCCTCTACGTCAACTCGTCATGCAGAGATATGATCTAAAGGTCAACTCTCTCCTGGGCTCGCTGTGACTCCTAGGAGGGCTGTGGGGTATGCACATCGATAGATGGTTTCCTAGAGGACCGTGACACAACATAGGTGCCGTAGGATCTCGTACCGTAGTACGTACCCCTATGCAGGCCACCAACGACTCTCATCCACAGCTCGTCATCCAACGGAGGTGGGTAGGCTGGGGGTTGCGAGGAATTGCCCCCCTCTCCCTGTGTGGGCTGGGTCGACTCTTTGGGTAGCCTTCTATACTCATCCTAGAAAAATACGTATCAATCGATAAGCGTACTACTTATTATATATCTTAGGTACTTATTACTAATTTCATGTATTTTTTGCTAAATGTAAAACCACCTAATTATAAATATTATATTTATTTAATTAATCACTGAATTTAATTATATTATTTCTTAGTTAATTAGAAAATAAATTTTATTGAATTTCATTTCCTAGATAATACTCATTTAGAATTTTGAACAAAAACTATTATTTTATTTTATTTTATTTTAGGAAATCTTGTCAAAGGATGATAGATTTTTTGGATGTGCTAATATTTTTCTGGATTTATTTATACCATATATATATATATATATATGAATAATTAGTATTCATAAGAAAATAAAAGAAAAATAAAAGAAAAGAAAAATAAATTATTAAATAAACCTTAAACCCTAAGTCCTAAACCTTAATTCCTAAGCCTAAGCCAACCCCAAACCTAGCTAACCCGCTACTACCCCTACCCGCTACCAGTAACACACACACCCGCGGCCCAGGAACCCCGACCCCCCATTCTCATCTCACCCCCTTCATATATATATATATATATATATATATATATATATATATATATATATATATATATATATATATATATATATATATATATACACCATACTATAAACCCTAACCCTAATCTAATCTCCCATACCCTAGCGTCGGCCGCCGACCTCCAATCACCAGAACCCCGCGCAGCCACTGGAGAGTCACCGGGCGACCACGCCAGCAATCGCGACCGCAATCGCGCAAGCGTCCGCACCACAAGCAGCGACGACCAATTTCTGATCCGTCTTCACCGGTATGATCACAACCTATCCCCCTCTAAATCCTATTAATTAGTTTCCATTGAACAACGTTAAACACTAGGTAGAAATCGAAGGCAAGTTGAGAAAAAATTATATATTTTAAATTGTTATAAACTATTTCAACGACCTATGTTTAGAGACTGATATCTTCCATCATAGATCTCTAAATTGAAATCTACTTTTGCTATATGAAGTCTATATAACCAAGATTATTTCTTGTTAATTAATTTATTTTATTTTTGTATTACAATCAAAGATAAATTAGGTTAAAAACTGAGAAAAATTTATTTTTAAAATATTAGAATTTGTGATACGTAGCGCGTTCCACCAAACAGGACCGCCCCATCATGTACCAATTGTACCAAAAGCGCGTATGATATGTTCTGACGTGTGGACTTTCACAGAAATTGATTCGGATGTGTGTGCGCGTCGAAATTATTTCGTATCCGTAAAAAGTTTCCGTATCACAACTTTTGTAAAATACTACACCATTTTGCGTACGCTCGTCGGAATATGATAAAACTTACGCCATTGGATTCGTGATATCACGCTGGTCCTGTGACCCAAGTTTCATGCGATTTTGAGACAGCTGACCAAGCCGCATATTTGTGGGCCCTACGGTTTGACTTTAAGGGCAAATTTGTGTTCGGTTCACCGAAATCCAAAATTAGACATATTGTTGAGTTCATATTAACTTTTAGAATTTATTTGACCTATAATTTATCCTATTTAGAGACCTTTATCTCTGGCATGTATTTCGGTGCAAAGTGGACCACATGTGGATTCCGCTTTGACCCAAAATTATCGTTTTGCTCCTGTGTCCAAATTGGACAAAAGGGTAGTATTTTTTAGCTATCTCGCTTATTCTAAAAATGTTGGTGATATTTATTTCAGTATTCGAAGATGTTTATTCGGAGGCCATAGTTTCTGATCCTGTGTACTTGACGTCTGGACGCTTACACTACGCAGATTGCTTGCCAGGCAAGTATACCTTGCCATTGTAATATAATTTATATTCCATATGGTGCATGCATTTTAATTCTGTTATTTAGTTCATATATTTTAACTTCTATATAAACTGCGCGTCCAAGAATAACTTGGGTGCAACGATGGTGGCATTGTATTTTGTTTTTATTATATAGTATGCATGTTGACCTAGTTTTATGAGATCATGCCATTATCATGAGGCATTCTTATGTTTTATTGGTCATGACACAGTTATTACATAAGTGTGAGTCTCATGTAGGATACGTACTTGAATACTCGACTGGCCACTGGTACTTATGGGACGTACGACGGATAGGGATAACTGTTGATATAATTTGCATTATTAGAAGCCTTGGCAGTTATTAGAGGTATCATCGTGTCATGGATATGACATGCTTAGAGCATGGGGTGGAGAGGACAACAAGTAAGGCGTTTGGGCTCCTTTGTACTTTTTTTGTGTAATCTGTATGCGCCGTCGGAGATGCACAGTCATGATGACCCCTATATTATTATTATCAAGCGGCCTCTGGCGTTCAAAAGACATCATGCTTTGTAGGCCCCTAATTCTCTGAGAGAATCATGCCAATCATATTTTGGCCAGATAGCCTACGTGTTGGAAAGTTGTTGTCAAAATGCATTCATATAGGCGGTTAGACGACCCTTTTTGGATGTTTATTTTCAGTACTTTATTGGCATGCTTCTATGTATCTTGTTATGTCCATCTAAGGACCTGGTCCCTTTTCAGGTATAGACGGGCAAGATTATCCATAGGAGTACGTACCCGGACCTGACGCTTCATACCAGACTGAGGAGGTCTTACCTTCAAAGTACCCCTGATTAATCGCAGCTGATGGATATTCTAGTTGTTATTTCCTTTATTAACATTTATCTTATATTAGAGTTTGATCTCTTCTCTCATTTAGTTTTTAGTATAGTCGATTGGCAGTAGATTTGTTTCCACCTGACTATCATTCTTTGATACTTCATACTTGAGATTTAGTTATTTATTTACTATTTCTTTATTTATGCTATGGATGATATATATATTTGTGTGTGACTTGTGTTGACAGTATATTACTACTAGTGGATTTGATATTCATGTACAACGTACATATGTGTTACGATCTTCCAACACATTAGGGTTTTCGTATACATACGGCTGGCATGTTGTATATTCCTAGTCCTACATATTTTGGGACTAGAGCGTGACATATTTTTAGTGGTGGCCCATGCAGGTCTGCGAATATATTGTCTCAATTACGTTACTGTACCGAACAAGCCTGCATATAGGAATAGGGTATAGGATCTCATCCACGCTTGACTAAAACTTATATTTCCTTTCAACCTTCATATTTAAATGCTTGCATCCTGTTTGATTCCTGTACTCCTTCTAATCGTTTCGTCCACCTCTTATACATAGATGGGTTTACGTAGTGGATGTACTGCCACCGGAGGCAACACACCTTCATGAGTCAATGGCCAAACTCGAGGAGAGGCCTCAACGACTCCTAGACTTCCGGGGCCGGATAGACAGACTCATAATACAATTTTATCTGATCTTTTTGCTTCACCTAATGGGACTTTTCTAGCTTCATTGACACCATAGGAGGGCCAGACATAGCTGTCCCAATTCTTTTAAATGATGATGCAGGAACAGAGACAGCAGGCGGTCGTACTGGCTGCAGGGCAGAGGCAGCAAGTGGCAGAGCAGAGGCAAGAATTTTTTGCAACACTTGAGAGAATGGCTGTACAAGCATCTGTACCAGCCCAGGCACTAGTTCTAGTACCGCGAGCTTGAGTTGGTTCAGTCAAGGACTTTGTACAGATGGGCCCCAAGCCGTATAAAGGCACTGAGAGCCTAGAGGAGACCACAAACTAGATTACCCACACCGAGAAGTTATTAGAAGCATCACAGATGCCTACAGATCTATGGATGATAGGAGTAAGGACCTAGCTAGATGGTAACGCTCATCACTGGTGGGAATCAATGGAATGCCAGTTGGGTACGCGTTAGACTTGGGAACAATTCTTGGAGTATTTTGAGAGAAAGTACTTATCAGATACTGTAAAGGATGCGTTGTACGATCAGTTCCTCCATCTGGAGTAGGGGAACAAGACAGTTAACGAGTATGATACAGAGTTTAGTCACTTTAGTAAATATGGCTCTGCCCTAATAACTAATAATTTGGAGAAGACTAAGAGGTTTCATCGCGGGCAGACTCAGGAGCTCCAACACTATACTATCTCACAATCCCAGATCTCTTATGTCGAATTATTGATAGAAGCTAGACAACAAGAGACCATCAGTAAGGGAAAGGGAGGTCAACTGAAGGCACAGCAGAGACCAGTAAGGACACAGCAAGGAGGGCCCATCAGACGTCCTTTGACGCAGCAACAACAGCATAAAGCGAGATCGTACCAGATTTTGGAGAAGCCTTACTGCAATTATTGTGGGAAATACGGGCATATTTTTAGAGAATGTCAGACTCGCTTGGGACAATGTATGAGGTATAGTTTCGGACAGCATATGGCGAGAGACTATCCAATGCAGCAAGCATTGATGCTTCCACCGCCAATACAAAGGCCAGCACTTCCAGCACCAAAGTCGGTACAGCAGATGACTAGACCAGGAACCGGAACACCTCGACCCCCAGCAACCGGATAATTTCAGTGAGGACCAACGCTACCTACGCAGGAGGACCAGTTCACGAGGGCCAGACAAGGACTACCACAAAGGAATGGACAAGCTTTTGTATTAGAAGTGGATGACATAGAACAGGAGATTGATATTACAGCAGGTATTACTCTTATTTTTAATTTTCCTGCTGTGATATTATTTGATACGGGAGCCACCCACTCGTTCATATCTTCTAATTTTATTGCCAAGCACAATATTGCCACTACACCTTTACCTAGTTGTGTTAGAATTCTCACCGGAGGAAAAGTTGTACTTTTAGTCGGATTTGTAGATCTTGTCCTGTAGTGATTCGTGGCAGAGAGATGAATGCCCGACTATTAGTCCTTCTTATGCCAAATTTTGATATTGTGCTGGGGATGGACTAGCTAAGCAAGTTCCATATTTTCTTCGACTATTTTAGAGGAAGCATTCTTTTCAAGGTAACAGGCCAGCCGAAACTTGAGTTTGCACTGGGATCCATATAAGCCCTTGATGGTGTTCAGCTTGCAATAGATGACATTATTTATCACCCTATTATTTTAGAGTTCCAAGACATCTTTCCAGAGGAATTGCCAGGACTACCTCCGGATAGAGACATAAAATTCTCGATTGAGTTGACACTGGGAGCAGCACCCATAGCGTCACATGTGTATAAATTAGCAAAGAAAGAGATGGATAAGCTAAAGGCACAGTTGAAAGAATTAGAGGAGAAAAGCTTCATCCGGCCAAGTGCATCACCCTGGGGAGTACCAGTATTATTTGTACCGAAGAAGGATGGGTCAATGCGTATGTGCATCGACTATAGAGCCTTAAATTCAGTGACTGTGAAGAATAAATACCGATTGCCATGCATTGATGACTTATTTGATCAGCTTAGTGGAGCCAAGGTGTTCCCGAAGATTGACTTGAGATTGGAATATCACCAAGTGAAGGTGCGGAAGCAGGACATCCCGAAGACCGCATTCAGGATAAGATATGGATACTACGAGTTTCTGGTCATGCCATTTGGATTGACCAATGCTTCAGCTATCTTTATGGACTTAATTAATCGAGTATTCCATCAATATTTATACTAGTTCATGGTCGTCTTCATAGATGACATACTTATCTATTCGAAGAGCCACGAGGAGCACGAAAAGCACCTACGGATTGTCCTAGAGACCTTGAGGGGAGAGCAGTTATATACGAAGCTCAGTAAATATAAGTTTTTCTTGGACAGAGTCTTATTTTTTGGGCATGTTATTACGGGAGATGGTATTTCTGTTGATCCAGAGAAAATCTCAGCAGTCGAGATATGGCCCATTCCTAAATTAGCATCAGAGGTGAGGTATTTTCTTTGAATTACAGGATTTTATCGGCGATTCATTGAGAACTTCTCAAGGATAGCAGGGCCTATGACTCAGTTGACGTATAAGAGTTTGTATGGACCGACGAGTGTCAAGCCACTTTCGAGGAGTTAAAGATGCGACTGACCACATCGCCAGTATTGACTATTTCATCAAGATCAGGAGGTTATGTGATTTATAATGATGCGTCAGGAGAAGGCTTGGCATGCGTGTTGATACAGCATGGCAAAGTGATTACATATGCATCAAGACAATTACGAGTATATGAGAAAAATTATCCAACTCATGACTTGGAGCTTGCAGCCGTTATTTTTGCTCTAAAGCTATAGAGACATTACCTATATGGGGAATAAGTGGAGATCTATACAGACCACAAAATCCTCAAGTATGTCTTCATGTAGAAGGAGTTAAATATGAGGCAACAACGGTGACTTGAGTTGATAAAGGACTTTGAGAAAGAGCTGCATTATCACCCAGGCAAGGCTAACGTAGTAGCAGATGCATTAAGCTGGAAACCAACAGCTTACTTCTTGACGACGTAGAGGGACTTATTAGAGGACTTGCACGATCTTGGCATATAAGTGATATTACCCGGAGCAGATGGAACGCTAGTCAATTTATAAATACAGTCATCATTAGTAGAAAGGATCAAGGCAGCTTTGCCTACGGACGCCAGGTTCAGGAGATTGAAAGGAAGGACAGAGGCCAGAGAGCAGACAAAATTATGCATTCATGGTGATAGGACATTATGATGTGGTGATTGTCTATATGTTCCCAAGGAAGAGATTCGACAGGTGCTGATGGTAGAAGCCCATAGTTCGATATATTCTATTCATCCTGGAGGTACCAAGATGTACCGTGACTTTCGATAGCACTTTTGGTGGCATAGGATAAAAAGAGAGATAGCTCGCTTTGTGGCCAAATGTCTAATATGTCAGCAGGTGAAGGTGGAACATCAGAGAACAACAGGGCTACTACAACCACTTCTAATTCCTGAAAGAAAGTGGGAGCACATCACTATAGACTTAGTCACGGGTTTCCCAAAGAGTCTAAGTGGGCGAGATGCTGTATGGATAATAGTGGATCGACTTACCAAGTTTGCATATTTCTTGCCTTTTAGAGTTGGCCAATCTACAGATGCTTTGGCTAACTTATACATGAGGCAGATCGTGAGGTTACACGTCATTCTGGTTAGTATTATGTCAGACAGGGATTCGCGTTTCATATCTCACTTTTGGAAAATCATGCAAGAGAGTCTTGGGACTCGTCTGAAGTTTAGTACATCTTATCACCCGCAGACAGATGGGCAGTCAGAGCGTATTATTCAGACATTGGAGGATATGTTGAGGGCTTGTATGTTAGACTTTGGAGGATCATGGGAGGACTACCTACATCTTGTAGAGTTTTTTTACAATAATAGCTATCAAGTGAGCATTCAGATGGCTCCATTTGAAGTATTATATGTGCCCTTGTATATTCTTTACTGTCTCTACGGTATAGTCCCCCGTGTGTTGGAGTGACGTGGGAGAGATTCAGATTCTGGGACCAGAGTTGGTAGTCAACACCATAGAGACAGTGAAGAAGATACAAGGACACTTACGAGTAGCGCAAGACAGGTAAAAAATAGTGGGCATACCTTCATCGTCATCCCTTGGAGTTTAAAGAAGGCAATCATGTCTTCTTGAGGATATTACCTACTAGAGGCACTATTCGGTTCGGAGGGAGTGACAAGTTGAGCCCAAGGTATATTGGACCATTTGACATGCTAGAGCGAGTGGGAGAAGTGACGTATCGACTTGCACTACCACCTTTACTCGAGGGAGTACATGATGTATTCTACGTATCACAACTTAGGTAATATGTGGCAGATAGCAGTCATGTTCTCGACCACTCTGAGATCACTATTGGACCGAGATTGACATACCAAGAGCAACCCGTGGGGATCCTTGATCGTCGAGAGAAAGTGTTGAGAAATCAGTCTATTCCATTGGTCTGCGTGGTATGGAGGCATTGCGCGCCAGGAGAATCCACTTGGGAGCATGATGATGACATACGAAAGCATTTTTCGCATCTGTTTGTAGATCAAGGTATGAATTTACTTTGTTCTTTTCTACCATACACCATTCTTGTTTCCCTATCGTGGCTTAGTTTTAATTTTGAGGACAAATTTTTAATAAGTTGGATATAATATAAAACCCCTAATTTTAAATATTATATATTTAATTATTCGCTAAATTTAATTATATTATTTTTTATTTAATTAGAAAATAAAATTTATTGAATTTTATTCCCTAGATAATACTCATTGAGAATTTTGAACAAAAACTATTATTTTATTTTATTTTATTTTAGGAAACCTTGTAGAAGGATAATTTTTTTTTGATATGCTAATATTTTTCTAGATTTTTTATACCATATATATATATATATATATATATATATATATATATAATTAGTATTCATAAGAAAATAAAAGAAAAAGAAAAGAAAAAGAAATCATTAAGTAAACCTTAAACCCTAAGTCTTAAACATTAATTCCTAAGCCTAAGCCAACTACAAACCTAACTAACCCGCTGCTACCCCTACCCGCTCCCAGTAACACACACACCCGCGGCCCAGGAACCCCGACCCCCCTTTCTCATCTCACCCCCTCCATCTATGTATATATACACCATACTATAAACCCTAAACCTAATCTAATCGCCCACACCCTAGCGCCGGCTACCGACCTCCAATTACCAGAACCTCGCAAATCCAATGAAGAGCTACCGGCCGGCCACGCCAGCAATCACGATCGCAACCACGCAAGCGTCTGCAGCACCACAAGCAGCGACGACCCTTACTTCACGCGTCGTTTCCTGTCTCTCTTTTGACCGATTTCTGATCCGTCTTTGCTGGTATGATCATAACCTATTCTCCTCTAAACCCTATTAATTAGTTTCCATCGAACATCGTTAAACACTAGGTAGAAATCGAAGCCAAGTTGAAAAAAATCCATAATTTTAAACCGTTATGAACTGTTTCAATGACCTATGTTTAGAGACTGATATCTTCCACCATAGACCTCCAAATTGAAATATACTTTTTGTTTTGTGAAGTCTACATAACCAAGATCATTCCCTGCTAATTAGTTTATTTTATTTTTGTGCTAGAATTAGAGATAAATTAGGTTAAAAACTGAGAAAAAATTATTTTTAAAATATTAGAATTTGTGATACGGAGCGTGTCCCGCCAAACGGGACCGCCCCATCATGTACCAATTACACCAAATGGCACATATGGTATGTCCTAATGTATAGGCTTTCACAAAAAATGATTCGGACGTGTGTGCGCGTCAAAATCACCCCGTATCCGTAAAAAGTCCCCGTATTATAACTTTTGTAAAATACCACACCATTTTATGTACGCTCGTCGGAATATGATGAAACTTGCGCCATTGGATTCATGGTATCATGATGGTCCTGTGATCCAAGTTTTACGTGATTCCGAGACAGTTGACCGAACCACCTACTTGCGGGCCCTACGGTTTGACTTTAAGGGCGAATTTGTGTTTCGCTCACCGGAATCCAAAATTGGACATACCGTTGAGTTCATATTAACATTTAGAATTTGTTTGATCTATAATTTATCCCATTTAGAGACCTTTACCTTTGACACGAATTTTGGTACAAAGTGGACCACATGTAGATCTCGCTTTCACCCAAAATTACTGTTTTGCCCCTGTGTCCAAATTGGACGAAAGGGTAGTATTTTTTAGCTATCTCGCTTATTCTAGAAATATTGGTGATATTTATTTCAGTATCCAGAGACGTTTATTCGGAGGCCATAGTTTCTGATCTTGTGTACTTGATGTCTGTACGCTTACACTACGCAGATTGCTTGCCAGGCAAGTATACCTTACCATTGTACTGTAATTTATATTCCACATGGTGCATGCATTTTAATTCTGTTATTTAGTTCATATATTTTAACTGCTATATAAACTGCACGTCCAAGAATAACTTGGGTGCAACGACGGTGGCATCGTATTTTATTTTTATTATAGAGTATTCATGTTGACCTAGTTTTATGAGACCACCCCATTATCATGAGATATTCTTATGTTTCATTGGCCATGACATAGTTGTTACACGAGTGTAATTCTCATCTAGGACACGAACTTGGGTACTCGGCTAGCCACTGGTACGTATAGGACGTGCGATGGATAGGGATAACCGCTGATATAATTTGCATTATTAGAAGCCTTGGCAGTTATTAGAGGTATTATCGTGTTATGGATATAACATACTTAGAGTATGGGGTGGAAAGGACAACAAGTAAGGTGTTTGGGCTCCTTTGTACTTTTCTTGTGTAACCCGTATGCTTCGTCGGAGATGCGCGGTCATGATAACCCGTATATTATTATTATCAGGCGGCCTCTGGCGTTCAAAAGACGTCATGCTTTGTAGGCCCCTGATTCTCCGAGAGAATCATGCCAATCTCATTTTGGCCAGATAGCCTACGTGTTGGAAAATTGTTCTCAAAGTGCATTCATATAGGCGGTTAGACGACCCTTTTTGGATGTTTATTTTTAGTACTTTATTGGCATGCTTCTATGTATCTTGTTACCTTCCTCTTAGGACCTGGTCCTTTTCTAGGTATAGACTGACATAATTATCCACAGGAGTACGGACCCGGACATGACGCTTTATACCAGACTGAGGAGGTCTTACCTTCATATTACCCCTGATTTATCGCAGCTGATGGATATTCTAGTTGCTATTTTATTTATTGACATTTATCTTATATTAGAGTTTGATCTATTCTCTCATTTAGTTTTTAGTATAGTCAATTGGCAATGGATTTGTTTTCACCCGACTATCATTCTTTCATACTTCATACTTGAGATTCAGTTATTTATTTCCTATTTCTTTATTTATGCTGTAGATGAGATATAGATTTGTGTGTGACTTGTGTTGACAGTATATTACCACTTGTGGATTTGATATTCATGTACAACGTACATATGTGTTATGATCTTCCAACACATTGGGGTTTTCGTATACATACAACTGGCATGTTGCGTATTCCTAGTCCTACATATTTTGGGACTGGGGCGTGATACTAAGTTATATCAAAATTAACAAAATATAAGAGTAATACTTACGTAGCTCTATGTCGCCCTATTATAGATAAGTTGTCCCCCCTTCATATAATTGACGAGGAACACTGTTACCACGTTCGCGTCCTTACCCTTCTAGACCTATTAAGAAATATATTATTTATTATTAAAGTAAAAAATTAGCCTACGATGATTAAAAATTGTACATATACAGTGGAAGACATACCAAGCGACGAAAATATTCTATCACCGAAATTGATCCACCACACAACTTTTTTGCCCTCTGCCGAGCCGCCTAAGCCTTCTTCGACTTTTTCCTATACCTATCTTGGTTGAAACAAGCCCTCATCGTAGTCCACAGCTCAGGCGTGATCCAACCATGGATAAATTTTCCTTCGTGATCATGAGCCTTCTGATCATCCATAGCATCACGGATCAGCTTGACAACGATGGAAGAAAACTGCTGCTCGATCTGTGTGGCCCGGTATGGTAGATAGAAATATATTCTCTACAAGAAGTATAATAGTAAGTTATAATATATTAACATAAAAATATTACTGATATTAAAATTAAATATACGTTTACCTTGAAGTGCCCAAACCAGAACGTCTTTCTCTCTTCCGAGGTATCTGTGTTGTTTATCCATGGCTCACCATAGTTTTGCCTCATAAAATATTTTAGTGCTCTCTGTACCGCTGGGGAACGATATATATATATATATATATATTGATAATTAAACTCATTAAAAATGAATATATATATAAGAAACAAATAACTAATTAACTTACTTTGTAGGGCCTTCGACCCAAATCTCTATTCTCGTTTTATCCGACGGAGCGCATGGAGGATCGCTCTGATATGGAGACAGAGTTAGCTTGACCGCCATCTCCTTCTCTGTCTCTATGGTACCATCAGCAGCAGGAAAACTGGATGGAGCAAGAACAATAGATGGGATAATCTCGGGCTTGGAACTGCTGATGCCAGAAGTACTGTTGGTGCCACGAGTACTGCCACGTGCAGTCGCCGTAGTCATAGTCTAAGGTACTGCTGGTCGATAGTATGGAGTACACAGAGATAAGGATCGGGAAGGAGTATCCATGTCCTGAAGAGGACTACGTCTAGAGGATCTACCATGGAATAGGATCCGCATCTTCCAGACATATCTGAGAATAACATATAATGATAAAACAAATATACAAAGATATTTAGATTAACTGACCTAAAGAAATAAATAGAAGTTGTGAACTAGGCCACGATAAAATTCTAAATGATAAAAGTGTCACCATCACATAACTAGGCCGCAAATACACAGAGATATGTATGTATCACCGTTACAAACATAAGTATCACAGAACTAGGATACACAAGAAGTGTCACTATAGAAAAACTTGGCCACGATAAAAGTATTAGGAAATTAGGCCACCAATAAATTTTATTTAATGTTAAATCATCAAAAATTTTATTTTGTTCATCTTCCTTCTCCTCATCTTCATCTTCATCTCCACTTTCATCTACTTCGTCATCGTCTTTCGATACTTCAACCTCTTCTACTTGATGCAACATGTCATGAATAACTTTTATTGAGTCCACATCTATAATATTTGTAACAAGAGGTAGGTCCATCTTCCTAATAAGCTATTTCGTCAACGTTAAAGGTATTTCTAGCTTTAGTCTTACCGAATGTCCACCAATCTGATCTCCCAGTTTCTTGTTTAGGAAAAGTTGTGAAGTACACTAGCTGAGCCTGACTTTATAGAACAAATGGTTTATATCCTTGATATCGACACTGATAGTTTATATCCACAAGACCATGCTTGTCAATTTTTTAACCTTGATCTTGGATTGGATTGAACCACTCACACTTGAATAACACGATCTTAGCAGGCCCTGTGGCATAATTATATGTCAACTCCATAATCTCTCGTAAGATGCCAAAGAAACCAGCGCCTGGATCAACGTCCTTGTAGTTCGAAGATTTGATAAACAAACAACTATTTTTCGTAGAATCAAGGTCCAGGAAGCTCTCTTATTGGGGTATTTGTTGACTTGAATATAAACCCATTCACACAGTAAGTTGGCCTAATCTTGACGACATAAATTGGTCCATTCGCTAGAGTTCTAATAGATTCATTCTCAAGTGTTGCCTCTGGACGATCGACCTAAATATCAAATAAGCGATATTAAGTTTAACGTTAATTATTGTACAAGTATACATATACAAAAATTAATTATCGAGATCCTTACATATGTTGTCAACCATGAAGAAAAATAAAGTCTCATTTCCTGTTCTACTTCTTCATCTATTATGTATGGTATACTCGACCTTATCGCATCATTATATGTGCTGAAAAACAATGAAGCATAGGCGAATTAGTGTAATAATTATATTAAGATGACGTAAATGTTAACATATTAATTACTTACCCCTCTAACTTATCTCACTCATCTTTGTCGCAGTTGAGTAATACATACAACTGAGCGACCCTAAGCTCATCGTCATACAGATATCTTTTCTTTATTTTATCCTAGGGCTTTTCGAAAGTATTAAATACTTTCAGTATTACCTTATTAGATTCATGATACCTGTCGTTGTTTCTGGGAGCTCTCGTTCTATTAGTAGCAACATGAGGCTTGAAATACATCGAACAAAAGTTTATAATCTTCTCGAGAACATATGTTTTACAAATAAAACCCTTCAACCATTCCTTAATTTTTACCTTCCCCTTGAGGTGGTTCAGATGTCGCTCGAACGGTACATCCAATGATAATCGACAGGTCCACCAATACATGCCTCATAGGAAAGATGAATTGGCAAATGCTCCATTGAGTCGAAGAATCCAGGAGGGAACACCCTCTCAAGCTTGTAAAGTATTACCGTAATGTCATTGTCCTGCTTTTATAGATGATCGATGAGCAACTTAGTAGAACAAATATATCTGAAGAATATGCTAAGCTCTGTCAATGAATCCCAAACTACATGCTTTAAGAATTTCTGAAATACAACCGAAATTAATCTTTCCATAAATACGTGACAATCATGACTCTTCATACCCGTCAATTTGTTCTCCTTTGGGTCAACGCATCTTCTCATATTTGACAAGTATCCATTTAGAAATTTTTGGCCCTGGATCCACCTATAAAGTTTTCCTTTGTCCTTCTTGTCCAATGAGAAAATTGACTTAGGCTGCATCACCTTCCCATTCCCTTTCTCTATCAAATACAACGTAGTGCATCTATATATTTCTTCTAAGTCCAACCTGGCCTTAGTATTCTCTTTCGTATTTTCCTTACGTCCATTACAGTATTAATTATGTTGTCAAAAATATTCTTCTCGATATGCATGATATCAAGGTTTTTTTATGCCCCAGTCGCAAAATACATATAACTAGGGCACGTAAGCATGCCAGCCATGTGTATATGGCAAC
The DNA here is from genome assembly GCA_036927795.1 of Iris macrosiphon. Classification (NCBI taxonomy): domain Eukaryota; kingdom Viridiplantae; phylum Streptophyta; class Magnoliopsida; order Asparagales; family Iridaceae; genus Iris; species Iris macrosiphon. The sequence continues at coordinate 161,125,530 of JAYESA010000004.1, forward strand.
TCCAATATATATATACCAATATACATGTCATGCCCCAGACCCGCTCGGGCCGCCGCTCCATCTTGCCCCGCCCCGTAAGGCCGGATAGTCGAACCGAGCACGAATCACCGTGCCTCGGTGCGCCGGACGTGAATCACCGTGCCCGTCCCTCGGGTGCGAGGAAGGGGAAGGAATGGCCTGGCCCGATCGGGCCCATCGGGGACGTGATGCCATGCGGGCCTGGGGTTGCACTCGCACAAGGCCAATCATTTAAGTGATAGTTGGCTATCATCGCATCAATCGAGTAAGCAACAGAAAGGGACTTGTTGCAATGCAATGCATTTAGCCAACTGAGTATTCAGGACAATATCGAGGCAACTTGGGTTCCTTTATGCAAAGGCATTCGTTCGTTCCATACATTATGCCCCATATACGATAGCATTATCGGGGCAACAATCGAAACTAGGATTCTGGGTCTTAGGGACTGTGGCACTCCTATCGCTCACTCGGACGATACAGTACCTACAAGCAAGTAAATTGTTGGTGGATCAGCACTTTATATTAGTACTGGTGAGATAAAATAACTGAGCATAAATAAGCATTCACTCAAACCAACACTAAGTAATCATGTTATAAAATATTACATTACTAGTAGTCTTTCTAGTTTTACCTAGGTTCGTTTCATGCAGTTCTAGCTGAGTCAATTTACATTGTTTGGAAATATGTTTGGAAACAGAGTTTTATATGCAATAAGCAAGACAAGCAATCATTCTTGTTTCATGGCGTGCGCAACATGTCTCGTGTGACTCGAGGGTCAAATGCACAGCTAGACACACAATGCACAATCTTAGGGGCAGTCATCTATCTAAGCCAATACGATGACTTAGCTATATGCAGGGCGGTCCCTGTGTATCTCAGGATCGGCAGCTGGTTGTACAGGATACCAATGACTCATTCATCTAATGCTAATGGCAGTTGTGACTCATGATTGCTTTTCACTATCTCTGTAGTAGCCGTGACACATGCAGTTCAGCTCTCCACCAAAAGCCATTGTCCGACCGCATACGAATACGTGGAATACTATCAAATAAACTCTAGTATGCAGACGAGATGAACCATCAAAACAGTTATCGTTATTGCGGGGCAATTCGACTTATCACTTGAACACATTCAGGCATAATATGGTTCTCTCGAAGCATAGACGATAGTAAAAATGTTCATGCACTCTAGGCAAGTATTTCAGGATTCTCGTTTAGTAGACTTATCATTTCAAAGACAAGCTAAGTGAGTTCGTTCATTAACATGCAAGACCGGTTCTATCATTCTCTTATGAAAATATTGTAAGCAAAAACTCAGGTTATTAATAAGGCGTGCAAGAATCAGAGAACGAAGTTTTGCCCACTCACCTGATATATAATGCCGACGCGGAGCGGGGTATTACATACTTACTAACCAACAAAAAGTTTCATCCTCGAAACTTCAAGGATAAACTTCTCGATATTCCGAGCAGCGATAATGTCGTTCCTCCCCGTACTCAATCGAAACAATCAAGCAATTCAAGTTCAAAAAACATTTGCACTTTGAGAATATCTATGGACTTATTGTATGGAACGCTCTATTGCAATACCATATCGATAATATCTCAGAGTCATAGCAACGAATTTGGGCCAGAAGATCAATTCTGCTCTGATACCATTCTGTCACACCCCGGACCCGCCCTGACCGCCGCTCCGCCTTGCCCTGCCCCGTATGGCCGGATAGTCGAACCGGGCACGAATTACCGTGCCTCGGTGCGTCAGACGCGAATCACCGTGGCCGTCCCCCGGGTACGAGGAAGGGGAAGGAATGGCCTGGCCCGATCGAGCCCATCGAGGATGTAATACCGTGCGGGACTGGGGTTGCGCCCGTACAAGGCCAATCGTTTAAGTTGATAGTTGGCTATCATTGCATCAATCGAGTAAGCAGTGGAAAGGGACTTATTGCAATGCAATGCATTTAGCCAACTGAGTATTCGGGATAATATCGAGGCAACTTGGGTTCCTTTATGCAAAGGCATTCATTCGTTCCATATATTATGGCCCCTTATACGATAGCATTCTCGGGGCAACAATCGAAACCAGGATTCTGGATCTTAGGGACTGTGGCACTCCTATCGCTCGCTCAGACGATCCAGTACCTACAAGCAAGTAAACTGTTGGTGGGTCAGCACTTTATACAAGTACTGGTGAGATAAGACAACTGAACAGAAATAAGCATTCACTCAAACCAACACTAAGTAATCATGTTATAAAATATTACATTACTAGTGGTCTTTCTAGTTTTACCTAGGTTCATTTATGCAGTTCTAGCAGAGTCAATTTACATTATTTGGAAACATGTTTAGAAACAGAGTTTCATTTGCAATAAGCAAGACAAGCAATCGTTCTTGTTTCAGGGTATGCACAGCGTGTCTCGTGCGACTCGAGGGTCAAATGCACAGCTAGACACACAATGCACAATCTTAGGGGCAGTCATCTATCCAAGCCAATACGATGACTTAGCTATATGCAGGGCGGTCCCCGAGTATCTCAGGATCGGCAGCTGGTTGTACAACATACCAATAACTCATTCATCTGATGTTAATGGCAGATGTGACTCATGGTTGCTTTCCACTATCTCTGTAGCAGCCGTGACACATGCAGTTCAGCTCTCCACCAAAAGCCATTGTCCGATCGCATGCGAATGCATGGAACACTATCAAATAAACTCTAGTATACAGATAAGACGAACTATCAGAACAATTATCATTGTTGCGGGGCAATCCGACTTATCACTTGAACACATTCAGGCACAATATGGTTCTCTCGAAGCATAGACGATAGTGAACATGTTCATGCAATCTAGGCAAGCATTTCAGGATTCTCGTTTAGCACACTTATCATTTCAAAGACAAGCTAGGTGAGTTTGTTAGTTAACATGCAAGGCAGGTTCTATCATTCTCTTATAAAAACATTGTAAGGAAAAACTTAGGTTATTATTAAGGCATACAAGAATCAGAGAACGAAGTTCTACCCACTCACCTGATACATAATGCCGATGCGGAGCAGGGCATTACATACTTACCAACCAACAAAAAGTTTCATCCTCGAAACTTCAAGGATAAACTTCTCGATATTCCGAGCAGCGATAGTGCCGTCCCTCATCGTACTTAATCAAAACAATCAAGCAATTCAAGTTTAGAAAACGTTTACACTTTGAGAATATCTATGGACTTATTGTATGGAACGCTCTATTGCAATACCATATCTATAATATCTCAGAGTCATAGCAACGTATTTGGGCCAGAAGATCGATTCCGCTCTGATACCATTCTGCCACTCTGCCTTGCACCACCTCGTATGGCCTAATAGTCGAACCGGGCACGAATCACCTTACCTCGGTACGCCGGACGCGAATCATCATGCCTGTCCCGCGGGTGCGAGGAAGGGGAAGGAATGGCCTGGCCCGATCGAACCCATCGGGGACGTGATACCGTACGGGGCTGGGGTTGCGCCTACACAAGGCCAATCGTTTAAGTTGATAGTTGGCTATCATTGCATCCATCGAGTAAGCAGCGGAAAGGGACTTGTTGCAATGCAATGCATTTAGCCAACTGAGTATTCGGGATAATATTGAGGCAACTTGGGTTCCTTTATGCAAAGGCATTCGTTCGTTCCATACATTATGCCCTCTTATACGATAGCATTCTCGGGACAATAATCGAAACCAGGATTTCGGGTCTTAGGGACTGTGGCACTCCTATCGCTCCCTCGGACAACCCAGTACCTGCAAGCAAGTAAACTGTTAGTGGGTCAGCACTTTATACAAGTACTGGTGAGATAAAACAACTGAACAGAAATAAGCATTCACTCAAATCAACACTAAATAATCATGTTATAAAACATTACATTACTAGTGGTCTTTCTAGTTTTACCTAGGTTTATTTCATACATTTCTAGTAGAGTCAATTTACATTGTTTGGAAACATGTTTGAAAATAGAGTTTCACATGCAATAAGCAAGACAAGCAATCGTTCTTGTTTTAGGGTGTGCGCAGCGTATCTCGTGCGACTCGAGGGTCAAATGCACAGCTAGACACACAATACACAATCTTAGGGGCAATCATCTATCCAAGCCAACAAGATGACTTTGCCATATGCAGGGCCGTCCTAGAGTATCTCAGGATTGACAGCTGGTTGTACAGCATACCAATGTCTCATTCATCTGATGCTAATGGTAGCTGTGACTCATGGTTGCTTTCCACTATCTCTGTAGCAACCGTGACACATGCAGTTCAGCTCTCCACCAAAATCCATTGTCCGATCGCATGTGAATGCATGGAACACTATCAAATAACCTCTAGTATGTTGACGAGACGAACCATCAGAACAGTTATTTTGTTGCGGGGCAATCCGACTTATCACTTGAACACATTCAGGCACAATATGGTTCTCTCGAAGCATAGACGATAGTGAACATGTTCATGCACTCGAGGCAAGTATTTCAGGATTCTTGTTTAGCAGACTTATCATTTTAAAGACAAGCTAGGTGAGTTCGTTCATTAACATACAAGGTAGGTTCTATCATTCTCTTATGAAAACATTGATAGCAAAAACTCAGGTTATTATTAAGGCGTGCAAGAATCAGAGAACGAAGTTCTGCCCACTCACCTGATACATAATGCTGACGCGGAGCGGGGCATTGTAATACACACATACGCTGTAATATGAATAAAACTCATATGTGGTATATATTTATTGTCATAAGTCACAGAAATACTAACCTCATCCACACAACAAGTCACAGAAATAAATAACTAGACTAAAATAAAGAGCCTTAATAATCCATAAATGATAGTCGGGTGAAGACAAATCCACTACCAATGACTATATCAAACTAAATGAGAGAGAAGAGTAGAATATCTAATATAGAATAAAATGATGATAAGAGTGTCAGCTAAAGTAGCCATCGCTAGAGATAATCAGTGATGCTCAGTGGGTAAGGTCTCCTCAGCAGAAGATAAAGCGTCATGTCCGGGTCCGTACTCCTGCGGATACTCATGGTCGTCTATACCTGGCAAGGGACCAGGTCTTCAGAAGGACATAACAAGTTACATAGAAGCAAGCCAATTGAATACAGTAAACATGCAATATATTTAAAAATATATAAGTACGATGTACTAGACAATCTATATGAATGTAAATGAGGACAACCTTTCGATGTATGGGAAATGATAGGCTACTCGATCTAAGCCTCACAACTCACACACCCGTCTAGAACATCATCAGCCGATATACCGTGGGGGTAGCGACCCTCATGACTCCATCAATCGACATACCGTGGGGGTAGCGACCATCGGACATGACTGCCATAGTGCATGCTAGTTACTACGGTTTACTAGAGTGGTTATAGCCAATACGCCTACTGATTGTCCTCTATGATACTAAGTGTCAAATGTGTGTCAACATATCTAATATATAGTAATGACTGCAATAAACTACATATGCAATGAATATACATAAATATAAATATTCATAGCATGCAAAGTACTGTAATAATTTGGCAAGGTATACTTACCTGGCAAAAAGCTGTGTATTCCCAATATCCTGCTCCGGGCGTTGCGCAGAATGATCCAATAGATCCTTGGGGTCAGCATATACAGGCACAGGAATCGGGGGTTTCTGCTATGGGTTGTCTGGCAAGGGTGATGGGTCCATGATGAATACGATGACGAGGGTGATGACGATGAGTTGATTAGGTTTATGGTGGTTAGGGTGATAATTAGGTCAATAATGATAGAAATAATGATAATGGTTTTGATGTGGTCGATGATGGGGATGATGGTGATGAAGAGGATGATGGTAATGACGAGGATGGTGATGTGGATGATGGTGATGACGAGGATGATGATGTGGATGATGGTGATTACTTGGGATAATGGTGACGACGAGGATGATGACGTGGACGATGGTGATTATGATGATATGGATGATGGTGATGATTAGGAAGATAATTGGGATGATGATTATGATGATGATGAATGTTAATGTAATGGTGATGATGATGATTATGATGTTGATGATGATAATAGATGATGGTAATGATGTTAATATAGGGGGTGATATTGTTCCGGCCAGGGGGAGTCCGACAAGAAGGAGGACAGAGGTGGTGGTCGAGTCTCAGGCAAGGAGGATGAAGGAGGGGCTGCTGTGGAGGACAGGAAAGACAGGGACGATGTGGTGATCGATGGTGGTGTCAATGGGAGGATGGTGGAGAGATGGAGGCTGTATCAAGCATAGTAGCTCAGGCGAGGATGGCGGAGTCTGGTGGGTGATCGACTGAGGAAGAAGATAAATAGAAGACGACGTGCGATAGTAGGAGGACAGGTGCTCGCTGCTCCGGTCGGGTTGGCAGCGGCTTTGGTCGGTAGGATGGATCAGCGAGGTTGACAGGGTACTGGTCGGAGAGATGGTGGCGGTGGTGTGCAGTAGTGGTAAAGATTATAGTGGGAAGGAGGTGAACGCCGGGACTGCACTGTCGAGGGGAGGAGAGCAGGGATGAGACGGCGAGTCGAGATCTATAGAGGCAGATAGAAAGGAGGACGGGGAGGCATGGTGTTGTTGGAGGTGTTGCTGGTGATTTCAGGTGGGGACTCGGGGTGGTCGACAGGAAGAAGGAAGAAAGGCAGAGGAGAGATGGTTCAGGCGAGGCACTGTGGAGGGAGACAGGCCGGCGGGTGGTCGGGATGGCCGGTAAGGGGATGCTACTGTCGTCGACCCGACGGTCGGGTGATGGAGAACTCGGCGGAGGAAGGATGGGTCGAAGTACCGACGGTTTCAGGCGGAGGAGAACTGGCTATGGTGGTGGACGGTGACGTTGGTGGTGGCGGTGAAGTCCAGGCGAAGGTCTAGGAGGTTGACGGAGAAGGAGGCGCCGGCTACTCTGACCTGTTGGAAGGAAGGGGGAGATGGAGGAGACGATGAATAGTAAGAGGGAATTCGGCTAGGTATTATTTTGGGTGTTGTATTTTGATGTGGGAACAAAAATAGGAAGAGGATTATTTATACATATAGAAATTGGGTTTTGGTTTAACCTAAAACTTTAGGGCTTGGTCAACCCTTCTTGGGGTAGGCCTTGGCCTCATATGAGGATGTTGGGGCTATAAATTACATTGATTAAATGCAAGGATATGTTTAAAATAAAGGGGGCGATATTGCGCGTTGCACATTCCAAAAATTATAGAAAAATTCCTATGAAGGGGAAAGTTGGATTTGTTCATGTATTATCCAATGGTGTGGACACTTAATGCATTTTTGCATACAAATGCCCAATAAGTAGGAAAATTACACAAAGATGGAAATTGAATTAATTAATTAAAATTACTGCACAAGGTGTTCTGGATTTAATTAGAAGTACATATGGATAAAATTAGGTGGGATAGACATAGAGGATTCAGTATAGAATATTATCATAAATTTGGGTTGCACAGAATGGTCAAAATTGTGTCTCCAATTTTGATTGGAACGCACAAGGGTACAATTTGGAATTTATTTAGAATTAGGATATAACATACGCGATATTTATTGTGCGACTAAAATATAGCACAAGAGAGCATAATTATAAGTTACACCGAGGTCATAATAGCAGGCGGGCATGTCTAGGACAAGGATATGAAGTTTGTAGGAAGATAGTGGCTAGTGTAGTACTCCAATTATTGAAGCAACGGTAATGTGCCCTATGTGATATAAATATTGTATAATTAAATAAATAAAAAAGTTCTATTTCTTTTTGGGTTCAAACTATCCCTAATTTCACTATCTAAGCAAGGTAGGCCTAATTTTGGGTGAGGGGGTTTACAATCTACCCAACTTAAAATAATTTCGTCCTCGAAATTAAAACAAGGTATGGTTTCTCTCTATCTAATCTCACTAGGTCACAGTCTAAAAGAATTCACCTTAAGTTAACATTGCAGTTTCTACCCAACTTAGAATTTATCCATCTATCATCTAACGCTATACATCTAAGAAAATGTTCTTTTAATTATTTAATCATGTTATTCAATCCTCAAAGTTTTAACACCAATATATCATCTATGATATGCCGTTAATCAAATATAAAAGAGAGTCACCAAGTCATATGATTAGCCTATGGGGTATATCTAGTACTTATCAGTGTATCAACTTATACCAAGTATGAGGTTTCGTCTTTCCGAAATAAGGAAAGACAGAAAATAATGATAAAAAGTTCAAGGGGGAGGTAATAGAATGAAATTATGGAGGTCAAGGTGTTTAAAGAATTCAAATAGGATTTGTCAAGGCAGTTATGGATTGAAATACTATTTGGTAATTTCTTATTTGCATGCTCATATCGATACAGCTATGTACTTGATATGATGTGCTCTGACATATCTAGAGGACAAATATATATGTCTACTAGTCAACTACATATCTCAATCTACGTAAAGTAGTATTACGAAGGGCGAACCAAATATACTAAGGTTAGTTAGACCTTAATACACAGATTCTGATTAGACAATGTACTAGTAGGCATCCCCAATAATACAATATCATGATCAAGCTCAATAAATAAATAAGCTTGCAAAACTAGGCTATAAAATAACAGCATAAGTCGAGGTAGTATAGGAAATATAAGTACGCTAGATTATGATGAGAGAAGGTACACAAAAAATTCAAGGTCACAAAAAGATAAGACTCTACAGTCTCTACAGTTGTCATACTAACTCCTTGTCTAAGTCGCTAGTCGACCGAATAGGTGCATGGACCTCTAAGTTCTACTGTCTGAATAAATATTATCTTCTTATGCAAGTCTAAAGTTGGTGTCATTCAATTATACTACATTAATTGGTTAAGAGGACTATGTGATACTATGTTGTAAGGCATACTACCCAACTTAAAAGAATTAACTAATATTGTACTGTCTTAAGGATATAGTAGAAACTCCTGTTAAGGTCTACGAGAAAGGGTCATGGTACTTATTAGGGTATTCTCTTACATTATATAGGTCATGGTCATCTTAAGTCTTAGTCATAGTGCTCATAGAACAGAAGGGTTAATATTAAGAATGGAAGCGTTAGGTGGCACCAGTTTGAAAGAAAAGAAGAACATCATTAGTCATCGTACAAGTAGCTAGCGCTAGATATTCAGAGGAACAAGATTTGAATTTTAAATAGAAAGGCTCTAGGTAATATCATGGTTTTCTAAGGGGAAGGAGGTTTGCTAATCTATGTGTTTGGAGTATGATCTAGGAAAATATTATTTTATTCCTCTTGGCTTCCTAGAGTACTGTCTGCTAATATCAAGACAAGAATCTAAATGTATAGTTCTATAATACTATCTCACTATAAAAGTTAGGTTTGGGCCTAATGTCAACCTTAAATTTCTAGTGGTCCCTCAATACTAGGGTCAAACAATATGGTTAAACTTCTAATTAACTCTAGTAGTATCTATACTAAGCTCAGATCTTCATAAATACATCAAGGATAATGGTAAACCAATCTATAGATAAGGAATGCTAGGGCTCACTAGATATTCTAACTTAGTGATGTGTCAATACTCAATTTGTATTCTCAGTAGGTGTGTTACCCTAATTATCATTCTAACAACAATGGTTCCTATGTTCTAGGAGAAGGCTATACTCAAGGGCTTTTTGGGAAGCACAGGAATCCAGTAGGATATGATTATTTAGATAAAACAGATGGGAAGAAAGATGCGTCATAGTCGCTTGTGGATGAGATCCTATACTCTAATCCTAGTGCAGGCTTGCTCGGTATAGTAACCTAACCGAGATAATATACTCTTGACCAGCATGGGCTACCACAAAAATATGTCATGCCCCAGTCACAAAATACGTAGGAGTAGGACACATAAGCATGCCAGCCGTATGTATATGGCAACTCCAATATATGGATACCAATATACACGCGTACGCTGTAATATGAATAAAACGCATATGTGGTATATATTTATTATCATAAGTCACAAAAATACTAACCTTATCCACACAACAAGTCACAGAAATAAATAACTAGACTAAAATAAAGAGCCTAAATAATCCATAAATGATAGTCGGGTGAAGACAAATCCACTACCAATGACTATATCAAACTAAATGAGAGAGAAGAGTAGAATCTCTAATATAGAATAAAATAATGATAAGAGTGTCAGCTAAAGTAGCCATCGCTAGAGATAATCAGTGATGCTCAGTGGGTAAGGTCTCCTCGACAGAAGGTAAAGCGTCAGGTCCGGGTCCGTACTCCTGCGGATACTCATGGTCGTCTATACCTAGCAAGGGACCAGGTCCTCAGAGGGACATAACAAGATACATAGAAGTAAGCCAATTGAATACAATAAACATGCAATATGTTTGAAAATATATAAGTACGCTGTACTAGACAATCTATATGAATGCAAATGAGGACAACCTTTCGACGTATGGGCAAGGGTAGGCTACTCGATCTAAGCCTTACAACTCACACAACCATCTAGAATATCATCAGCCGATATACCGCAGGGGTAGCGACCCTCGTGTCTCCATCAATCGACATACCGCAGGAGTAGCGACCATCGGACACGACTGCCATAGTGCGTGCTAGTTACTATGGTTTATCAGAGTGGTTATAGCCCATACGCCTACTGATTGTCCTTTATGATACTAAGTGTCAAGTGTGTGTCAATATGTCTAATATATAGTGATAACTGTAATAAACTACACATGCAATGAATATACAAAAATATAAATATAGATATCATGCAAAATACTGTAACAATTTGGCAGGATATATTTGTTTGGCAAGAAGCTGTATATTCCTAATATCCTGCTCCGAACGTCGCACAGAATGATCCAATAAATCCTCGAAGTCAGCGTGCACAGGCACAGGAATTGGGGGTGTATACTGCAGGTTGTCTGGCAAGGGTGACGGGTCCATGATGAATACGATGACGAGGGTGATAATGATGAGTTGATTAGGTTTATAGTGGTTAGGGTGATAATTAGGTCAATGATGATGGAAATGATGATAATGGTGTTGATGTGGTCGATGATGGGGATAATGGTGATGACGAAGATGATGGTGATGATGAGGATGGTGATGTGGATGATGGTGATGACGAGGATGATGATGTGGATGATGGTGATGACTTGGGATGATGGTGACGACGAGGATGATGATGTGGACGATGGTGATTATGATGATGTGGATGATGGTGATGACTAGGAAGATAATTTCGATGATGATTATGATGAGGATGAATGTTAATATAATGGTAATGATGATGATTATGATGTTGATGATGATAATAGATGATGGTGATGATGTTAATGGAGGGGGTGATATTATTCCGGCCAGGAGGAGTCCGGCAAGGAGGAGGACAGAGGTGGTGGTCGAGTCTCAGACAAAGAGGACGAAGGAGGGGCTGCTATGGAGGACATGGAAGACAGGGACGACGTGGTGATCGATGGTGGTATTGACGGGAGGACGGTAGAGAGATGGAGGCTGTGTCAAGCACAGTGGCACAGGCGAGGATGGCGGGGTCTGGTGGGTGATCGACTGAGGAAGAAGATGAACAGAAGACGACGTGGGAGAGGAGGAGGACAGGTGCTTGCTGCTCCGGTCGAGTTGGCAACAGCTCAGGTCGGTAGGATAGATCAGCGAGGTTGGCGGGGTTCTGGTCGGGGAAATAGTGGCGGTGGTGTGCAGCAGTGGTAAAGACGACGTTGGGAAGGAGGTGAACGTCGGGACTGCACTATCGAGGGAAGGATAGCAGGAAGGAAACGGCAGGTCAAGATGTGCAGAGGCAGGAAGAAAGGAGGACGGGGAGGTGTGGTGTTGCTGGAGGTATTGCTGCTGATTTCAGATAGGGACTCGGGGTGGTCGACAAGGATAAGGAAGAACGGCGGAGGAGAGATGGTTCAGGGGAGGCGCTATAGAGGGAGACAGGCCGGTGGGTGGTCGGGATGGCCGGTGAGGGGATGCTACTGTCGTCGACCCGGCGGTCGGGTGATGGAGAACTCGACGGAGGAAGGATGGGTCGAAGTACAGGCGATTTCAGGAGGAGGAGAACTGGCTATGGTGGTGGACGATGACGTTGGTGGTGGCGGTGATGTCCAGGCGGAGGTATGGGAGGTTGACGGAGAAGGAGGCGCCGGCTACACCGGCCGGTTGGAAGGAAGGGGGAGATGTAGGAGATGATGAATAGTAAGAGGGAATTCGGCTAGGTATTATTTTGGGTGTTGTGTTTTGATGTGGGAATAAAAATAGGAAGAGGATTATTTATACATGTGGAAATTGGATTTTGGTTTGACCTAAAATTTTGGGGCTTGGTCAACACTTCTTGGGGTAGGCCTTGGCCTCATATGAGGATGTTGGGGCTATAAATTATATTGATTAAATGCATGGATAGGTTTAAAATAAAGGGGGCGATGTTGCGCGTTGCACATTCCAAAAAATATAGAAAATTCCTATGAAGGGGAAAGTTGGATTTCTTCATGTATTGTCTAATGGTATAGACACCTTAATGCATTTTTGCATACAAATGCCCAATAATTAGGAAAATTATAATAAGATGGAAATTGAGTTAATTAATTAAAATTACTGTGTACGGTGTTTTAGATTTAATTAGAAGTATATAGAGATAAAATTAGGTAGGACACAAGTGTCATGGACATAGAGGATTCAGTATAGAATAAATTTGGGTTACACAGAATGGTCAAGATTGCGTCTCCAATTTCGATTGGAACGCACAAGGGTACAAGTTGGAATTTATTAAGAATTAGGATATAACGTCTGCGATGTTTATTGTGCGACTAAAATATAGCACAAGAGAGCATAATTATAACTTATACCAAGGTCAGAATAGCAGGCGGACATGTCTAGGACAAGGGTGTAAAGTTTATAGGAAGGCAGTGGCTAGTGTAGTGCTCCAATTATCGAAGCAACGGTAAGGTGCCCTATGTGATATAAATGTTGTATAATTAAATAAATAAATAAAAGTTCTATTTCTTTTTGGGTTCAAACTAGCCCTAATTTCAATATCTAAGCAAGGTAGGCCTAATTTTGGTTGAGGGAGTTTACAGTTATGTCTGATCATAATAGTGCTCCAATATGGCAGGTTCCAGAATATGCTACTCTTCGTCCATTTATGAGTTCGACCAAATCTATCACACTTGTATTCCCTTTCAGGATCTTCGATAGCACTTAAAAAATCTCTGACCTTCATCCATATCGTGTCTCCGGACCACCTTGGTAGTGGATCAGCCTTCTCCACTATGCCTGCACAGAATTCATGTTCCTACGGAATGAATGCTCTTTCGGCAGAAACTGTCGATGACAATCAAAGAAGCAATATTTTCCTTCCTGTTTTAAATAAAAAGCCTTAGTATGGTCCATGCAATACAGACATGAGAGACGACCATGAGTGCTCTATTCCAATAACATTCTATAGGCCAAAAAGTCGTTGATGGTCCGCATAAGTGTTGCCCTCATTTGAATTTTTTTTCCTGGAAATATCATACGTATTGGCGCTAACTTCCCACTGCTTATTCAACTCATCTATCAACGACTGTAAGTACACATCAATGTTCCACTTGGGATTGTTCAGACCCGGAATGATAACGGTTAAAAACATATACGGAGTCTTCATGTGCATCCAAGGCGGTAAGTTGTACAGGGTGATAATTACAGGCCAACACGAATACTGGAAGTCCGAAAGTCAAAATGGGATAAAACCTTCGGAGGAGAGCCCCAATTTGATATTTACACAAATCCAAAGCAAAATTGGGATACTCTCGATCAAAGTGCTTCCATTCTTCTCTATCGGATGGATGATCCAATACTCCTTCGATTTGTTCCCGCCTGTGTATACTCATGTTTTCGGCAGTCTCCTTTACCATAAATAATCTCTGCAACTGCGGTGTAAAAGGGAGGTTGTGCATCGAATCAATCGGCTTCCTTGTACCAGGAGACTTTCCAGTACCAGTTACCTTGTAGCAATCAATACCACATAATATGCACACTTCTTCATCTTTGTCTTCTTTATAATAAAACATGCACCTGTTGCGACACGAATCAATATTCTCATATCCCATCCATAGCGATCTAACCATTCTCTTAGATCGGTAGAAGTTTGTAGGTAACTTGGAACCCTCCGGCAAGATCTCTATAATCAACTCGATCACTTGGATGTAGCATTCTTGTGACATGTTAAAATCAGACTTTATGCTCAATATCCGGGTGACTACGTCTAACGGTGAATGATACTAATAAACAGGATACAATAGAGTCCTTACATTCTCCAATAACTCCATAAACTTTACAGCATCGGCATTCGGTGCCTCCTTAACTGCTTCATGATTGTCTGGATCAAAATTTGGCACCGCATCGTCGAAAACCTATTCACGTACTCGTCGTCAAAATTAGCATGCTCGTGGCATTCATATATGGCTCTACATAAAGCTCATACTCTGATGCTAAAGGCATAACTTCTCAGTGTGAGGTCCACTGATAGTAATTCAGAGTAAAACCCTCGAGTACAAATGATATGTCACATCTACTTCTGGATGATATTTCAAGTTACAATATTCAACACACGAATACTTAATTTTTGTGCCATCCATGTACTTAGAGAATACCATGACGAACTGCAGGAACTGCTCTACTCCCTTTATGTATTCATCCTGCACACTTCACATGTCATTAGGATGGAAGTTTTATATACACGAACAATGACACAGGTAGTAATTCAGATCTATTTCTAGATACTTCTACAAAGATGAATAGACATCGTTTATGTATATTATCCAAATATCCATCAAAGTGAGTATTTAGGTCATATCGTTAGTATTCGAGTTGTGATGCGTGAGTATCCATATCGTGACTCATGAGTATCCATAAAGTAAGTAAATAGATAAGTTTGATATTGATTTCCAAACCTAGTAGACATGTGGACAACTCCGATTTGAGGATTGGGTGTCGTCACGTATTTCTTGTAAACCATTCATGCGGATATCGCATACCATGGTATAAAATATCATATATTGATATTCTCTTGTATCTTGACACTATGACACATTTAAAAATACCCATGATACTAACTTGAAACTCAGTCTCTAGGTCAAAACTTGGTTATACTATGATACATCTTTCACCCCTTGCTAACATCTATACTTAGGCACCAATACTTGATACTCAACACTTGCACATAACTCTCTCAATATTGGCTAATACTTTGATTTTCTAATTAAATATAACTTTATATACAAAAGTTATCTAGTATCCTCGTTATTTACTTCTAGTTTTTGGTATTGCGCGTCATTGGATGATACTTTTGATATAGATATACTATAGTTATCCTATATTTATATATAAACTCATATATAATAGTATCTTAGAATACCTTACATATTACTAGTATCTTAACTCATTACCTGGAAAATTACCTATTACATTACCCTGAACTCCAATGCCTTAACCCATACTTGGGATCTTAACTTAAAACTTATCTTTTACCCTTGTCAAATACCTTAGTAACTTGCATTGGTAACTCAATACCTATACTTACTTATCCAAAAATTTACTTATTGATACTTGAGTAAGAAAGTATCATATCACTATGATACCCATGTATCGCTTACCCATAAATTTATATTTGTGACATAATACCATGATACTTGCATTGGTAACTCAATACATATATTTACTTACCCACAAATTTACTCATTGATACTTGAGTACCATAGTATCATATCCCCAACTATAAGGTATTTTCTAAACATATGTCCAAAGTTCTAAAAATATATCTATAATAAATTTATATAAAATATTTTAAAATTATTTTAAAACTATTTTAATATAATTTAAATTTTTATCTAATTTTTTTAATAATATCATTGATTTTCGTCTTCTTTTTAATGTAATGCGCAAGTGAACATGACTAATAATGTACTAATGTCTCTCCCTCTAACCACGAGGAACATTTCTAATTTGTTCGCTTTGAGTACGAAAAATAGATCATATACAAAATAAATTAATTTTTTATACTAATATAAATATGAGTTCGGAGTATTTGAATAATGGTAAGAACTTTAATATCTATCTCTACTACTATATAATTAAAAAAAATAAGATTACCATTTTTTTAAATATATTCTTATCTAATTTTACTAATTAAAATTGTTGTCTTATGTGAGTGTCTGTCCATGTGTCAGGGTTAGGATTGTGCTATGTATATGTGTCTGTCCATGTACCATATATGTCTGGATTTTGGTTGTGTCCAGTGTGTGTGTCTGTCCATGTGTCCTGGTTGTGTCCTCTGTGTGTGTCCTAGTTATTTCTGGATCAGGGTTAGGGAATACTGAGTTGGGAGGAGGGGAAGGGGAGAGCCTGAGGGAGGGGTCGACAAAGGGGACCACGTCAGAGGGAAGAAGTCTCGTCGGAGAGGAGGAGACGCGCCAGATGGAAGTGGGGAGGAGGACAATGCCAGAGGGAGGAAAGGACGAGGAAGGAAGTAGGCACGATGGAGGAGAGGAGGCGCGAAGGGGGGACTTCGCCGGAAGGAGGAGGACACCCGAGGGGGGGGGGACTTTGAGAAAGGGGGGGTTAAAATTTTGGAGATTAGATCGAGAGAATGGGGGGAAACAAAATCCTGTACCCTAAATAAAATAATTTAGCGACGTTTGAAATAGACGTGGCTAAATATCGCTAATATATTAATATAATGCGACTTGAATAGAAAAATGTCGCTATAATTTAAATATTAGCGACGTTTAGCAGCACTACAGCGACATCTATTTCTATTTTACTAAAATATGTCGCTGAACCACGCTGAACGTCGCAATTTAGCGATTATCTACGACATTTTATATTAACGTCGCTAAATTAAAAAAATAGCGATATTTTATAATAACGTCGCTAAAAGCGTCCCTATTTAGACAATATTTGGTAGGGTAAATATGTTGATAAAGAAGTACATTGGTTAGGGAATTATCAATCAAGGGTAGTGCTACCACTACAACCAAATGCTTACAACCGCCACGTGGCAGCCACGTGGTGTCCACATAGCTGCCGCCCAATGGCTGAGTGGGAGAGGTGGGACCCAGAGACAGCCGGGGTGGCTGCCACACGGTAGGAACACCACATGATGGTCGTTCATTGGGGAGAGGTGGGGCGGGTGTGGCCCATATTGTGTTGGGGGGGTAGAGAGGGTTGTATGCATTTGGTAGTAAAGTTAGCATTATTGTTCAATAAAAAAAGGACCACTTCCCAAACAATCTAACATAATTTCAAACAACACTTACGTAAGCATGTTTGGAAAGGGTTGTTACTTTTTATAATCAAAAAATGATAAGAAAAGAAAGGCTTTGTTACTTGCTAAGTTGTTGTAACTCCAACTTAGCTACTCTCTTTGGAGATATTATGACCCGATCCTCTCATACCTTTAGCTAGTTTTGAAATGATTATAATTAGTATAACATGGATAGAAGGAAGTTTTTGTCATATAGTAATGTTTCCAAGGAAATAACACATCATCTTTGTAAAAGCATTTTTCAAACAAACATTTACCAGCGTATGTTTTAATTACAAGATGGATCATAAATTTGAATCTTTTCTGTGGTAGTAAACCATATGAGGGCGTAAAAAATAACCAAGCTGTTGGGATTAAATTATATCATTAAATTATATTTATGGTGATTAGCTATATATAGTGATTGGCTGGCTATATATGGTTATTGGGATATTGGGATATTAGGATTAAATTATATTAAATTATATTTATGGTGATTGGTCATGTGACTTAGGCCCCAAGTTGATATGTGGATGTATATATATGTAATATCATGATGAATGAAATGCCTAGGATATTATCTCCTATCACTTCTTTACATGGTATCAGAGCCTGACGACTAGGGCATATTTTCTTCGAGCGGCGGCAGTGGAGGTATGTTGAGCAGCGACGACGACATAACGAGCAGTGGCGGCGATAGGATTTCTACGCCAGCTGCATCACAGATCAATCCCACATCCTTGTATTGCCTTGGTTCTAATGACAATCCGGATAATACAATTATTAAAGTGGTGTTTATGGGGAGAATTATGAGGAATGGTCGAGATTTATTTGGCTTTCTCTACGGGCTCGACAAAAATTTGGGTTTGTTGATGTATCTATCAATAAAAATTCGAAGAAGAATCAATTAGAGGATTGATATTTTGTCCAATCGATGCTTGTGCAGTAGATTTTGCATATTATCGACGCTACGATGAAGAAGACAATACCATAATTTAAGGAGGCAAAACTACTGTAGGATTCGCTCAATGTCCGATTTAGCGGACATGCGGCTGGTGGTAGACGTGGATAGGGTACAAAAGTTTGTGTGACGGTAGCAGGAC
Source organism: Iris macrosiphon (assembly GCA_036927795.1). NCBI lineage: Eukaryota > Viridiplantae > Streptophyta > Magnoliopsida > Asparagales > Iridaceae > Iris > Iris macrosiphon. The sequence continues at coordinate 161,143,926 of JAYESA010000004.1, forward strand.
ATAGCTTAATTGTTGCACAGCCACGGAGGGCAGATCATGGTGCAGGCGCCGATGGTGTACCCGGATTGACTCCGGACCAATGGCAACAACTTATTTCTATGCTTGGTAATTCTTCGACCAAATCTTTGGAGGATCGTATGGTGGGTAAGTCCATTGCACCTTGGATTATTGATACAAGAGCTTCAAATCATATTACAAGAAATTTGGATACAGGTGCTTCTTTTGCGCAAGTTGGGCATTTGTGACTAGCATGCTCCAACTCGAGGGGGGAGGTTATTGGGATTAAATTGTATCATTAAATTATATTTATGTTGATTAGCTATATATAGTGATTGGCTGGCTATATATGGTGATTGGGGTATTAGGATTAAATTATATTTATGGTGATTGGCCATGTGACTTAGGCCCCAATTTGATATCTATATGTATATATATGTAATATCATGATGAATGAAAGACCTAGAATATTATCTCCTATCACTTCTTCACATATGCAAACCTAAATTATCTTTTACATGACAAACATCAAACACAAAAGCTAGAACATCTTATAAGATAAGTTATCATAGCAAAAATAGATAGAAAAGTTAATAGACACATGATATATAAACATAAATATATTTATTAATAATATCATAGTAGAATATAATTACTTGAAGCCAAACAATAACTTGGTTAATTTCAATGGACAATTGAACTCACTAACGAGCAAAGTTTGAAATAGCTCCACCTTGACTAGCAATTTCCTCTATATTTAAAATATAAGTATATGCACTATCCAAAGTCGTGTGTCTCCTTGCCAAAATATCCCCTTCATGCACATACTATCTTTGGATTATGTTTTCTTCGATGACCATGCAATCTCCTTTCAAAAAAATTATTATTCCACCTCCAATAGTGGTTATGTAGTACTTAGAATCCAAAGTTCCAAGAGAAAGAAGATTTTGCTTCAAGTCAACGCACATGAGAAACTCATGTTAGCGATTTGATAGCTCCATAATAAGTTCTAATCTTTATATGCTTCATGCTAACAACTTTACAAATCACTACTAAAAATTATGGGGTTAGCGACGCTAAAAAATATCGCTAAATTGTAAAATTATGTCGCTGAAATAAAATGACGACGTTTTATAATTATCACGGTCTAGCTAATCGCTGACTGAAAATACATCGCAACTAGCGACGTATCTTAGTGACGTATGAACGTTTTTCACCAATTAGCGAAGTTCTACGACGCAACATCGGTATATGAGCGACAAAATTTGGTCACTAAACGTCGTTGATATTTCTATACATAGTGATGTTTACTATGTCACTAAACGTCGCTGACATTTTTCTGTTAGCGACATTTAGCAACATATTTTAGTTACATCTTGATGACATGGCAGAGATTGCCAAGTCAACAAATTAGCGACTTTTAGCAAGATATTTGCGACATCTTGGAATAGGAATAACAATATTCTGATACCTCTCTACGACGAATTTGTTCGTCGGTAAACGTCGCTAGACGTCGGTAAACGTCGCTAAATTACGGTACAAATTAAAAAAAAAAGGTTGTTACATAATAATTTATATAACAATATTCAGCCTACAGTTTCTACAAATATATTCATAGTTTATAAAAATAGATTGTCTTACATAAGTAAATTATTAAACACCAATAATTCTAAATCTACTGTCACTGTTGGCCAATATTATACAAATTCATACATACATAAAACTCTAAAAGAAATTCTCAAATCACAAAAAGAATATATACAACAGACCAAAAAATATGCCAATGTCACACAAATTCCAAAAAATGGGCCAAATTCACACAAACTCATAACTATTTGTCAACCTAGGACTAATGTTGAAAAGGAGGAGGAGTAACACCGCCACACAACTATGATACGATATCGTCCAACTGACCTGGTGAAAGCGCCATCAATGTCGAATATGAGGTAGTATCGTCGGTGGAGTCGGTGTCGAAGTCGGCGAACTAGGAGGACGTATCCGCTCCGATGTTGATATGCGATCATTGTATTAATCCATGACACCTATAATCCGAGTGATGGAATACTGTGTCGATGATGCCAGATCCATAATGTCCTACTGTGTCACCTAGGTCATAGTCCTGAGCTCTAAAAGGTTTTGCTCGAGTGCATCAAAATATGCTAAGATCCTTGCATCGTCCATCCGCGGCTGGGACTAGGGCTGCTCCAAAATTAGTCTCATCACCTTGTCATGCAGAGACATAATCTAATGGTCAACTCTCTCCTGCTGGACTCGTACAGACTCCTGGAAAGGCTGTGGGATATGCGTAGGGGCAGAGGGGGTCCTAGATCCCTGCGTCATAATATAGGCATCGTAGGTTCCTATACCGTAATACATACCACTCTGAAGACCACAAATGGGGTTTGCCATAGCTCATCAGCCGACAAAACTGGGTGGGCTGGTAGCTGCAAGGAAGTATCAGCCTCTCCCTCGGGAGGTGCAGATGCAGCATATTGTGTCGACTGCTCACGGAGCCGTAGATACTCATTCTAGAAAAAATAAATTGCTCGATAAATATACTTTTTACTAATTACATGAATATTTATTTGTATATTTTCTAAGTTGTTCAAAAGCAGGGGTACCCAGTGCTATAAACAGAAAATATAGGGATAGTTAGTATAAATAACCCTATTATCTAAGCAATTTATTACTAACTATATGGATATTTATTTGTATATTTCCTAAGTAATATTAAAATAAAAAATGTAAAGTAATACTTACGTAATTCTGCGTGGCCCTATCATTAATGAGCGATCCGCCCTTCCGATAGGTGGCGAGGAAGACGGTCACCATCTTAGCGTCTTCACCCCTCTGGACCTGTTAATTACAAATAGATATATTGTTACTAAAATTTACCATTTTATCCTAGTTTGAATAAAATAATATATAAATGTTCAAATACTTACCATGCAACAAAAATGTTCCGTCATTAGAATCGACCTGACACACCACCTTCATGCCTTCTTCCTAGCTGTCATAACCCGCACCTGATATAGGAATGCAAGTCGGGAACAACGTCCATCCTACGCCACAACATTGGCAGTAGAACGCTGTTTGGGTAAACTATTTATCAATATAAATATGCTACCAATAATATGAATATACTCAATCACAGATCTAAGATAGAAAATAGCACGAATATGATAAAAGAATAGAAGAGTCACAATATAACTCATGAGACCAAAATAATATCAAATGAGTCCAAGAAATACTAAAAATAAGCTAGAGACAAATCCAGTACAAAAGGAATAACTAAGATGCTATAAGTCCTGGGTCGTCTGTCTCAGTCGGGATGTGACCCTCCTGAGCCAAGGTCTCTGGCTCTGAGCCCACAATATTATGAGGCCCGTAATGAGTGGGGTACCACTCCTCAGTGTTATTTGGGGAAAATATATCCAGTCAGGAAAGGAGCAGAGTATATCTCTAACAGCAATTCTAATAAATGATATAAACTATGTAACAGTAAATAGATATGAATATACAAGATACAACATATTGATACAAGATATATACAATAAAGAAAATATTGGAAATAAATACAAGAATGAGCAATATGGCAATGAACAAGAATACTAATGACTAAGTGAGTGAGTACCAGCTTTAATATGTGATCGACTTGGAAACTGGATACAAGATTAATAGCCTGGCTAATCATACGTACGGTATATGATTAACACTATTCAATGAACAAGATTTGATACAAAGAGGATATGATCACATATCTATACTACATACTCCATGTCCTCGATTGGTATAGTGGATCCAACCATGGTACGTTATGACACGGGTTTTTACAAGAAGGGCGCTACTCTTCTCATGAACCAATATCTGTACATGTACAAGAAGATAAGCAAATAATGCTTGCACAAGATACACCATAAATACCAAGGAATAATATCTCATGACGAGATCTGGATATATCAATCCGTGTAACCATCGTGTCAAGAAATCAAGGATTTCTATACTAGATACAAGAGACATAGAGGATATCATAAATGAAAAACTATCAGAGAATGTACTCGCTTGAAATTCGATGAACAGTATCACAGATATTCGACACGAAGCCTCGAAGACCTAGATATAGAATGTAACATACATACAAGGTTTAGGAATGAAAATAAGTTAAACTAGTCAACCTCTAGGTCAAAAAGTCTATTTTAAGTCAAAATAGTCAAACTAGGTCAACACTAGGTTAAACTGGTCAAACTTGATCAAACTAGCTATTTTTAGGTTGTATGAGTCTATCACTGAGATATTGGGTCCATACACTATGTAACTAGGCCACACTAGCTAACTTGGATACTAGAAAGTCAATATGATACCGTATCGCAAGATACGCAACTAAAAAGATATAAAAATATCATATTATGCATATACAATCATCAAGATATAACAATCCTAACTAATCTAATGCTAAGGGGATACATTGGCTTTGAACCAAAGCGGTATCGCACCACTATACTGTAGCACCCCGTTCTTCCGGGGCGGAGAGCGCGGCTAAGAAACACAAGACGGTATCGTTCGATCGGGATAGATTGAATTAAGAACTCGTCCTCGTTATGGATTTGTTTCTTCGGAATCGATTCCCATATTCAGTGGACTGCGCCCCCGGGATCGGCTTAGCGGCAGAGTCAGGAGGGACCTCTCCGCTGCTATCTTTTATTGCCTCGGTTTCCGATGTCGCTTGTTGCTTTCGTGCTTTGAGTTGGTTTTGGGATTTGCTTGTTTTCCTTGAACGGTTTGGATGGTTTTCATTGTTTTCGTTCATTGAACTGCATTTCAATTCCGAGATTTGGAAAAGTGGAAGAGGTATTGATCGAGCTGTTCGTAATGCAGGTGAACGAGCAGTAGGCGGCTTGCGAGCGGAGTCGTGAAGTGCCTCTTTCATTCATCCTTCAAAACTTCTAAGTGAGTAACTACCAACCCGATTAGCTAGCCTTGCTTCCAAGCTTCGCGCCCTAAAAATCTGCATTCTTCTTTGCCCCGATCAACGATACCAAGTGATAATAAAAGAAACCAAGATAAAAGAGAATAGACTTGGTTAATACTGCTTGTCAAACAAACTTATGAACGGTTATCATCCTGTATGCTAGTTCGTTTACAACTGTTCTATGAATCGTGCTAAGTATGGAAATATATGCTTGTTATGAGGTAAACTGTCAGGATGGCTATGCAAAACTGTTATGCTATGGAACTAATTTTATGAGTATTCTCGATCACGGATGACTTGTGCACAAGGTATGTTATGAGTTCCGCGGACGGTCACCGGGGCGCCGGGACCGATTCGATCTGGACGGAATGTATGTATAGTCGTATGTTAAGGGGCAAAGTGTTATGCAGCGGGGCTCGCCACCTGCGGTGTATATCATTTGTGTCTTGAGACTATAACCCGTCCCTTCGTGGCATCAAGCCAGTGATCCTATGTATATTTAAACCTGTTGCAAACTAACTTGTGTCTTCGTGATAGGGAAGGCATGGTAAGTATTGTGCAGGTGATTCGGACGGGAAGGTAAAATCCACCGAACGGTGGCAAGTTCATTACAGTAAATTCTATATGCTGCTTACTTGTAAATGAACTAAGGCAAGATAGAAACCCACAAATATGCATGCTTCATAAAAAACAACGTGTTGATTGGTATAGTTCGGCTAGCTCGTCTTCACCAGCATGTTTCGATATGCTGACCCTCGTTGAAACAGGTTCTCCGCACTAAGGCGAACCGAGCGAGGAGCCGAAGTCGTCTTCCCGATCCAGTCCAGCTGTTGGCGCATCTTCACCGCGCCCTTCGAAGCATTTTGAAGACCGGAGCCTGCAACTCTTCATACACAAATGCAGCTCCGTGGCAAAGCTGTCCTCCAGCCTGGAGGTCTATACATTTTGAAGTTATAAAGGGATGTAATGTACAGGACTGCTATCTCATTTTGAGTCAACACTTTTGTAAGCCGTTCGGCAAAATAGCTGACTCGTTCAGGAGTTTGTAATAGATGTTCATTATCAATAAAGAGAACTTTTCCATGTTTCAAATCTGTGTTTTAATTTATCTGCGTACTCTGAATATGTGCTTGCTATGCAAATTATTAAAGCCTTGTGCGGGCGCAACCCCAGGCCCGTACGGCGGTCACGACTCGGGGGACGCCTCGGGGTGTGACATAGTGGTATCAGAGCACAGATTCAAAGTCTCGTGCTGGAAAAGTTCTTTTAATGATCAAATTCCTGTGCGAACTCTTGAACTCGCTAGGCCAAAATAAGATACGTTCATGCAATAAGTCCATAATACATTATGATCCTAATGTAATTTACCGTCTTTTGAAGGAATGGTACCAGCGCAATCTGCAGCGCAACCACCGAACGAAACACAGGAAAGTAGTTCGGGTACTTCGGGAAGCTCTCGGAGCCAGCGAGGCATGTCTCAAGTCGACCCGCTAGAGCGAGTGATGCAAATGTTAGAATCGCAACGACAAAGAGACGATGCTTGCCAAGCCAGGTTCGAGAGCAATCTAGAGAACCGATTCTCAGTCCAACAGAAGCAGGTAGATACCCTGCAATAAATTGTTCAGACTTTGGCTGCCAACCATTCTGCCGCAACAGCAACGACTCCGGTGGAACAGCCCGTGCTTGAAGTGGAGATACCTCAAATCCCAAGGCTGAGGGACGTGACTGCCTTCAACTTGGGCCATTTCAAGAAAGTCTGCAACACTCCGTTCAACGGGACTGAGGACTCAGTGGTAGCTCTAGATTGGCTAGCCGAGCTTGAAGATCACTTCACTCTGCTAGAGGTCCCCGAAGAGAAACGCGTCGCCTGCGCACAACTACAGCTCCGCCTCAACGCGCACGATTGGTGGGACGTGCATCGACGATCTCTCCAAGTTGATCACGGAGAGGAGGCGATCTCGTGGATGACCTTTCGTGCCACGTTCGAAGAGGAGTTTATACCGCCTCCAGTACAACGTAAAATGGAAAATGACTTCGTGCAGCTGAGGCAGGGCAGTATGACAGTTAAGCAATACTCCGTCGAGTTCAACCGACTCTCCAAATTTGCTAGGGCCTATTTACCTGATGCAGCGAGTCGAGCCAGAAGGTTTGAAGGTAGATTACGCCCTGCCATCCATTCGCACGTAGTCAATAATCAGTATGGAATAATGCGTGAAGTAATGAATCATGCCCTATCTCTGGAACCACAATATCCTCACGTTTCTACCGGCGCTGTGCATACCTACAATCACAAACGCCAAGGCAACGACAGAGGAAATACCGCTGCAAAGCGCCCTAACCACGGCGGTCCCCAAAAAGGAAACCCGAGACCATTCTGTGATTTCTGTAAAAGGCAAGGGCACACTACTGAGAGATGTTACAGCAGAAAAGGTCTATGCTTCAACTGTGGCGGGCCAGGCCATGTAGCTCGGGATTGTCCACTCTCCTCTAAGCTCCTGCCTCAACCCGATAATCCCTAACGGTTGGTTCTATTCATAAGTTTTGGGACGAAACTTCCAATTAGTTGGGTAGGATGTAGCACCCCGTTCTCCCGGGGCGGAGAGCGCGGCTAAGAAACACAAGACGATATCGTTCGATCGGGATAGATTGAATTAAGAACTCGTCCTCGTTATGGATTTGTTTCTTCGGAATCGATTCCCATATTCAGTGGACTGCGCCCCCGGGATCGGCTTAGCGGCAGAGCCAGGAGGGACCTCTCCGCTGCTATCTTTTATTGCCTCGGTTTCCGATGTCGCTTGTTGCTTTCGTGCTTTGAGTTGGTTTTGGAATTTGCTTGTTTTCCTTAAACGGTTTTGATGGTTTTCATTGTTTTCGTTCATTGAACTGCATTTCAATTCCGAGATTTGGAAAAGTGTAAGAGGTATTGATCGAGCTGTTCGTAATGCAGGTGAACGAGCAGTAGGCGGCTTGCGAGCGGAGTCGTGAAGCGCCTCTTTCATTCTCCCTTCCAAACTTCTAAGTGAGTGGCTACCAACCCGATTAGCTAGCCTTGCTTCCAAGCTTCGCGCCCTAAAAATCTGCATTCTTCTTTGCCCCGATCAACGATACCAAGTGATAATAAAAGAAACCAAGATAAAAGAGAATAGACTTGGTTAATACTGCTTATCAAACAAACTTATGAACGGTTATCATCCTGTATGCTAGTTAATTTACAACTGTTCTATGAATCGTGCTAAGTATGGAAATATATGCTTGTTATTAGGTAAACTGTCAAGATGGCTATGCAAAACTGTTATGCTATGGAACTAATTCTATGAGTATTCTCGATCACCGACGACTTGTGCACAAGGTATGTTATGAGTTCCACGAACGGTCACCGGGGCGCCGGGACCGATCCGATCCGGACGGAACGTATGTATAGTCGTATGTTAAGGGGCAAAGTGTTATGCAGCGGGGCTCGCCACCTGCGGTGTATATCATTTGTGTCTTGAGACTATAACCCGTCCCTTCATGGCATCAAGCCAGTGATCCTATGTATATTTAAACCTGTTGCAAACTAACTTGTGTCTTCGTGACAGGGAAGGCATGGTAAGTATTGTGCAGGTGATTCAGACGGGAAGGTAAAATCCACCGAACGGTGGCAAGTTCATTACAGTAAATTCTATATGCTGCTTACTTGTAAATAAACTAAGGCAAGATAGAAACCCACAAATATGCATGCTTCATAAAAAATAACATGTTGATTGGTATAATTCGGCTAGCTCGCCTTCACCAGCATGTTTCGATATGCTGACCCTCGTTGAAACAGGTTCTCCGCACTAAGGCGAACCGAGCGAGGAGCCAAAGTCGTCTTCCCGATCCAGTCTAGCTGTTGGCGCATCTTCACCGCGCCCTTCGAAGCATTTTGAAGACCGGAGCCTGCAACTCTTCATACACAAATGCAGCTCCGTGGCAAAGCCGTCCTCCAGCCTGGAGGTCTATACATTTTGAAGTTATAAAGGGATGTAATGTACAGGACTGCTATCTCATTTTGAGTCAATACTTTTGTAAGCCGTTCGGCAAAATAGCTGACTCGTTCAGGAGTTTGTAATAGATGTTCATTATCAATAAAGAGAACTTTTCCATGTTTCAAATCTGTGTTTTAATTTATCTGCGTACTCTGAATATGTGCTTGCTATGCAAATCATTAAAGCCTTGTGCGGGCGCAACCCCAGGCCCGCACGGCGGTCACGACTCGGGGGACGCCTCGGGGCGTGACATATACCCCTATCTTGATACTCGAGTCTAATACTTTGAGTATCGACCCGATACCTTGATATTTACCTTGGTATCTCAAGGTAAATGTGCTCTTAGTATATATTAGCTATCCAATCTCTAAACTATATACTAATAAATATCACTAATACTAACTACCAAACTAATCATTAACTACTAATACAAATATACATACATACCTACATACATAACTAGCCATGCTGCTACATGCTGCTACTGGAGCTCTCCAAGCTGCTGCTGCTGCTGGTACTTGCTGCTACTACTGGTGTAGCTGCTACAGCTACTGCGTTTTCTTATGTTGCTGCTGCTGGTGTAGCTGATACTGCTGTAGCTATTGCTGTTTCTATGTAGCATACGCTGCTGCTGCTGCTTGCTGCACTGCCTGCCTCCCTGCATGCTCGCTGCAACTCGCTGTTGTTGCTAGCTTGTTGTTTTGTGTACCTGCTGCTGCAGATACAACTCGCTGCACTGATATTGGAGGCCCCCGACCCCCCTTCTCTCAACACACTACACACACACACACACATAAGCATATAATTACACACACACACACACACACACACACACACACACACACACACACACACACACACACAACTATATACATATATATATCTATACACTCTCACAGACCATAACTATATATGTATATATACATATCTATATAGATATCTATATCTATATCTATATACATATACATTTACATATACATATATATATATACATACATATGTATATCTATATAACATATACACATACATATATACTATCTCTATGTATATATATATATAACCATCAACACATATATATCTATCTATGTATAAACACCCTCACACACACACACACACACACACACACACACACATATATATATATATATATATATATATATATATATAACACATACATACATACCTATATATATATATATATATATATATATATATATATATATATATATATATATATATATATATATATATATATATATATACAACTCAATTTATATATATACATATATATAATAATAATTTAATATACTAATACAAGGCAATTTGAATCTAGAAATGCGAATTCCCCTTACAAATTCTACCTTTGCTTTTAATACAACAAATACGTGGAGTGCATAGCACCCGTATCACACTAGATCTATGATACACTTGCGATACGAGTCCACCACATAACCAAACGAACCCCAAAGGACACAACCAAGTCTAAAATAGTATATATGAATAATATGAAGAGTAAAATACACATCTACATGTCCGTGTCAAAATATGACATGCATAAAGTCCCATGTCGGAGAAAAACTCCCCAAAATAACCCGTATCTCCAAATTGATGGAATACGGCCTACACATATCTAATTGTAGATACGGCACTAGCCACATACAATCAAACACATATCAATTTGGTATAATTGACCAATTGATCAATTAAAAAATACAACATGTGTCAATCTCGGAATTCTCTCAAAATTGACACAAAATATACTATAACTTTCTTCATAGGCTTCCTATGAACCTGATTCTAATTCCTATGGGTAGCCTCATTATATGGGGTGGTTCCTAATAATTAAAATACATATTTAGAGTCTATACAAAGAGGAAAAACTGAATTATACCTATTGGAAGATGGATTCCCAATGAATCTTCCAGAAAAGGTAAAATTGGCCTTCAACTTGTAGATCATTGCTCCTCCTTGTAGATCCTTATTTTCTCCTAGTAGATCCTTGCTCTACTAGCCTCCAGTAGTGATTTGGAAAGAAAATTGGATGGAAAATACTATCAGAATAAAGAATTTGGGAAGAGAGAATTTTAGATCTAGATTTAAAATAAAAATGAGGAGAGAGAACTTTCTCCCCTCTATTTGAATAGGCCGGCCAGCAAACCCCTTCCCCAAGTTTCTATATAAAGTCTAAAATACCCCTTGGGGCCTCCCATGAAAAAATAATTAAGGAGGAAAGGTTCTATTCTAATAGTTTTAATTTAATTAATTATCCTCCTAATGAATGAGCTTCTAAATGGGCTCAATTCTAACTAAATATAAATGTTGGTTCATGGATCTAATCTAAACTAGTTAGGTCCACTAACACAAGTCCAAATTAATAAACTAATATCTAATAATACTATAAATAATTATACAATATACACAATATTTAATTAATTATAAAATAACCAAAATACCCTTTCCTAAAAAATATGGTAGTGACACTTCTACCCCCTTAAAATAATTTTATCATCGAAATTCAAAGATGAACCTACCCCCAGAAAACAAAACAGAACAGAACAGAATATAACATAATAAATACTTCTGTAAGATAGAGACACATTATTCTAGTATATATCGTTCAAATAGAGGCAAAGATGGATACAAATGCATGTTCATCAAAGATGGACATAAATAAAGAAGGATATGGGTGTCGTTATGTGTCTCTTGTGAGCTATTACCTAGCTAAAAACCTAATAAGAAATAGGTAAATAAGCTTAGAAGGCATGAAACCTTTGGCTCTACCCTACGCTCTGGTACTGAAAGCCATGAGACTGAAATATGAAGGAGAAAAGAATACATATTTTAGTCTCATGGCTTCCGATACTAGAGCAGAAAGTAGAGCCAAATATTGTAAACTCTAGTAAATGGACAGCTAAGAATAAGAATCCAGCCTCTACAAGCATAATTTTAATAAAAACATACCTGTTATATACAAGCATACAACTATTACGATCATAATGCTTTCTAATACCAACCACTACTAACACTTCTCCTTGATGTTCTAATATTCTTTATTAGATCCTAGACTTATTCATGACCTTCACACTATATTAATGCATAAGTAAAATATCCTCTGACTTGATTCCCCTATACATATATAGAAATCTAATTTTGGATGGTCACACCTATAGTTTATCAATTAAGTTAAATTAATTGCTCAAGATTTGAATTAATTAAAATTAGTCAGCTAAATTAATTGCTCCACTAACTAAGAATTGTCATTCAAAACTATAAAAAGTTGCATACAAATACATATATATATATAAAGTTTGATATAAGTTCTTTATTATATAAAATTTAGAATTTGTCACTTGAACACAATCAAGTCTAATCTCATGGAGGCTCTAAAGAGGCTGAGCGCGTCCGGCGCACCATGGACCGTATATGGCCTAACCGACCGCCGGACCCGAGCACCCCTCTCCCGGCCTAGAGTCTAGACTGGTTCATCAAGCTCGACATCTTGGACCGCGAGTCCACGTCCCGGGCTAATAACCTATACATGTGTGTGTCGTGTCTGTGTTATTATCGTATTTGTGTCAGTATCATATTTGTGTAAGTGTCGTGTGTGCCAATGTCATGGCTGTGTTAGTATCGTGTCACTGTGTGTGTTGTGTCATATCTGTATCTATGAGAGAGGGAGACAGAGAGAGAGAGAGAGAGAGAGAGAGAGATAGGGTTAGGGTGTACTTGGAGGTGGTCGAAGCTGTGGAGAGGAGGAGAAGAAACCCGAGGTCGTCGGAGGGGAAAAGCCAGGCGAGGGGAGCATCCGTGCAGGGGAGGAGCCTTGCCCAAGGGGGGTGCTAGGGTAAGCCATGCCGGAGGATGGTGCTCGGTGGGGTGTGTTTTTTAGGTTTCAAAATTTTTTAGGTGAGAATGGGGAAAAAAGAAACAGCTAACCCTATATTAAATAATTTAGCAACGTCTAAATAGACGTCACTAAATGTCGCTATAAATTGAAAATGTAGAGACGTTCGATTACCTTTCCCGGCGTATATTTTTTACAATAGGAAATTTTGTCGCTGTATATCACAAAAAAGTTACTATTTATAAAAAATGTAGCTACATTCAGTGACCTGTACCGACGTTTATTTTTACAATAGAAATTCTTGTCGCTAAATGTCACTAAACGTTATAGATAGCAACATTTAGCATCATTGTTTATTAGAGTCGCTAATATTATAAAAATAATGACTTCAATAACTTACGTCGCTAAAGACGTCGCTAATAACGTAGATTTTGGTAGTGAATAGTCTTGGGACTAGTACCCAATATGTTCTCTATATCAAAACATTTAGGAATCAGTAACATATTTAATGCCCCGCTTCGCACAATGCAATACGCTGAGTATGATAGGAACGAGGCATTGGGTTGGTTGCATAACATAAGTTGGAATGGGAATGGGGCATCGAGTTGCTTGCATTACGATAAGACCGATTCGGGAACAAGTACTGATTAGAATTTTGGTTTTATTTGCAGGCTTTTATGCGGATCTTTCTGAGGTCGATTTATTTCCTCGATGTAGACAAATACACTGAGTCAAGTATCATGCAACAAAAAATTTGGGCTAGTTCAGTATTGTATAAAAACAGCAAAACTTTAGCGATAGTGCAGTCTTCCTTGTATCTGCCCGGTTTGGATGATTTAGAAGCACGACTTGCTCGTATAGTTATACCAGATAAGTAAAGTGTAATTCGTATTAGACCATAAAAATTAGGGATAGGTTGTATCAACTCAGGTGGAGCGATATGCTGTGTCAACTCGACAAAATAGCTAGATAGATGAGTATAAGGTGGGCGGGCCATGACCCTTCTCCTCTACTCCTTCATGCTTAATAAAATACATCAGTTGCATGCTAGCAATATTATAGATTCAACGTGCATGGCTCGGAGAAACACAAGTTGGAACTTATATTGAGCACTAAAATATAATATTGAATGATAAGTATATCGAGGCGTGCATAAAGAGCACAAGTTTTGAACGAGAATGCTTCATTAGCGAAGCGATGCAGTTGTGGCAAAATACCATGAAATTGTATCAAGAGGAGCATGCATCAGAGCACGAGAATCATAAAATGCTTCATAAACTGAAGTGTGCAGTTGTGGGTCCAAAATTGTACAACTACGTCGGATGGGGGAATGGTCGCCACAAAACTATCATTTAGGGATAGGGCACCATGGAATACTGTGTCGAGCAGCGGCACGGTTACTTAGTTGGGACCTACGGGTCATCCAAACAGAATATCGATCAGAAGAATAGAGATGCCATAAGTATGGAATAGTGGGACGAATTGATATGTACCTCGCCATACTTATATTTTAAAATGTAGGACGAGTAGATACATACCTCGTCGTACTTACAAAGTAAAGAGATATTTCCATTTAGTAAGGCGAGTAGATTTGTTCCTCGATCGTACTTACCTTATAGAAACTATCGAACGTGACATGGTGCCTTGAGACAGCACGAGAATGATATATTACATCGAGTAGAAAAGTTGTATGGTCACGGAATGCCCGTGCACTAGATAGGAAATTTTTATTGAACGAGATCGCCGGGGAACCAGGACCATTCGGTCTAGGAGGAATCAAAAGTGCTGATTGAGCACAGTAAAGCGAGATATTTCACCGAGGTGTTGTAACCTTCGAGTGGATAGGCATCGCTTGCCAGGATCGTATTTTGCGAGAATTTATCGGACCATAAGTTAAAGCATTGCAACCAAAGTATACTGATAGAGTTGTCACAAGTGTTTCGTTAATTGGCACTCATGTCTCTAGTGACCTTCATATAGATAAGCTGCGGTGGACTATAAAATATTTAAGCCAAGAGGATGAATGTCTCCTTGCATTGGGCAAGAGTGTGCACATCGGCTATATATTCAGAGTCGCTATTGAGCGAGACGATTGAACGTGTTTCATGTGTTTCATAAGTGATACAAGTATTACATGCTTAGTTAACGACACTCTTCGAATAAAACTTGCTTTGCGATCGAGGTGACCGAATATTACAAGCTTAGTTACCTATGCAATTTGAGAATAACTTGCTTACTTACCGAACGAGATTCAAGTATAACATGCTTGTCCGCTTAAGTGAATTCAATGCTATATATGAGAATATGCCTTCATAACTTCAAGGTTTACATGTGAGCATAATTTACTACTTTCGAGGCGTGCCTCAATATGAAATAGAATTCATCTAAGTTCAAATAAAAATATCACTATGTAATCTACATAATTTACATGATAACTTAGTGTCAGTTTAGGTGAGCGGGTTATCATGCTCACCAGTACAAGTTGTGTACTGACCCACGTTTGTGGGCACCCTCTTTCAGGTACTCAGTTGCGAGGCCTTAGCTTGGATATAAGAAGACATGATTTATGGAACGGTGGAAATCCTTTATGAACAAGAGAGAGATTAATGAGTGTTGTAAGTCAACTTGGCATATTCAATGCGGGTTATTCAAGCATTTATAACCACTGCAATAATACATAAAAGTACTTCGCTTCACATTACTCTATGTTTCATATTGAATCTATAAATCTTTCACTGCGACTCGATATTTTCTATGAAAGATGTGATGTTTTATCTTCTTGCCATGTGTGTTGCACAACCTAGGCATGTATGACATCACTCCCGGGGGACGATTATTTATTCTACGGAGTTGGGGTATGACAAAGTAGTATCAGAGCACCAAGTTAACTTCCTTGGATAATCATTCATTTTATCACAAATTCAAAGTTGCTTTCGCGATTCGAATGACTCTTGACTCTACTCGATGCTATACTAGATATTTCATACAATGAGTCTATATAAACTTAAACTGTTATATATGCTTGCTGTATTTAATCTTTATTAATCAAAATACCTAGTAGCATTGTGTGACATTATTGCATAGCGTGCGACAAGTCAATCTGAGGGATGTTTGTTGCATAATGTGTAACAAGTCAATCTCTCGAACGATAGCATATACTGGTTACATCAGAACGATAATAAATAGGTTGAACTATACGAGTAATGACTTAGAATTTTGGGAAGGAAATATTATACGAGTTGCAACAGACGGTATCAACAAAAATAGTAAGGGATGATGTATGTTGGCTGGGTTTTGTAGCAGACTTTGACTAAGTGAATGTCAGATTTGTAGTCGGTAGAATCACCGCGGGATGGATAGTTCGAGATAAATATCGGATCGAGGTAGAGGAAGTGCGATATGAAGAGTGGCTTAATTTCTGAGTGGTATATGCCATACCACAAAGTGATCAATGCATAAGAATGTTCGCATGGATAGCGATATATTGCCTACAACAGATTAGGGTAGCGCGGAGACTCGTTTAGGAAATTTGGTAGACAATATGTGACTCAATTATTTTTTGATGTATAATGTTTTAACAACCGAGAATAAACTCTCTAGTCGAACAAATGTTATGTCGGACGAGAATTTAGAAACTCTTCGACAGTTGGCCGAGAATAGCGAAGAGAATTATACGTTGATGCAACGAGTGAGTCAGTTGGATGAATTTTTTAAATAGGAATAGAAAGTTAGATATTTCTAAATAATGTGAACCAAATAAGGAAAAGATGATGGGATTGGTTGGATAAAAAATTAGAATATCATATTCAGGTCGGACGAGTTGGAAGTTTGATGGAAACGGTTGCACATGCATAGAGTTGAGCCAAAAAAATTGATAACGGCTAGTTGCATACACGTGCACAAGGGATCGTTGCAAATCCAGGAGTAACAACATAGTCCATGGATTTATAAACGCAAGGAAACTTTTGGCCGAGCACAATGACCCGTTTGAGAATAAAGGATTTAGGAATAGGTTGTGTCACATAAAACAAAGAGGACTTGATCGTTGTTGTTTGTGACTTATGATCTATAACTAGGTTATGCGATCGAGGTATAGACGGAGGCGGATATTAGTGAGATGGTGGAACGAATGTAGGCAGTTTTCTATAAAACTTGGACGGATGTGATGAACATTAAGTTGATGTTAACATAGATTTATAAGTTGACCCTTACTGTATTCAGAATGGACATGGCATATCAGAATGTATATAGTTGGAATAAACTTATCACAGAGATTTGTGCGCAAGTCGTCAGGACTGTACGACACAAATAAAATGCGTTGAAATTGATATAGAGATGGAATGATTAAAATGGGAGCAATAATCATAAGGGATGGACTTTTGAGGAAACTAAACAAGACTTGACGTCAGGATGAATTACGATATCATTCAAGCGGAAATTGATTTGCGTAGAAAACTTAAGAGGAATAAAGGATACAAAATGGAGCAATAATTATGATTTAAAAGGTTTACGAGTAGAGATAGGAGAAGTCGTATCGATCGATAAAGAATTTACTTGATGGATTCAGGACATAATGATAAAATTAGCAGGACGAGCTAGCAAGATTGCCATACAATTGAGGATGGTTTTGCCGAGTATAAAGTATCTCAGATATTGACCAAATGGTAGATAGACTCAAACCCTAGACGACTAGATATTTTCTTGGTTAACGGTTATGTTGGCAGGTAGTGCATGCGTATTCAAAATTTAAAATATACTCTAATATTTGGGTAGAATCCCATAGAACTCATCGAGAATTGGTTTAGCTTCGGAATAATATATAACAAGGTTCATAGTAACTGTCCATCGTTCATGACCCACAATTATTAAGCATAGCTTCGGGGCAGATGACCCTAGAGACTTAACTGCCGAATCAAAGTAATCGTTGGAGACCCATAGAATGACCAAAAGATGACACATAGGAGATTTGCATTAAGTATAATATTGAGTGGTGCATGTTGAGTATAAGTATCAACGATCGAATATTAATTCAGAATTCGATGGAATAGTCTTCGGCTAGAAATAACATAGCAAAATTTTAATGGTTGGTAATTTTATTTGATGCGTCAGGTAAAACGTTAGTGCCAGATAGAGTAATGTATTTGAGGATCATCAATTTTAAAGTAGGGACCAAAGAATAGTTAATGTTGGTTATCGATTCAATTAATGCTAGCGGTATATGTCGGATCAGTGCGATACAATATCAAAGTATTTTGAGAAACGAGATATACGGGAAGTATATTGAGGAATGAAATCGTATTGTGAATTTTGTGAACGCGGGTATGATCAGTTTAAGTTACTCCCTTAAGTCGGGAAGACTTATTGCTAATTCTGGGTAAGTCATCTAGAGGGGGAACCAAGACGTTGATGCATCGGCAGTTCAGAAAGATGACCGTGAGAAATAGATGACACGAACGATAGCATAAGTTGAGGCAGAGAATGCTTACTTATGTTGGACTTGTAACAGTATACTAAAAAACAATACTTTGAGTATAAGTGAGAGATTGTTAGGGTTATATACTAAAAGCATCACTTTGTATTAACTATATTTTCTTATTTTTAAATGAGAATCATTTAGGCAAATATTTGCACGTTGTATTTGTTATAATGTTAATGCAAGTGTCTAATATTCTATATTGTAGATAATATAGTCTGTGGTGTCACACAGAAGTTGATATTATCAGTTTTTTGTAGAATTTATAAATAGTTCATAACCTAGATTGACTTGGACAAACCATTAAAAATGTTATGGTGTAATTTGGTATTAGTCTATCTTGACTATAGGTTTACACTAGTACACTTTGTGTGTATTGAACAGGACCATTGAGGTTTTTCTTTTTATACTGACTACATAAGAGAACAAACACCTCTGTTATTATGGATGCTTAAGCTCTTAATCCAGATATAATAATAGACATGTATCTGTAGTATGCATTACTTTGACTCATAAAAGAGTGAGATTCATTATGGGTCAATAACCTCTATGAATTGAGTAATAATATTGAGTGTATGATGGACTGTTGATTATAAAAGAAATCCATGTCCCGATACATCGGATTGATGATATCCCCTTAAGGAACTCATAAGGATTGTCATATAAACCCTGCGGGTGGATTATATACGACATGATAAATAAAGTTAAGTGGTACTACTTTAGGATAAAAGATGTCGATTAATATAATTGCCAGTAACTTAATTTGATCGACGAACATTCGATATCTAAACATGGAAAGACAATCAAGCATATAATAAGAATGAGCCCACAATCATAATTTAGGATTAGAAATGTAGTATAACAATAGCTCTTTAGTGGACCGAGCTATTGTTAATGGGCCAGGGTTGTGCGTTCGGGATGATCATGGGATATCAAGATCTGTTAGGAGACCTAACCCTTATTTCTCCTCATGGTCCCTGTCGTAGCCTATATATATCCTCTATTCTCTGGCTGTCATGATAATATAAAAAAGTAAGCACCTTTCTCTAAATTTGTTTTTCACGTAAGGAGAGAAAGAGGGTCGGCCAAGGAAAAGAAAAAAGTTGGAACATCATCATCCACACGACATCCAATCCAAGGAAGAAATACATGCAGAAGATCTTAGGGTTGCTAACTGATCAAAGTTGCTAAAAACCTTTATCTTCTTCTCATTACTTCAGATATAATTCGTGAACCCTATTTTTCGCCTCTGAAGGATTAGATAACGTATTAAATTTGTTAATCTTCGATCGATCGATATGTACACTAATATGCAGTCTTGGCGATCACTAGTTCCATCAATTAGTTTCAAAGCCGGTATTGGATCTGCATATCGATTAATAAATCCATGTTGTCCAATAAAAATTATATTAAAAAATAGTCGATAGATGTAGATCTATTCTAACTTGGTTTTGCAGGCATCTTAGATCCAACTATTATGTTATGTGTGCGTATTTTATTTTTGTGATTTAAACCTACGGTATATCATGGCTGTTGTTGTTCATAGATGTAATTTAAATCACGAGGGTTGATCGTGCTTATTAATTTTATTTTTTTAATCTAGATTATGTGTAAAATCCTTCGGGAGTCATAGGATTGATATAATTTTAAATTTTTGATCTATCGTGATGGCGATTGTGGCTGTTTCTGATGCGGGACGAGATACTATTTTTTAGCAGTCCGGAGGAAGACTGGTGATTTTGATGAAGAAAAAAGACGGCCAAACCTAAAAAAAATTAAGCTATATCTGCTTATTTTGTTATGCATGTTTATTATTCTGTGGATGTTTTCTATAAACTAAGTCTGTATTAATAATATAAAATATGGACATACGTGAACTAGTAGAAAAACCCTCATTGTTAAATAACTAAGTGGGAGAGGAATTTATTTAGTATTAATTCCATGGTCTCCATTACTAGTCTGTAGGTGGTGTAAATATACTTTCATATTTGCTTTAGTGTCTTCCTGGATGAGTATAATTACGGATCACCAGTACAGACTTCTTTTGGAATAATTATAGAAAATTACCTAGTGTGTATACTTCTCCATCTGAAAAAATACATTAGGAAGTAATAGACTTAGTATTAAGTAATGGTGTACACTTAGATACAAATAATGGTATCCTCCCCATCGGAGTCACTGCTATTATTTGTAGGACCAAAGCAAAGACCAAAAAATTAATTTTATTTGTCATAAAGTTAGGTTGGCATGTTAGTAAAAAATAATAGGAAAAATCTTCTTGGACAAATACTGACTTAGTATATGTCCACACTATCATGGCATATTAAATTCATGGTTTTTAAGGTGTTGGTTAACTTTTTATTATTGTTTTGAGACAATCAATATATTTTTAGTTTAAAAAGTTTTTGCCCTACATAATAATTTATTTATGTGATTCTCAGGATTTCAAAATTAGGTTCATTCAGTCCATTTATGGTGATTCTTAAAGAAAACAAACTTACTGGCCTTAATTATATTGACTAGAAACGTAGCTTGGATATTGTCTTAACTGCTGAAGAGTACACATATGTACTCCTTGAGGAATGTTCTCCTAAGCCAAATGCTAATTCTAATAAAGAGGTCAAAGAGGCTTATAAGAAGGGGATCAAGGCAAATGAGATGGCGCGGTGTTACATTCTGGCATCTATGTCAAATATAATGCAACATCAGCACCAGGCCATGTCCACAGCTTATGACATGATGTATAACCTCAAGTAACTCTTCGGACTTCATAGTAGGATAGCTAGGCAATTTGCTATAAAGGGTTTAATGAATATGACCATGGCTGAAGGGATACCAGTAAAGGATCATGTTCTCAAGATGATGGGTTATTTGAATGAGATGGAGATCCTTGGAGCTAAAATCGATGGGGAAACCCAGGTCGATATTATTCTCGAAACTCTGTCTAAAAGTTTTGACATGTTTTGCCTTAATTAAAACATGAACAAAAGGTTGTACAGTTTGGCATAATTTACGAAAAAACTGCATGATGCTGAGGCTCTCATAAGACAGAATGGTCATATTTAGGATATTGAAAAGGCTTCTACTTCTAAGCTGAAAGACGGTAAGAAGAAGAGTAACATTCAGAAACAAGTAAATTCAACCAATAAGGGCATGGGACCACAAGGCATTATGAAAAAATTGAAAGATAAGTGTTTTAAGTATAAAGGGTCAGGACAATGGAAGAGTGGATGTCCACTTCTCAAACAAGAGAATACTGATGGTATATCTTATTTACTAATAGTTGAAACATCTTTAGTAGTGTTATCTACCGGCCCTTGGTGTGTAGATACAAGATCTACTAATCATGTCTGTAATTCATTGTAGGGTTTCCAGTAAACCAGACGGCTTAGTGATGGAGAGATATGCTTGTTCATGGGTGACGCTGCCAAAGTATCAGCCATTATAGTAGGAGATATTATTTTATCTTTTGGTAGAAATAAGTCTTTGACATTGAGATATTGTCTATATGCACCTTTACTTAGAAGGAATTTAATTTCTGTTTCTATGCTAGTTAAGGATGGATATTCAGTTTATTTTAATAATAATAATATTATTATTAGAAAAATAAGCAGTTTATCTGTTCTGGTGCATTAGTTGATAATTTGTATGTCATTAATCATATTTCACCCATAATACAACTTATGAAAATGAATAACACATTTTTTAACTTAAATAAGAGAAAAGAACCTTCTTGTATAAACCAAACATATCTTTGGGACTTGCGGTTGGGATATATTAATCTAAGAAGGATTCAAAGACTGGTTAAAGATGGACCTTTGAGTTCATTGGAAGTAGAGGCACTTTCAGTCTATAAATCCTGCTTGGAAGGTAAAATAACCAAAAGACCTTTCACGGAAAAGGGGTATAGGGCTAAAGATTTATTGGAATTGGTTTATTCTGATTTGTTTTGTCCCATGACTGTCCAGGCTTGAGCTAGATTTGAATATTTTGTAACATTTATTGATGATTATTTCAGGTATGGATACATTTATTTAATGCTCCGTAAGTCTGAGTACTTTGAGAAATTCGAAGATTACAAGGCTAAAACAGAGAAATGTCATAGAAAATGTATCAAGTCATTACGTTTAGGTCATGGTGGCGAGTACCTCTTTGGAGAGTTTAGGAACTATTTATCAGAATCTGGGATTACATCTCAACTGACTGTACTTGAAATACCCCAACAAAATGGTGTAGCAAAAATAAGGAATATGACTCTTATGGAGATGGTTAGATCAATGATGAGTTATACAGATTTACTAGATTTGTTTTGGGGATATGCCTTAGAGAATGCAGCTTATATTTTGAACTTGGTATCTTCTAAGTCAGTACCTATTACTTCCACAAAATTATGGACCAAGTGTAAGCCTAGTCTGAAATATGTTCGAATTTGGGATAGTTATACACATGTACTGTATAGGAAAGTAGATAAGTTAGAATCTCGTACAGAAGTACGCTTATTTGTAGACTATCCAAGTGGAACAAAAGGAGATTTATTTTATGGTCCTAAGGATCAGAAGGTTATTATTAGCACTAATGCCCGATTCCTAGAGGAAGACTATGTGATGAACCATAAACCTATGAGTAGAGTTGTTCTAGAAGAATTGAGAGATGAGACACCAAATACTTCAGTACCAATAGTACAACAGGAGGAACCATAGGTAACTGCATAATGTATCACAAATGTTACACCATAACCTATAATGCCTCGTCATAGTGGGAGGGTTATTGTACAACCTGTTAGATTCATATTTTTGAGAGAGTCGACAAACTTCGTCCCTGGGAAAAAAGATTCTTATCTATAATGAAGTACTCCAAGAAAAATATGCAAAATCTTGGCAAAAAGTAATGATATCTGAAATAGAATCTATGGATTCTAATCAAGTCTGCGAGCTTGTAAAACCACCCACTGGTGTAAATGCAATTGGATGCATGTGAGTTTATAAGAGAAAAATAGGATCAGACAGTAAGGTTGAAACATTTAAAGCTTGGTCTGTTGCGAAAGGTTTTACTCAGAAAGAGAGTATTGATTATAAGAAAATATTTTTGCCAGTAGCTACGCTTAAGTCTATCCGGATTCTTTTATCTATTACAGCTTATCTTAATTATAAGATTTGGCAAATGGATGTCAAGACAGCTTTCCTTAATAAAATTCTTGAGGAGAACATCTATATGAAGCAACCAGATGGATTCATTAAAAAGGGCAAAGAGCATCTTGTTTGTCAGCTCAAGAAGTCCATTATGGACTCAAGCAAGCATTTAGATCTTGGAATATCTATTTTGATCAAGTGATAAAATCCTATGGATTTGATGAATGTTCGGATGAAGCATGTGTATACAAAAAGTATGACGGAAACATAGTAGTATTTTTAGTACTTTACGTGGATGACATCTTGCTCATTGAAAATAGTGTGAATATGTTATCTAAAGTAAGTATATGTTTATCTAAGCAGTTTGATATGAAAGACTTGGAATAAGTAGATCACATACTTAGGATCAAAGTTCTACGAGATCACAAGAAAAGGATGTTAGGCTTATCCCAAGCTACCTACATCGATACTATACTAACTCGTTTTAGCATGCAAAATTCTAAGAAATATTTCTTACCTTTTAGGCATGGAATTGCTTTATCAAAGAAGCAGTATCACAGACATCTAAAGAAATAGAGGACAAAAAGCGGTTCTTTATGCTCCGACAGTAGGAAGCTTAATATATGCAATGCTATGTACGAGACCAGACATCTGCTTTGTCGTTGGCATGGTTAGCAGATATTATTCTAACCCAGGACAAGATCACTGGACTGCGATAAAGCATATTTTAAAGTACCTAAAAAGGACTAACGATTATGTTCTGGTTTATCATGCAAATAGTTTAGTGCCCTTGGTGTATACAGACTCAGATTTTCAGTCCGATAAGGATGCCAAAAAATCTACCTCCAATTATGTATTTACTTTAGGAGGTGGAGCCATAATATGGATAAGCATCAAGCAAAAATTTACTGCCTATTCTACCATGGAAGCAAGTATGTGGTAGCCTCTGAGGCAGACAAAGAAGCGGTTTGGCTCAGAAACTTTCTATTGGACTTGGATGTGGTACCTAGTTTTCCTAAGACTATTATACTTTATTGTGATAATAGTGGTGCAATCGCAAACTCAAAGAAACCATGAGCCTATAAGACAGGTAAACATATTGAGCCCAAGTACCACCTGATACAAAATTTTGTAAAGAGAGGAGAAGTTATTGTGATCAAGATAGCATCAGCAGACAACTTAGCTTATCCCTTTACAAAGATCTTACCAGCTAAGGCTTTTGATAGTCATATTGAGGGAATGTGATTTGGATGCATAGTAGTATGGCTTTAAGTATAAGTGGAAGATTTGCAACAGTATACTAAAAAGCAATGCTTTGAGTATAAGTGGAAGATTGTTAGGGTTATATACTAAAAGTATCACTTTATATTAACTATCTTTTCTTATTTTTAAATATGAATCATATAGGCAAATATTTGCCTATTGTATTTGTTATAATATTAATACAAGTGTCTGATATTCTATATTATAGATAATATGGTGTGTGATATCACACAAAAGATCATATTATCAGTTTCCTGTAAAATATATAAATAGTTCACAACCTAGATGCACTTGGATAAACCATTGGAAATATTGTGGTATAATCTGGTATTAGTCTATCTTGACTATAGGTTTACACAAGTATACTTTGTGTGTATTGAAAATGACCACTTGAGATTATTCTCTTTGTACTGACTACATAAGAGAACAAATACCTCTGTTATTATAGATGTTTATGCTCTTAATCCAGATATAATAACAGACATGTATATGTAGTATGCATTACTTTGACTCATAAAAGAGTGAGATTCATTATGGGGCAAAAATCTCAATGAATTGGGTAATGACATTGTGTGTATGATGGACTATTGATTATAAATGGAATCCATATCCCGATACATCAGGTTGATGATATCCCCTTAAGAAACTCATTAGGATTGTCATGTAAACCTTGCAGGTGGATTATATCTGACATGACAAATAAAGTTGTCGTACTACTTAAGGACAAAATATGTCGACCAATATAATTGTAAGTAAATTAAATCGACGAACATTCGATATCTTAACATAGAGGGAAAGAAGGAACAAGTGCAGAAGATCTTGGGGTCGCTAACTGATCTAAGTTGCTGAAAATCTTCATCTTCTTCTCATTACTTTAGGTATAATTCGTGAATCCTAGTTTTCGCCTTTGAAGGATTATATTACGTATAAAACTTGTTAATCTTCTATCGATCGATATGCACACCAATAGGGTCCTGGGGATCCCCAGGTCCATCAAGACTTAGTCTATATCAAGCAAGACTTCCAAAATAGTTGGATAAGAGGCGGCTAACAGTTGGTCGGGAGTGCGTTGCAAAAAACTCATTACGATGGGATGCGCAAGGGCTTAATACATCACATACACAGGAACATCAATGCAAAAGAATTTGAGAAACGAAAAGGTATTGTAAAGGCTTGTCGTATTCAGATTATGTAACAACTCGATGCAATACACAAGTCTAATTTGTTTGCACAAAACATATCAAGATGGTAGGCGGTTACAAATCAGGTGGGGCACATAGATTCATGGCAGAGAAATTAGGTGTTCAGAAATAGTTCTCATATAAATGAGTTACGCGAACGGACGCTAAGGCCAGTTCAAATAAAGCAATAAAACAGTTGGTATTTCGAAAATGAAGTCGCGCCCGCAACTTGCCCGACTTCGTTATCACTAAGTTTGACTTAAATGAATATATTTTGGGGACAACTAAAATATTGTATGAATCTAAACTAAAGGATATATTGAACTCGAATGTAGATGTAAGAAACTTATGTGAAGTAAGGAATTTGTATGAGCGTTGTATAGAAAATAGAGGAAGTAAATTTTGAGGCAGTGTTTAAAACAAGGATTCAATATTATCGAAAAAACCGAGTATGGGTTTTGGTTTGAGGATGAACCATATTTTGAGTGGTATATTATATAATGCCCAGCTTTGTACGCTACAATACACTGAGTCAGATTGGAATGAAATTTTGGGTTGATTGCATAACATAAGTTGGAATGGTAACAGGGCATCGAGTTACTTTTATTACGATAAGACATATTTAGGATCAAGCATTGATTTATATTTTGGTTTCATTTGCATGCTTTTAAGCTAATCTTTCTGAGGTCAATTTATTGCCTCGATTCAGACAAATATACGTAGTCAAGTATCATGCATAAAAATCAGTGGACTAGTTCAGTGCAGTACATAAATAGTGGGACTTAAGCGATGGTGCAGTCTTTCTTGAATCCGCTTGTGTCAGATAATTGAGAAATATGGCCTGCTCATATGGTTATACCAGTTAAATAAATCATGCTTCGTATCAGACCACAAAAATTAAGGATAGGATGCATCAACTCAGGTTGAGCGAATGGTTGTGTCAATTCGGTAGAACAGCTAAGTTGATGAGTATAAGGTGGACGGTTCCTGAACCTTCTCCTCTACTCCTTCATGCTTAATAAAATATATCAGTTTCATGCTAGCGATATTATAGATTCAGCATGCGTGGCTCAGACAAACACAAGTTGGAACTTATATTGAACATAAGATATAATATTAAAACATAAGTATATCGAGGCATGCATAATGAGCACGAGTATTGAACGAGAATGTTTTATTAGCGAAGCCATGCAGTTGTGGCACAATTCCACATAATTGTATCAAGAGGAGCGTGCATCAGAGCCCGAGAATCATATAACTCTTTGTAAACTGAAGTATGCAGTTACGGGTTAAAAATTGTACAAGTGTGTCGGATGGAGGAATGGTCGCTACGGAACTATTATTCAGGGATAGAGCACCATAGAATACTATGTCGAGAAGTCGCACAGTGACTTTGTTGTTGGGACCTATATATCATCTAATTGGAACAACGATTGAAAGAATAGCGGTGCCACGTGTACGGTATACTGGGCCAATTGACCCGTACCTCGCCATACTTATATTTCAAAACGTATAGACACGTACCTCATCGTACTTACAAAGTAAAGAGATATTGCGATTTAGTAGGCCGAGTAGACTTGTTCCTCGACCATATATACATTATCGAAACTATCTAACATAGCATGATGCCTTGAGACAACACAAGAATGATATACTACGCCGAGTAGAAATATTACATAGTCACAGACAGCCCGTGCACGGGCTAGGAAATATTCCTGGAACGAGATCACTGGGGCACCGAGACCGTTTTGCCTAGAAGGAATCGAAAGTGCTGATTGAGCATGGTATAGATATATATATATATTACTGAGTGTAGAAGCATAAAAATGTTTGCCTACACAGATGGCGCACTCTCCACAAAGAGCCCAGCAGAAGAAAGACGCAATTTCTTAGTTCTCAGCAATATGGCACACTTTCTTAATCTGGCACGCTATCTTAATGCTACAAAGATTGGTGCACAATGGCCCTACCCTGCTCTTAGCATTTAATACAACATACTAACAGCTGATAGTTGCATAAACTGAAACGATTAATTTATTTAGTATAGAAAATCTTCGACACGGAGACCTAAATTATCGTCTAGCGATCCATTTGTTTGAATTCCATCAAAAGGGCATTGTTGTGCCAATTTTATCAAAAATATGCCATCATGGACAACTTCATCAGAAGTGCACCGCTGTGCCAACTTCATCAAAAGTGCGTCGTTGGGCAAAAATTTTCAAAAGTGTGCCGCTGTGCCAACTTCTTCAAAAGTGCACCGCCGTGCCAACTTCTACCAAAGTGCGCCGTTGTGCCAACTTCTATAAAAGTGCGTCATCGCGGCCAAGTTCTTCAAAAGTGCGCCATCACGGTCAACTTCTACAAAAGTGCGCCATTATGGCTAATTCCTCAAAACTATGCCATCATGCTACTTCTTTAAAAGTGCGCTTGTATAGCCAATCTTTTCAAAAGTGCGCCAGTCTCCTGACCACTTCTAAAGTGTACCTATGATCCTAGCAGACAAAGATGAGTTTTGATTAGTTTTTTATGCCATATTTCTCGTAAAACTTGTACAAATAACTGTCTTCCATGACCTATACTTTTCTCGTATAGGAAGGTATGTGTCAAGCATTCAGCAAGTTGTGCACCCACTCATTAAGAACTTGAGGTGTTAGTCCACCAAAAGTGCGTGCACAATGGTAAAATAGTACAGACTATCCAAAGTGCACGCACACTCTCATAACTACTCCTAAGCTCTATAAATACAGGATAGGTACAACCATTAGAAAGAAGAAAGAAGAGGCATAGGCATATACATGCTAGAATTTTGAGTCTTTAAAATTCAAGAATAAAAGGAGAGAACAAAAAGACTATTGTGTCATTGTTGCCAAGGCTTTCTAGTTACCCAACTATTCAAAATTTTTATGCTAGAATTTTTAAGTCTTTGAAACTCAAGAACAGAAGAAGAGAAATAGAATCTTGTCATGTCGTTGTTGCCAAAGCTGTTTTATTGTCCAACTCTTCAATTTATTCACAGCATCCTTGCATTTCTTCATCATCGTGTGGTCCAAGGATTAAAGTGATCGTCTGCAGACTAGATCTCTAAAACTATATTTTTTTAGAATTAGTTGTACTTAGATTCTTGTTTATGTTCTCTTGTACTCTTCTTTCTTTTTAATAGTTTATAATACAAGTTTTGTTCAAAAAAAATTTGCAAACAAGATGGCGACTCTATTGGAGAAGTACTTTATCCTCTTACGAGAAAGTAATAGCTAAATGCAACATTATGTCGGTCGGCTCGATACAGAAGACCTTGGTCGTGAAGTTTGACCAACAAGCATACGATGAAATGCTCTATTCTAGGGGTAGTGCTAACCCCTCATCCACGTTCAAGTCATGGAAAATCCACAAAGTGTGGGTGCCCAAGCCACGTCATACATATCCCGAAGTTGTGGCCAACAAGGCAAAAAGTATTATGATTGATGGAAACTCCCTGGTCAGTTCTGTCAACCAAACTCAGGTCGATGATTTGTCGAACAACTCTCTTGCATTAAACAAGGGATACAAATCATGCAACTCACGCAATATCACGCAAAGGGTTCTTCAACACCCAACCTATAGCTCAGGCCAAAAGAAACTTTTTCTTAGACGACGACGATGTTGTCAATATCTTAAATGCACTGGTGAAGAATGACAAGATCAAATTGCCCAACATTATACGTTATAAAGTAGCAGACAAAATTGATGATCCAAAGTACTTCATGTACTATCGATACATAAATCATGCTACGCGGGATTGCAATGCATTAAAAAAATGCATCGAGCGACTGATTGATACTAAAGCTATCACCCTTTACAATAACGGTAACCTAGTTACCGCTAATGTAGTGTTACTCTAATTTGCTAACTTCCCAGAGTAGGAAGTTCTAGAGACATCATTTCTAAGCCCCAACTTTGGCTAGCAAAGCCTAAAGGAGACTTATCAATAATGCAGTGGTATATTCCTCCCGAAATACTGTGTCTAGGCTAGACTTTTACTTTCCAATTCCCAGCAGGATATTATAAATGTATAGTGATTATATTTATTCTCCTTTATCCCCAGCTGAGTGTTTAAGATGTACAATGTTTACATTCTTATTCTCCAGCATTGTAAAAATACAGCAAGATGTTCATGCATTATTTTGAACTATTACTTGTATTCAAGAGTCTTGGGTAAGCAACAAGTAATAGATCCTTAAAAAGTTCTCCAACGGACATGTTCTCAGATCCAATAAAATATTCTCGTTTAGATCAACCAAAATATTCTCGTACAAAAACAAACGGATTCTTATAGCCTAGTTTTCCTAAGGATGTCTTAAATTCCCAGTTGGATTAGAGATATTCTACTTCTCTTTCTTCTCACTAGCAGAGAAAATAATGGTTCACGTCAATATTACCTCTGAACTATCCATTCTTCCATTTCCCAGTAGAACTAATCCGCTAAAGAAAAATGATCATGTCCTTCTTACCTCTGTATTATTTTCCTCACAAATATGCAACCTATCATGTCCATATTACCTCTGATAGTGTTTACCTTCTAACTTATTTTATGTACTTCACACAAGTACACCATAGGTATCAACTCCACAAAAAAAAATTATCCCCATAGAGTTATTCTGTCATGTCCATATCACCTCTAAGTAGATATTTTCAGTGGATCCCTTATAAAGAAGTCTGTCTTATTGATATTACCTCTGAACAACTATTTTGTCTACTCTTATCTTTTTTTCACATTCACACTTGTTACCTGTACTTTGAATAAGTACACCATGGATATGAAGTCCATAAAATTCTACAAGCTGAGTTGTTCTAACCTATCACGTCCATATTATCTTTGATAAGTGTTAGTTCATTCTAACTTGTTACCTGTATGCCATGGGTAATAAGTCCACCTGAAATATGCACATCAAATCTCAACTAATTTTTATTTTTCTAGTTCAAAGTATTCCAAACTTGTTCAAGTTTAAAAACTTTGAAGGTGGTCTTGTAGAAGCAAAAAAATGTGTGCTTACACAGATGGTGCACTATCCATAAAGAGCCCAGCAGAAGAAAGGTGCGCTTTCTTACTACTCAGCACTATGGATCACTTTATTATTGTGGCACGCTATCTTAATGCTATGAAGATTGGCACATAATGGCCCTACCCCGCTCTCAGCATTTAATGCAATAGATTGTCAGTTGTAGAAATCGAAGAGATTAATTTATTTATTATAAAAAATCTTCAACACGTAGACCGAGGTTATCATTTAGCGACCCATTTGTCTGAATTCCATCAAAAGAGCATCGTTGTGCCAATTTCATCAAAAATGCGCCATTATGGCCAACTTTATCAGAAGTGTGCAGCTGTGCCAACTTCATCAAAAGTTTATCGTTGGGTCAAATTTTCCAAAAGTGTGCCGCTGTGCCAACTTCTTCAAAAGTATGCCGTTGTGACAACTTCTACAAAAGTACGCCATCATGGCCAACTTCTAAAAAAGTACGCTATCATGGCTACTTCCTCAAAAGTATGCCATCATGGCTATTTCTTCAAAAGTGTACTTGTATAGCCAATCTTTCCAAAAGTGCTCCTGTCTCTAGACCACTTCTAAAGTGCGACTATGATCCTAACTGACTAAGAGGAGTTATGATTACGTGTCTTACATGCTATACGTTTTATAAAACGTGTAGAAATAACTGTACTCCATGAACTATACTTTCCACATATAGGAAGCTACGTGTCAAGCAGGCAGCAAGTTGTGCACCCACTCATTAAGAACGTGGGATGTTAGTCCACCAAAAGTGTGCACATAATGGTACAAAATACTGATTGTTCAAAGTGCACGCACAATATCATAACTGCTCCTAAATATAAATATAGGATCGGTACATCCATTAGAAGAGAGAGAGGAAGAAGCATAGGCTTATAAAGGCTGGAATTTTAAGTCTTTGAAATTCATGAACAGAAGGGGAGAAACAGAAGCCTGTTGTGCCGTTGTTGCCAAGGCTTTCTCGTTATCCAACTCTTCAAATTGTTCGTGCTGGAATTTTCAAGTCTTTGAAATTCAAGAACAGAAGGAAAGAAAAAGAAGCTTGTCGTGCCGTTGTTGCCAAATCTTTCTTATTGTCCAACTTTTTAAGTTATTCATAGCATCTATGTATTTATTCATCGTTGTGTGGTCAAAGGAGTAAAGTGACCGCCCGTAGATCATATATTTACATCTATACTTTCCTAGAATCAATTGTACTTAGATTCTTGTTTAGGATCTCTTGTACTATTCTTTTCTTTTAATAGTTTGTAATACGAAGTTTCATTTAATTTTTTTTTGAAAACATTGAGGAATTGCAACCTTTGAGTGCATGGGCATCGCTTGCCAGGATTGCATTTCACGAGCATTTACGGGACCATTAGTGAGGTGTTGCAACCAAAGTATACTAACAAAGTTGTCGCAGGTGTTGTGTTATTAGTCCACCTTGGCGCTCGTATCACCAGTGACCTTCATATAGATAAACTGTGGTAGGATATCGAACCTTTGAGCTAGGAGGATGAATGTCGCCTTGCGTCGAGAATGAGTGTCTACGCACATTAGTTATATATTCAGAGTTACTATTGAGCGAGGCGATTCAATGTATTTCATAAGCGATACAAGTATGGCTTGCTTAGTTAACGACTCACTTCGAATATAACATTGTCATGCCACAAAACCAGAATACTGGAGAGCGGGGCTGACAAGGCCAGCTATATATACTTAGAGCACACTGGTACTCCGCATATACGGTGAAGCTGTAAGACATGCTATAAACCAACAGTCAAACCTAGGTCCCAGAAACCCTATTGTCTCAATCACAAGAATAACAGGAATAATAGAAGATGTAAGATCAACTACAATATAATAGTAATGTGTCCCAAACTATAATATATAGAAGATCATGATGCTAGTAAACACAAAATAAATAAACTAGCCAAAATCTGAGTCATACATGATCAAACCTAGAATATATCAATCATGCTATTGCCCATAGGCTAACTGATCAAACCAAAACATGAGCTAAACACGTGCTCGGTGGCTAAATGCCAACAAAATACTACTAAAATAAATTAATTTAGCAACAAAATATTGGTGACTGTCAACATTCGTCACCAAGTAGCGATGGTTCACCGTCGGTTGGACGACCAATAACTACTATTTGTGAATTAAACAACTATTTGTCGCTAGGTCATCGCCAATTAGTCGCTAGATCATCACCAGTTTGCATAATCAACTGTTGGAATAACGCAAATAAATATGGCAACGGTCTGGGGATGGATATTGAGTCAGGGATACGTCACCTAGATAGTTTAGTTGTGGCGATGGATTTGGACGCTCATATCCATCGCCAAGTACTGTCCTAGGTTATATTAATTAGGCGGTCGATCAAAATTTTTGTTATGATCGACTGTGCCTCTCTCTCCTCTCTCTTCTCTCCTCTCCTCCAGCCCCGTGCTCCCCTCTGGCCCGTGCTTCCCTCTCCCCCACTCCCTTCTCGTTGGTATTCCCCTCTCCTCCCTCTGACCCGAGCTTCCCTCTCCTCTGCTTCTCTCTCACCATGCTTCCCTCTCCTCCACTCTACTGTAAGTCTTTCTCCTTTCCCCTCCTTCGTTCCCCTTTTTGTTTGCACTATTACTTCCCATACTCTATGGTGTACCATTTGGGAATGATTTATGTGATAATTTTTTGTTACCACTCTAGGTGTTTGTGTTATAGCTTATGTGTATTTGGGGGCTGGCTAATGGAGGATCGAGTTAGGCCTTGTGCAGTAATTATTTAGGGTGAATCGGGTTCAGATAATGGGTGCAATGATCTTGGGCACTATAAGTACAGACCTGTGCATATGTGTGCACAGATGAATAGGGGAACAATGCTCAGTCAGGCAATTAGTTAGGTACTAGTTAGGGGCACTGGATTATTGATTGCAGTAGTGTATTAGATCATAGTGTATCAGATCTTAATGACTGATTATTATGATGTAACAGTAGTAAAAGGGGGTGCACATATAGCTAGATATGGGACTTGGACTGTGAGGTTGAGCAGGTGCTCTGTGAGTGTATTAATAGTGTGATATATGTGAAAAAGAAGGACATGGAGGATAGTACTCAGGTTGTGTGTACAAGCTTGGAATACGGGTTCCAATTAAGTACAAATTTACTGATGTAAGGGGAGAGGGGATGATCTAGGATACCCTCTAACTATAGGATACTCCCATGATATATATTTTCTTCATCCCCAAACACAACTAAAACTATAAGAACACATCTAATATATACACTAGAGTCTAGATAACACAATTAATAGCTCCTACAAAGTGAATAGAGAATTTGGATTACTTCTCTAGGATGCAAGGACTTAGCCCAATAACGACAAGGCATAGTACATATAGCCATTTGACTGGCAAGGTAGAGACCATACAATTGTAGATAATATTGGCAGTCCTTCGGCCTCCATCCCTCGGTAATGATGATAACACAATCCATCACTATATTTTATATTGTGAGCTGATATCTTAGCATTATATTATATGGGTTCATCTTAATTCTATTATATCCTTTAGATACTACATTTGATAAGAATATATACTATACTGATGTACAGAACTTCGATGATTCATACTAATATATGCTAGAATAAATTTTAGGTAGTGTTCTGAGCCATTGATATTCGAATTCATGTTGATACTATGTGGAAAGCCATCATATTGAACTAATGTCGATGTTATAACTTTCATGGAGGTGGTAGAGAATGCAAAAACTCCTCGACAAATGACGCAAATCTTCATATTGAATAACGAAAAAAGTTTTTCATAGGTGATGGGTCAAATCAGATTCCTGTCGATACGTTTCCTATCGACAGGATTCTAACATGACCTACCAGCTATAAAAACTTTTTTTGTCTGATCTGATCAATGTGAAGCTCTATTTTACCTATTTCTCTACTTTCTGCTATAGTAGAATATGCAAAGTATAAATTACAATACTTTTAGAATGCCCATTTAATATTGTATGTACATCTAATTACTTCTGTGTATTTTATCTTATGATAGATAATTTTCTACACCCACCAAGCAATGGATCGTTCCTTGGTTGATCGTACATGGATATATAGGCAGCAATACGAGAGCAAGATTGGTCTGAGTGAAAGTCTACTTTGTTGTGGATGTTGCTACGGATGTTGCCATTGAAGATGATATAGACTATGTTAAATATGGAGACTACAACTTGGCACGAGATATGGTGTATGATACGGCAAGAACTAATTTTAATCCAGATTTTTGAATCCCGATGTAAAAGGGTTTTATGATATGTTTAAGGATGCAATACTCCTATATATCCTGGTTGTGAGACTCATTCAGTATTATCAGTAGTGATGCGCTTGTTGAACATATAGTTTGATTTTAACTTACCGCAAACTTGCTATGATCAGATTACATAATTAGTCAAAGATGTGTTACCGAAAGAATCAAAAGAGTTTCCTAAAAATTTATACAAATCAAAGATGATGGTCCGACAGCTCAGAGTAGAATAAAATGGCGTCCGTACATTGTCGGTAGTAATGCATGTATTTGTACGGATCCTTACAAGCCAGTTCGGGGAAAAGAAAATTTAACTACAATAAAATGACGTCCGTACAAGTACATGCATTACTTGCCAATCATGAAGCACTTACAGAGGATGTATATGTCCCTTAATTGAATAGAACAAATAACGTGGCATAATAAGGAAAGTACAAATGATGATGGAGAATTGTCACATCCTTCCGATGGAGAGGCGTGAAAGCATTTTGACCGATATTATTCAAATTTTGCTGCAGAGCCTAGAAATATCTGATTGGCACTATGTTCTAATGGCTTCGCTCCTTTCGGACAGTCGGGATCTTAATGCTCCTGTTGGTCGGTGATTCCCATCCCTTATAATCTACTACCATGGATGTGTATGAAGACTCCTTATATATTCTTGACAGTTATCATACCCGGTCCTAAAAATCTGACGAAGAATATTGATATATATTTGCAACCGTTGGTGGATGAACTGAAATAGTTATGGGAGTTAGGAATCACAAACTACAATATTTTAAAAAAATAGATCTTTTAGATGAGAGCTTCACTTATGTGGACTGTCAATAATTTTTTTGCATATGGTATGTTATCGAGATGGAGTACCCACGACACTAAGTGTTGTACGATATGTATGGAAAAGAGCAAGGCATTTCATCTTAAATATGGAGGAAAATCCTTATTCTTTGATTGTTACCGTCAATTTTTACTTGTATCACATCCTTGGAGAAAGAATAAGGAAGTATTTAGAGCTGGAAAACAAGAACTTTCTCGTCGAGGGATTTGGATATATACATAATTGGACCAAGGGGAGTGTCTTCTGGGACTCACCTTATTGGAGAGATAATCTTATAAGACATAATCTTGATGTCATGTATATCGAAAAGAATTTGTTCGATAATATCTTTAATACCATTATGGATATTAAAAGCAAGACGAAGGACAATCCCAAAGCAAGAAATGACATAGCTGAGATATGCAAGCGTCCTTAATTAAACTTAATACAAAGGGGAGCTAGTAGACTTGTGAAGTCAATAGCGCCATTCACATTAAGAAGGAAACATAGATTAATAATATGTAATTGGATATCCAGTTTATGATTTCCTGATGGCTATGTATCAAATTTGTCTAGATGTGTTAATCTCAATGAATGCAAGCTAACGAGAATAAAGAGTCACGACTGCCACGTGTTCATGAAAAGGTTATTACCTATTACTCTTAGATAGTTGTTTTTTCCTGTTGTATGGATTTCGTTGGCCGAGCTATCTATATTATTCAGGGATATTTAGTCAAGTAAGCTGACGGTGTAGCATATGGTTGAACTTGAGGAGAAAATTGTCTTGACAATATGAAAATTAGAGAAAGTATTTCCGACTGGCTTTTTTGACTGTATAGAGCATCTACCGATTCATCTACTGAACGAAGCACGTGCCGGTGGACCTGTTCAGTATCGATGGATATATCCATTTGAAAGATAAAATATTAATATAAGACACATTTTGATTAAAAAATTAAGTAGATTTTTTTACTCTAAATTAATTCAAAGTAATGTGTCTTAAAAGGTATCTACACCATTTTAAGAAGAAAGTTGGAAAGAAGGCTTATATAAAGGCTTTGATATGTGAAGCATATATTATCGAGGAGGTCTCAAACTTCTGCTCAATTTATTTCGATACTCATGTCGAGATAAATCGAAATAAAGTTCCATGGAATGACGAAGACGTATGAGATGTAAGCTAAAATGGAGCCTTGTCGATATTAAATGTGAGGGGCAAGCCTATTGGGGCTAGTAAGAAATGGTAGTTGGGTTACGATGAGTTGGATGCAGCTCATCGATATGTATTATTAAATTATGACATACAAGAAGTGAGAGATTTGGAGATTTAAGTGATAGACTTTGATAGTTATCTCTAATATTATTAATAAAATATACTAACTCATTTTGATTCTATCTCTCAATGTATTTAGAGATGATGTTAAAATGAGGACATCCAATATTAATAAGGAGAAACTTCAAAGAGAGGCCGATTGTAACTTTATGTCCTGGTTTAACAAATATGTAAGCAACTCAGATAATATGTTAAATATACTGCCACTACCATTTTTGTATATATCGCTAATAATATGTCTATTATCGACGTCTGTTTATAGATTTTTTTGCCTGGAACAATACTCATAAATGAGAGCCTTCGTTATTTGGCATTGGGACCGATTAAGGAAGCAACGACTTGGCCAGGCTATGTCATTAATGGCTTCAAGTTTAAAGCAACTAAAAATTATATAGATACTGAATTTCTTACTGAGGGCTTGAATACAAAGGATTTTGATGTTTGT
The DNA here is from genome assembly GCA_036927795.1 of Iris macrosiphon. Taxonomy (NCBI): domain Eukaryota; kingdom Viridiplantae; phylum Streptophyta; class Magnoliopsida; order Asparagales; family Iridaceae; genus Iris; species Iris macrosiphon. The sequence goes on from JAYESA010000004.1 coordinate 161,181,705, forward strand.
ATAAGAGGGACCATCTACGATGATGAGCCAAACTTTGACTATTATGGTGTACTTCAGGATATTATAGAGTTATAATATCCAGTCTTATATGACATGAATATTATGATGTTCAAATGTGATTGGTTTGACACAACACCAAATCAAGGATGGAAAATTAATAAACAATTTGGATTGGTCGATATAAACCATCGCAGGAGATAAAGAGGGTTCGGCTTATTTGTGATAGTAAGTCAAGATGTTCAAGTCTACTATATAAGTTACCTAAGGTATTGTAGAGATCGATTTGACTAGTGGACGACATGTAAGACTAAAGCTAAAAATATGTTCAATATTGGAGACCCAGCAAACCAGGAGGACCAGTCGAAGAGTCTTAATATTTACGGCAACAGTCGAAAGAAAATATCGTGGATAATATTGATGTTGAAGCTATTATCGAGAAAAATAGAAGAAAGAAAGAGGTTGATATACAAGACTTAGCTCAAAACTAAATAATTGGCCTTGTCCACGACCAGAAAAACGTCGCTGAAGAAGATGAAGAAAAAGAGCTATATGAGGATGATGACGATGATGACGAGATAACGATGACGATGATGATGACGATGATGATGATATGGATGATTAGATTACCTATGTTGTCTACATGTTGTACCTAAAGATGGAGTATGATTTTGTTACTAAAAATACTTCAATCTCTTACTGAAAAAATTCTATCTCACTTTTCATAGATGTTTTATTGGTTAGTTCTATTTATTACAGGTCTATCTTTTTGCTTAGTTCTATTTATTAGATGTCTATTATGTTGCTTCGTTCTATTTATTAGATATCTATATATGTCAATCGTGATCATAGATAACTGGTGGTCATGGTTGTGATTGTGGTGATCGTGGTCGTGATCTTATACTACCAGGGGATGGATTATCTTCTCGATCACGTAATCTCGATACCCTTTCATTGATCGCAGGCACCTCGACTCTGCTATCTATGCTTCCATCATTATATGATGCAGATCCTGGTACCCCATCATCAATTCATCCACCAGATACTCCAACAGTTGTACAATGGACCTCGGAGTATCTGGACTTAAAGTATGATGCTAGTGGTCGGTATATCACCTAACCGGGTGGTCCTCCGACACAACCAGAGAGACCGGAGGGGCAGTTCAGAAAGAAACTTTGGCCCACAACCAAAGAGCTGTAAGTAAATTTATATATTTTATCTGATGTAGTTAATTTTATATGTTTCATTTATTTATTCAACTAAATAATCGTTTGTTATTTTTTTGTAGATTTTTTTCCTACAGTGCTACTCCAGCACTTAGGGAAATAATTAGGGAAAACTACCACGACCCCTACCTTAGATTCTTCGATATGCCCCCCGACATTCAGTATATTTGGCTTGACTAGATGAAGGTATATGCAATCTTTTCTGTTATTCTATTTATTATTTATTTTTTAGTCTATTTATATTAATTATTAATTGAATTTGTATGTCAAAAAATGTACTGGTGGCCCGAGCATCGCAATGCGAAGACCAGGAAGACATATCGCGATGCCTGTAGCAAGAAGATACAGGATGCGAAGATGGTTTGCAAAAAAAGATAAATGCTAGAAAAGGAGAAGAAACCCTGGATCCGTGATGATTTTGGGAGAAGATACAGAAGGAGCTCGATACTACTGAGTTCAAGAAGTGGTCCAAGCAAGGAAAGAAAACATGATCTCAAAGGAGTCTGCATACTGGTGGATCCCCATCGCTAAGTACCAACGAAACCTGGTATGATAATGCGAAGTACTTAAATATTTTTATCATATAGTTAAATAACATTAATTATCAAGATAATATTTTTTTATAGGCAAAGAAGCTGGCGAAGGAGGAGGAAGGTCCCTCTAGTATTAGTTTTGCCGATATTTTTGAGTATACGCACAAAAGGAGGAAGTACGTGAGCTACATGGACGAGAAGACCAACAAGAATGCTTTAAGTATTTCAATTCATATTATAAGTTAGAATAATATGAGGTATTATAATTTATATTAGAAGTTAGAAGTCCATTAGAAAATTAAGCATGTGTCATTCGAGAGGTTGTGTTCCAGTCTCTGGGATTGAGAGCACCTCTCGGGCCACTTAGGTTGGGGTGGAAAAGAGTGTCGCTGAGCCTTCGCCAGCCACAACATCCTCTTCCATAGCAGCTCGGATGAACGACCTTTTTTCTACAGGTCACTAGGGGAAGAGAGAAAGGTGGACGCATCTACGACACCGGCTCCTTGGCATCGCAGATATCGGTATACACGAGACCTCTACACCGACGTCTTCTACGGTGGCATAACCTAATAGGATAGAGTAACTTATTACAATGATGACCATATTCCAAGATACAGTTTCCATGCCCCAATCAGCCTGCGGGAGATTGGGGCATGACAGATTGAACAGTTCGAACAATATTCAATTCCGTACACTAACCAGTTGGTTAAGCACGTATAGGCATTTCAGGTTCGCATATAAGTCACGATTCTAGTACGAGCCTAATCCCAAACGGTCTAGCACAGGTCGGCACAAAGGCCTTAGTATCATAATTTTATACAAGCAATCATATTATTCACATGCAATATTTTAAAAGTATTTAGACTCATTGTTTTGAATATTCCGATGGGACATTGAGAGAGAGCGTTTGCACATAATCCCCCAATGAGCTTTCAAAACTGAGAAAATTGAAACAAAGTCCAAAGGCGTAAAGCCATGCTCTGATACCAATCTGTTACGCCCCAATTAGCCTGCGGGAGATCGGGGCATGACAACTGTAGTGGGTATGCAGGAGTCGATCAGCAGCTTGATGAGACCTCTGCCGACGGCGTCCTCTGCTTCTTTCGCTGCTGCTTCTGGCCCTATTCTATCTGTTGACACAGTGATGAGACTCCTAATTTTATTATCGCCAGAGGCATTAGGTTCACTACCATCTGAATTAGTAAATAAAATTCCTTCGTACGTTCTCGAACTTTTGTGTGACAAGGGAACACCGCCAGATCGATGATTTTCTTTATATTTGATATTTATTTGTGTTGTAGTAATCTCAGACTTATGGATATTATTTATTTGTGTTGTCATGGTCGTGGACTTATAGATGTTGTTTATGTACTTGATTATTTTATTTAGTATTGTGGTTATGGACATATGGATGTTGTTCATGTATGCAATTGATTTTATTATGTTAATTATATATCTTTTATAAATTATGTCTCGTGTGCGTTTTCAGCATGTGTTTGTGCCATTGAAGGTCCGATTGGACGAGAATTCTATAACGGGTTGCGCTGGATGATTGATATATTGATAGTGTTTAACAGGATTTATATAAAAAAAACATGCTGGGATATCTGTATTTAAAAGTTTTTTTTTGTAGTTATGTGCACATTAGTGATGAATATACGTCGACTTAGCGGCTACCTACGACGTATTTGTGACACTCTAGCGACGGATACAACCGTCGCCAAGTAAATCTCTATTCTTGGGTGACGGATTACCGACACACATCGACGGACATGAGACTTTCGCCCGACAGTAAGTAATATCATTATTTCGTCGCCAATATGAGTATCAGACATTTTTTAGTATCAGGAACATAAATAGTGTCGCTATAACGTCGGTAAACCGATGCCATTTTTGACATAAAACCGTCGCAATCTAGGCGTCATTATAAACTATATTACTCTCAAATATACATCGCTAAAGAGCCGCTTAATGAATCCATCCTAAAATATCCATAAACTTTAACTAAATCGACGTCGCAATTATGCTAGTTTATAGTAAAAAAATTGACTGATTGGCGACGAAATCTTTTAGCGATGTGGCATTTACCGATGGGTGTTTTTCTTCTAAATACCGTCGCCGGGTAGTTCCTAATAGTGAAAAACAATATTTTGGCAACAAAAAATGACCGTCGTTATTCCTCTGTATTTTAGTAGTAAAAGTAGTATGTACATCTGAGTGGAAAAATAAAAAAATCCACTAAAGGAGTCTGGTGCTCCTGATGGCCACCATCCTCTGAAAAGTATGGGAGATCCTTCGGTGCTGCTACTGGATATGGCCATACAAAACCAGTAGGGTCAGACCCCCAAAGAGCAAGTACCACAAAGGAAGCCAATCTAGGAACTTAAACCAACAACACAAGCAATACAAATATTAAAGGTAATGTAAAACCTCTAATTAAAAAAAAATGTATTAATTATTTAATTGATTTATAGTATTATTAGCTAATTAGGAGAAATAGAATTTATTAGATTTTTAGAAAATTGTGCATTTTGAGGTTTTAGGGAGCAACTGTAATTTTTGCTTAATTATTTTCATGTAGGAGACCTTATGGACGGTTAATAGATTTATTGTATGTACTAATATAAATTTCTAGAATTTTCTATATATATATATATATATATATATATATATATATATATGTATATGTATATATATATAATGGTTATTAAAAGAAATAGAAATGAAAAGGAAATAAGGAATAAAAAGAATAGATTAGAGAATAAAAGGAAAAGAAAAAGGAATAAAATAAAATAAAATAAAATGAATCAAAACCAAACCCACCCGTTAGCCCGGCCCGTACCCGCGTAGGCAAAGAAACAGCAGCAGGAGCGCGCGTATTAGTCCCCCCCGCTGTGATATATATATTAATCTCCCATCATTAACAAACTCTAACCCTAATATATTCCTTACCATCTTGACCTAGCCGCCGGAGCAACCCTAACGTCAACCTAGCCACCGCCGGAGCAACTACCAGCGCCGCCCGCCACCGTGACCGCGACCACCGCGCGTCCGCACCACCCCGTGATAGATTTTGAACAATAACGAAGCTCTGTTCACAACTCATTTTCTGCGCCATCGCTCGACCAAACTCGACCCCGTCTTCACCGGTATGTTCATGACCTATCCTCCTTCCATCTCTGTGCATTAGTTTATCTCGAATAACACATAACCCTAGGCAAAAATTGAGACAAAGTTGACAAAAAATAACAACTTTTGGATCACAGAAAACTGCGGTAACTACACATGTTCACGGACTCGTATCTTCCACCACAGAGATCCGAATTTAGTTTTTCTTTTTGATATGCGAAGACCACCTAACTGAGATTATTTTTTGTCAGATATAATATTTTAATTATTGCTGTATTTAGAATTAAACTAGGTTAAAATCCAAAAAACCTACTTTTTTAACTTCCAGAATTTGCGATACGGAGCGCGCCCCTGCAAACAAGACCGCCCCGTCTTGTACCAAGTGCACCGAATGGTGCGCATGGTATACCCAGACGTGTAGGCTTTTGCAGAAACTAATTCGGATGCGTGTGTACGTCGAAATCAGCTCGTATCCGTAAAAATTCTCCGTATCATGACTTTTGTAAAACTCTGCGTCATTTAGTGTATGCTCCTCAGAATACGAGAAAACTTTCGCCACTAGACTCGTAGTATCGCGCTAGTCCTGTGACCCAATTTTTATGTAATTCGGAGATAGTTGACCAAGCCGCCTATTAGCGGGCCCTATAGTTGACTTTTTAGGCAAAATTGTGTTTGGCTCAGCGGAATCCAAAATTAGGCATATGTTGAGTTCGTACTGACCTTTAGATTTTGTTTGACCTATAATTTATTTCATTTAGAGACCGTTACCCCTGGCACGCTTTTCGGTGCAAAGTGGGCCACACGTGGACCCTATTTTGACTCGAATTTACCATTTTGCCCCTGTGTCCAAATTGGACGAAAGGGTAATATTTTCTATCTATCTCATTTATTCTGGGAACGTTGGTGATGTCTATTTTAGCATCCGAAGATATTTTCTGAGGCTGTAGTTTCTGACTCTTGGTGTTTGACATCTAGACGTTACATTTTGCAGCTCTCTTGCCAGGAAACTATACCTTGCCATTGTACTATTATTCATATTCTATATGTTGCATGCATTTTTATTTTTTTCATTTAGTTCCTATATTTTAACTGCTATATAAACTTCACGTCCAAGGAAACTTGGGTGCAACGACGTTGTCGTCGTGATTTATTTTTATTATGTATATGCATTGACCTTGTTTATGAGACCGCCCTATTATGATGAATCATCATTAGGTTTCATTATCTGTGACACAGTTGTTACACGAGTTGTGAGTCTCATATAGATCACGGACTTATATGCAGGGTTTGGCCTCTTGTACGTGTGGGTCGTACGTTAGGGATAACTGCTGTTAGAAACTTTGTATGCTAGAAGACTTAGCAGTTATTAGTAGTCCATGGACATAGCCTATTGTAGTACGATGGTCCAATCCTTGTCCTTGTCTGGTTGCAAGGTTGGGCTATTGTACTAAGGATAGGCTATAGACCAAATCGTGTCATGGATGTGACATGCTTAGAGCATGGGGTGGGAAGAACAACAAGTACGACATTTGGGCTCCTTTGCACTTTCTTTTTTGTAACCCGGAAGCTCCGTCGGAGATACGGGAGGTGATGACCCTTTATATTATATATTATCATGCGGCTTCTGCCGTTCAAAATATGACATGCTTTGTAGGCCCATAATTCTCCGAGAGAATTATGCCAAACCCATGTATGGCCAGATAGCCCACTTGTTAGAAAGTTGTTCTCAAACTGCATTGTATAGATGGTTAGGCGACCCATTGAATATTTATTTCAGTACTTTATTGGCATGCTTCTATGTATCTTGTTATGTTCCTCTGAGGACCTGGTCCTTTTTCAGGTATAGATGTTCATGAGTATTCAGAGGAGATCCAGACTGGTTACTTATAATTCGAGAAGGCTTTCTCTTCTAGTCGTGTTGATTGTTAGTTGTTGTACTTATATTGTATTGCTTATATATTCTAGTTTGGTAGTAGATTCGTTTTTATCCAACTATCATCTTTAGATACTTTGTATTGAGATCTAGTTTCATAGATATTGGTCATTTATTTATATTTGATTTTTGTGGATGAGATTTAGATTATACCCTGTGACTTGTGATAAATTTTATACCACTGGTGAATTGTCATTCATATTACAGCGTACGCATGTGTTATGGTTTCCATATATTAGAGTTTTCATATCTATGCGGCTGTCATACTTACGTGTCCTAGTCCTACGTATTTTAGGACTGGGGTGTGATATATTTTTAGTTGTGGCACATACAGGTCGAGAGTATATTGTCTCGGTTATGTTACTGTACCGAGCAAGCCTGCACCTAGGAATATATTATAGGATCTCATCCACAATTGACTATGATTATCTTCCTTCCTATCCGTTCTATCACATCCTGCTTGAATCATGTGCTTCCTTAATAGTTCCTTGAGTATAGCCTCTGCTAGAATATAGGAATCCCTGATGTTAGGATGATAATTAGGGTAACACACCTACTAAGAATACAACTAGAGTATTGGCACATCATTGAGTTTAGAACACTTGATGAACACTAGCACCCCTTACCTATAGACTAATTTACCATTATCCCTTGATATGTTTATGAATGACTTGAGAGTAATATAAACACTACTAGAGTTAGTTAGAAATTTGACCATAGTATTTGACCCTAGTATTGAGAAACCAATAGAAATCCAAGGTTAAATATTAGGACGAACCTAGGTTTTCATGGGGAGATAGTACTAGATAACTACAACTTTAGCTTCTTGTCTTATATTATCCGAACAATACCTTAGGAAGCAAGAGGAATGAATATAATATTTTTCTTGATCATACCTCGAACACAGAGATTAGCATTCCACTTTCCCTCAAGAAACCATGATGTTATCTAGAGTCCCTCTATTTTTAATTTCCTCTCTTGTTCCTTTGAAACCTTAGAGCTTCCCATTTGTGCGAAGACTGATTATGCTTTTCTCTTCTTTCTTTCAACTCGTGCCACCTGACATTTCTGATTGTAGGCCAAGTGTATTCTTTTACGATAGATATATATATATTGCTCGGATTATAGTTTGTTAATCTTAAATTTTAAATTTCTGTGCTTGATAATTAGAACTTGATAGTTTTAAGTTATTCTTGTAGATTGTGACCTGATGATTATACTTTAGTTTTGAATCACGTAATTTGTACCCCCACTTATGTACTTTTTCCCCTTGAAGGCCAGTAACTTTTCCATTCTTACTATTGACACTTATTCTATGAGCACTATGATTAAGACTTAAGATGACCATTACCTATATAATGCAATAGGAGGCCCTAAATAGGTACCAAGATCTTTTCCTCATATAGCCCAATAAGATTTTATACCTTATTTACAAGGAAAATATTATTTTATAGAAACCCCTAAAAGTAGTTACAGTATTAGTTAATTATTTTAAGTTAGACAGTATGCCTCACAACCTAGTAACACATAGTTCTTTTGACCTATTATTGAAGTGTAACTGAATAACATTAACTGTATGCTAGCATAAGAAGATAGTGGTTATCCAGACTATAGAATTTAGAGGCCCATACCCCTATTTTGTCGAATAGCAACTTAGGCAAGGAGTTAATATGATAACTGTAGAGACTGTAGAGTCTTACATTCTGTGTGAACTTGAATTAGTTTGTAACTTCTCTCATCATAATCTAGCGTACTTATATTTTCTGTACTACCTTGACTCATGCTGCTATTATAGCCTAGTTTTGCAAGCTTACTCTTTTATCGAGCTTGATATGATATATGTATTTTTGGGTCGACACACTAATATATTTCAGAATCAGTTTATTACGGTCTGATCAACCTTAGTGCGCTTGGTTCGCCCTTCGCATAACTACTTTACGTGGATTGAGCTATATAGTGATTAGTAGACAAATATACTTGCCCTATAGATATGTCTAAGCATATCATATCAGTTACATAACTGTACTGATACGAGCAAGTGATTAGGAATTTTACCAAAATAGAATTTTAATCCACAACTGCCTTGACAATTCCTATTTGAATTCTTAAAACGCCTTGATCCCCATACATGTATTCTATTACCTCCCCCTTGGACTCTTTATTATTGTTTTTCGTCTTCCCTTATTTCGGAAAGATGAAACCTCGTGCTTGGTATAAGTTTGATACACTTATAGTACTAGATATACCTGGTAGGCTAATCACATGACTTGATGGCTCTCTTTTATAATTGATTAAGGCATATCATATGTGATATATTTGGTGTTAAAGTTTTGAGGATTGAATAGCATGATTAAATAATTTGAGAAAATTTTCTTAAATGTCTAGCCTTATGTGATAGATGGATAAATTCTAAGTTGGGTAGAAATTGTATTATTAAACTTGAGGTGAATTATTTTAGATTGTGACCAAGTGAGATTAGATAAAGAGACCCTACATTATTTTAATTTTGAGGAAAAAATTTTATAAGTTGGATAGAATGTAAAACCCCTAATAAAAAAACCATATTAATTATTTAATTAATTTATAGTATTATTAGTTAATTAGGAGAAATAAAATTTATTTGATTTTTTTAGGAAATTATGCATTTAGAGGTTTTAGGGAGCAACCATAATTTTTCCTTAATTATTTTTATCTAGGAGACCTTGTGGACGGTTAATAGATATATTGTACGCACTAATATAAATTTCTAGAATTATATATATATATATATATATATATATATATATATATATATAATGGTTATTAAAAGAAATAAAAAGGAAAAGGAAATAAGGAATAAAAAGAATAGATTAGAGAAAAAAAGGATAACAAAAAGTAAAAAAAATGAATCAAAACTAAACCCGTCAGTAAGCCCGGCCCGCACCCGCGTAGGCAAAGAAACAGCAGCAGCAACGCGTGTATGAGTCCCCCCCCCCCGCTGTGACATATATATTAATCTTCCATCATTAACAAACACTAACCCTAATATATTCCTTACCATCTCGACTTAGCCGCCTGAGCATCCCCGACGTCGACCTAGCCACCGCAGAAGCAACCCCCAGCGCCACCCGCCGCCGTGACCGCGACCACCGCGCATCCACACAACCCCGCGACAGATTTTGATAAGCAACGAAGCTCTATTCATGACTCGTTTTCCGCACCATCGCTTGACCAAACTCGACCCCGTCTTCACCGGTATATTCACGACCTATCCCCCTTCCACCTCTGCGTATTAGTTATCTCGAATAGCGCGTAACCCAAGGCAAAAACAGAGGCAAAGTTGGTAAAAAATGACAACTTTTGGATCACAGAAAACTGTGGTAACTACCCATATTCACGGACTCGTATCTCCCACCACAGAGATTCGAATTTAGTTTTTCTTTTTGATATGCGAAGACCACCTAACCGAAATTAATTCCTGTCAGATAAAATATTCTAATTATTGCTATATGTAGAATTAAACTAAGTTAACAATCTTGAAAACCTACTTTTTAACTTCCAAAATTTGCGATACGGAGTGCGCTCCTCCAAACGGGACCGTCTCATCTTGTACCAAGTGCACCAAAAGGCACGCACAGTATACCCAGACATGCAGGATTTTGCAAAAACTGATTTGGACGCGTGTACGCGTCGGAATCAGCCCGTATACGTAAAAATTCCCCGTATTGTGACTTTTGTAATACTCTTCGCCATTTAGTGTACGCTCGTCAGAATGCGATAAAACTTACTCCACTGGACTCATGGTATCGCGGTGGTCCTGTGACCTAATTTTTACATAATTTTGAGATAGTTGACCAAGCCACCTATTTGCGGGCCCTACAGTTGAAGTTTTGAACAAAATTATGTTTGGCTCACCGGAATCCACAATTGGATATACATTTGAGTTCGTACTAACCTTTAGAGTTTCTTTAACCTATAATTTGTCCCATATAGAGACCGTTACCCCTGACACACTTTTTGGTACAAAGTGGGCCACACGTGGACCCCACTTTGACCTAAATTTATCTTTTTGCCTCTGTGTCCAAATTGGACGAAAGGGTAGTATTTTCTAGCTATCTCGCTTATTTTGGGGACGTTGGTGATGTCTATTTCAGCATCCGGAGACGTTTGTTTTGAGGTCATAGTTTCTGACTCTTGGTGTTTGACATCTGGACGTTACATTTTGTAGCTCTCTTGCCAGGCAAGTATACCTTGCCATTGTACTGTTATTCATATTCCATATGTTGTATGCATCTTTATTTTTGTCATTTAGTTCATATATTTTAACTGCTATATAAACTGTGCGTCCAAGGAAACTTGGGTGCAACGACATTGTCGTCGTGATTTGTTTTTATTATGTATATGCATTGACCTTGTTTATGAGATCGCCCCATTGTGGTAAAACATCATTAGGTTTCATTGGCCGTGACATAGTTGTTACACGAGTTGTGAGTCTCATATAGATCACGGACTTGCATGCAGAGTTTGGCCTCTTGTACGTGTGGGCCGTACGTTAGGGATAACTTCTGTTAAAAACTTTGCTTGCTAGAAGACTTAGCAGTTATTAGTAGTCCATGGACATAGCCTATTGTAGTACGGTGGTCCAATCATTGTCCTTGTCTGGTTGCAGGATTGGGCTATTGTTCTAAAGATAGGCTATGGACCAAATTATGTCATGGATGTGACATGCTTAGAGCATGGGGTGGAGAGAACAACAAGTACGACATTTGGGCTCCTTTGTACTTTCCTTTCTGTAACCCGGAAGCTCCGTCGGAGATACGGGTGGTGATGACCCTTTATATTATATATTATCAGGTGGCCTCTGTCGTTCAAAAGACGACATGCTTTGTAGGCCCCTGATTCTTCGAGAGAATCATGCCAATAACATTTATGGCCAGATAGCCCACTTGTTAGAAAGTTGTTCTCAAACTGTATTCGCATAGATGGTTAGGCGACCCATTGGATATTTATTTCAGTACTTTATTGGCATACTTCTATGTATCTTGTTATGTCCCTCTGAGGATCTGGTCCCTTTCCAGGTATAGATGTTCATAAGTATTCGCAGGAGCGCAGATCCAGACTGGTTACTTATAATTCAAGGAGGCTTTCTCTTCTAGTCGCATTGATTGTTAGTTGTTGTACTTATATTGTGTTGCTTATATATTCTAGTTTGGTAGTGGATTTATTTCCATCCAACAATCATCTTTAGATACTTTGTATTGAGATCTAGTTTCATAGATATTGGTCATTTATTTATATTTGATTTTCGTGGATGAGATTTAGATTATACCCTGTGACTTGTGGTAAATTTTATACCACTGGTGAATTATCATTCATATTACAGCGTATGCATGTATTATGGTTTTCATATATTGGAGTTGCCATATCCATGCGGCTGTCATGCTTACGTGTCCTAGTCCTACGTATTTTGGGATTGGGGCATGACAGGTAAAGACTGAATGAAAATAATCTCATGATAATAAAAGAAATATTGTAAACCTACAAAGAGACATATCCTGAACTGATGATCAATAGAGTAACAAGTACAAAAAATAAAAGTGTGATAATATAGACCCTAGATTAACCATCATCCATAAGTCACAACAAACCATATAATTACGGTTTGATACATTAACTAACTAGGGTTATCACAATCCTAATAACTAATAATTATAATGCAATACGATGCTAGAGTCCTTCTGATCGCATGCCCCTGCAGTCCGTCCAGAATATCCATACGCACAAACCAGCACCGGATACTCCACAATATAAAGTACTGGATACTCCTCAAGATAACTCTATTAATAACCGGGACTGCATGTAATCTAGAAAAATCTCTAGCCATGTACTAAGTAAATCTCTAGTTATTAACCCCTAGCAGTTTCTTGTATGAATTCGGGTGTGGCATTTGGCAGAATCCACCCTACACATGATACAACAAAAGATGTTCTAATAGTAATATAAACAAGTTTTATATACATTGCATAAAAGGACTCATGTAAGCCACAAAAATAACCAAGCCACGTGAAACCAAGTGAAGCCAGGTAAAGCCAAGTGAAGCCATGTCAATCCAGATGAAGCCAAGTGAAACCATGTACGACCATGTGAAGCCATGTCAATCCAGATGAAGCCAAGTGAAACCAAGTCAAACCATGTCCGATGAAGCAAGGTAAAGTCATGCCAAGTCAAGTCCAGTCAATTATGTCATCACGTGTAGCCGGGCAAAGCCGGGTGAAACCGAGAAAGCCAAGTCAAGTCAAGTCCTCTAAAGCCATGTAAGTTCATATCTAGTCAGGTTAAGTCATTGCGTGTCCAAACTAAAGCCAAAAGTATCATAACAAAATCATAAAAAACCAATAATTTCTAAAGAAAGTGCACGATCGGTATACCGTTGGTATAGTCTAGTACACTGTTTGTATACTAGTCCAGAGCTAGAAAAAATACAGCAAGTTCTGGATTCCAATAAGTCGATATACCATCGGTATACTGTAGTATAACGTCGGTATATCGTTCCAAGTAGGCAAAAAAGTTACTGAAAAATAAAGTTCCATAAATCGGTATACTGTTGATATACTGTAGTATACCATCGGTATGCCGGATAAGACAAATATTCTGAAGTCGGTCAAAATTGGTATACCATCGGTATATTGTAGTAAACCGTCGGTTTGTCAGTTTTCAAGGATAAACATGGTTAAAGTCAAGTCTGATTTTCGGAATCCAAATTAAATCCCAAAAATTACCAGAACCAAGTCTAACAAGGATTCAAGTCTAGGATAAGTCTCATATCATAATATGGACTAAATCTCACGGTCACAAGTCCGGTACCATTTTCATTATCGAGTTACCAAAAAAGGACAAAAAAATATTCTACCAGAAATTAAAATCGAGACAGTCAAAAGGCTAAAAAAATACAAGATGATCAATAATAGTAAAGCAAGTGGAAGCTAAAAAGCAATAACCAAAGCTCGAGGAAAGTAAAATGACAGAAAGAAAAATAAGTTCACGAAATTGGCAAGGTATACTTGCCTAAAGCGATCTCCCAACCTAAACCTTCTAATCCACTACCATGAAGAGGGTCAGAAACTACACTCCAGGTGTCAAGACTACGCTCCAAGATCGAGTGAAAATGAAGAAGAGAAGAGAGAGAAAGAAAGAAATGAATTAAAGTAGTATTTATAAAAAATATCTAAAAAAGTGAAACAAATATCTGTCGGGCAGTATACCGTCGGTATACTATAGTATACCGTTGGTATACTATAGTATACCGTCGGTATACCAATCAGATAGTAAAGTTTCAATTTTAAGAATTTTTGAGCTTCTTCGATATCAAATAAAATAAAATAACTAGCACAAAAAATGTACCCGCATAAAATACGAATACGGTGATACGAATCTCACAACTCTCCCCTCAGAAAAATTCTAAACTCGAAATTTCCATAAGGATCCAAAATCAACTATCAAAAAAATCCAAGAAAGCAAGCACGAAACTAAAAATAAGCAGAAAACTCATGTAAGCATTCAATTTCCTGGACAACAATAAGAAATCAAAAAAGAAAATAATAACATGCATAACAGATAAGCTAACAATCACAAGCACAAGCTAAGATAGGACATAGGTATACGACTAAGTATACCATCTAAGTTAAGAGACATGGATAGCGAGTACGCATATTATCCTCGCGCTCCTACGTTGACTCGCCCAGTCAGTGATGCCCCCAAGTAACACGAACTAATCTAATAGGCCGATTCTTGAGAACATTTTTCCTCTGGTCCAAAATAGACATGGGCCTCTCCTCATATGATAGGTCGGCACCAATGACGAACTTAGAATGATCCAGGATATGTCTCGGGTCTGGAATAAACCGGCACAACTAAGATTCGTAAATGATGTCATGTACCTCATGAAGAGATAGTGGAAGAGATAGAAAATAAGATACGTCTCCAACTCGCTCGAGAATATAGAACGGACCTATATATTTGGGACTAAGCTTTCCTCGGACTCTAAATCTGATAACTCCATGAGTAGGCAAAATCCTAAGAAATACTTAGTCGCCGACAGAGAACTCAAGATAACGACGGTGCTGATATGCCCAATAACTCTAGCGATCCTGAGCCACTCTGAGATATTCTTTGATCTGCCTGATCACTCCAACCGATTGAGCAATTATCTCTGGACCAAGCATTTGTCTCTCGTCAATGCCATCCCAAGATAATGGTGATCTACATCTTCTACCATACAAAGCCTCGAAGGGTGTCATCTGAATGCTCGCCCGGAAGCTATTGTTATAGGAGAACTCTACTAAATGCAAGTGATCCTCCCAAGATCTACCAAATTCAAGTGTACAAGCTCGAAACATATCCTCCAAGGTTTGAATGGTATGCTCCGACTACTCGTCTGTCAACGGATGGTAGGCTGAACTGACTTCAACCTAGTACCCTGACAGTGTTGTACACTCTACCAAAAATGAGACATGAATCGCTAATCTCTATCAGAAACTATACTAACTAGTACTCTATGCAATCTAACTAACTGTCTCATGTATATCTCAGCTAGTTGCTCTGTAGACTGGCCTACTTTTAAAGGAAGAAAGTGAGTAACCTTCGTGAGTCGATCCACTATAACCCATATAGCATCTCTAACAGACGAGGATCTAGGAAGACTGGTCATAAAGTCCATAATAATATGGTCCCACTTCCACTCCAAAATCGGTAAAGGTTGAGTAGTCCGGCCGATCTCTGATGCTTAGCCTTAACCTGCTGATAGACTAAACACCGAGAAACGAATCGATCTATCTCCCTCTTCATACTATTCCACCAGAAATGTGGACGAATATCTCGATATATCTTCGTCCCTCCTGGATGCACTAAGTACTTAGAACTGTGGGCCTCTAACATAATCTCCAACCAGATATCTCCTCTCAGCACACAAATTTGACTCCCAAACCTGAGAGTCCCATCCTTGGGAATGCTCAACTCTAGTTTGTGTCCTGTCTTATACTCTGCTCTGAGATGCTGAAGTCTGATATCACCAGTCTTCTCTTATCTGATCCTCTTAACTATAGATGGTTGAACCTGTAGATTCTCTATAAAACCGATATCACCAGGTAATACTGCCTCGATACCCATTTCCTGCAGATCCTCCAAAATGTGTTGATGCTCAGTCAAGAATTAAGCTCCTTCTCTACTGCTCAAGGTGTCTGGGACGACATTGGCCTTCCCTAGATAATTATGAAGGTCAAGATCATAGTCTGACAATAACTCGAGCTACCTCCTCTGACGCATGTTGAGTCCCTTCTGTGTGAATGCATACCTCAAGCTCTTGTGGTCTGTGAAGATCTCCACTTGATCACCATATAGGTAATGTCTCCAGATCTTAAGTGAAAATACTATTGATGCTAACTCAAGATCATGCGTCAGATAACTCTTCTCATGTTCATGAAACTGCAGAGACGTATACGCTATCACTTTTCCATGCTACATAAGGACACACTCTAGTCCCACTCCTGAAGAATTATAATACACTGAGAACCTACTTGGTCCTACTGGAAATTTTAGAATAGGAATTAAAATCAACCTCTGCTTGAGCTTCTTGAAAGAAGTATGACAAGCATCTGACCACTCAAAGCACACATCCTTATAAATCAACCATGTTAATGGTGAGGATATTCTCGCAAAGTTTGCCATAAACCGTCTTTAGTAGCCTGCTAGAACCAGAAAACAATGCACATCTGAAGCTGTACGGGGTACTAGCCAATTCTCAATAGCCTCCACCTTCTTGGGAACCACCTCGACTCCTCCACATGAAATGATATATTCCAAGAATAAAATACGATCAAGCCAAAACTCACACATGCTAAACTTTGCACACAGCTGATGCTCTCGAAGAATCTGAAGAACTATACGAAGATGCTGCTCATGCTCTTCCTCACTCCGACTATAGACCAAGATATCATCAATAAACACTATCACAAACTAGTCTAGGTAAGGCATGAATATGCTATTCAAGAGAGACATAAATATAGCTAGTACATTGGTTGCTCCAAATGGCATAACTAAGAACTTCCAATGACCATATCTAGATCTGAACACCGTCTTGAGTATGTCTTGCTCTCTGAATCTGATCTGATGATACCCAGACCGTAAATCGATCTTAAAAAATATAGTTGCCCCACTGAGATGATCAAACAAGTCATCTATCATGGGGATACTTGTTCTTAATGGTTGCCGTATTTAATGTTCTATAATCAATAACCAAATGCGATTAACCATCCTTCTTTTTAACAAAAAGTAATAGGGCTCCTCAAGATGATACACTAGGTCTAATGAATCCTTTGGCTCTGAAATCCTCAATCATCTGGTATAAGATATCCAACTCAGATGCTGATATCCTATAAACTCTCCCTGAAACTGCCTCTACTCTCGGGATTAAATCAATGTAGAACTCTACATCTCTAACTGGTGGTACACCTGGTAGCTCATCGAAAAATATGTCAGGAAACTCACAAACTGTCCTGCGAAACTGTGCCTTCTCGGCCTCCGCCATCATTAGTATAACCTCAGGTGACTCTAATGCACCTCTCAAGAATAAGAACTCCCCACCAGGTACACGAAAGATAACATTGCCACTATGGCAATCTATCATCGCGTGTCTCGCACTCAACCAATCCATGCCAAGGTGTCACCTTTTCCAAATGAGTATAATTTATTCCATTTACATATAATTATTTTTAGAGATTATATTTATTTATATTGTGCTAATAATTAATATTGGTGGCTGTGCTATTTATTTATTAATTAGTGGACTAGCCTATTAGTTAGACTTGCACTTGTGAAACCAATTAGACTTGTCATGATAAATAGTGAGCCCAACATGGACCAATCCAATAGGCCCATTCCCACTAATTAATTAAGGAGAATTAGACTAAATTGTATTAATTAGAGACTTACCAAATTAGTCCTTCCCTAATCTATGCATAACTACCAAGTAGAGGCATGTTTGACATTTGATGTGACTTAAAGAAGGGGGAATAGGGGCCTGCCACTATAGAGGGGCTCTCCTCTCTCTCTCTCTCCTCTTCATTTGCATTCATTTTAGATCCCTAATTCCTTCTTTCCTCCATCAATTTTCTTCTCAATTCCCTCACATTCTTTATCATTTTTATCGCTCAAGGAGCCTTGGTGCTTGGAGAAGCAAGGATTACAAGGAAGATGAGCTTTGGTGAAAAGATCGTGCCCAGATCGTATTCATTGAGCATTTTATTGGAAATTCATCTTTCAATTGGTAAATTCTGAATTTCTCTTCATTCTAGGTTCCAAATTATACATTTTACCATTATGAACGACCATATAGCATATGGCTACCAATAGAAACAATTTTTAGGTAAATTGGTTGTGTATAGAGAATTCTACATAGATTTTTGTATGTGTTTTAGGAGAATTATGGGATTGACACATCAAGTATGTGTCATGGGACTATTTTAGTCTAATTAGACTTAGATCAAAGTTATGGAACTAGATACGTATCCATAATTGTACACGAGTAGGCCGTATCATGATACGGTGCAATACCGTATGATACGGGGCTCTATTTTGGGTATTTTGTACAATTACTCTTTAATCTTTATTATAGCAAGTTGTATTAATTAGATTATGTGTAATTGTCATGAGAAAATGGTTTATTGTCGTGTAATTAGAGTTTGGGAACTTGCTTCTCTCCCTATCTCACTGATTGGGGAGTTTGGGTAACTGCTTCTCATGGGAGTCTGCATATTGGTGGATCGATCCCTATCGCTATATACCATTGATACCTGATATGATAACGTGAAGTACTTAAATATTTTTATTATATAGTTAAATAAAATTAATTATCAAGCTAATATATTTTCTTAATGTTTCGTTTGCAGGCGAAGAAGCTGGCGAAGGAGGGGGGAGATCCCTCCAGTATCAGTTTTGTCGATGTTTTTGAGTATACGCACAAGAGGAGGAAGGACGTGAGCTATGTGGACGAGAAGACCAACAAGATTTCTCTAAGTATTTTAATTTATATTATAAGTTAGAATAATATGAGGTATTAGAATTTATATTACAAGAAGTCCATTATAAAATTAAGCATAGGTCATTGGATAGGCTGCATTCCAGTCTCTGAGACTGAGAGCGCCACTCGGGCCACTCAGGATGGGGTGGAAGAGATTGTTAATGAGCCTTCGCCTGCCACAATGTCCTCTTCGGCCGCTCAGACGAACGACCTTTTTGTACAGGCCACTGGCGGAAGAGGAAAATATGGACGCGTCTATGACATCGACTCCTTGGCTTCACAAATATCGGTATACTCGAGACCTCCACTGTCCGCATCTTCTGCTGTGACACAACCTGATAGGATAGAGTAACTTATTACAACAATGATCACATTGCAGGCCACAGTAGTGGGTATGCAGGAGTCGATCAGCAGCTTGGTGAGACCTCCACCACCGGCGTCCTCTTCTTCTTCCGCTGCTGCTTCTGGCCCTATTTTATCTGTTGATGCAGTGATAAGACTCCTAATTTTATTGTCACTGGAGGTGTTAGGTTCACTACCATCTAAATTAGTATATGAAATTCCATCGGACGTTCTCGAACGTTTGCGTGACCAGGAAATAACACCAGATCGGTGATTTTCTTTATATTTGATATTTATTTGTGTTGTAGTAATCTCGGACTTGTGGATATTATTTATTTGTGTTGTTGTGATCGTGGACTTGTAGATGTTGTTCATGTACTTTGATTATTTTATTTAGACATGTGGTCGTGGATGTTGTTCTTGTATGCGATTGATTTTATTATGTTAATTATATGTCTTTTTTGAATTATGTCTCATGTGTGTTTTCAGAGCGTTTGTAAAGTTGAAGATCCAATTGGACGAGAATTCTACAGCGGGTTGCGCTAGATGGTTAATATATTGATAGAGTTTAACAGGTTTTATATAAACCAAAATATGTCGGGATATTTGTATTTAAAAGTTTTTTTTTGCAGTTATGTGCACATTAGCGACGAACATACGTCGACTTAGCGGCTACCTACCACGTACTTATGACACTCTAGCGACGGATACAACCATCACCAAGTAAATTTCTATTCTTGGGCGATGGATTACCGACACACTTCCACAGACAGGCGACTTTCGCCCGATAGTAAGTAATGTCGTTATTTTGTCGCCAATTTAAATATCAGACTTTTTTCAGTATCAGGAACATAAATAATGTCGATATAACGTCGCTAAACCGATTCCTTTTTGGACGCAAATTCGTCACTATCTAGACGTCATTATAAACTATATTACTGTCATAAATACATTGCTAAAGAGCCGCTTAATGAATTCGTCGCTAAAATGTCGCAAAACTTTAACTAAATCGACGTCGCAATTACGCCAGTTTATAGCAAAAAATTTGACTGATTGGCGACGAAATCTTTTAGCGACTTGGCATTTACCGACAGATATTTTTTGTCTAAATACCATTGTCGAGTAGTCGCTAATAGTAAAAAGTGATATTTTGGCGACAAAAAATGACCGTCGTTATTCTCTGTATTTTAATAGTAAAAGTAGTTATTTTAAATATTAATCTTAATATTAATATTAATGTTAATATTAGTATTAGTGTTCATTTTAATATTAATTTTTATCTAAATATAATTTTTAATATTAATGTTAATATAGATTTAAATATTTATATTAATTTTAATGATAATGTTAATATTAGGGTTAATATTTGTATTAACGCTAATTTTAATATTAATTTAAATGTTAATGCAATTTTAATATTTACTTTAATGTAAATGTAAATGTTAATATTAGTCATTATATTAATGTTAATATTAGTATTAATGTTAATTTTAATATGAATTTTTATGTAAATGTAAGTTTAAACCCATTATTAGGTTTCCAACCGTTCACAGCTACCCAACCGTTTATACATTCTCATTGTTTATAGGTTTCCGTTCCAAACTATTCAAAACATATTCATAGGTTTTTAGGGCAATCAAAATGAGTCCATTTTTTTTCACCTACCAAAACTATGGTGTTTGTTCGTCCTCCAATAAAAATTTGACACTTTTCAATTCAGCCACCATAATACCACTTTGAAAGTGGTTTTGTTCATCAACCAAAGTGATTTTCTCCTTTAACTTAATATATGTCAAGTTTTTATTTGAGGGTGAACAAACAACATGATTTTGGTGGGTGAACAAAAATGGACTCATTCAAAACTTCCAAAATTCAAATTCAATTCATAGGATCCCAAGGCGTTCAAAACTTCCAAATTAAAAACTAAGTCTTACGATAATCTCGTGGTCAAAAGAACCAAAGCGTAACAAGGGAGAGTGACAATAACACGAGCAACAACAACGGATGGGCCATAATCCCTACGGAGATCCTGGCGAGTGTAATGGTACTAGCGGGCATGCCGGTAGACGAGGTCATGCGCAACGTGTCCTTTGTGTTCTATTCGGGGGGAAGGCGTTCAGCCTTTCCTGCATTCTGTTTGACATCGATTTGTATCAGTGGTCCCACAAGGTCAAGGACACAGACAAGATCGATGAGGCAGTGATAAAGCTCATGATACAGAGCTAAGGGATTCTATGGTCCCACTCTGTGTACAAGCTCGGCAACCCCGGCTTCTCCTTTCCTTGCTTCAGGCCAGTGCATAATTTGTATTTTCTTTCAAAAAGAGTAATTGTTGGATTATATTTCGAATATACTACATAATTAGAAACAAGTAGTGACTACTCCCATTGTCTCACTTTCTTAAATTTTTTTAATAAATATGGTTTAAGTTAGAATGTATTAGTAGTATCTACATTTGTAAATATGTTATAAATTATTTATTTTTACCCTATTTATAACACAGTAGAAAATTTCTAAAGGTTCGACGAATTCCAATGAGCAAGGTGAGTGATGCAATGGTGAACCGGCACGTGCTGTCTTTACCGGTGCTGGAGGAACTCGACATCAGTGACTGCATCAATATATTTGGTATTGGCATATATATTTTAGGTAGGCACAGCAAAAATTTGGTCAAGCTAAAGAGGAACATGCCCCCTCCGGAGTCAATGATCATGAAAGGATTAAGGAAAGAAAGATCCAACGAAGAGGAGGGCGTGTGCATGGCCATTTTAAAGCCACATTTCGAGTGTCACGCCCCAATCTCCCGTAAGCATAATAGTCCCCGCTGAACGTGAATCACCACGTTGCAGCTCTCCCGCAGGACAATCATTCTCATCGGGACGTGATGCCGTACGAGCGTGGAGTTGCGCTCGTACAAGGCGATGTTGTCAAACACCAAATGTTATCATTGAAACAACCAAGTTGCAGCGAAAGTCAAGTATTGTGTACCAAGCACACATCAGAGTAATACGCAGCGAAGCTCTCGATAGGGTCCAAATGAAATGCCCCGAAGGCAATGCCACAAAGGCGATGCCACGAAGACGATGAAATACTCTTGCTCTTTTCTCTAGCCCACAAAGGTACTTACAGTTCATACATCATGCCTCGTATATCCAAGCAGCTCCATTATGCCTGCGTACTTGAAATATTGCCCACAAACGTGGGTCAGTACACAACCGTACTGGTGAGCGGGGTAACCCACTCGCCTAAGCCGACACTAAGTAAAATAGTGAATGCAAACAGTTATATGGTGATCTTTCTAGTTGAATCCTAGATTCATTTCATGGCATAGGGATGACATGTTAAGGAAAGCTGTAAAGCAGTTTAAGCATGCAAACATTCAACTCAAACCAATCGATAAGCAAAAATATGAGCAACCCGAAGGATTCTAGCATGCAAACCATCATGCTCAAACCCAAGCAACGCGACTATCGTATCGAACCATCCATCTTGCCTCAACATCCATCCTCAACCAAAGTTTACAATCCAATCTCATAGTGCACACTCTTGCCGAGGCAAGGTGGCCGCGCCTATATAAAGCACAAACCAACCAAAGTAAAATAAACCAACTCATATCTATATGAAGTCACTGGCAAAGCCATAAAGGACATATTCCAAGCATTAACGGTGTGCCCTATCAGCCCGGGTAGCAAGCCCCACTGGAGGTCCCGTAATGCATCGTGACTAGCACGAATCAATATTTTCCTTCGGATCAATACGGTTCTAGTGCCCCGGAATATCGTTTCGAGGAAATGTCAAACCTTGTGTACACAGGTTGTCCGTAACATGCAGAAAGTAGGTATGATGAGAGGATCGAACATTCTTGCCCCACCAAGCGATCCTAGACTAGTTCCATGAATTATCCAACCAAAACATCCATAACCAAATATCCAACCAAAACATCCATAACCATTCATCAACATATAGCCCAAGGCACCAAATATCAAGTTATCCCATATTCACAATGCCGCTTCTCAGCAATGTATTTTAAATTGGTGCAACACCCATGCTCAAAGCAATCCAATGGCATAATGCCCCAACAGTGGCACAATGCCCCAATAGTGGCACAATGCCCCATCAAGCGGCACAACACCCTCGTCGATGCAGTTGTTCGGTTTCGAACCACAACTGCTCGCTTTGCAAGACAAAGCGACCAAGTGATACTCGTGCACGGATGCACGCTCGCTCGCCCGAATTCCCGATATTCCCAATTTCACCTCAATGTATCATTCCAACTCTAGCTCTAACTATCCAACGCGAAAACCAATTCAAGCTACAATCATATCCAAGCAAACGACGTACACTCTATGCACGCCTCAGTGTAGTGGTTCCCAATGTTTCAGCCCAAGTGTTCAAGCCTTTTTCGTGTTTTCCATATTATTAGGCATGAAGGAGTAGAGGAGAAGGGAAAGAGCCCACTCACAATGTTTGATTCCGTTAAGCATTCTATCCTGCCGATACGGCCAATCCCTTGAACCCGTGGTCCGATGCAAGCGCGATCTACTCAACTGGTATGACCATGCGAGCAGGCCGTGCTCTCCAAATCATCCGACCGATCGGACTAAGGAAGATGGCATTATCATTCCAACTCAGCTATCTCAGTACTGCTCTGAACGAAAATCTGATTTCCATCGAACCCGCTAGCCATCTGCACATGAAACAACTCAATCAATACTTCTTCCTAAAATCCAATAAATAAAATATAACCAGCATTTGTTTCATTCAATCCGATTCAGCATAACATACCGTGCGGTTATGGGCGTTACATAATATACCACTTAGAATCAGGTTCATCCATGAACCGTGTTGGTACTCATTCCTATCATATGCCATAATCTAATTCCATGGATCTTCTCTATGCAACTCACATTATCCTGATCCAGACTCAGCATCTCGCTCTGCTGAACGCTCATACAAATTTCTGAATTCCCACATCCTCCTTGTAGCTCAATACGAATTCTTCGTATCGCTTAGTTTTGGATCGTACACATATTTAAGGCGTCCCTAAAATACATGCATTTCAGCCGAGCCTTGTGATAGTAAATTTGAACAAGTTATAAGGGTATCTTTATGTCCGAGGCATCCATTTGCTGTACTCCCAATTGAACCAAATAATGATTTCCATTCCAACATATTTGCTTGAGCACTATTCTCAAATATGATAATTTACCACCGACTAAATCACTTCGTGTTCCAACTCAATCCATCCAACTATTTCTGAATATGCACTAGCAACATCTCCAAACATATCTTATGCACCGAACGATCAACTCAAATGATACTACCCCAGCTAGGCGACTTACCCAAATATCAAAGTTTGCCTTGATCAGTTCAACCAAACACTTCTTCCTGCCATCTCAATACCTCACTGGGTGAACATCTATATTGAGGTTCATGTGATCCACGAAGATCTCGCCGCCACGCCTAAGGGATAGTGTCGCCACGATTTCAACGTGGACACACTCTCCACAATTCCTAGGTTGCGTATGGAATAGTTCTTCGTGCTGCTTCCACTGTCTCGAAGCATAGGATATCACCTTTGCCTTTCGAACGAGCACGCTTCCCAGACTAAGTTCTGATGCATCTTGTAAATCTGAGGTAAATATGTCCCTTCCAATATTCGCAAAGATTTGATCTGAATGAGCCGCTGATTTAACTTCACGAGCTAGTTTCATAGTCGTCAATTCATATGAATGCTATTCCCTTCCAGGGCACGATGAGTCAGAGGTGATGCCATCGATAAAAATCTGCGACTCTGAATCTCATCAGTTAACTTAGGCCAATTCCACCATCGCTCCGATCTTCCGGCTGCATCTTCAGCTGAAGACTATCCCAAGGGTCTCTCAAATCCAACACTCAGTCAATAAGCCAAATCTCCAACACATATTACTCACATCTGCCCTCGACGTATTTCCAAATACGCCGACTCAAGGGTCGTTCTATGGGTCAACCATATTCAATTCTGATTCAGCGGACAACTCGCTAGGGTCAGCTGTCCCGAAGCTACGCTCGATAATTATAATCATCACGATGGACAGTTACTATAAACCATGCTATATCGCATCTACAAATCCGAACCAAAATCCAACCATTCCATCCGAGTAAACTTCCGAATCCGAGCAATTCATGCACTACCTCTGCTGATCTGTCAACCAAAGGCTGCCTAACCACCTAGAGTCTTGCTATCTATCCAAGCCACTGTTCGAGAACTGCGCTCTTTGAAACCATCTTCCATCAATCCGTCATTCTGTCCTGAATCCATCAAATTTCTGAATTGCATGTTCGATTCTCGCACTACCACTTCAATGATTCTAGAAACTCAAAACTTGCTCAAATTCTTATCCATTTACCGCGCTCCACAATGCACGTCCAACTTACTCGAACAGCAATATCCAAAATCATTCAAGCATGTACAAATCCATCACATTGCCCCTCCAAACCAAGATTGTGTTTCATTACTCAACCAACAGCTCAAATGTGTTGCCCAAAATCATAGACCGTGCTCGCTATTATACGATTCACCCATCGCTCGTTCAAGCGTATCCCAACTGTTCATTCCGATCTCGTCCATCTCTTTAGTCCAACGATACTTCCATTGCACAAATCCGTTCTCGATATGCTCAACTCAATATTCGCTTGCTCTATTTTTTATTCTTCCCAACTCAGCCGATGTGCACCAACCAACTTATATTCCTATTACTCGAGTCCGTTCAGGCAATTTCCATTTATGTCCAAACCAAAATATTTTTAATGCCTTGCTCAATATGTGGTATCCCATATACCAATCCGAATCAAGTCGCTACTCACATTATGATTCCTTTGCACTGATCCGATACCCGTTTGAACCATCCCTTATGCGTAATCCTGCCATTCCCAACTCAAGTCTGACACAAAGCTC
The DNA here is from genome assembly GCA_036927795.1 of Iris macrosiphon. Taxonomy (NCBI): domain Eukaryota; kingdom Viridiplantae; phylum Streptophyta; class Magnoliopsida; order Asparagales; family Iridaceae; genus Iris; species Iris macrosiphon. The sequence goes on from JAYESA010000004.1 coordinate 161,207,854, forward strand.
AGCCAATGTCTGAATTATCCAACTATTTCCATCAATCTCGTTATGCAACTTGTGCTATATTCCATTCTCAATGCTTCCAGCTATTCTAAAAGCCGTCTGATACTTTCGCAATACGAGCAACCCGTGCAACGATCTCTCTTCCAAATAGTCCAACCCAATACCCAACTGTTCCATATATTTGTTGTACGAGCAACTCGTGCAAACTTATCCTGATATTTCCAAGCCAAACTCAAACATGCTCAACCGATGCTCTATGTGATATACCCAGTCAAAGTTCAAACTTTCATCCAACACATTCGCTACACGAGCAACTCGTGCAACGATCCATTCTCATCGAATGCTTCTACTCAAAATATGCCGCATAACCAAATCTCGTAAGCCAACCAACTGATCCACTGATGCAATCAAAAACTCCTTGAATGACAAGCCAAGCCAACCCAACGACAGCTCTCAACTTGTTGCACAAATGCAACAATGCCACCCAACTTGCTGCACGAATGCAACAATGCCTAACGATGCTAAACGATCTAACGAAAACCAACCAAAGCAAGACAACCAAGAATAACATGCAGCCACAACCAGCAATAATATAGACTTATTTTATAAAACATCCAATGCGGCACCGAGTAGAGTCAATAGCTAGACGACATGCGGAAGCTATTTAGAGTTTGTGATGAAGCGAAGGACCAAGTCCGAGAAAATGAATCAGGCGCTCTGATACCAATTTGTCACACCCCAATCTCCCGCAATGCACAATAGTCCCCGCTGAACGTGAATCACCACGTTGCACCTCTCCCGCAGGACAATCGTTCTCATCGGGACGTGATGCCGTACGAGCCTGGAGTTGCGCTCGTACAAGGCGATATTGTCAAACACCAAATGTTATCATTGAAACAACCAAGTTGCAGCGAAAGTCAAGTATTGTGTACCAAGCACACATCAGAGTAATACGCAGCGAAGCTCTGAATAGGGTCCAAATGAAATGCCCCGAAGGCAATGCCACAAAGGCGATGCCACGAAGACGATAAAATACTCTTGCTCTTTTCTCTAGCCCACAAAGGTACTTACAGTTCATACATCATGCCTCGTATATCCAAGCAACGCCACTACGCCTGTGTACCTAAAATATTATCCACAAACGTGGGTCAGTACACAACCGTACTGGTGAGCGGGGTAACCCACTCGCCTAAGCCGACAATAAGTAAAATAGTGAATGCAAACAGTTATATGGTGATCTTTCTAGTTGAATCCTAGATTAATTTCATGGCATAGGGATGACATATTAAGGAAAACTGTAAAGCAGTTTAAGCATGCAAGCATTCAACTCAAACCAATCGACAAGCAAAAATATAAGCAATCCGAATGATTCTAGCATGCAAACCATCATGCTCAAACCCAAGCAACGCGACTATCGTATCGAACCATCCATCTTGCCTCAACATCCATCCTCAACCAAAGTTTACAATCCAATCTCATAGTGCACACTCTTGCCGAGGCAAGGTGGCCGCGCCTATACGAAGCATAAACCAACCAAAGTAAATCAAACCAACTCATATCTATATGAAGTCACTGGCAAAGCCATAAAGGACATATTCCAAGAAATAACGGTGCGCCCTATCAGCCCGGGTAGCTAGCCCCGCTGGAGGTCCCGCAATGCATCGTGACTAGCACGAATCAATATTTCCCTCCGGATCGATACGGTTCCAGTGCCCCGGAATGCTGTTTCGAGGAAATGTCAAACCCTGTGTACACAGGTTGTCCGTGACATACAGAAAGTAGGTATGACGAGAGGATCGAACATTCTTACCCCACCAAGCAATCCTAGACTCGTTCCATGAATTATCCAACTAAAACATCCATAACCAAATATCCAACCAAAACATCCATAACCATTCATCAACATATAGCCCAAGGCACCAAATATCAAGTTATCCCATATTCACAATGCCGCTTCTCAGCAATGTATTTTAAATTGGTGCAACACCCATGCTCAAAGCAATCCCAGGGCACAATGCCCCAACAATAGCACAATGCCCCATTCGTGGCACAATGCCCCATCAAGCAGCACAACACCCTCGTCGATGCAGTTGTTCCGTTTCGAACCACAACTGCTCACTTTGCAAGACAAAGCGACCAAGTGATACTCGTGCACGGATGCACGGATGCACGCTCGCTCGCCCGAATTCCCGATATTCCCAATTTGTCTCAATGTATCATTCCAACTCTAGCTCCAACTATCCAACGCGAAAACTAATTCAAGCCACAATCATATTCAAGCAAACGACGTACACTCTATGCACGCCTCAGTGTAGTGGTTCCCAATGTTTCAGCCCAAGTGTTCAAGACTTTTTTGTGTTTTCTATATTATTAGGCATGAAGGAGTAGAGGAGAAGGGAAAGAGCCCACTCACAATATTTGATTCCGTTAAGCATCCTGTCCTGCCGATACGGCCAATCCCTTGAACCCGTGGTCCGATGCAAGCGCGATCCACTCAACTGGTATGACCGTGCGAACAGGCCGTGCTCTCCAAATTATCCGGCCAATCGGACTAAGGAAGATGGCATTATCATTCCAACTCAGCTATCTCAGTACTGCTCTGAACGAACACCTGATTTTCAACGAACCCGCTAGCCATCTGCACATAAAACAACTCAATCAATACTTATTCCCAAAATCTAACAAATCAAATGTAACCAGCATTTGTTTCATTCAATCCGACTCAGCGTAACGCACCGTACGGTTGCGGGCGTTACATCGAGTACCTCGAGCTCTCTTTCGGCTTGTTCGACGACGATGGGATGTCAGCTATCGTGGGCCACTGCAAGCATCTTCGCGTGCTTGACATACGTGGGTGCTCGAACATGTGTCTAGGCAAGGACCGCTTGTATTGGCCTCATAGAGTAGAAGAATTCAAGGACCCCTGGGAGGTTCAGGAACCTTGGGAGGGTGAGAATGATATTTTGCTATGATTGTTATTCATGTTATTGGTCCAACCACATATGATCTACTGGGTGCAACAGTTGCTTGTATCCATACTTTTTCACTTCTTGCAAGATTAGCAAAATTATGAGACTTGATGGGATTATGCTGCAATCGAATATTTTATTATGTCACCATAATGGTGTATGCTGCCAACGATACGTTCTTGATGTGATTCAAAGGTTGTCATTCTAATGCATAAAAGATACAAAAGAATATAAATATTAATCTTAAAATTAATATTAATATTAATTTAACTTTAACATTAATATTAACATTAACATTAAAATTAACAATAACATTAACGTTGATATTAATATTAACATTAACATTTAAAAAATAGGATGATTAATTTTTTGGGTTAAAATTTGCCTTTTCTACTACTATGTCAGCTGCCATGTCTGATGCCACTTAATAGAAGATGACATGATAGCTGACTGGACAAATTTTATCGTTAACTTCCATGTTAATATTAATTTTATTTTTAATATTGATTTTAATGTTAATATTAATTATAATGTATTATTAATATTATTTTTAATAGTAATATTAATATTATTATTAATGTAAACTTTAATATTAATCTAAATGTTAATGCAAATCTTAATATTATTTTAAATATATACTCATAATCAAAATAAAATTATAATATTAACTACAATATATGTTTAATTATTTTTAAAAGTTCAACTATTTTTAAACTCTTGTATTATTATCTTGTTTAACACATATTCAAAACTATTTTTAAACAAATTTATTATTATATAGGTTAACACACATTCAAAAATAATTATGCTACAAACGCACATATCTTAATGGAATCCAAAAATTTCAAAAGCATAGGGTTTGGGGGGGTGGTGGTGGTGGGAATTTCAATCGTCAACCCAAAATTAAACCGCACGTCTTTTTATATATTACCAAACTGACTGCTAAAATTTCTCAGCACTGTACCTTTTCCTCTTCTTGTCCCAAACCCTCCCTAAATTGTCCCCTAAATGACTTCTTAAATTTACCAAAAGTGCCGATGAAATGAAAAGCAGATAAAATATTGTTTCCAAAGGGGAAGTATATACGAGGAAGAAGGTACGCGATAATGGCCGCAAGGGCAGAGGCCGCAAGGATAGATGCTGCAAGGGCAGAGGCGACAGCGGGAGAGACGACGACGGTAGAGCTGTCAACGGCGGCAGCGATGACAACGGCAAAGGCGTCAGCGGCAGAGACATCGGGTTCTCATGTACCGACAAAGGCGGCAGCGGCAGAGACTTCGGGTTCTTATGTGCCGGCAAAGGCACCGACACCGCCTACTCAAACAAAGAAAGAGAAAAAAAAATCTTAATCTGAGATAGAGTAAAAAGAGACATTGGACTCAGATGTATCAGAGTGTGATGAATCTGAGTCAAAATCAGAGGCAGGCGAGCTACCTACAAAAGACAAAAAAAGCACCAACATCGCTAAAGACCAAAAAATCTATTTTCGATACAGAGTCCAAAGACTTAACTTATTAAGATCGATGGCCTAATCAATCAACGACAAAGGTGACAGCTAATACAGAGTCAACATCGAACTTGGAAGATTTTAAATCCTTATAAGAGGAGGGAGATTAAAAGGCGGAGCCATCTGCCAAGAAGGCCAAGGAGGGAGAGAAGGTACAAATTTTTATAGACTCTAAATCTAAGAAGGCTTATAAAGAACATTTTAAAAATAAGGCTGTTATACCTGAAAGATCCATTAAGATGGATGATATTAAAAATGAAGGTTTTCTGGACGTATTAAAATTCTACTAGTTTGAGAAACTAAACAAATCATGTCTTGGGATAATCTCTCAAACAATAGTCAGAGACTTTTACTCAAATCTTAGGGATGAAATTGAACAAGAAGAAGAGGATCAACATCTGGTGTTTTTGAGAGAAAAAGTGATACATTTAAATATTGGTGTCATCAATAAATTTTACGAGAATGAATCCGGGAATCCAGGACATATTCCATTCTTGACAGTCCATCTTTTTGTCTCAGTAGAGTCTTTCAGTGGTGATTCTTTATCCCCAGATGGATATTAATGGATTTGATCCAGTTTTTGATTTTGATATAAAAAATAAGGATAATGTGTCCATGACGGATGCAATATATGAGATTACAGGTATATTAGTTGGTGTCAAGATCCCACAAAATATATACAAAGATCATTTAAAAACTTTGTATAAGTTGTTGCATGCCTACATATCTCAGACACTCAACCCTACTACACATGAGTATTCCATCCATCCTGATAGAGTAAAATTTCTTTATTATATAGGGAAGAAAAAAGGATAGATATTGGTTCTTACATGATTAGTAGAATGATGCATTTCGTGATAAAACCAACTACAAGGAAAACCCTCCCTTTTTGAGGATTTGTATGCTCACTGGCTACTAAACATTGTGTCCCAAGTTTAACAGGGAATATTTATATCAAAAATAAAGGACCCATGAGAACTAACTTTCAGTCGAATGTTTCGACAACAAGAAGACTAGCCACTCACCAACTCGGGAAGTAGAAAGCAAACCATCAACATCAGGAATCCCAACCACCAAGGACAATATGGATCATCTATACAATTTTGTAGCTGCAAACTTTGATAAAGTCTTCAATGAGATAAAGACTATATTCGACACCCAGAAATTGATTCAAGATAAGATGAACCAGCTAGAGGTGGAATTTGTAGATGAAGAAAAAGAAGAAGAAAAGAGAAGATGGTGAACGGGGGCGAGCCCCAACTGGTGGTGGAAATTTTTTGAGGTATTGAGTAATAATATTACTGGCGCTATTTTATATTTTTTTCTTATTCTACAACTCTTGATGATTTTGTAATCTAATAAACACATTGATACTCTAATGTTAGAACTCACACTATGCACATTGATACTCTAATGTTAGAATTCATACAGTGCACATTGATACTCTAATGTTAGAACCTGTACTGTGCACATACAGAAAGGTTCATCATTGAACAACTTTATACAAATAGGTTCATCATAGTAGCCAAATCGTGAAGTAATTTTTGCCCTGATACAGAAGGGTTCATCATAGTACAACTTGATATCATTTGTAATCCTGCTTGTGTCTTCAGTAAACCACCTTAAAGCTAGTTGAAAGGCTAACCCTCACTTTGATCATTATATTTATGATTCTAGATATCATTTCTAATTATATAGTGAGTCCCTACTAACTATAATTTTTGAATTCGTCCCTCAAAATGTAGGTGAAGGAGAATTGGAAGAAGAAGAAGAAGATCAAGAAGAGGATTAATCTTTTAAAAAAATTATTTCCTTTTAGAATATAATATTTAAAATTGTAATATGGTTCAGATTTACAATTGGTCTTGGCGGTTAAAATCTGAAATGTGTTTGGAAAATTGTTAATTGGAATTTGCAGTTAGACTAAGCACCTTTAGGGTGCATGGTGCGTATTTTGCTTAGAAAATTGTAATATGGCTCAGAATTTATAGTTGGTCTAAAATTTGTGATTTGTTTAGTTAAAGCATTTATATCTATTTGGATGATTCATTTAAATATTAATTCAATTTATTTGGGTGTATTTCTTTGATTTGCAGTTGGCCTTCATAGATTTTACTAATTTCTTGGTATTTTTTTTATTTTCATTTGTCCTTCATTTTGGGTGTATTCCTGGGATCATTAAAAGTTTATTAGATTGAAATATATTTTGCTTTCTCTAAAAATTTAGTACATCAATGGCATCAATATCAATTCGATGTTAGCGTAATAAAGATTGTATTAATGCGTTGGATGATAAATTTTAAAATATTTGTATCAGTGTTGTATTATCCCTTTAAGAGTGAAAGAGTCATACTTGTAATCATGTATGTTCATCCCTTGTTATTGTTGTAACAAACTGCATGATGTAAGAAAAATTCTCTTGGATAGTAGGTTAATTATATTCGAACACTCGCAAAAAAATTATTTTCATCACCATATTTTGTGCAGCCATACAGTGGAAGTCTAAAAGTTAAGTGGGTATTTAAAAATTGTGTAGAGCGATGCCATCAAGATTATTTCAATAGAATCATAATATAGATTATATTAAACACTACCAAAATATGATAAAATAGCAATATTTTTTAGCAATGTCATAATAAAACAGCGCTAATATAAAGATTTCTGCGACTCCAAAAATAAACGTCACTAAACATCATTGTTGGCGACATATAGCGATATTTAGCGACAATAATTAAGTTTTTTTTAAAGAATAGTCGCTATAAGCTTCTTTAAGGTTGCTAAACGTCGCTAAATTTTTAATTTGGCGACGTTTAGCGACTTATTTAGTGACATTTATTTTTTTAATTTTTAGCGACATTATTAGCGACATCTATAACGTCGCAAACTATTTTTATTAGCGACGTTATAAGTTAACGTTGCCATACGTCGCTAAAATTTTAGTATAGGTTTCGATTCCCCCTTCTGTCGAAAACTTCTCCCATTTTTTCAAAAACTCCACTCCCCTCCCTCTCCGGCGAACTGTACCCTCCGGTGTCCTCCACAGCTGCCTACTCCAGCATCCCCCTCCTCCTCCTTCTTCTCCTCCTTCTTCTCTAGGTAAACCTTAACTCTCTCTCTCTCTCTCTTTCTCTCTCTCTCTCAGATGCATACGACATAAACCTAACACAGATACAATACACACACACTGACATAAATATGACACTGACTATGAGAGAGGGTGTAAACCCTAACTCAATCTCTCTCTCTCTCAGATGCACAAGACATGATACTAACACAGACACGACATACACACACTAACACAGACATGACACAAACTGTCACAGAGGGTGTAAACCCTAACCCTAACTCGATCTCTCTCTCTCTTACAGATGCACACGATATGACACTAACACAGATACGAGCACACACAGACACTAACACGACACAGACTGTCACAGAGGGTGTAAACCCTAACCCTAACCAAATCTCTCTTTCTTTCTTTCTCTAACAGATATAGACACGACATAAAATTGACACAGACATGACACACACACTGACACATACACGACACAGACATTGTCACAGAGGGTGTAAACCCTAACCCTAACCCTAACCCTAACCCTAACCCTCTCTCTCTCTCTCTCTCTCTGACATATGTTTAATACTATACAATTAGTACATAACTTATATTATCATGACTTACTAACTTACAATAACTGATACCAACTTAATTTCAATACTAATGCTAGATGACACTAGACTAACTAGACAAAATTAGTTTACTCTAACTGATGTATGATATTCTAACTTGATATCTAACTCAAATAACTAAAATCTAAACTTCACCCTAGATGATAATTACTAACTAGCATTTACTAATAATGCATCTAACTGATACATTCATCAGTCAGTGATACATACATAGTAGTACATAAATACAGTGGACTAAAAACTAATGCCCACACTACTGATATTCCCTATGATATATACATCAATACCTTCAAATGAAGGCACTAACCGAAGGCCCATCAGTATACTACTGATACTAAACTAGACTAACATCAAGACTTTAGTTGTAGTGTGATCAACTCGAGTGAATCTTACTCACAACTTATACCTATATCCATTCTTCACCTACACACAACCACAACTGATACACATAAAATACACAGAGATTTCCCCAATCTTCTAATGCCTGTTGTGATACTCAAGTTTAAAATACAACTTTAAATTATTGCTGCCTAATATCATACCCTGCTTTGTACGATGGTGTGCACAGACCCTGTAAAGTCTGCAGCAATACTTATACGCACATCAAATATGCACTTTCAGGTCTGTGTAGATGGTGTATTCAACAGCCTTTCCCCATCTCACTGCTCACTGTGTTGCTCCCCAAATCTGCTGTCAACATGGATATGCACTCCCCTATAACCAGATGACTAATACTTAAAGCAGTGCATAAACCCTAACCCTAACCCTAACCTAAATCTGTGCATGTACTATATTTATAATTGGGTATTCCTGTGTATATATGCTAGGACTAGGAGTATCAGTAAATGTACTATATTTTACGAAGAGTATATACTTGAACGATATCTATTTATTTTTGCAGAAGTATCTAGAAATGGATATAAATTACTATCTACGTTATCGTTCACAGATGTACAACCGTCATCCTGATGACATGTGCGGTATGCAAGATAAATTCATTGAGGATGTACAATAGTTTCTGTAGTTAGCCAAGGCGTTCCCTTAGTACATGGACGGTACCAAAATTAAGTGTCCATGTGTGAGATATTACAACTTAAAATTTCATCCAGAAGTGGAAGTCACATATCATTTGTACTCGAAGGGTTTCACGCCAAATTACTATCAGTGGACCACGCACGAAGAACTTGTGTCTTTAGCATCAGAGTCGGAGCCTTATGGGGAGCCGTATATGGATGTCCACGACCACGCTGCTTACGACGATGGGTGGGTGAACATAGTTTTTTATGCGGCAGGACCTAGTTTTAATCTGAACAATTATGATACAGCTGAGGAGGCACCAAATATCGATGTTGAAAAGTTAATGGAGGTGCTGGAGAATGTAAGGACTTTATTATGTCCAGGTTGTGACGATCATTCACTGTTGTAGGTGGTTACAAGATTATTGAGCATCAAGTCCGACTTTAATATATCGCAAGAATGCTATAACCGACTGATGGATTTGATTATAGAGATCTTACCAGAGGATGCAAAGTTGGCTAAAGACTTTTAACGATCTAAGAGGATGGTGAGATCGCTCTGGATAGGATATAAGAAAATTGATGTATGTCACAACGGGTGCACGTTGTACTAGAAAGATGACAAGGATGAAAATATGTGCAGATTCTGTAGTGTTGATCGCTACAAGGCCACTGGAAGAGAAAAGTCTGTCGATGCAAAGAAGCCTACCAATTCGATGTACTACTTTTCTTTGACGTTGCGATTGCAGAGGTTATTTTGGTAAAGGGGACTGCAAAAAATATGAGTTGGCACAGGCAGAAACAGACCGAAGGTGTATTAGATCATCCATCCGATAGAGAAGCATGGAAGCACTTTGATCGAGAGTATCCATATTTTTCTTTGGATCCGCGTAATGTCAGAATGGGGCTCTCCTCCGACGGTTTTACCCTATTCGAACTGTTGGGCTCCCAGGATTCGTGTTATCCTGTGATCGTCACTTCCTACAATCTACTGCCTTGGATGTACATGAAGACTCCGTATATGTTCATAACCGTTATTATGTCGGGTCCAAACAATCCGAAGAGGAACATCAATGTATATTTACAACCTTTGATAGATGAGTTGAATCAGCTGTGGGAAGTAGGTGCCAACACGTATGATATTTCTAGAAAGTAGAATTTTCAAATAAGGGCAGCACTTATGTGGACCATCAATGACTCTTCGGCCTATGGAATATTATCAGGATTGAGCAATAATGGTCATCTCTCATGTCCGTATTGCATAGACCGCACTAAGGCTTTCTGTTTGAAATACGGAGGCATACCGTGCTTCTTCGATTGTCATCGATAATTTCTGCCGAAGGATCATCCGTACCAGAGGAACATGAATGCTTTTCATGTAGGCGTTATGGAGAAGGCCAATCCACCACCAAGGTAGCCCAGATACACGATATAGGAAGAGATAGAAGATTTACCAAGTGCTATAGAAGTGCCTGCTAATGGGTACAAGTATGACGGATTTGTTCGCACCCATAACTGGACGAAGAGGAGTATATTATGGGATCTGCCATATTGGAGCACTAATCTGATCAGACATAACCTTGATGTCATGCATATCGTGAAGAATGTGTTTGATAACATAATTAATTCTGTAATAGAGGTAAAGGGAAAGACGAAAGATAATCCAAAGGAAGGGTTGGACTTAGAAGAAATATATAGATGTCCTGAGTTGTATTTGATAGAGGAAGGGAATGGAAAGTTAAAGCATCCTAAGTTTTTTTTTTGCTGGAGAAGGAGGATAAAGGAAGAATTTGTAGGTAGATTCAGGGTCAAAATTTTTCAGACGGGTACATGTCAAACTTGAGAAGATTTGTCGACCTCAAGGAGAACAAACTGGTGGGAATGAAGAGCCACGATTGTCACGTATTTATGGAGAGGTTAATTCCGATTATATTTTAAGAATTCTTACCGTAGGTCATTTGGGATCCATTGATAGAGCTCAGCATATTCTTTAGAGATCTTTGTTCTACTAAGTTGCTTGTCGATCGTCTAGGAAAGCAAGAGAAGGACATCGTGGTAACATTGTGCAAGCTCGAGAAGGTATTTTCTCCTGGATTTTTTGACTCTATGGAGCATTTGCCAATTCATCTTTCCTATGAGGCATGTGTTGGTGGTCTTGTTGGTTATTGGTGGATGTACTCCTTCGAGCGGCATCTGAATCACCTAAAGAGAAAGGAGAAAAATAAGGCACGGGTTGAGGGCTCTATTTATGAAGCTTATGTTCTCGAGGAGATTACAAACTTTTGCTCGACATATTTTAAACCTCATGTTGCTACTAATAGAATGAGAGCTCCAAGAAATGATAACGGATATCAGGAATCTAATGATGTAATACTTAAAGTATTCAATGCGTCTGAAAAGCCTTCGGGAAAAATAAAGAAGAGATATTTGAATGACAACGAGTTAAGGGCTGCTCAATTTTATATATTACTCAATTGCGTCGAGAATGAAGTAGAGAAGCTAGAGGGGTAAGTAATTAATACGTCCACGTTTACGTTATCTTAATGTAATAGTATAAACTACTATTATGCTACTAATCAATGGTTTCTTCATTTTTTTTGCATATATAATGATGAGCTGAGGTCGGTTAAACCCTACATAACAGACGAAGAAGTAGAATAAGAAATGAGACACCATTTTTCTTCTTAGTTGAGCGCATATGTAAGGAGCTTGGTAATTACTTTTTTTGTATGCACTTGCACAATAAATAACTTACTATCGCTACTTTGGTATTTAGGTCGATCGTCTAATAACACTCGAGACTGAATCTATTAGAACTCTAGCCAAAGAACCAATTAGTGTCGTCAAAATATGGCCAAGTTACTGTGTGAATGGATTTAGTTTCAAGTCAACATATGCTCCGATCAGAAACAGCTTTCTCGATCTTGATTCCATAAAAAAATAGTTGTTTGTGTATCAAATCTTTGAACTACAAAGACGTCGATCCAGACAATGATTTCTTTGGCATCTTACGAGAGATTGTGGACTTGACATATAATTATGGCATAGAATCTGCTAAAATCGTGCTATACAAGTGTGAATGGTTTGATCCGATTCAAGATCAAGGTTGGAAAATTGACAATCATGGTCTTGTGGATATAAACTATAAGCGTCGATATCACGGCTATGAACCATTTGTCCTATTATGTCAGGCTCAGCTCATGTACTTCACAACTTATCCTAGACGGGGGATAGCGAGGAGGTCAGATTGGTGGGCAGTATGTAAGACTAAAGTTAGAAATACCTTTAACGTTGACGAAATAGCTTATCAGGAGGACGAACTACCTCTTGTAACAAATATTATAGATATGGACTCAACGAAAGTTATTTATTACACGACTAATAATATAGAAGAGGTAGAATTATTCGAAGAGAAAGAATAAGGTGAAGTAGATGAAAGTGAAGATGAGGAGGAAGAGAAAGAGAAGGACGAGGAAGGCGAACAAGATAAATATTTTGAAGATGATTAAAAATAAAATATTTTGCCCAAAGATATGTACTATATTTTGACTGTAGAATATACTATTTTGACGAAGATATGTATTATATTTTGAGTGCAGAATGAACTATCCATTTAGAATTGTGACACCAGTAGTTATTTATTGTGCAATTCTATTAATGCTGTGAGATATGCATAATATTTTGACTGTAGAATGTACTATATATTTGTGTATTTCTTTATTCATCAGATGTTGTTATCAGGTATGACAGGACAACGCGGAGCATTCAGCAGGTCCCGAGGTAGACGGTGTGCTCCTCCGATACTGCCTACTGTTGGTTCTGGATCCTCGGCGCCTAGTACTCCAGTATATCAACCACTCACATCTCCGACTACGACGATGTTACGTGGCAGCACTCCTGGAACAAGTAGTTCCAGGACTGATAGTACACTCTCATCTAGTATTCCTCTTGCTGACGGAACTATGGAGACAAATGAGCATATGGCGAAGGTAGAGTCGATGTCGTCCCAGCATCTGCTAGATCCTCCATGCGCACCTCCGGACGAGACAAAGACGGAGATTTGGGCCGACGGTACAAAGTAAGTCAATTAGATGGTTTTGCATCATATATATCGTGTATTTCTTTATTCATCATAAATTGACTTTTTTGATAAAAATAATTATCTCTGTATAGATATCGTCCCTCATCGGCACAGAGACGCCTGGGCCACTTTCTGAGGTACAACTAAGGTGGCTCTTGGATCAACTACTCTGATGCTCCGGAGAAGAGAAAGGCGTTCTGGTTTTCACAATTCAAGGTAAAAGTATATTATATCAATCATCTAATTTATGCATATTATATAACTTATTAAATTACTTATTATAGTAAACGTATTTTTATCCACATCACTGAGCTGAGTTGATCAAGCAGATATTTTCTGCCTTTGCTGCCAAGATGATCTGTGATGCTCTGGTTGACCAGAAGGCTCATAATCGTGTAGGAAAACTGATCCAAGGTTGGATCATGCCTGAGCAGTAGACTACAATGAGGGTTAGATTCGATGATCTGAGGTACAAGAAAAGGTCTAAGAAGGCCAAGGCAGCTAGGCAAATGAAGCAATGTGGTGTGGTAGCTCGATTCCGATGACAAAATATTTTTGTCATTTGGTATATTTTTTATTTCAGATATATTATTTTAATACAAGTGTGATAAAATGGGAGTAGGGTAAATATTTAATTTTAGTACTAAATAATATATTTTTAACAGTTACAGAGGGGTGAGCATGCAAACATGGTGACCGTCTTCCTGGCCACCCATCGAAAGGGCAGAAATCTCATTGATGAGAGGGCCTCACAGACCTATGTAAGTATTACTTTACTTTGTGTTAATTTTAATATAACTTAGGCAATTATCGAGTATCCAAACTTTTCTAGGCCGAGTATCTTAGGCTGCATGAGCGGACGATTGCTAGTACACCTACAGCGGGAGAGGCTGGTACTTCCTCACAGCCCTCTCCAACTCCTTCGACAGACGAGATATGGGTGACCAAGCTGGTGATCTCTAGAGGGGTACGTACTACGGTACGAAATCCTATGGCACCCTTGTTGTGACGCAGTCATCTAAGGCCTCTACGGCAAGTGCTCATTCTCTACAGCCCTCGTAGTCGTCGGCCCAAGTCCAAGAGACCATTGACCGTCAGATTGTGTCTCTTCGTGACGAGTTGCTGCGAAGGATGGAGGAGCAGCCCCTGTCTCAGCCACAGGCGGATGATGCCACACTCATCACACGATTTAATATGCTCTAGCGCAACATCATGGAGCTTCGGGATATGGCAGCTAATCTTAGAGTGTCGACAGAGTGTAGCATGACGGGGCTGCAGGAATTACAGTTGTCCACGGGCGAGAGGCTGACGATGATGCAGGATTCAATGGTTCATAAAAGTACGAGGCTGTTATCTACCATGGATTCATACAACCATCGACTAGCAGAGTTGGAGCAGATACGTCCTCCTGGTGCGCCTTCATCAACACAGACTCCACCGACGTCACTGTCTTCTCCAACGACATCGTTGTCGATTTTATGGGAGTAGTATGATCTGTTATTATCCCTAATGTGCGTCGGTGGTCATCCTCCAACAAATCCGCAGTAGTCCTAGTTAGGATAGTTTATTGATCGTTTGTGTTTCAGACCTATGATATTTAGTCATTTATGAATATTCTTTATTTTTGAGGCTTTCAGATTTTATTTCTTTTATTGTTTATGACAAGGCTTTCAGACTCAGTTGTGTGAATATTTGTTGTATTCTTTACGAAAATATTTTATCCTGACTCGGTTTGTAATCTTAATATTTTGGTTTTCAAATTTTACTATATTATTCATATTAAATGTATATTAATTTATCGGTGCTGAATGTTCAACCGAAGAGGGTCGGTAAAGCCATAAAATTCAATGGAGGGCTGCTCCGGGTCTATTTGTACAAATTATGAATTCATAAACTTCAGGAAGAATGGTTTGAAAACAATCCAATATTCTTTTTTTATTGTATCTTTAGCGACATTTATAGCGACATTTAGCGACATTTATATATGTCGCTACAAATATCGCTATAAAAGTCGTTATATACGTCGCTATACACGTCGCTAAAAATGTCGTTGATCATCGCAAATTTGCTTATATGACAGTATTGCCAGGTCAATATAACGTCGCTAAATGAGCCGCACAACGTCACTAAAAAGAAAAAAATTAGCGACATATAGCGACTTACAACATGTCGCTAATTTAGCAACATTGCGTCGCTAAACGTCGCTAATATAGCGACACATTTACGTCGCTAGAAAATGTCGATATATCGACGTTTTGCGACAATTTTTCGGTCATCGACTAGATTAAAGGCGACTACATCTAAATGTCACTACATACGTCGCTAAAATTATTTAGAACATTTTTTGCCATTTAGCGACATTTTTAGACGTCGCTAATTTAACTTATTCTAGTAGTAAAATAACACATATCTTCCATAATATAATGAGGCTTCAAAATAGCTCACTTTTGAGCCCTCTAAGTCGTATGTATATCATTATCCATTAATTATTTTTTAAAAATTAATATTACGTAAAAAATATATTCAAAATATTTAAATTTGTAATAAATAACATATTCGAACTCAGCCACCCAGGGAGAATACATCCCACCTTAACTACATGAGCCAACAAGGGACAATACCTTCCACCTTAACCACTTTATAAAAAGTAAAATTATATCCATAACAAATTATAATTAAAATATAATCAAATATATAACAAATTATAATTAAAATATAAAAATATATATAATAAATCTTAATTTAAATAATTATATTAATATCGGTAGAAGAATAAAAAATCTAGATCCATGCGTCCAACAAACATGTGCCCCAAGATCGACTCAGAAGAAATCAGGTCATAGAATGACCATACGGCCAAGAAAAAGCAGCTTTTTCATAATATATATATATATATATATATATATATATATATATATATATATAGGTTAGAGGGACTTCTCGTAGGGGGACTTCTGGACGACAAGGAGCAAAAATAACTTCTCAATAATGGTTAAATCACTTATGGCCATACAGAGTAAGGATAAAGATAATTTCTGTCTAGGGTTATTTGCTCTAGGAAATAGACTAGACTTTGGCTTGACCCTTGGATCAAGCACTCTAGCTTAATTGGGAGAAAGGGTTGGCAGATTTATGAGCTTATAGAAACTATTGATATGTTATTTGTCTTATCCAGGATGGGGAGTGGAATATAAAAAGTCGTATGATTGAGCTGCCCACAATGAGGATATCTTTGCGGTGAATATTGATAGGGAATAGAAGGAGGACTACTGGATTTTGGGGTACATGGAGAAAGGTAACTTCTTCTTTCAGACTACCTTGAACCATATAAGGACCACTTTTGTAGAGGTTGACTACGTGGAAGTGGTGTGGGCGAAAGGAGCTGCTTTCAAGACCTGCTTCTGCCTCTACAAGCTGATTCTGAACTGCCTCCTCAGCTAAGCATTTTTGGGGTGTATTGTCATAATCAAGGATAAGGAATTTTTATGATGATAGTCCTTAATTATTGGTATCATGCCATGATGACAGTACTGGATTTGGATATTAATAGTTTTACTTTCTAGATTTTTTTCTTGTTTCGTGTGCATCAAGGATCATACGAGAACTCTCGTGTGATACTCTAATTTTCAAGTAAATTAATTAATATATTATGCCATTTATTTTATTTCTTAGTTTATTGAGAATCGTATCAACTTGAAAACTTTTTAAGACTTATAGAGACCCATGGCATGGTCATATACCCCGACTAAGGCTTGCACGTAGAACGAAAATCCTAAAAATTAGTTTTTTTTAAATTTCCTACACGAACAGTATATTGAAATTTATATTGCCCAAAATACTATTTTCTTGCTATCAGGCCAGGCATGTCATTTTTGGCCATTGAATTTCCATCCAATGGTTAGGATTGATCCTAGGGATTTATATAAGTATTAATTTCCTTTCATTTATTTCTCTTTATTTTGGTTTCATCAGGAAAACCAAGGAAGATAGCTTTCATTCCCCGTTCTCATACACATTCTCTCCACTTCCCATGAGCTCCAAGTTGAGGAAGCAAGGCATATGCTTTTAAGCCAACCTAGTGGAGGATATTGACACGAGCACACATCCTACGCCCCATATTTATTGTATCGTCCACCCGTAGGCAAGTACACCTTACACTTGACAATATACTTTTTTTATTTGGTTTTAGTATATTTTTATGTGAACTAATGGAAATTTTCTTCAATTTCTATTTGTATTATTCGTAATAGATAGTACTCATCGTACGAGCTCCTTGCCCTTGACAGAACTTGAATTGATCGAGTTTTGGTCATTTTATCCAATTTTTAGGATTTGTTGACCTATTTTATTGTAATAGGAAGTCATGGATCTTTCTCTATTACACATATAAGTGATTACGAGCATTTCATAGTTTTCATATTTTGATTTCATTGTGTATCTATCGACCGATGAACAATTTTGCTCTTTATAACACACTTTTAGCCCTTTATTTCATTGTATTTGTTTAACATTTAAATCAAAAGGAAGAACTAAGAGAACTTGATTTGATTAATAAACTAGAGAGTACAGAGAAGAGTCCTAAGAGACAATCTAAGTACAAATTTATTTTGATCTGGGGGATGACAATGGAGGGTTAGGAGTGTAGCAACTCTCTTTACTCTGTAAACGATCTGGACATAGAAACTCATTGGTTTTTGTGTGAATCCACAGATAGCAAGCACTTTATATGGGTGTGGTACTTTGCTATTTATAGCCACCCTGTGGATGTGCTTTGGGTGCCACATCTCCTAGTGCTTGGTGGTCGCATGGGGCTCCTTCAGCAGAATCGGCCGTAAAGATAGCCGCTTGGTGTGGGCAAGCCTCCATGTAGGTTTTGTTAGAATTTTTTTGTTTAAAGAGATCTTCGGACTGTTGTGTACATAACTCAGTTAATTGGACACTTGGTCAACACTAACTGTACGAGAAATTATCTTCGGTTGTAACAAAAAATCTTGTGAGTTGAGAGACGCATACTGTCATAGTCGTATAGAAGCTCTCATTCGACCTTGGTAAGAATGACCCTCTAGCCGTATGTGAATGAGGCTGCATGGATCTTGAAGCCGTATGCGTCCTTTTGTTCGTCCTTGGTCAGATGGATGCTCTGGTCGCATGATGTCAAGGAAACATGGGTCTTTGAAGCTGCATACGTAGGACACATGGTATGGCCTATCTGTCGAGGCAATTAATGTACTGATATGACTTGTTATCATTTTTTGAGTCATCATCTGCACAAATTTTGAAGCATCTCAGGGTGGTGAGTGAGATGTCAAAACTTCTGATAGATATCAAAATTTCTGTCAGGAGGTTTTATGCGACCGCCCTGCTCTATGGTCGTTCAGGCCGCATATGGAAACTGCATGGAGTCAAAGTCGTATGGAGTCAGAGATGCATGGGATGCTTGGAGGCTGGGATGCACTATGCCAGAGACGCATAGAACGCATAGATTCTGGGATGCATTGGGCCAGAGACGCATGGAATGCATGGAGTCTGGGATGCATTGGGCCAAAGATGATGGATCTTTTATCGTTTTCTGCTTTTGTGGCATTTAAACAGCTATATTATGCCAAAAGTAATTATAACGAAGTTGTCAGCACAGATTTCAATCAGAGGCACAGGATTCGAGGTGGTTAAAATAACTGTTTGTTTTGTCATAGTCATAAATGCTCTGATGTGACTATAGGGACGATACGTCACCGGACGGTATGTGTCTCGAGATATCATGTATCCGAGGGTGTCATGCGTCTGTGACTATTATGCGTCTACCTCAGTTATGCATATCTTGCTTATTTGTTGACTGTAAACTGGAGCACATGGAGAAATTTTTATGCTTCTATAAGACCCCCTTCAAAGTTTTCAGAGTTGGTTAAGTCTGGAATACTTTGAATAGGAAGCATGAATTTTGCACGCATTTACTGTCTATTTTTGTCAGGTTGACGCATGTAGTGATCGTCGCATGGGGAGCTCTGCCATGCTTTCAAATCTGTATTAAATAGCGAGATTTGATTCTATCTTTGAGTCGATCTATTGGGATCCCGAGCCATCTGCTGAAATGGGGCTCGAGGTATCAATTTTCAAGGGGATAAAAAAAGATCACGCATATCGAGGTATAAGGTTCATCTCATTAATTGCTCGGTTTATTGTCTCGATCCCTGTACGTGGTTTTGGAGCCTATAAATTGGAAATCAGGGTGAGAAAGAGAACTTTTATCTCCTTTCTTTATTTTCTCTTTTTCCTGTAAAGGATGTGAAAGGCTGCGACTCTCATCACCGAAGAGTTTATCATGGGTGGTCTCGCTCTGTGCCCTCCTGATCTGAATATTTTGCTTGGAGGTAGGCTAGTACCGCCCTTCTAATACTATAATATGATAGACACAAAGGCACCAGTATACCGTCTTGCTGCAGGAGCCTCGTCTTGGACATGTGCAGCCCTCTGCTGTATGAACGAGTACTCCTCTGTAATATGCATGCCTAGTTTTGGTATAGCCGCATGGGTGGGGGGTCGTTTGCTTTCGTGTGTGTGGAGCTCTATCTTTAGCTCGACCACATGGATAAGACCTCCTCTTGCTTGCTCGTGCAGACTCGGTCATGTGTCGCTGCGGCCGGGCAACAGTATATGACAGTTGTGTCTTTATGCGATCTTCGCTGAGACTAATGCATATCTTCTTTTTGTAGGTTTTGTCCTCGTTCATGATGCTCATAGTGGAGCATGGAAGAATATTATAACACCCGTTGTTCGAGCTAAAAATAAACCTTATACGGTATTTTTCTAGGAGACATGGTTAGTTCGATAAGAACTAATCTAAGAGACTAGCACCAACATCCTGCATTATATTCTGAGCTGTCTTGTTCATAAAGTGCGTCAGCTGCCTTTCTCCCTTTTATGTGGTTTGCTATCGACCAGGAGACTGTAGGATCGATAAAAGGATTTAGATTAATTGTTATTCCTATCGTCGGTCATCCCACATGGTCGTAGAGCGTCTACTCCTTCTCTTCCCTTACTATCCATCAGCATGGATTTTTTATATTCTGAGGTTTGCACTGTGGTGTAGTGAGCCAGAAGGCCTTGAGCTCTGTTGTTGGGCCCAACTTGTCTCAGTAGCGACGATAGCATAGAGGGGCGCTTCTAATAAAAAAGTTTTGTATCAGCGAGACTTCATAGAAAATCTTTAAAACAGGTTTCCATCATATATACTCATGACCTTGAATACTAATATACTAATAAAAATCCTTGAATGTAATGGATTTCCATTATATGTACTCATGATCTTGAATATTAATTAATGAAGTACCATACCCTTTAATTTTTGTATGTTGTGGACTTTTGGGTATTATATTAGAGATAATATGAATGTAGTACCATACCATAGCTTTTTAAGGATATTCCATTGGAGAATTTTTGTGGACCTATTACCCTTTTGTGCACTTTGGGGTGCGAGTAATAGATTTGAAACAAAACCCTATCAGAGATAGATTTTATGGATTGCAAGGACATCCCACTGAGAATTTTTTGTAGACCTATTATTTATTGTGCACATTTGAGTACAAATAATAAGTTTAAAAATAATCCCTATCAGAGGTAATACTGACGTGATAGGTTTTGTTGATATTAAAGGCATCCCATTGGGGGGTTTTGTTGGGCCCATTACCCTTTTTGCATATTTTAGTGCAAGAAATAGGTTTGAGACAAGCCCTGCCAGAGGTAATATAGACGTAACAGTTTTTAGACTTATCACCGCTGACATACTTCAGATTGTAAACGGATGATAAGTTGGAAGACACTCGATATTAGAGGTAATATGGACGTGGTAATCAATGATCAAGGCCAAAAAGTTTCCTCAGAGGCAATATGGACATAGAAAACTTCTAGGCTTGTAGACTTATTACCTATGGTGTACCTTAAGTACCGATAATAAGCTGAATGACTAGCATTATCAGGGGTTATGCGAACGTGATAGTAGAAAGTTGGAAAGCGAAACTTTACTCAGAGTTAATATGGACACGAAAAAGTTTTAAAAATATCTTACTCAAAGGTAAGGGGGGTGTGCTAAGATATGATTATGTGGGGATAGTGGAGAGACGTAGTTCATAGGTAATATGAACATGAACTGACTTTTTCTTTGCTGGGAAAAAGAAAGTGTGGATTTGAATCATTCGTTTCAATTACGGGTATCCCGTTGGGAGATTTTTTGGTGGACCTATTACTTGTTGCGCACGTTTGAGTATAAATAATAAGTTCGAGATAAGCCCTGCCAGAGGCAAAATGGACGTAGCAGTTTTTATGAACTTAACACCGCTAGTGTACCTTGGTGAGTACGGGTGATAAGTTTAGACGGCGATCGATATCAGGAGTACTGTGGGCGTGATGATCGATAACCATTCCGAAAGGTTTGCTCAAAGGTACGAATGAACTGGAAAACCCTACTGGAGAATTTTTTTTTTGTGGACTTATTATTTGTTGTGCACGTTTGAGTGCAAATATAAATTTAAAAAAAACCTATCAGAGGTAATATATACGTGATAGGTTTTGTTAATATTAAGGGCATCCCTTTGGGGGATTTTGGTCGACCTATTAATCTTTTACGCACTTTGGGGTGTGAGTATTAGATTTGAGACAAACCCTATTAGAGGTAATATGGACGTGATTGGTTTTGTGGATCCATTAATTTTTTGTACATATTAATGCAAGTACTAGGTTCGAGACAAGCCCTGCCAGAGGTAATATGGATGTGGCAGTTTTTGTGGACATAACACCGCGGGCCTTCTAAAGGCATCGACAAAAGTTGGTAGGTAATGAATGTCGGTTATTGATCGAGGCTAAGGCGATGGCAACGCACGGTGGAGATGGGGTGGTCACGGATCGATGATGTGGTATGAAGTTGGTAGAAGCTTCTCGAATTGTCGAGGTTCCCCGAGAACGTAGTGTTTGGAGTCGGATAGTTGGATGGACGTCGGTGTGGTCGGTTGGTTGTTTTGAGAAGAAAGAGAAGACCCGATAAAAAGTTTTGGATGGGACGATTTGGTTTAAGTTGACTAAACAGTTTGGGCCAATGGGTTTAGAACCTAATCTGGTTGGGTGAAGTGGTTTGGGCTCAGTCCCCTTTGGTCAATGAAGATTGGGTTCAGTACTCAAATGAGTATGCCTAATGGCTAAATAGGTTAGCCTATGGGCTGCTTGGTTGAGTGTTGGCTATAATGCTTTAAAGGGGCTATTGTCCATTGGGTCGGAGTGACTCATGTATTGGGTTGGGGAAGTCCAACCTATTGGGCTCTATATTTGGGCTGCCAAGATGGACTATGGAAGATCTCTGGTTGTGTTGTAAGGGTTGCTTACTTGATATTATTAAAATTAGGGTTGTATCTAGGTATAATAGAAATAATACTTTGAACCTATAGACTCAACTTATAATATTTTATCAATAATTATTTTCTAACATTTATTTACCAAAGAAATTATTTATTGCCAAAATTATTAGAAAATTCTTTTATTGAATTTCTAGAAGTTACAATATATATATATATATATATATATATATATATATATATATATATATAATTTTCTTACTTCTTATTTAGAGTTCCACTATAACTTTTTAAGACTTATCTTATATTGTCATCAAACATAAGGAGGGGAGATTGTAAAGGATGTATCTTATAATTAAGTAGTAGAAGCCGTAGAAAAACTAAATGTCACTTTTGAATTAAATCTTGGAAGATATTTGTTCATCTACTCACTAATCATAATTATTAATTTATCACCATAACAAGGCCTCGTTTGGTTCGCTGAAAGGAAACACTACTAGAATAAGACAACTTAGCAACGCTTGAAAATGTCATTAATTTGTAAAAAAATGTCGCTAATTGGAATTTGTGACGTTATTAGCAACGTTTTAGGGAAGGCACATTTTAGTTTGTCGTTGACAAGTAAAACGTCGCCAAACATCGCTATAGCGACAAATATTTATGATGTCATCCCGTCGATAATATTTGTATAATTAGGACGGTCATCGTCGCATCATCGCTATATTAGCGACACATTTTGTGTCAATAAATATCGCTAAAATTTATATAATTAGCAATGTTTTACTACGTAATTAGCGATATTTTTACTAAGTCAGGATTACATGGAAAATATTGCCAGGTCATCATATTAGCGATGTTTAGTTACTAAATAGCGACGTCCATGGTACAGAGTAGCAACATTCTGATACCACTTAGTGACATTTGGATGCGTCGCTGGTCATTTATATCCGTCGCCAAACGTCGCTATTCTGCAAAAAAATAGCATGCAATTTGTAAAATTGCTTCTAACAAAAATCTTCCTACAGTGTTAAAATTATAGTTTATAGACCCGGAGCAACCCTTCATTGAATTTTCTGGGTTCGCTGACCCCTTCAATGGAACACTCAACACTAATAAATTCACATACAATTAATATAAATAATAAAGTAAACTTACGTACAAAGAAAACTACAAACTTGCAATACTCTAAATACTATGTCCCAAGAAGCAGATAAATGAATGTAAAATAAATGTCACATCGTCTCATGAAAATAATGTCATAAAAGTATGAAATAAATACATCAAAGACCTAAGAATGGGCCAATACACACAAAAACATAAAAAAAATTGTCCAAACAAGGATTACTGTTGATCAGTAGGAGCACTGCCGCATATATGGGATAAAAGAAAGTTATACTACTCATATGAAAGCGTCACCTATATCGATGAAGGAGGCAGTGTTGTCACGACCCGGACCCAAAAATTCGGGAATGAGTCATGGGTACGTCCAGCCTATGCCACAGTGTCGGTGGTAGAACATTGTCTAATACCTCATAATATATAAACCATAATCCATGCAATAATATCTCAACTCCTCTAAGGGAGGAATAAACAATAATCAATGATAGTACTCAATCACAATATCTAAGGAAGGTAAGCACCATATGATAAACAAAGTGAAATGAAGTCACAAGTCAAAAAAGGTCTAAACATAACCTCCAACAAGTCATCTGGTATCAAATAGAGATATAATAACTAATTATCTAGACAGTCTCGGGCTGGGTCTCTCCTATAACTACTCCATAATCCTTCTGAGCAATGGAATTAATCTCAGCTACATAAACCCCCTGAGGCCCATAGTAAGTGGCAGAAAGACCCGGCTCGAGGAGATGAGACCATAGATAGATTTTTGAAGATGGCATACCAAAGACTCCCCCGTACACTCAAAACTAGGAGGTTGTTGCATATAGACAGTCTCGAAGAGGTCCCCGTTAAGGAAGGGCGACAGCAATCCTACAAGCAATCTCCTAAAAATATTATCCAGTCAGGATAGAACGAGTACAAACACTAAAAGCAGTTCTAATACATGGTAGAAACTATAAAATAGTAAATAGTAATAAAATACATGATGAGAAAAGTAAAACTGATATTATGGCATGACAAGTAATGAGAAATAAGTAAACATCAGTGATATGGCATAAGTCAACATATATGAAGTAAAACAGGGAAGAACTGTAACTATCTAATTGTTTTCAAATACTAGTTTCGATATGTGATATGCTTGAGAGAATCACGGTCTATACTAAGATCTGGCTCAATCATACGTGTAGTGTACGATTATCTATTAATCACAGTCTACAATATCACATGGTTTAATAGGGTATGATCACATATCTAACTAATACTTTCCAGCCACCGACTAGTACAATGGATCCAAATTATGATACGTCACGATACGTTACGACACGTAAATCATAATGCATGGTCTAAAATACTAACACAATGATCACGGTCTATATAATATTTGAGAAGCAATATCTTCTGACTAGGATCCAAAATGTACCAATCCATGTACCATCATGTTAGAAATTAAGTACAACATCACTAAAAATATGTATCAAAGAAGCTATCTAGTAAAGAAAACTATCAGAGAATGTACTCGCCTGTGCTCCCGAGTAAAAAATATAAGTCAGAGTCCGTATCAGAGTCTAAGTTGAAGGACTGTTAGGCAATTCTAGAAGGGGGTGAATAAAGTATAGAAGAAAATATAGCCCAATTAAAAATTAGGCTAAGGGAGTTACCAACTTGCAATAATGCAGCAATATAACAATAGTATATGGGAGTAAGTAAAGATAGAATCACAAACACAAAAACCGAGATTTATATTGGTTTTTCTCATGGAGGACTAATCAAGTCCCGAGAACTCTTGCTCGGTGTTAAATCCGCTATCAGTAAAAACATAAGCTTTGATCTGATGGGCTTGCGACTTTGTACATATACAATCTTTGATCTGAAGATCTCAAAGACTTCAGACACTGGGATAAGTAGTTTTGAATAACCAAGCTTGTAAAACTCGAATACTTATAATCAAAACCGCACTAGAACTTAGAAAAATTGGAGTTATCTTGGAAATGGAGAAGATTTAAAGTTCTTAATGAATAGAGAAGATTAAGAGTGAATGAGTGAACAAAAATAGAAAAACTCTTCTATATTAATAGCTTTTCTAGGGCAGAGTTCAAGCAGAACTCGGTTTCCTAACGTTCAAAAATTCAAACGTTGGAGCCAAAAGAATAGGGCTAGCCACCTGACTAGGGATTCTGGTTAAGGTAGCCGAGTTCGGTGCGAGTTTGGGCAAAATTTGATCCGAGTTCGGTTGACCCAAATCCAGAATATCCCTGGTTGGTTTTGGCTCATTTGACAAGGTTAGGATTTTTGGTATAGTTCAAGGACATAGTTAGGTTCTGGTTTATGCAGGCTTATTTGAGTAGACTTTGGGTTATGATTCAACTAGTGCCAAAGTACGATATGACTCACATAAATCCTAGACATAAGTAAAATAAAAGTACATAATAAATATAAAATGACCAGATTGAAGGTAACAAATCCTTGAGATGTAGCAGCTTACGGGATGTAGTCCATGATATAGTTTGGTACAGTCTTCTATTGTATCACATTTACCATTTATCAACTCATAGTTTAAGTTAATTATCAAAATCTGGTTGATTGTGACCAGATAGACCAATAATCTCCTATATTTTGATAATTGACAAAACTGGGACTAATATGGCCAAAAATATGTAGAGGATGTGATCTAGATGGCAATAGCTCCCCCGTAATGAGAGCGTAAGCACGTTGAAATTGAAGGGATTTGAGTTATCAGTGTGTCTCCTCCGTTGTCACTTTATTGAAATGGAGTTGCTCCCCCGTAATATATGGAGTAGCACAAACATTTAAAAAATAAGTGAAGTAGGAATACATAGATAACTATGCCAAATATTTATAGCGAACCAAAATTATATTAAGCACACTAAAGATATAATTTATTGCATATTAAAAATATTTTAGATAGTAAACCCAAACTACTACAAACTGAAATAGTTTTTAAATAACCAAGTCCATGTCAATCTATATAATAAAATATAGTACAAAAAATAACATCATGATCATCATCAGTAATATCCAAGCATTAAATCTCTATAACACTAATGATCATCATCATCTCTAGTGGTAGGATCACTGGTCTCAGCAGAACGTATCTTGTCATATCGTGTAGCAGCTGGATCGAAGAATCTCTAAGCATATCGATTGTTAATGCAATAGACAAAAATGGCATCATGAACCATAGGAATTGGTCCGCTAGGAAGATGAGAAAAACTATATCGCATGTCCATCAAGATGTTAAAAACAATTTAGAATTGGAGTATGGAACGAAATTTCATAGAACGATATCGATCATCTTCTAGTTTGAAACGATCTTGAAGCATGGTATGGAGAGATTCAAGTGTGATAGGTGGAGAAGGTAGAGCATCATCGTGACCAGGAGATGGGTCAACGAGTGGTGCTGGAGTAGGAGGTGTAAGGTCAATCCTATGATTCTTGCCAAGATAAGCAGGTTCAACAAGAAGGGGGTAATCGTCCATGGAAATCTCAGAGTAAAAAATGATGGGCAAGTACATAGCGTAAAGTAAGTTACACGGTTTCGTGTGACACCATTTTATGGTTTCAATGATGGCCTTTGGTAGACTAAATTGGATACCAAATACAAATGACAAAGAACTAATATTTCTAAATTAGTAAGTTGATCAGTTGAAGATTAGTTTGGAAGGATGACAATAAAAACCATACGATGTAAATCATAGAACCAGTTATTCAGATGCTTGGTTCGAAGTTGTTCGTGCAGATGAAGATTAGGTGCATGCAATGAGTTCTTAAATGAATCAAGAGTCAGAAAATTGAAATTTGGTGATGTTACAATGGGCTTCACCTTCATTAGGAATACTAAGTATCACACCCAAGTCATCATCATCAAATTCAATTGCAATACCACCGACTCATGATCGAATAGTCCAGTATATGACTGATAACTTACAATAAAATATCCGGATAGCATTAATGTGTGCCTGATTTCTAGTT
This sequence comes from Iris macrosiphon, assembly GCA_036927795.1. Lineage (NCBI taxonomy): Eukaryota > Viridiplantae > Streptophyta > Magnoliopsida > Asparagales > Iridaceae > Iris > Iris macrosiphon. Next base: position 161,235,564 of record JAYESA010000004.1, read on the forward strand.
ACAACATGATCTTCTAAACCAAGATCTTGAAAAGTAGATAAATAAGTTGGAAATATAGTAAAATTTAACGAGCTTCCAGGATATATGGTCCTATCAATGAAGTTGTCAAACTACTCTATGGATTGATCAAGAGATAAAAATATAAAGCTATCAAATTCATCCTCATTGGGCATGGAAGGACTGAACAGAGAATGTGAAACTTCTTCTTGAATATTGAAAGAAGAAGCCTCTCCAACTTTCCTTTTCTTCTTTGACATATTATGCGCCATTGGAAAAATAGTGAGAAATATAAAGATTATACCTGTAACAGATAGAGGATTATGGTACAGATCATTGAAATAAGCTTGGATATGAAATATGGAAGGTAAAGAAGCTTTGAGGAGGGAGATCCAATGGTTAGGGTTTGAAAACTAGGGTTTTAAATGGTAGAAAAGGGGTTTTTAGTTGCTGGTTTGTATAAGCCATGAATAGAAGATGATAAGTAGTTATACTTAAGAAGTGGGGTCCACACAACTCAAATTTTGAACACGGGTAACAAAATTTGGCCTGAGTTCCAACCGAACTATGTCCGAATTCGGTTCCATTGAACCTTGATTTATTTTGTATAAAGTCCCATTATTTATATATAAAGTTGCATTTTTAACTTTTTTTAACCAAAAATTAGGATTTTAGATTCAAAGAAAATAATTACTAATATTATTAATCAATCTTTATTCGATTAAAGTATTGATTATCTAGCTATAGGGGTCGAATCCCAGCTAGCGTTGGTCCGGAGATACTTAAATACCGTGTCGCTTAAGGCTATTTACACCTTTTATGACAGAAGGGCCTTTTTAACTTGTATCCAAAACAATCTTTACCTTTAAAGAACATTGATTAAAAATAATATATATACACTATATGATCTCAAAATCCAAAAAAAATAATTCTCGACGTATAAAGTTAAAACGATCTTTAGCTAACGATTTAGTGAAGATGTCCGCGAGTAGATGTTTTGTGTCAACAAATTCTAATCCAAAAATTTTAATTCTCGATGTATAAAGTTAAAATGATCTTCAGTTAACAATTTAATAAAGATATCCGTGAGTTGATATTCTGTGTCAACAAATTCTAAGCATATATGACCGTGTAGTTGATGATCTCTTAAAAAATAATGTCTAATCTCAATGTGCTTAGTGTATGAATGACATATTGGGTTCTTATTGAGATTAATAGTGCTAGTTTTATCATAGTAAATGAGAATATTCTTAAAAGATAAATTATAGTCTTCTAAGGTTTATTTTATCAATAAACTTTGTGCACAACAATATTCCGTGGCAATATACTCAGCCTCAATAGTTTATAATGCAACTGAATTTTGATTTTTAGAAAACCAAGAGACTAAAGTCTTTCTTAGGAAATGACAAGTGCCGCTAGTACTTTTACGATCAACCTTGCATGAAAAAAAATCAGCATCGGAATACCCAATGAGGTTAAAGGATATGATTTTGGGATACCATAGCCTATTGTTAGAGTACCTTTAAGGTATCTAAGGATATGCTTAACTGCATAAATATGTGATTCCTTAGGATTGGTCTGATATCTAGCAAAAAGGCAGACTAAAAACATAATATCAGGTGGACTAGCAGTTAAATACAGTAAACTACCAATCATACCTCGATACTTACATATATCAGTTAGTTTATAATTTTTATCTAGATCAAGTTTAGTTGAAGTTCCCATAGGAGTGTCGATAGACGTTGTGTTGTCTATATCGAACTTCTTAAGCAGATCTTTAGTATGCTTTGCTTGATGAAGATTTTTTGTGAATTATGGTTGATTTGCATCCCAAGAAAGAACGTAAGTTCTTCCATCATGCTCATTTCAAATTTACTCTACATATACTTAGCAAACTCGTTATATACCATATCATTAGTAGATTTAAATATAATATCATCTACATAAATATTTACTAATAAAGAGTATGATCGTGTGATTTTATAAAAAGATTTGTGTCAACTTTCTCTTTTGAAAAAACATGTTCAAGTAGGAAGGAACTAAGCCACTTATACCAAGCACGAGGGGCTTGTTTGAGTCCATATAAAGTCTTACGTAACTTGAATACATAATTCAAAATTTTAAAATCATCAAAGCTAGTGGGTTGTTCAACAAAATGTTTTCTTTTATAAAACCATTTAAAAGTACACTTTTAACATCCATTTGAAAAAGTTTAAAATTATAAAAACTAGCAAAAATCCATAGCATGCGAATGGATTCTAGTCTAGCAACAGAAGCATAAGTGTTATCGTAGTCAATACCTTCCTCTTGGTTATAACCTTTAGCTACGAGATGAGATTTATTACGTGTGACTAAACCATCCCAGAAATTCTATTTGGTGCCAATGATCAGGTAATCATTAGGTCTGAGAATGAGTTCCCAAACTTAATTCTATTTAAATTGGTTATGTTTCTCTTGTATTGCAGAAATCTAAAATTTATCATTAAATGCTTCTACTATGTTTTTGTGTTCTATTTTAGAAATGAAAGCTACATTAGCAATGATATCTCTATTTGCAGAATGTGTACTAACACCTTATGATACATTATCTATTTCCAAATCTTTTGGATGGTTGGTAGTTAATTTCAGTCTTAACTTCAGTCTTTTAGGAAGACTCTCCAGATAGTTAGTTGTTGTATCTTCAGGTGTCTTATTGGATGTTTTTCTGACATCTTCATCGCTATTATCACTTGCTATGTGACTGTTAAGCTCATCAAGTATGACATTAATTGATTTTTCAACAGTCAAAGATTTTTTATTAAAAACTCCAAATCCCTTACTCTTTGCAGCATAGCCAAAAAATATCTTCATCATCTTTAGAATCAAACTTTTCTAAGTTATCCTTAGTATTCAAGATAAAATATCTCTAACCAAACACTTTAAAATAGCTTATAATAGAAATTTAATTAAACCAAATCTCATAGGGAGTCTTCTTCGATATAGGTCGAATAAGAACCCTATTGAAAAGATGGCATATTATATTTACACCCTCAGTCCAAAAATATTTTGGAAGGTTATACTGATTTAAGATTACTCTAGCCATATCGCCAATAGTTCTGTTCTTTTGCTACACAACACCATTTTGATGAGGAGTTATAGGGCAAGAAAATTCATGCAAGAATCCATTTGAATCACAAAATGATTTTAAATCAGAATTTTTTAATTCGCCTCCATGATCATATCGCATACGAGTAATCATGAAGTCCTTTTTATTTTGTACCTTTTTGCAAAATATAAAAAACTCTAAAAATGTCTCACTTTTATTTGCAAGAAAATAAGCCCAAGTAAATCTAGAAAAATTATCAACAATTACATATGCATATAGTTTACATCCAAGACTGATGACTCTACCATGTCCAAACAAATCTGTGTAAAAGTTGAAGGGTTCTAAAGGTACTTACAACGTTTGATTTAAAAGTTGATATATTTTCTTTGTTCTTTTAACAATCAACACGGACCATATCTTTCTTAAAAGTTATTTCAGGTAAGCCTCTTACTAATTTCTTCGTAGATAACCTTGCAAGTGTGTCCATGTTTGCATATCCAAGACACATATGCCAAAGCCAGCTTTCATCTTTGTTTGCGTATAGACATCTACCTGCATTGTTAGTATCCTCCAAAAGATAGAAAAAATATATATTATCCTCTTATTCTTTCATATGTAATCTTACCAGTTGCTTTTTCATATAGAGAGCATTTGTCTTTCACGAAATTAATGTCATAACCGTGGTCAGCCAGATGACTAATGCTAAGTAGGTTATATTTTAATTATGTTACTAAACAAAAACTTTAATAACCGGGAAAGGAGGAATACCTATATTACCATTACCTACAATATGCTCTTTGAGATTACTACCGAAGAAAAATATCCTTCTTTTTCCATCGATAGTGTTGCAAATTGGTTGGCATCACCGGTCATGTGTCGTGAACAACCACTATCAAGGATCCACTAGCTTCTAGCATGAGAGGGTAGGTCCACCTACAACATAAGTTAGAGATGTATCCTTTGGTACCCACCTTCTTGAGGGTCTTTATATGTTTGTTTTTGGAACCCAAACATATACATACATATCTACTAAATTTCTAATTTTGTATTGCCGTGATATGTGTCCTTTCTGACAACAATAGTTAAGATGGATATGTGTGTTTGAAGCAGTGCCTTATGTCATACTTGTAAAAGAAAGCATGGTTCCTTGAAGCTTTAGTCGTGTTTGTTTGTATCTTGTTGTGAGTGATCTTTTGTCTTGCCACATGATTTGAGTTAGACTGGATTATAGGTTGTACTACCTATTTTTTCAATTTAGTCTCTAACTTTTTAGAGGTAGCGGAGGCTTCATTATATTTTTCCATAAGTGCATCTATTCTCTGTGCAGCTAGTTATATTTATTCTTCTCCGATTCATATAGTTCATTAAGTTTTGTATTCTCTTGAGTAGCCTTTTCAATCTTCTCAAGAGCATCATACAAACATAATTTTAGAGAAGATATCTCATCTGTATTACTAGAGGAGGACGTGCCTTTAATTTCTTTTAGTATATGAGATTGTTTCATATATTCAGACTGTAATAACTTAGGCTCTTTCTTAATAGATTTATACAAGTAACTCATCTTTTTATGATCTTCTAAAAGATCACTAAATGCATCAGATAGTTCATCAAAAGTAAGATCTTCATACAAAAGATTTATAGTTACCTTATCAGTAGTTTCCATAAGATATAGGTTTGCAGTATTTCAAGGATTCTTTTCTTATTCAGAATTGCTTGCCTCGCTCTTACACCATATGCTTGTGTTGGCGTAGTTCCTTAATGATGTTCTTCTTCTACTGGAATGTTCATAGGGACTTCCCTTCCTAGTAGTAGGATAGTCCTTCTTGATATAGCATGTCTTCTTGCAATTATAGCACACCCGTTCTTTATCGTCTTTGTGATCATTTTTTTTTCGGTTTGATCTTTCATACTTTAAGAATTTTTTGAAGTTCTGGGTCATTAGGGTCATTTGCTCATTTTCTAAACTATCATTCTCACTTTCGTCATCGGAGTCCATCTTGTGATGTACTTTGAATGGAATAGTCTTCTCCTTAGGAGTTGACTCTTCAAAATCTTTAAGATCTAGCTCGTGTTGTAAGCTTGTCCATAAGCATCACAAGAGTTATTATAGTGAGATTGTTTCCTTCAATGATTGCAGTAACTTTAAGATTCCAATTCATAGTGAGTCCCCGAAGCACCTTGCAAATCTTTTCATGATCACTGTAATCTTTACCAAGGAACGATTGAGGATTAACAATATCTAGAAAATATTTGAACATATTTTTGATAGTCTCATTAGGCTTCATTTTGAATGCCTCATAATCTTGTGTAAGTCTTGAGATTTTGGATTCCTTCACTTGTGAAGTCCCTTCATGAGTTACATCAAAAAGTTTTCAAACCTCGTATGATGTGGCATATGTTGAGAATCTATTAAATTTAGTTCAATCCACTACACAAAATAAAGCTTTGATAGCCTTGGCATGAAGGCTGGCTTATTTCTTTTCTAGGTCAGTGTATTAATTATTGGATTTCTAAACAAGACTACTATCTATAACAAATCTAGTTGGTTTATTGTAGCCATCTACAAAAATTGACCATAGATCAAAATCAAGTGACTTGAGATAAAAGCTCATACATGTCTTCCAATACGTATAGTTGGTGCCATCAAACAAGGGTGTCATATTTGTGGACTAGCATTCACCATTGTTGTTGTATATGGGTTTTATGGTTGCCATATCAATACTCTTAGGAGGTTAGTCCAAATAAGAGCCCTCTCTGATACCAATTAAAGAACCATTATGAAACTCTAGAGGGGGGTAAATAGAGTGTAGCAAAAAATATACCCCAATTAAAAATTAGAGTAAGTAAAGGCAATTACTAACTAGCAATAAGGCAGCAATATAGTAATAGTATATGAAAGTAACTAAAGTTTAGAATCACAAATGTAAACACCAAGATTTATACTGGTTTCCCTCGTAGAGGACTAATCTAGTCCCCAGAACTCTTGTTCGATGTTAAATTTAATATCTGTGAAAATACAAGCTTTGATCCGAAGGGCTTGCGAAATCATACAGACACGAACTTTGATACGAAGATCTCGAAGACTTTAGACACTGGGTAAGTGACTTTGAATAACCATGCTTGTATAACTCGAACACTTCTAACCGAAACCGTACTGGCACTTAGAAAAATATGAGTTATCTTAGAAATAGAGAAGGTTTAAAGCTCTTAATGAATAGAGAAGATGAAGAATGAATGAGTGAACAGAAATAAAATAAAAAACTCTTCACTATTTATAGGATTTTCTGGGGCAGAGTTCGGGCAAAAATTGGTTCCCTAATATTCAAAAATTCAAATATTAGAGCCATAAGAATAAGGCTAGCTATCTGACTAGGGATTCTGATTCTGGTGGCCAAGTTCGGTATGAGTTCGGGCAGAACTCGGTCTGAGTTCACTTGACCCAAATTCAGAATGTCCCTAGTTGATTTTGGCTTATTTGACTAGGTTTTGAGTAGAGTTTTTGGTATAGTTCAAGAACATAGTTAGGTTCTAGTTTAGGTAGGTTTATTTGTGTGGACTTTGGATTATGATTCAACTAGTGCCAAAGTGCGACCTGACTCACATAAATCCTAGACTCAAGTAAAATAAAAAGTAGATAATAAATATAAAACAATCAGCCTGAAGGTAGCAAATTCTTGAGATATAGCAGCTTCCGGGATGTAGTCTGCGATGTGCTTTGGTATATTCTTATGTAATATCACATTTACCATGTATCCACTCGTAGTTTAAGTTAATTATCAAAATTTGATTAACTGTGAGAAGATGGGCTAGCACAAATGACCTATATTATGAATTTTTATTATCAATAGATGATTTAGAATCAATAACAACCTTCATTATTCTTATTTTAGTTTATAGGTCAATTCTAGGTCAATTGAATTTAAACTAGGTAATTATCTATTTTAGGTTCTCTAATACCTATTTGGTTTGTATATATAGCTATCTAAACTATTACGAAGTTATATCTAGGTATCTCTAGTCATATTTTATAGGTATAGGTATCTAAGTATCGTATAATTATATATATCCATATATATATCTATATATAGGTATTACACCAATACCTTAACACTTACCTATACACTTACCCAATACCTTATCCTTACCTTGATATCCTAATATTTACCCTTACCTATTGGTATACCCAATATATAGCTTGATACTACCTTACCTTGCCTTACCCATGACACTCATGTTGTAGTGCCCCGCTCCACATCGACACTATATATCAAGGTGAGTGGGCATAATTTCGTTCTTTGATTCTTGCACGCCTTAAAAATGAATCTGAGTTTTTGAATGCTTGTTTTCATAAGAGAATGATAGAACCTGCCTTGCATGCTAATAAGAGAACTCACCTAGCTTATCTTTGAAACGAACATGTCTACTTAACTAATAATCCTGAAATGCTTGTCTAAGAGTTTGTATTTGCATGAATATGTTCCACTATCACCTGTGCTTCGAGAGAACCATATCGTGTGCATGAATGTGTTCAAAGATAAGGCGGCTAGCCCCGCAACAAAGATATATGTTCTGATGGTTTGTCTCATCTGCATCCTAAAGTTTATTTGATAGTATTTTATACATTCATATTGGTCGAACAATAGCTATTGGTGGAAAGCAACCATGTGTCATGGCTGCTACAGAGATAGTGGAAAGCAACCATGTATTACGGCTACCAATAGCATCAGATAAATGAGTCATTGGTTAGCTGGATCAACCGATGTCGATCCTGAGTTACTCGGGGACCGTACTGCATATAAGATAGTTCATTATGTTGGCTTAGATAGAGGACCACCCCTAAATATGCATTTGTGTCTAGATCTGCATTTGTCCCTAGAGTCTTTGAGTATAGCTTATGAGACACGCTGCGCACATCCTTAAACAGAACGAACAGTTTGACTTACTTGCTTGCTTATATCCAATATGAAACTATGTTTTTAAAGATGTTTCCAAAAATAATGTAATATGACTCCGTTCTTATGCTACATGTAATGAACATAGATAAAACAAGAAAGATCACTAGTAATGTAATATTTTTTAACATAATTACTTAGTGTTGATTTTAGTGAATGTTTGCTTCTGTTTAGTTGTTTATTCTCACCAGTAGTTATAAAAGTGCTGACCCACCAACAATTTACTTGCTTGCAGGTACTAGATCGTCCGAGGGAGCGATAGGCGTGCCCCATCCCTAAGACCAAAAATTCTAGTTTTGATTGCCTCGAGATGCTATCGTTTAAAGGGGCATAATGTATGGAACGAGGCCTTCATAAACAAAGAAACCCAAGTCCCTCGATTTGCCCCGAATACTTAGTTGGCTAAATGCATAAATATATTTTAACAATGTCCCTCTATTGCTCACTCGATTAATGTTATAATAGCCAAACTTTAACGATGTTGCCTTGTGCAGGCGTAACCTCAGGCTCGTACTGTATCACGTCCCGATATCAAACGGCCATCAAACGGCCATATGTGCCCTGCGGGAGCACCGAGGCACGGTAATTCGCGTCTGGTGTGCTGAGGCACGGTGATTCACGTCTGGTCCCAACACGGGGGAACGGTAGTCGGGAGGCCCTCGGGGCCGGGCCGTGACATAATGGTATCACAGCAAATTTGATTCTTTGCCCAATCCGTTGCTATGACTCTGAGATATGCACGATATGGTATTACAATAGAGCGTTCCATTCAATAAGTCCATAGATTTTCTCAAAGTGCAAAAGTTTTTTGGACTTGATTTGCTTGATTGTTTCGATTGAGTACGACAAGGGATGAGGACTATCGCTGCTCGGATTATCGAGAAGTTTATCCTTAAAGTTTTGAGGATAAATTTTTTTGTTAGTGGGTAAGTATGTAGTGCCCCGCTCTGCGTCAGCACTATATATCAAGTTGAGTGGGCAGAATTTTATTCTCTGATTCTTGTACGCCTTAAAAATAAATCTAAGATTTTGAATGCTTGTTTTCATAAAAGAATGATAGAACCTGCCTTGCATGCTAATAAGAGAACTCACCTAGCTTGTCTTTGAAACGAACATGTCTGCTTAACTAAGAATCCAGCAATGCTTGTCTAAGAGTTTGTGTTTGCATGAACATGTTCCACTATCGCCTGTGCTTCGAGAGAACCATATCGTGTGCTTGAATATGTTCAAAGATAAGGCGGCTTACCCCGCAACAAAGATATATGTTCTGATGGTTCATCTCATTTGCAACCTAAAGTTTATTTGATAGTGTTTCATGCATTCGTATCGGTCGGACAATGGCTATTGATGGATAGCAACCATGTGTCACGGCTGCAACAGAGAGAGTAAAAAGCAACCATGTGTCACGGCTACCAATAGCATCAGATAAATGAGTCATTGATTAGCTAGATCAACCGATGTCGATCCTGAGTTACTCGGGGATCGCACTACATATAAGATAGTTTATTATGTTAGCTTGGATAGAGGACCGCCCCTAGATATGCATTTGTGTCTAGATGTACATTTGTCCCTAGAGTCTTTGAGTATAGCTCACGAGACACGCTGCGTATACTCTGAAACAGAATGAACGGTTTGTCTTGCTTGCTTGCTTATATCCAATATAAAACTCTATTTTTAAAGATGTTTCCAAAAATAATGTAATATGACTCCATTCTTATGCTACATGTAACGAACATAGGTAAAACTAGAAAGATCACTAGTAATATAATATTTTATAACATGATTACTTAGTGTTGGTTTTAGTGAATGTTTGCTTCTGTTCAGTTGTTTATTCTCACCAGTATTTATAAAAGTGCTGACCCACCAATATTTTACTTCTTTGCAAGTACTGGATCGTCCGAGGGAGCGATAGGCGTGCCCCATCCCCAAGACCCAGAAATTTTGGTTTCGATTGCCTCAAGTTGCTATCGTATAAAGGGGCATAATGTTTGGAACGAGGGCTTCGTACACAAAGAAACCCAAGTCCCTCGATTTGCCCCGAATACTTAGTTGGCTAAATGCATAAATGCATTGCAACAATGTCCTTCCGCTGCTTACTCGATTGATGCTATGATAGCCAAACTTTAACGATGTTGCCTTGTGCGGGCGCAACCCCAGGATCGCATGGTATCACGTCCCGGTATCAAACGGCCATACACGCCCTGCAAGAGCGCCGAGGGACGGTGATTCGCGTCCGGTATGCTGATTCATAGTTATTTGTGTTCGGACCCGCCACGCCGGAACGGTGGTCGGGAGGCCCTCGGGGTCGGGGCATGACACATGTACCCACACTTATTGACACCAATACTTAGGATACTTACCTATACACTAACACATACACTAACCTGCACCTGGATACACATGTATCATATTGATACATGGATATTTAACTTGACACTAGGCACATACCCATGACACTAGGTAGACATATATCCAAGTATCTTGATACTCATTGATACTTTATATCAAGGATACTAGAATACCCACTTGAGCACTAATACACACCCTTCTCATGATATGAACTCACTTGATGACCAAAACTTATATATATATATACACCCTCCAGACACACTCAACACTCCCAAAGACACAACATATACCAATACTAATTGGTGCTCATGATACCAAACACAAATATCCCTTATGAAACACTAATACACATTCACCAACCAATATCAATTGAAACAACAACTATATATATAGAAATTGATATAAAACCAATCTAATAAATATATCTAATAGCAATATATAGATAATTAACACAAAGAGACATCAATTCACTCAAATTACCAAATTTAGCTATGTGTATCATGACGTATCATGACACGAATTACACTAGGTATCATATTTTGGATACAAGGACACAAACACAAACCAAATTGGATATGAAATCCCTTTGGGCATACCACACAAATGTAACAGTCCGCTCTGCTCAGTTTAACAAGATGATTCAAACGGTGCAACAATGTTCGGACTTGGAGTTTTTGGCAGGTCGCTCTAAGTCCTTCTTGGTCAAGGCAAACCCTCGTTCAGGTGGGTTGCTCTAATGAACCTGTCTTTTGTTGGCCTTCATACTAAATAATCGGACGATACATGCTAGTCGATAAGAAAATACTCGCTGCATGCTAATAAGAGATGAACCAACCTAGCTAAGGAAATAATCCCAACTTATATCACATTGCATAGAACATGGAGATAAAAAAAAATTATATGCTTCCACTTGTGCAAATAGAGTTTTCCTATATTGTCATTTAGAGTTTCTTATGCGCCATAATATATACTTTCGTACTAATGTAATTCTTGTCACTTAGATTATGCTATGATCTAGATGTATGACACGGACTTGGCCTAATCAGTTAGACCGAAAGACTATCGAATAGTCGTTTCGAGGCAAAGTTAAAACATAGAAAGTATTTAGAATTGTTAGTTCGTCAAGGCAATTTACGAAATAGAAAATTGCATAAAGATAAGAGAATTAAGATAAATGGCCTGGGGGTCCCAGTAAGTTTGTGAATAAGAAAAATATTTGAGCCAGAATATGATAGTCGTGCTAACAGCCTAGCTCGGTTAAGGAGGGATGGCTTTTAGCGGGCTCGCAGCCTGACCTGCAACCATCATTATTTACACATAAAAGAAGATAATAGATAAGAGACTTGTATGGTCGTAGATAACTTATGCACAAGTACAAGATTCCTTGGGCGATCATCGGGGCACCAAGATCGTGCCAGCCTAGGAGGAATTTTTTGTATTGTGCGACCATCGGCTCTAGGTATGATGCACCCAATGGAGTGATGCAATACCTCGGTATTTTGGTGGCTCCTTGGTAGAGAACACCTACACTTGGAGAGCTTAACTTACTAAATATCCAAAATGGCTTGTGGTACCAGTGACCTTTTTATATAGATTAAGTTTAGCTTAATTACGGCAATCCGTGTGTGAGTTATTGGATTTGAGGCAAAGAAGGATGCATGGCACATCATATAGTTAGAAGAATCAAGACATGATATGCTATATAGTTCAAGCATAAACATCTGTAGCAAGGGCACGTTCAAAACAGTTGAGTTTTCACATGTGTTTTCTGGTTTCATGATATACATATATGCTTGTTTAACTTGATGAATTTTTGGACAGGGAAGGACAACTTGTAAGTTGGTAAGCTGTATTATGTTACTTTTATATTGCATAACACACTGCAACACAATTATACTTTATATTTTACTATGCCAGGAAACTGATCCTAAGACAAGATTAGAAAGATAACATAATCAGTCGGTGCACATAACTAAATGAACATGATTTGGTTTTATTGAGTGGGCGAGAAGCCTCCTTACCATGTGCATTCAATGTACTGATAACCCACTAGATTACTTACAGGGCACGGGAGTATCATACCCCGATTCCCGCAAGAGGCCGATCGTCCTCGCTTGGGCGCCAAGCGGAACCGATCGTCCTCGTATGGGCGTGATATCGTGCAAGCCAAAGTTGTATTTGCACAAGGCCAAGTCTTTGAACAGGGACAAAATAAGCTATTTAGAGTAAGAAACAGTGGCACAACATTGCAAAAAAGTAAATGAACACAATGTCATAAGAAAACAAGCTCTTTATTGATATTCAAGAAGTCTTACAAGCGACGCTCGACCGATATTATAATTTGCTCAAGCTCTCTCTCTCTCTTTATCTCTCTCTCTCTCTTTCTCCCTCTCTTTCTCTCTCTCTCTTGATTATAATAACATTATTCTATTACATCTCTTTATACAAAAACTATCTCAAAATAACTTGATACATCTCAAGGCATCGACTCCAGATTTCTGTCTCCTGAGGATGAGGAAATATTATCACTTCTTCGAAAGATCCAGTACTTGCGAACAAGCAAACTAGTGGAGGATCAGCACTTTGGGGAAAGTACTGGTGAGTATAAAAATAACGAACAGAAGCAACACCCTCTAAAACCAACACTAAGAATGCGATAAAATATTACATTACTAGTGATCTTGCCACTTTTTCGTAGGTTCATTTCATGCAATACAAGATTAGAGTCAGATTACATCTTTTAAAAATATATCCTTGAAAATATTTTGCACATCAATACACTCAAGCATGCTAGGGACAGTGTTCTATCGTGCAGTGCACAATATTTATTCTGAGCCATATTCAATTTTTTAGGAATAATAGTAGTGATCTAGTGGAATATTCATCTCAGTTTAAGACAAAGTGCATCTAGTAAACTATTCAATCTATATTAATGGGAAGCAACGTAACTAAGTAAAATATGCCAGTCTAGGGGACAGTACATGCCGTGCTGTCGTAGGCACCCAAAAATAAAACCTTTACTCTTAAAATTATATGTAGTAGTGAGAGTAAGGATCGTTTCTACGGAGAGTAATTAGTTAATCTTTATGTTGTGTGAAATAGGATGGGGGGAGTTTTGAATAAAAGAAAATTAAGAAGAGCTAAAAATAAATAAAGTATTAAAACAATCAAAGAAATAAATGTTGGTCTCAGTCAACATCCACCATTGGAATCTTAAAACTGGTCATCGATGCAAGTATATATTAACTCATACTTTGAATATTCATTATTGGAATTATTTTTCTATCTCCTATAGCCACAATTAATTAAAAATAAGCGATCTAATTAACCTTAACTACTAAATAACTCCAGACAAGCGCTAAAGGTTTAATCTAGTAGCGTATTAAACTCGATGAGATCGATGAAGCAAAATAACACAAGCACAAGCGGTAGCATTTAATTTTGTCAAAAAAAATTCTCCTAAAATCTAATAAAATAAAGTAGTTCATTAAATCTTAGTTGCTTCACAAATTAGAGGGATCGAACAATTACGGATTCGATATCTAATTTAGCATTAGATTGTCAGGAATAATAAACTAGTATGCATCCTAGTCATTAAACAAGATAATCATAAAAATATGCATAAGAAAATATTTGATACTCAAAGCACAAATCAAAAATATAAACACTGATTAGATCTCACAAGTTTTTATTCATTCTGAGGCTTCCGTTTTCTTCTACCAACAAGACTTTAGCCGCACATGTTCATGAAAACTTCAAAGAAAGGGTTGGAGAAGAAGAAGAAGAGTTGTGTGTTCTTCTTTATTTCCTCCTGATCTCTACCCCTTTTATACACTCTAAATTGGTTGTTTGAAGATCTTAATATCTTTCCAAAAATCCTCTAAGAGTTACAACAACCCAAACAATAAAATAAAATCTTTGAACAAGTTGGAAAATGGTTAATTCAGCTCCACTTTTCGTGCATAGCATAGTTGACTCAACTTCAAGCCTGATTTGGTCCATGAAGCATTCAGAATCTTCGAAAACTCAAAACAGAAAAATTGTATCTCTATCACTTAGATTTTCGAATCAATTTGGATCAGCTCAATTGGACTTCGGATGAACAAGTTATGACCATTTTTCTATAAGGTGTCAAAACCGTCCAGAATTGATAATTAGCTCCATTTTGTATTTAGTGACTCCAATTGCATCCTAGATCAAAATATAAAAATAATGAGTATCTTTAGACATTAAATGAGTATAAAGAAGTATACATTAAGGAATAAAAATATGATATTTTATGTTCTCATCAGTACACATTCAAGCATAATCAAAAATTAATACATCACTTATTCAGTGAGTCTTACCCTTCGTCGAACGGTTATCCCTGCAATAGACATAAAAGTTAATAATAATTTATACATACATATCAGGCTCTATTTCCTGTTCATCTCTATATCAAACAGTTAGCTATGCAAGAAGGCTAACCTAGTGTGCGCCCTAACTATATGATAGCCCCCGAGTGTTGGATCCTCGGAATTAGAAGTTGGGACAAGCCCATCTCACTAATGAAAGATCAGCTAATATCTGCTGAGACACATGGTTGCTCTACACTAAAATATGCTAAAAATAGCAGCCGTGACTCATGGTTCAGTACTACACTAATAGCCGCATCATCCCATAAATAAGGACTTCATGCCTCAGGGTGTTCAGATATCTCCCAGGAGAAATGATACATGTGCCCCAGGAACCACTCGAGAGATAAATATTATGCACAAGTTGTCGTACCAATGCATGGATGCAATTCTATGATATAAGGACTATATGATGCATATATTTATGAACAAGCAAATATTTTGATCAAGTGATAGAGCCAGATCAATCAATTCTCTTACCTAATAGCCATACTCTCCCGTAATTAAGGACTTCTAACCTCAGGGTGGACTATTCGGCTCGATGTAGCAGTTCAAGTTATTCAAATAACTCTATCTTTAGTAGTTCTATAAGGAAACAGGCAAGCAGAATATATTATAAAATAGCATGATAACGATTTTATAAATCTAGCTTGCAATTTCCATCTCTTTAAAATGATAGGGAACAAACAAGAGATCTCTATTTAAACAAGCATGCTAGTAGTTCTTATATCTCTTTTAGCTAAAGTATAATATTCTACTCTTACCTAGCAATAATATATATTCACAAGATCAAGCAAATCTTTTACTATTTTTATTAGCATGGCAGTGGTTCGTTCGATAGCGGTACCCGTGCAATTAGCATACAACATTCTAATTTTTACTTAGCATGGAAATGTTCTTTTTTTAATGATAAGCATTACATGTTCTCAAGTTAAGCATACAGGTTCTCGTCTATCATTCTCATGCAAACAGTCTCTACTTAGCAATAAGAATTCTAAAAATCAAGATTCATTATTAAGGCATACAAGAATCCGAGAATGAAGTTCTGCCCAATCACCCAGATCAATTATCTTCTGTTTCAATCAAAAAACTCTTCGAAAAGACTTTTGCTCGAGCCAACAAAGCGATATCTCTTGTACATAGTGACATCGCAGAGCGGGACACTACATAGAGAACCTCATTCAGTGCGGAGTTCTCTTATACGCGCTAAGACGTGGAGTTCACTCTGGAGCCTTAGAGCATTCCGGTTGGAGCTGAAGGACATATTTAAGATATAATGTATATAAATATCGCCTATTGTATCATACTCAAAGTTATAGGCCGTATGTCACATTTTATTATATCAAGAGAGAGAACTTGATCGATTATAATATTCGGCCTAACGTCGTTATAACCTATGTTCTATATCAACAAAGAGCTTTTTTTTTATCTAATACTTGTTTTTATTCAACTTTTTCGCTTGGGGACTATCTGTGTGACTCTGTGACTTAGTATTTCATCGACTGTTTTAGTGCTTGTCTTGTGAAGATGCAACTTAGTCTCGCGCGACATCATGCCCAGTGAAGATGTTCAGCCCTCCGGGGCTAGGGCATGGCATATTGGTATCAGAGCATGGCTTTACGTTATTAGTCTTGTATCGATTCTCTCTGTTTTGAACTTCATTTATGGGTGACGACATAGACACTCTCTCTCGATATTCCATAGGATGTTCCATACAATAAGTCTAGCTATTTTAACGAATCTCATCGGGTGTTTTGGTTTAACATGATAGCTATACAAAAGACCTTATTGGCTGAACAATGTGCATTATATATTAGACATGTTGGGTTGAGTATTTGTGTGCGGGATCAGAATATTGTTCTGACGATATAAGTTGGATATGGATTATAGGTTTTTTATAATGATCAATAGAGGTACGTAGTATTAGAAGATGATATCATTAAGCAAATATCGAGGATTGTGCTTGAATTTTGAGGTACTAATCGGTTGGATATACAAGTTAATAAGTTAAGAATTTGAATTCGGTTTCAAGGGTATGTCGAATAGCCTGAACCCTGAGTGGTGTAAGGGATAACTATAGATGAATTAAGGATTTTGGGGTATCGAGGAGTCTATCAGCAAATAATGCATTGATGCAAAGCCTTAGAACGAGTATTGTTTAGTTAGTAATGATTTTGAATGTCTAGTGTGAAGTTCGTTCAGAAAATTTGAGGATGAGTTATGCAAATCAAAAACTATATCGAATAAGCATTCAGAACAGGAAAATGAATGGCTTGGCCGAGGAATCATCATGGATTATATACGTAAGTACGGATTGAATCCAATGAAAAAAAATGTAAAGTTGAGATTAAAGACTCGAGGATGCGATCAGAGTAAGCACAATGGGATGATAGCGCACATAGAAAGTTAGGATTTGAAGATATATAAATGACTCAGAGGATTAAGAAAGAATATCGATCGATAGAATTGAATTGAGTATGGATGTTTAGTTTTAAATCAGGATAAGTTGATACGATTGAAGAATCATATTGATTGCGGAACGAATATAGACGATATCAGATTTGATCTTGAGTTTGGACAAATCGATCTTGAATTTAGTTTATAAGATAGCATGGGATAAAACGAAAATGATATTACGCAAAGAGATAATCTTATGGTCGTGCGAACATACTTGAGAATATCGAAGCGTATCAAAGATGAACAGACTTTGGCTCGAGGATTTTCAAGTTGGAGGAATGACGAGTAGATTATCGATTAAAACTTTAAACTTGGTTGTTTTATGAAATACAAGATGTGGAATATGGATTAATCGAACGATAATATTAAAGTTTTGGACGACTTGGCTCGGCGAATATTGATTATGGCATGAACAGTTATTAGATGAACACGACTTAATATATGTCAAAAAAGATTTATGATGGATTTGGATTCGATGTAACGAGACTGATGGTTAGAAGAAAAACTTTGATCGATCTATGACTTGGATGATAGGAAGGTTTAACGGTGAAATAACTTGGTGAATATGAGGATCATTTTGACTTATGGTTTGATGTAAAAATAAGTTTGAGTATCACGACTCGCACCCGGATATTCGGATACGAGTACGTGGTTACATCCAGCCTACGTCGCAGCATCGGTGGTAGAACGCTGTCTGGGTCAATTCTAACTTACTAACATCTCAACAATATAAATATGGTACCTATCAAACATCTCAACTACAAATGGAGGAACAATATGGTATCTCACAAATGTAACCAAACTCAATCATAATGCAAACAAAGAAAGATAAAGCACGAATGGAATAGCGAAGAAAAGAACAAGATACAATCCACAAGTCTAAAATAATATACAAGCCATGAATCTCAAACATATAGTCTAATACAAGTCCACTAAAAATATAAACTAAACCTCCTCGGGCTCTTCAACTAAGTCCTCCTGGTCTACAGGAGTATCCTCTAAAGATACTCTGTCTTGCTGCCAATAATCTGGAGCCAATCATCTGAAAAAATATATCCAGTCAGGATTGGAGCGAAGTACGTAGCTCTGAAAGCAGTTTCAATAACATAATCGAGCATATAAAATGGATAATAGAAAAGAATACAAGATAACTAAACATATGAATGAAATGAACAAGAGGAAACATGTAATATACGAGAATGAGAACAACAATATAAATATCTGTAATATGAAGAAATAACTAAAATCTAACTAATGTGCCTCAGAATACAAGTTTATTATGTGATCGGTTTAGGTTAAACATGATAAATAAGGTAAGTAGATTACAAGTGTGGTATTTAATCGGTATGTACACGAATAACAATGGGGCTTTGATCACATAATCAACTCCTACTCCCCCATTCCTAACTAATATCAATGGATCCAATCTTGACACGTTACGAACACGAATATGACCACTGAACACGAGTAGTGGGTATACACGAATATAATCACACTAAACATGAGCAGTGTGTGTACACAAATAAATATACTGAATACGAGCAGTGTGTAAACATGAAATATAAACCAATACCCAATACACACGATGATATATATGTGCAGGAGTACCCGCTGAACACGGTAGAGGATAATATCTCCTGACGGGATCCATGTAGTACCAGTCCATAAAATTACTATGTCAAAATCAAGTATATAGTTCTAGAACATAAAGTATATACACTATTATGAATTAAAAACTAACAGAGAAATATACTCGCCTGAAGTCCTAAGCAAGGTGTGTCTCTCGATGTCCAAGCTGGTGTCACACAGACCTATATATGGTATATGTATCAATACAAGGTTCTAAAAAGAAAATAAGTTCAACTGATGCAATTCTAGGTTATAAAGCCATTTCTAAGTCAAACTAGGTCAAATCGACTATTTTTAGGTTGTAAGAGTCCAACTCAAGGGTATTAGGCCCACACACTATAAAACTAAGCCGCACTAGCTACACTAGGATACTAGAAGACATGCAAAAGGCCGTATCATAGGATACACAAGTTTTTATATATAAAAATAGTAATTTATAAATATATATAAGTCAATACATATAGTACCTTAGTTAACTAATGCAATTAGGATACCTTGGCTTTGAACCAAAGCGTATTACACTACAACATACCCATCTCGAAACTCAAACCCAATACCTTGAGTATTGACCCATTACCTTGACATTACCTTGGTATCCTAAGGTAAGTCAATCCTAGTGCATATATAGTTAATACCCAACACTAGACTATACTAATATAACTAAACCATATGCCAACTACACTAACTTTAAAATGCTACTAACTAGTAACATATATTACATACTAGTACATAGATACATATACAATAAACTAACATATCAATACAATACTACATATCTACATATAGCTAATAGTCTAACTAGTACACCTATCTAACTAACTATTAAACTAGCAATGCATTTAACTACTAACTATCTAAACTACTAGATATATACTAACCACTAACCAACTGAACAATTAACCAACTTAACTAACTTATACCTAACCTCACATGTTCTCATACCCTTGTTGTTCTCTGCAGGACTGTAGGATACTAAAATCTGAACTGCACTGCAACATGATGCTCAACCCTACCTGTTGGAGACTACTGTTGTTCAGTGCTCTTGCTAAGCACTACTGAACTGAATGCTAATGCCTGTACTGGCTTAGCTGCAACTGCAACTGTGCAAGCTGACCTTTGCTGCTGCACTGAACTGAGGTTGCACAATGTAGAATGCACTCTCTTACTGCCTTACTCCTCAGGGGTTGCTGTACTGGCTCAAGGCTGCTGCATGCACTGGCTTGAAACATTTGCTGCCTGTAGTGCTTGCTACTGCTGCTCAGTGCAAGCTGCCTTGCTGAATTCCTTGGCTGTTACTGCTATATAAAACTGCAATGGCTTGCTGCAGATACTATACTAGCTTCCTGCCTCCTTCTTGCTGTTGAAGCTGCTACTGCTATGCACTACATCCTCTCTGTTGTAGAACTGTGCACGAGCTGCACACATTGCTGCTACCCTCAGTTGGTGCAAACTGATGCCCAGGACACTGATGCACTAATCCACTGCCCGAGATCCCCTTACAAAACCGCCACACACTCACACACTCTCTCAACACAAACAACCAACTCAGAAATACTTACACACACACACACACACACACACACACACACACACACATATATATATATATATATATATATATATATATATATATATATATATATATATATATATATATATATATATATATATATATATATATATACTCTTATACATGTATCAACCTATGTATATATCAATATGCTCTAATATATATATATATATATATATATATATATATATATATATATACAAAACACATGTGCATAGAGATACATCTATACACCTAGCCACATATACTCTTCTATACAATATAATTTAAATACATACTCATATGCATATACATCAAACATAATATCTCATACATATATATATACACAAGTTACATAGAATTGAGGAGCAATAAAACAAACACGTGGAGTGCACCGCACCCGTATCATACTCATTCTATGATACGCTTGCGATACGACTCCACCACACAACCAAACGTATCTCGAAGGACAGGAACAAGTCTAGAATACTAATTACAAATAATACAAATAATAATTAAATCAATTACGTGTCCGTGCCAAGAAGTGACATGCACAAGTCCCCGTGTCGGAGGAAAACCTCCAAAAATAACTTGTATCGCCAAATTGACGAGATACGGCATACAGTACCCAATTATAGATACGACACTAGGCACAAACAATCATACATATGTCAATTTAGTTTAATTGACTAATTGACAAATACAACATGTGCCAATCTCGGAATTTCCCCAAAATTGACACAAAAACACCCATAACTTCCTCTATATGCCTTCTATGAACCTAATTCCAATTTCTGTGGGTAGCCTAGGCATGTTGGCTAGTTTTTTATGGTTAAATCTCAGATTTAGAGTCTACTAAGAGAGGTAAAACTAAAATATACCTATTAGGAGATGGATTCCTAATAATAATCCCTAAATGATGAATGTAGCCTCCACCTTGTAGATCTTGGCTTCCTCCTTGTAGATTCTTGCTTCCTTCTTATAGATTTTTATTATAATAGTCTCAAATAAAGAATAGGAAAGGAATTTGGGAAGAAATTGAGTAGGGAATGGTGAGAGCATTAAGAAATTGGAAGGAGAAAAATTCTAGATCCAATTGAAAAAGAAAAAGAAAATAAGAAGAGAGAGAGACTCTCTCTCCTCCCTTAATATGGCCTGCCCTAGCCCCCTCTCCCAAGCAATTTGAAATATTCAAATTACCCCTTGGGACCTCTCATAAAGAAATTAATTAAGGAAGGAAGGTTATAGTCTAATAGTTTCACCAATTAATTCATCCTCCTAATAAATGGACATAATTATTGGGCTCAATCTAAACTAAAATAAATTTTGGGTTCATGCATCTAAACTAACTAGTTAGGTCCACTACACAAGTCCAAAATAATCTAGAATCTAATAATAAATAAATAATATAATAAATAAATAATCACACATGCATAATATTTAATACAATACTCCTAAAAATAAAAAAAAAACCATGTCAATTACCCAACTACCCTTAATTGAAAATGTGAAGGTGACATTGAGGATGCAAGTGAATAGGATACGTATGAGGATGAATTTGATTAAAAATTATAGTTGGTGATACCTGATGGATTTAGGAATTGAATGCAGAACTTTAAGGGACGACTTAGAAATTATGATACAAGATCGACGACATAGAAAATTTGACATGATTTGGTGATTGAGACTTGAAAACATGAAATATATGGATTCAGAAGTGCATACTTGAGGATAAGGACTAGGTGACTCATTCAAATAGAGGTGTGTGTTGATCATGATGCGTCAAGTATAATTTCAGGATTATTATACCTTAGGAATGGCTTTGCTAAACGGATATAGACCCTATAAAATGGATATTATTCGTATTGAGTAGGGTGATCTATGCTCGATGTTTAAAAATCTGAGTCATGCGAGCTTGGGTAGAATATTCCGTACAATTGGATTATGGTTTGACCTTAAATTGGGGGCGAGTATAATGCTTTGGATTGCACGTCGAGGATGATAATTTTGATTTATAACTATGACCAAGTGAGCTGACCTAGTGGTTAGAAAGATGTCCCAATATCAGATTTAGAACCGCTGTAAAAAATGTTAGGAAAGTTACCTGGGTAGACCATAGAGTTGGGGTAACAAGATGTAGAGTTAGGACTTAGATTCGGATGAATACGCGAGAGAGGTTTGATATTGATGCGACGGGGATGACCTATGGTACCGTATATTGGTTATGCGATTTCTCAAGTTGGAAAAATTGCTTAGGATTGAAATGAACAAGATGGTATCGAGGACTGATCATATTAATTTTATTATTAGACGTATGTAATTGATCAAAGAAGTTGTAACAATGAACTAAATCATAAAATACAATAGTGTGTTTGGAAGACATACATAATTTTAGTGCAATACTTGCTTTGAATTAGATTGGAATTGGCTTAGATTTTGATCGACCCCGCTCGAGGTAACATTGTGGTTTCGTAAGACAAGAATACTTGGGATAACGGATGGTGTCATTTGGAGAATTGATCGAAAGAATAGATAGATAGTTGATGAAACAAAAATAAACTGATGGTTCAAATTTTGGGTCATCGAAAGAAGTATTAATGAATGAAGTGGATACAAGTTAATATGCTGCAAGATAAATAAGTTAAAAGTGTTACTTGAGGATCGAACAAAAAATACGGATTAAGACTTGGTCGAATTGAACGATATTATCAAAATTAAAGTCGTGTTTAGAAGAGTGTAATCGAGTAATGCATAATAAGCATTCAAATTTTGGTTGGTCTATTGATTCATTGTGTTTGAAAGTTTTTGGGAGATAGAATGTCGGTGAATCGAACGGTTACTTCGGGGAGAGAAAAAATTTCTCGGCTAGAATGAGCGATGGTCCGAGATAGGGGATTGCGTATCGAGATATAATTGGGTTTAGATATTGATAAAGGACAAAAATAGAAAATAATCAGGATTTAACTTGATAATTTCAGTATTGCTTAGATAGATTAAGGCACACACATTGGTTTCAATCGAGCGACATCAAGTGGTCGGTGGATTATATTCTTTAATTCGAAATGATTGAGGAGTCTCGCTTAGATGAACTTGCCTTAGCCCTAAGTTTTTTGTGCGCTAGTGAGTTATAGCAATACCTTGTGTTTGAGTAGTGTAGCTCTGCGCTAGGCACAGTAGATATTATGGAAATCTTTAAAGTTAGGCTTAGAGGAATTCAAGTTCGAGATAGAAGTAGTACAGAACGATGAGTGCGCTCATAAAGCTTCAAGGATAAAACTTTTTCTGAGTGGTGTATTATGTAACAACCCGCTCAGCTTAGTTCAGCAAGATGATTCAAACGGCACAACGATGTTTGGACTTGGAGTTTTCAGCGGTTAACTTGGAGTCCCGCTCGGTCATGGTGAAGCCTCGTTCAGGTGGGTAGCTCCGATGAAACAGTCTTTACTTGGCCTTCACACTAAATAATAGGATGATATATGCTAGTAGCTATACAAATATTCATTGTATGCTAATAAGAGATGAACTGACCTAGCTAAGGGAATAATCCTGACTTATATCACATTGCATATAACATGGAGATAAAGAAATTTTCATATGCTTCCACTTGTGCAAGTAGAGTTTTCCTATGCTGTTATTTAGATTTTCTTATATGCCGTATTATATACTTTTGTACTGATGCAATGCTTGTCACTTAGATTATGCCATGATCTAAATGCACGATACAAACTTGGCTCAATCAGTTAGACCGGAAGACTATCGAATAGTCGTTCCCAATATACATGTTTGGCGCATAATTATTTTTTTGCTAGCGTAGTTATATGTTGTAGAGAGACTAGACACATTCTTTAGTTCACTTCGCTCTTGGTTTATTTGTTTGGTTTAGTTTTATCATGAGTTGAACACATGGTCCAAACCTCAAATCCTACATATATAACCCAACTTTACTTTATCTTCTCTTATTTTTTCTCTTCCATTCTCTTTCTTAGGTTTTTCTCTCCCCCCTCCATAGGCAAGTACATCTGGCAAAAAATAGAGAAACTATTTATATTTTTGTTCTATTACGTTCCTTATATGATTCTCCATACATTTAGAACTTGGTATTTTTGGATTTAGGGGATGGATTAGTGTAGATCTAAGTTTTATGTTTTAGGATTTTCTTTGTATTTTTAAGTGTTCTTGGGTTTTAATCTCTTAAAATTAAATATTTTTAACAAATTCTTACTCTATGTTGATGAGGACTTGATTTGGAGTAGTTTATAACTTTATTTTGGTGGATTTGGACATCATTTGAGGTTTCTATGGAAGAAACAAAATCTTATTTTTGAGTTGCCGAAAAGCTGTTGTTTGGTAAAGACGAATGAGTGCTATGCAGCCTGGACTTCTCATCTCGAGTCAGCATGAGGCCAACCTTATTGGACGCATGACTAAATTTGCCATGCGCCCTTGGCCAAATGAATGAACTTGAACGAATAAAATTTTAATAAGTCCAAAAAGATTTCATGCGACCAAGTGTGCATGCGGCCCAGAGGAGCATGAGGCCTAGTCGACCATGCAGCCAGCAGTTATGTGTCCCTCTTATTCTGGACGCATAACTACTGACTGACTTGGCATAAATTTTTCTACTTTTGTCTTTTCTTCTGTTACTTTTATCACATGTCACATCAGTCACTTTTCAGACTTGACTTGACTTGCAGTTATTGTTTGTCACATCACACATTTCTCAAAGAGTAGACTTTTCTCTGTTTATGCAGCCTTGTCCTTATGCAGCCTTGACCCTATGCGGCCTCGATGTTATGCAGCACCTTGCTATGTGCCTTTGCTCCTATACGCCTATTATTTCTTGCACACTTTGGACACAAGCTTGGTTTAATGTGGATATTGATTGAACGATTATGATGCTATGTGTTAACTTAGAAATGACTTGTATGACCCAGATGTGACCATGTGATAAATGACTAAGCACCTAGCATAATGCCGGTATATATAGCCCTACATGTACTTACTTGCTGATTAGGCTACTTTTTTTGGATCACCTTATTATACGTTGGACAAAATAAGGGACGTAGTTCAACTCGAGAGAGGGTTTGCAATCTTGGTCCTTGTTTAGTTTAAGGATTATGGATCTGATCTCGAGGGGTTCTCACACTACTCTTCTTTTATCTATCGATATAATAAAGTGATAAATTATTGTAACCATTATTTGCTTGTCCTATCCTGAATAACTTGCTATTTGATAACTTGTCCAAAACCTTCATACTAGAACTCATTCTTGCCCTGACTATTATATTCGTACTGATATACTTGATCGCACCAAGAGTTCTACTTGATATAGGGAGCCGTCGTGCCATATACACTTGCTACGTGATATATGTAATTATTTTCTTGCACGGATCTGGTAGTTGGACTGTGACTTTAGCCGTGGCTAGATAGTATTTATTGCATCACACTTGGGTGAATCCAGTAACTTTAAAGAGATAATATAGATTCGTATCTCGTACTTAAAGTACGATATTAAGGAAGGAATAATCATATGACCATGGCATAAGATTCTAAATCACCTAGGGTTAACTAGACAACTTAATTTGTAGAGAATTGGGAGGGAATGGTGTCTCGACATCGTGCATGTTGAACCACCCTAAGTTAGCTGAGAGTAAAGGCTGGCCACCACGGATATTGTATATCATCTATAATCTAACTTATTTATAAGCTGATCCAGTATCTTTTCTATAGGGAGCCTGGAACTGCTACTGATCATTAAATTAGCTTATGGCCCTTGCAAGGGACTGGTGCATCATATATTCTTGCTTGTATGTCATTGGTTCAGCCAGCCCTTCTCGATTATGGCATAATTTAAGGATATTTATATATTGTATTACTAGGATAACTCAGAGATCACATATCAAATTGTAACACATGTTTGGCCGTTAAATCTATTTTAGTTAGAGAAGTAGACCGTTGTAGCATGAAAGTTTAACTCATGTCCTTGTTTGGTTGTTGTATTACAACGGAATACGGATCAAAGCTACTTGTTATTACTATAATATTTTACTTAATATTGTATTATTGTGTATGTATTATGCCTTCTATTGAGTGTAATTAGAGACATAGACAGTCATGGCATGACAGTTCAACTCATATCCTTGTTTGTTTTGTGGGTTGCACTATTGTGTTACGATAACCTGTGAATTGAAACTACGACACTGAGTTATTCTAGCTTGACCATAAACAATGAACGTATTATATCTTGATATGATGTGGCACTTCATGTCCTTGTTTGGTAAAGGGGTATCGTATCATGTCATGGATAGAACACATGCAATTAATTATTGGTTTAAGCATCTTATGCTATAGACCTAGTTTTGTTTCTTTATTTCGTGCCTCTTTTATGGTACTTGCTATTTGGGGTCTGACCCTACTGATTTTGTATGACCAGGTTTAGAGCTAGCACCTGAGGATCAAGCGTATCTCACCCTCACTGATGGCATGCACCAAAAGGATGGTTGCTGAGGGTCACGAGTGGGTTCCTTCATTCACTGCACGTCTTTTATAAACTATAATCTTTTGGACATTTAGTCAACCGGCATATGTTAGCCGGATAATCTGGACACTAGTTCCCTACATGACATGTATTATACTCAGACTGCAGCTGACTCATTATCATGTATACTTTTGATTGTGTATCTGGCAGATCACTTGTATTTGCTAGATCTCTAGAATATTTTGATACGGCATTTGGGATGCCTTACTGCTTATTCTGAAATATTATATGTTATTGCTACTTGTTTGAGTGATTGAGATATAGAAGTTCTTGACCCTAGAAGACTTGATTATAATATGCATCCCTCATCTCTAGACAACCTTAATACATTGTGGATTACTTCAGTATTTCTATAAGGTATGGTTGGCTGAGTCATTCCCCCCCTCTCCAGTATTCTGGATCTGGGGCATGACAAATTGAGTGGTTGAAAGTAAAAATTGGTTGGAATTTGGTGTGGCTTGGTGGAGAAGAAGCTTGAGGAAGAAGAAGAACTTTTGGAGGGAAAATAAAATAGAAAGAAGAGAGGAAGGGTTCTGCCACTTATGGGTTGGTTTGGAGTATTAGGAATTACAAGTTTGCCCCGCCTTTCTAATTTGAATTCTAGATCTAGTGTGAATAGAATCAATTGGTTATGGAGAAAATTAATTAGTTATATATGGTATCTAACTTACTAAATAGAATATTCTATAATAAATTATTCTAAATTACCACTAATTTAATATACTAAATGATCAGCAGCCCAAAAGTAAATTGAAAAAAATTAATTTTAGATAGTTACAAGTGTAATTGATAGAGTCGATGTCGATACCGGAGGACCAGGAGGATGTATCTGCTCCAATGCTAGCAGTCAAGCATTGTATGAATCCATGGCAGATACCACCCTCGAATTGCTCTCCGCCATAGATCGGCTTAATAAATCCTATGTCGCCTGCATCCTCGAAGTCCTCTCCACAACCGACTGTGACATAGCTAACAGTGTTGCATGTAGCATCGCCAGTGAGTCACTCATAACCTCATGTGAACACTCCAGCTCCGTCTGTCTGCGCTATGTAGACGCAACCAGAGTTGTAATGCTGTGTGATATCGTTTGGCTCAGAGACCTGAGCTCCATAATATTGCACTCGAGCTTATCAAAAAGTGTAATGATCGTTGCATCGTCCACTGCGGCTAGGACTGGGGCTCCTCCATAATCCTCCACAACAACTCGTCATGCATGTTTTCCATGAACAAAAGTTTATAAGAAACCTTGTATTACAAACTGAGAGAAGAAAGAAAGTATGAGAGATCATATACAAGAATCTAAGTACAATAATTCTGGAAAAGTATAGTTATAGAGTTCTAATCTGCGGTTAATTACTTTACTCCTTTAACTACTAGACACCAAGATTAGATGCTTTTGAAACACTTAGGCAATTTGGAGAATCTACCAACAAGAGAGCTTTGATCAAACTTGCACCATGAGCTTTTGTTCTTCCTCTCCTCTATCCGTCTGTGTGTCTTTAAAGGATGTACTAACCCTGTATTTATAATATTTTATGTTAAAAAATGGTTATGTGTGTGTACGCATACGCACGAGCAATATACATCATATTTGCTGCGGTATGTGTATATTTTAAAGACATGCAGCCCACGTTATGGATAGTGGGTGCACAAATTATTGATGACTTGACAAGTGGCTTCTTATGCGAGGAAGGCTCGGGTCATAGAGGTAGTTATTTGTACCATGTTCCCTGGAAACATGGCATGAGAAACATGTCATCATAACCCTTTACCATCAGTTATTGGCTTAGTCGTATCATTGGAGAGTAGTAGTCATGCTGGCGTACTAGGAAGATGATTGCCAATCTGGCATACTCTAAAGAAGACAGCCAGTTGGCGTACTTGAAAGAGGATAGCCATGTTGGCGTACTCTGGAGAAGACACCCATATTGGTGTACTCAGGTTAAAGAACCAATGTTGGAGTATTCAGTGAGTGTTAGCACTATCAGCGTACTGTTGCTAAAGTATCCTTGTTGGCGTATTCAAAAGAGAGAGCATCAATGGCGTATTCTATTTAAAGTAGCACTATTGGTATACTATAGCAAAGTAGCATTGGTGGCATACTCGAGCTGAGATATCAAGTTTGGTCGCTAAACGACAACCCGGGTCGACGTAAAAAGAAATCCTATGCATTTAATGATCGATCTTCTCGTTAGTAGAAACTTCGTTTGACATAGGAATGTCAGCCTACTACACCAAGGATGACATATTGGCATACTCTGGCGAGGAAAGATCTGCATACTTAGATAAAGTAGCATCCTATGTATATTAAAATGGAGTAACAACCCTGGTATACTGAGATGGAATGACAACCTCGGCGTATTAAGACCGTAACGCCCTGCCTCCAGCGATTCACTAATGGAACACTTGTAACTTTGACTCGGTTGGGAATCGAGTCTCGAAAAATCCTTACCGCCAAATCAATCACGAACGAAATGCAATAAATCCTTCAAACTGATGAAACGGTTTATATTGAAATGAGTCCAAGAATATTTGTTGGTTATTTGCTACTTGGTTTTGTGTTGCTTATAATTAGTTTTCATGATTCGCTTTTCTCGCTTGCACATTCATTTTGAATCATAAAAGAAAGAGATCGAAGGATGCTAACCAAGTGTTATTGTAATTTTAGGACACATAACCAAGGAATGATCATTGCGCAAGGCTTCTCCATCCTCTCGTTGATTCAATCGGTGAATGGCTTTAGCACTTCGATGAATCCTTTAGTTTGCACACCTTAATAAAAAGAATATGTAGTTCACTTATGATGCCTATATATATGATAAATATTTTCACATAAACAAGATAAGTTAAAACCAAGGTAACTATATGCTTGATACATAGAACTGTTGCATTGCTCGTCCAAAGTAATATAACATGTCACTTGATCACATATGTACCAATGAAACAATGATAGATGGTTATATGCCTCATACATCTAATAAGAAGAAATGATGTATTGCATGCTCATTATTCTTCTATTGCATCATATAATTTTTTATTTTATAGAAGTGCATTCATGCATCGATCTGGACAAACTTCTGCACAAGGATATACCATCTCGTTTAATTCCCGGGGCACTGAGAATCGTTCGTCCTAGGATAGGACAGGATACCCTGAGGCTTGAAGACCTCGTAGATTACAAAAGGGTATCAGTCTATTAGTGAGATGTGCTTGAACGTCCCAACTGCTAATCATGGGTTTCCATGGGCCATCATATAGTTAGGTCGCATGCTAGGTCTACCTACTTGCATACCTAATTTCTTGATGCCAAGAGTCATGCCATTCATAAATACAAATTATTGCTAATTTGTATGTCTGTTGCAGGGATAACTTCTCGACCATGGGTAAGATTTACCATATGCGTAGTCTGTCTATTTTTTATATTATTTTTTTGCATGAATTGTTAAAAAGAAACTAGACAACTAGAAAGATCACATAATCGTAAGGCTAGCTTCACATGTTTACTTAGTATAGATTTCTAGGTGAGCTTGGCCACGGTTGTTCACTAGTATATGTTGTAATACTGACCCACGTTTGTGAAAAAATTGCCAGGTTCTGGTAGAGAGAGTTTGGTAAGTATTTTAAATCTTTAGGAGCACATTCCTTCTAGTGGAACCGTGCTCGTGCTGCTTCCCAAAGCTTTCCTCTCTTGTATAAAAGCACTTCTCCTGCTAGATGTTTTATTTTTGATCTTACTAAAAGGATATAATGTATGGGCGTTGTGTCTAGTTTTTGGTTTTCAAGTGTTGTAGCCATCTATGGTAATATCTTTTAATCATCCAAGTAAGTACATTGTAATCCAATTTCAAGTATTCAATAAAGAAAGTATTTTTTGTCCTATCAAATGTGTTCATCTTTGGTTCTTTGTATTTTACATTACGTGCTTCTATATATGTATATTTTTGTCTAACTTGTGTCTTGTGAATCTACTATATCTTGTGCAAGTAGAGCAACTTTATTTTGCACGACATCATGCCCAAGCGAGGACGATCGGTTCCGTAAGGACCAAGCGAGGACGATCGGCCCTTACGGGATCGGGGTGTGACAAGGTGGTAACAGAGCACTTTGCTTTACGTCCTTAGCCTCTTCAAATATCATTTTTCAAAAATGATATAAGTTTTCAAGTAATTTCAAAAGTCCCAAATTTTGAAAAAATGGTTGTGAATCTATACAAGTAAATGGAAGGTATTAAATGTCCCGATCTTAAAAAGTATAAAAATCCAATATCCCATGCAATTAACTCCATAATATGTTATGAGACTATCATGCCCCAGTCCCAAAATACGTAGGACTAGGAACACGTAAGCATGCCAGCCGTAAGTATATGACAACTCCAATACATGGATACCATAATACATGCGTACGCTGTAATATGAATATAAACTCACATATGGTATATATAGTGTCACAAGTCATAGATATATTAATCTTATCCATATAAAAAGTCGTAGAAAAGAAATAACTAAACTAGAATAATGAGTCTAAATAATCCAAAATAATAGTCGGATGGAGACAAATCCACTACTAATGACTATATCAACACTAAAATGAGGGAGAAGTGTCACGACCCGTGTCCGAAAAATCGGGCATGAGTCGTGGGTACGTCCAGTCTACGCCGCAGCATCGGCGGTAGAACGCTGTCTAGGTCAACTATCTAGATAACAATCTCACGCAATCAATATATAAACCTGTCAAGATCTCAACTCCAAACGGAGGAGCAATATCATAATGATAATCAAGTACTCAATCATGAATCTAAGCACGATAAGATAACAAAGAAGACTAACAACTCTAAAGTCTAACCAACAACAACTACTACAACAACCACAACATCAATAATAATAATACATCATCCAAAATAATATACAATACAAGGCCTCAATCCAAAACCGAAGACAAATCCGGTGCTAAAAGCTAATAAAAACAATAATAAGGTCTCAGTGATCCCGGCTACCAACCCGGAACTCACCCCTAAACTAGAGAGTCCCTGTCTGCACCATCAACAGGCTCCAGTCCATAAAATGTTGGACACCAATCCTCCGGATACTCTGAAAAATATGTCCAGTCAGGACTGGAGCAAGTACATCTCTAACAGCAGTTCCATTTAAATGATAAAAACTATAAAACAGTTATAGCAAGTAGCAAGAAGAATGAAGCAAGTATGAAACAAGAAAATAAACATGTATCACTAGTGTATAAAGGTAAAGATGCAGGAATATCAGAAACAAGATAGTAGTAACTGTAAGATACAAGGGATCTAAGCTAAGATCAAGTCTGTGCACATGAACGTGTAGTGAGTCCAGCATAAAATACATGTAGTGAGTCAAGTCCAAAAACATGTAAGTGAGACCAACAAGAATACAAGTGAGTCCAGACTATAAAGAATGAACTCGGTGTCTTTGAAATACTTGTTTCGACATATAAACGGCTAGGGGTAAGTACGGCTCACCGCGCACTGGGTGCGCGGCTGCTATCATTCCAGATTAGACCAGAGAGAGTGATTCCTGATGATTCCATATGGGAATGTTTACATGTCTACTCGAGTATTTCCCTGCCCCGACTAATACAAGTGGACCCAAGACCCGATACGTAAATCAAGATGAGTCCAGCCTGAAACATGAGTGATGCCTGTAGTGATGCCTGTAGGTGATGCCAGTAGGGATTCCAGAATAGAGGCCAGAAATATGAAATGTACGTGTCGCAAGTAAATGAATCCAGAAATACCCCTCAGTGTCCCATGTTGTGCCAGAATAATCAGATGATACTATACTAGAAGCTGAATCATAATAATCATCAGATAATAAAAACTATCAGAGAATGTACTCGCCTGACGTCCTGAGCAACTGGTGATCCGAACTCGTGTCGCAAGGGCCTATTGCGAAAAGCAAGGTTAAACAGGGTTCTAAAGAGTTAAACAGATATAAAATAACTAAAAATAGGCTTTTAGGGTCGTTCTAGGTCAAACGGGCAAATCGGTGAAATCTGGGTCAAAAAGTAAACTCTGGGTCCAAAAAGTCAATTATGGGTCAAATCTAGGTCAAAAGTTGACTTTGGCGGTCAATCGAGTCAACTACGGTCAAGTCTAGGTCAAACTAGGGTGCTCCTGAAATTCTAGTTCAAACCGAGCTCATTAAGCTAGAAAACTCTCAAACTCGCCTCCTTGAGATACCGGGATACCCTCGATATTCGATACCTCGCCTTAGGCCACGCACCCCGCCTAAACCTGCTAAAACCTATGCTAGCACGCGTAAATATATACACATAAACATATAAAATCACTCCAATACTATTCCTAGGCTATTGCTTAAAAACCCCGCTCGAAACTCAATACCTTGGATATCTCAAGGTATTGAGATACCTCGGTATCTCAATAACCCCTCTAACTAGCTATCTAGTAGTTATCTAAGTATGTAGATATATATATATCTAGCTATAATCTAGGCTAAAATATAGATATCTAATACATATATGCATATACCTAGGTATCTACATATATATCTCGCATACACACACATACACATACCTTATATATCTTACCTTACCTATACATATATGTATCTAGCTATAATATATATCTAGCTATATGTATTTATATATCTATACCTATAGATATATATCTATCTAACTATATAACTATCTATATAGATATCCATCTATCTATATAGTTATATATATCTATCTATGAATCTACGTATCTATCTAACTATCTATTTAACTATTCATCTATGTATCTTTGTATCTAGATATCTATTTACCTAGGTATCTATCCATCTATTAATCTAGCTATCTATAGATCTATCTATCGACTATCTATGTATCTATTTATCTATTTACCTATCCATAGATATCTATCTATCTATCTATCTATCTTATACCTATCTATATATCTAACTAAAATTCTATCTAACTATATATATATATATATATATATATATATATATATATATATATATATATATATATATATATATATATATATATATATATATATCCACCTATTCATTTATCTATATAACTATATCTAGCTATCTAGATATATATTTACCTATGTATCTATCAATAGATATCTATCTATTAATCTACCTATTCACCTACCTAGTTATCTATCTATCTATATATCTAGTTAACCATCTATCTACCAATCTCTCTCTCTAACAATCTATCTAACTATCTATTCTATTTACCTATTTATCTATCAACTTATCTATCTAGCTATCTAATAAACTCTAATATCTATCAATCTACCTATCTATCTATAAATCTATTAAACTATCAAACCCCCGCTACCTAGCTGCTAGCAAACGCCATGCGCCTAGCTGCGATGCTGCAGCTGCTCCCCTGCCTTGCTGCTGCTGCTACTATACCTGCTGATGCTGCTTCATAGTGCTGCTGCTGCTGCTCCTTCTGCTACTGCTGTGCTGCTGCTGCAGTACAGCAGCAGCTGCTGTTGCTCTACATGCTGTCCCCCTCCCCCACACACACTGCCACATACAAACACACATATATAGATATACATACATATATATATATACACACAAGTCTCTCTCTCTCTCTCTCTCTCTCTATATATATATATATATATATATATATATATATATATATATATCTACTAACACACACATATGTATAAGTACACACACACACACAAACACAAGCACACACACACTAATACATATATAGACACGTATCTATATATATATATATAAACACACATATATCTATATATATACACACTAATATATATATATATACATATACAGACACACACAACCAAATATATATATATATATCCTCACTCACACACACTCACTCTCACACACCCTCACACACACACTCACTAATACATAACCACACACACAAATATACATATATATATACTCATACACACACATATACATAAAAACACACATACATATATAAATATATATATAGAAACACACACACAAATATATATATATATATATATATATATATATATATATACATAAATATAACACACACACACACACAACACACAACACAACGCACACAACGCCCACAACGCTCACCAACGCACGTCCAATGACCCCGACACGCACAAACACCTATAAATATATAAAATATAGCCCGAAAATTCTAGCACACACTCCCTGACGCTAACCCAATGCGTGCACAAGCCCGAAACTAGAAAACTACGCTGAAATGGTCGTTCGGTCATTTCAACGAACACGTGGTGTGCGGTTCAGAAAATCTCCTGAAACGCACACCAAACCAACTCAGAATAGGCCAAAACTTTACCCGCGGGTTCTAAATGATGTCTAGATCCTAGAAAAAATGCTATCGCGTCGATTCTAGGTCCGCGGCAAAAATATGCACGCACTTAGAATCGACGACGACAAAAACCCCAAAAATGCCCGTTTCTCCGCGACACGGCTTCCCGTGTCCGAACGGAGACACGCACTCACCCTCAAGACACCCGACAACGTCTACCTAGGTCCGTCTAGCCTAGGGCATCACCCAAAATTGGGCCAAATTCGGATTCCACCCGAAATTAACACAAAACCTAGTGTTAAAGTCTCCAAACACTACCAAACTTGTTCCAACTTCCTCCCACGGGTAGCCTAAGGGTCTAGGAAGGTTCTAAACTATTAATTACACTATATAAGAGTAATTATAAGGAGAAAAATTAGGGTTTATCTCTTGGGAGTTGGAATCCCAAGCCAAAATCTCCAAAAGCTCCAAATCCACCAAACCAAGCTTCCAAGCTCCCAAATCTAGCTCCAACACCAAATCTAAGCTCTATCCACCTAGGTTGGGGAAGAATGTAGGGTTAGGGTTCACAACCATGGAGAATAGAAGAAGAAAGAAGAGGAATAGGGCACTTACTTTGATGTAGGAAGGAGAAAGGAAGAAGAAAGAGTGGAGAAGAAGAAGAAGAAGAAGAAGAAGAAGAAGAAGTGAAGAAGTGGGGAGGAAGAAATAGGGGCTGCTGTAATTTTTGGTCGGGAATGGGGTTGGGGGAACCAGCCATGGGTAGAAAAGGGTTTCACAAAGTCAAAAATGCCCAAAATGCCCTCCTAACTTGGGTTTTGGGTTTCGGGGTTCCAAAAGCATTCAAACTAACTCCAAATCTCTCCAACTAACCCACTAAAAATATAATAAATATTCTAAACCCAAAAATAAGTCTCACAAGGGTGTGGGCTGGGTCGGACATGGGTCCACTAGGGTTTGACATGGGTCCAGGCTAGCCAAAACCCTAAAACAATCAATAAAAATATAATACAACCACTAATAAAATATAAATACAATTAATTTTAAATAATACACAATTAACTAAATTAAAATAAAATAAAAAATTACCCGGCTCTGGAAATGGGGTGGTGACAAGCCTATCCTCCTTAGAAAATTTTGTCCTCGAAATTTAAAGTCAATTGCACTCCTTCTAGGTCAAACCCCCAACAATCACAGTCAAAAAAATTCTACCTAAACAACATACAAGATCATGGTCCTACTGGTCGTGTTATCACAGTCTCAATCAGGGTTACTACACTATCTACCACAGCACAAAGAAAATCTAACAGGTACTAATGAAGCACACCACAAGGAATAGAAAAGGACAGAAAGAAGAACAAAGAGACAGACCTGCTAACCCGACACCCGTAGCATCGGCCTCCTCGACCGTCAACGCATAAGCCCTGCCCTGCTGGGGTGTATCCCTCTGCTGGTGCGGGACATGATGCTGTGCCACAGGTGGCCTTGCTCCAACTCTCTGATCCTGTGCTCCACCAAATGGAGGCGCAGTGGGGCAATCTCGTATCTGGTGAGCAGCGGATCCACAGAACAAAAACACCTTCAGCCTCCTCCTACAAATATCCCAAGTGTGTCCTGCCTTCCTGCATGAGGC
Source organism: Iris macrosiphon (assembly GCA_036927795.1). Lineage (NCBI taxonomy): Eukaryota > Viridiplantae > Streptophyta > Magnoliopsida > Asparagales > Iridaceae > Iris > Iris macrosiphon. The sequence goes on from JAYESA010000004.1 coordinate 161,272,436, forward strand.
ACAAGTGGGCACCCTGTGATCCTGACCCTGCTGCGCTGCCTTCTGGACATAGGGACGCTTAGCTGGTCCCGCACTACCACTCGCGCTGCCTGAATCATCCCTGCCTCTCTTGGACTTGAGCTCCAAGTCATCCTCTGCTCTCTGAGCATCTCCTACTATCTGCTCGAAAGTCACCTCGCGGTCGCTCCTGGTCAAAGACTTGACCGCCATGACCAAGCCCTTGCGAAACTTTCTTGCCTTCGCTGCCTCGCTCAAGCCCTCCACAAATCTGCCCAGACGGCAGAACTCCGCTGCGTACTCGTCCACCATCATGCTCCCCTGGATGAGTGCCTCGAACTAGCTCTCCAAAGCACTGAGCGCCACATCTGGAAAAAACTTCTCCTTAAAAAGCCTCTTGAAAGCCTCCCAAGTAAGCCCTGGCGCCGCGATCCTCGTATCTGTGCGATACCATATCAAAGCGAGGTCGAACATCTGACTGCCCGCTGCCTCTATCTGCATACTGTCTGGAATCTGTGCCAGCCTGAAGATGCCCTCAATCTGCTCTATCCAGTCATCCGTGTACAGGATCCCCTCTGTACCCCGGAACTCCTTGGGTCGTATCCTCTGGAAGTCAATGATACTTCCCGCCTCGGGCGCTGAATCTGATCTGCATGTGGCTGAATCTGTGCCACCCTATCCACTGTCGTCATGGCCACCTGGTGGGCGTTCTCAATGCCCAGCCTCATCACATCCACCTGACGGTGCTGCGCGTCCATCATCTCCCTGAAGAACGTAAACAACTGTGCGACATCTACTGGAGCAGGAAGTGGTGGAGGAACCACCAGAACGACTGGGGTAGTCCTCGAATCGACATGTAGAGGAAGATCCCCGAAAGAAACAGATGCTCCCTCAACCGCAGGAGTGGTGAGTGGAGCGGTAGCAGCTGCCTGAATACGAGCTGGATGAGAGGTAGCAGACCTCTCGGTGGCAACTGTTGGAACGGTACGATGAGATCGTGTCTTCGGAGGCATCCTGAACACAGATCAAAAGAAGTCAATACGGTACAAGATACGATATCATCAATGAAGCACAGTAATATTTCAAAAGAAACAATTTCAAAATAATTAGATTAGAATTGTTCCTAGTCGTGATTGAGTACACTCTCATCCTAGATCCTAGATCCTAGAGCAGGCTCGCAGCAGTACAACTAAGTTGTTATACACCACGATATCGCACTAATTGTGAATCGAGACCTGCATGGGGCCGCCACCAAAAATGTGTCACGACCCGTGTCCAAAAAATCGGGCATGAGTCGTGGGCACGTCCAGCCTACGCCGCAGCATCGGCGGTAGAACGCTGTCTAGGTCAACTATCTAGATAACAATCTCACGCAATCAATATATAAACCTGTCAAGATCTCAACTCCAAATGGAGGAGCAATATCATAATGATAATCAAGTACTCAATCACGAATCTAAGTACGATAAGATAACAAGAAAGACTAACAACTCCAAAGTCTAACCAACAACAACTACTACAACAACCACAACATCAATAATAATAATACATCAACCAAAATAATATACAATATAAGGTCTCAATCCAAAACCGGAGACAAATCCGGTGCTAAAAGCTAATAAAAACAATAACAAGGTCTCAGTGATCCCGGCTACCAACCCGGAACTCACCCCTAAACTAGAGGGTCCCTGTCTGCACCATCAACAGGCTCCGGTCCATAAAACGTTGGACCCCAATCCTCCGGATACTCTGAAAAATATGTCCAGTCAGGACTAGAGCAAGTACATCTCTAACAGCAGTTCCATTTAAATGATAAAAACTATAAAACAGTTATAGCAAGTAGCAAGAAGAATGGAGCAAGTAATAATAAACAAGAAAATATACATGTATCACTGGTGCATAAAGGTAAAGATGCAGGAATATCAGAAACAAGATAGTAATAACTGTAAGATACAAGAGATCTAAGCTAAGATCAAGTCCGTGCACATGAACGTGTAGTGAGTCCAGCATGAAATACATGTAGTGAGTTAAGTCCAGAAATATGTAAGTGAGACCAACAAGAATGCAAGTGAGTCCAGACTATAAAGAATAAACCCGGTGTCTTTGAAATACTTATTTTGACATGTAAACGGCTAGGGGTAAGTACGGCTCACCGCGCACTGGATGCGCGGCTGCTATCATTCCAGATTAGACCAGAGGGAGTGATTCCTGATGATTCCAGATGGGAATATTTATATGTCTACTCGAGTATTTCCCCGCCCCGACTAATACAAGTGGATCCAAGACCCGACAGGTAAATCAAGATGAGTCCAGCCTGAAACATGAGTGATACCTGTAGTGATGCCTGTAGGTGATGCCAGTAGTGATTCCAGAATAGAGGCCAGAAACATAAAATATACGTATCGCAAGTAAATGAATCCAGAAATACCAGTCAGTGTCCCGTGTTGTGCCAGAATAATCAGATGATACTATACTAGAAGTTGAATCATAATAATCATCAGATAATGAAAACTATCAGAGAATGTACTCGCCTGACGTCCTGAGCAACTGGCGATCCGAACTGGTATCGCAAGGACCTATTGCGAAAAGTAAGGTTAAACAAGGTTCTAAAGAGTTAAACAGATATAAAATAACTAAAAATAGGCTTCTAGGGTCGTTCTAGGTCAAACGGATCAAACCGATGAAATCTGGATCAAAAAGTCAACTCTGGGTCCAAAAAGTCAACTATGGGTCAAATCTAGGTCAAAAGTTGACTTTGGTGGTCAACCGAGTCAACTACGGTCTAGTCTAGATCAAACTAGGGTGCTCCTGAAATTCTAGGTCAAACCGAGCTCATTAAGCTAGAAAACTCTCAAACTCGCCTCCTTGAGATACCGGGATACCCTCGGTATCCGATACCTCGCCCTAGGCCACGCACCCCGCCTAAACCCGCTAAAACCTATGCTAGTATGCGTAAATATATACACATAAACATATAAAAATCACTCCAATACTATTCCTAGGCTATTGCTCAAAAACCCCGCTCGAAACTCAATACCTTGGATATCTCAAGGTATTGAGATACCTCGGTATCTCAAGGTATTGAGATACCGCTCTCAAACCCCTCTAACTAGCTATCTAGTAGCTATCTATGTAGATATATATATCTAGCTATAATCTAGGCTAAAATATAGATATCTAATACATATATGCATATACCTAGGTATCTACATATATATCTCACATACACATACCTTATATATCTTACCTTACCTATACATATATGTATCTAGCTATAATATATATCTAGCTATATGTATTTATATATCTATACCTATAGATATATATCTATCTAACTATATAACTATCTATATAGATATCCATCTATCTATCTAGTTATATATATCTATCTACGAATCTACGTATCTATCTAACTATCTATTTAACTATTCATCTATGTATCTATGTATCTAGATATCTATCTACCTAGGTATCTATCCATCTATTAATCTAGCTATCTATAGATCTATCTATCGACTATCTATGTATCTATTTATCTATTTACCTATCCATAGATATCTATCTATCTATCTTATACCTATCTATATATCTAACTAAAATTCTATCTAACTATCTAGTTATATATATATATATATATATATATATATATATATATCCACCTATTCATTTATCTATCTAACTATATCTAGCTATCAAGATATATATTTACCTATGTATCTACCTATAGATATCTATCTATTAATCTACCTATTCACCTACCTAGTTATCTATCTATCTATATATCTAGTTAACCATCTATCTACCAATCTATCTCTGTAACAATCTATCTAACTATCTATTCTATTTACCTATTTATCTATCAACTTATCTATCTAGCTATCTAATAAACTCTAATATCTATCAATCGACCTATCTATCTATAAATCTATTAAACTATCAAACCCCCGCTACCTAGCTGCTAGCAAACGCCATGCGCCTAGCTGCGATGCTGCTGCTACTCCCCTGCCTTGCTGCTGCTGCTGCTATACCTGCTGATGCTGCTGCTGCTTCATAGTGCTGCTGCTGCTGCTCCTTCTGCTGCTGCTGTTGCTCTACATGCTGTCCCCTCCCCCCCACACACACGACCACATACAGACACACACACACACATATATATATATATATATATATATATATATATATATATATATATATATATATATATATATACATACATATATATATACACACACAAGTCCTTATATATATATATATATATACACACACACTAATATATCTACTAACACACACATATGTAAAAGTACACACACACACACAAACACAAGCACACACACACTAATACATATATAGACACGTATATATATATATATAAACACACATATATCTATATATATACACACTAATATATATATATACATATACACACACATACACTCAAACATATATATATATATATATATATATATATATATATATATATATATATATATATATATATATATATATCCTCACTCACACACACTCACTCTCACACACCCTCACACACACACTCTCACACACACTAACACACACACTCACTAATACATAACCACACACACAAATATACATATATATATATACTCATACACACACATATACATAAAAACACACATACATATATAAATATATATATATAGAAACACACACACAAATATATATATATATACATATATATATATACATAAACACAACACACACACACAACACTCAATACAACGCACACAACGCCCACAACGCTCACCAACGCACGCCCAACGACCCCGACAGGTACAAACACCTATAAATATATAAAATATAGCCCGGGAATTCTAGCACACACTCCCCGATGCAAACCCAACGCGCACACAAGCCCGAAACTAGAAAACCATGCCGAAATGGTCGTTCGGTCATTTCGACGAACACGAGGTGTGCGGTTTGGAAAACCTCCTGAAACGCACACCAAACCAACTCGGAATCGGCCCAAAATTTTCCCACGGGTTCTAAACGATGTCTAGATCCTAGAAAAACTGCTACCGCGTCGATTCTAGGTCCATGACGAAAATGCGCACGCACTTAGAATCGACGACGACAAAAACCCCAAAAATGCCCAAAACGCCCGTTTTTCAGCGACACGGCTTCCCGTGTCCGAACGGAGACACGCACTCACCCACAAGACACCCAACAACGTCTACCTAGGTCCGTCTAACCTAGGACATCACCCAAAATTGGGCCAAATTTGGATTCCACCCAAAATTGACACAAAACCTAGTGTTAAAGTCTCCAAACACTACCAAACTAGTTCCAACTTCCTCCCACGGGTAGCCTAAGGGTCTAGGAAGGTTCTAAACTATTAATTACACTATATAAGAGTAATTATAAGGAGAAAAATTAGAGTTTACCTCTTGGGAGTTGGAATCCCAAGCCAAAATCTCCAAAAGCTCCAAATCCACCAAACCAAGCTTCCAAGCTCCCAAATCTAGCTCCAACACCAAATCTAAGCTCTACCCACCTAGGTTGAAGAAGAATATAGGGTTAGGGTTCACAACCATGGAGAATAGAAGAAGAAAGAAGAGGAATAGGGCACTTACTTTGATGTAGAAAGGAGAAAGGAAGAAGAAAGAGTGGAGAAGAAGAAGAAGAAGAAGTGAAGAAGTGGGAAGGAAGAAATAGGGGCTGCTGTGATTTTTGGTCGGGAATGGGGTTGGGGGAACCGGCCATGGGTAGAAAAGGGTTTCACAAAGTCAAAAATGCCCAAAATGCCCTCCTAACTTGGGTTTTGGGTTTCGGGGTTCCAAAAGCACTCAAACTAACTCCAAATCTCTCCAACTAACCCACTAAAAATATAATAAATATTCTAAACCCAAAAATAAGTCTCATAAGGGTGTGGGCTGGGTCGGACATAGGTCCACTGGGGTCTGACATGGGTCCAGGCTAGCCAAAACCCTAAAATAATTAATAAAAATATAATACAACCACTAATAAAATATAAATATAATTAATTATAAATAATACACAATTAACTAAATTAAAATAAAATAAAATAAAATACCCGGCTCTGGAAATGGGGTGGTGACAAGAAGGGTAAATCTCTAATATAAGTAAGATGATGATATAAAGGTATCAGCAAAGCGATCCCTCGCTAGAGATAATCAAGGATGCTCAGAAAGTAAGGCCTCCTCGGAATGGATAAGTAGTAAGTCCTGATCCATGCTCCAGCGAATAGTCATGAATATCTATACCAGGGACCAGGTCCTCAGAGGGACGTAACAAGATACATAGAAGTAAGCCAATTTGAATACAGTAAACATGCATAATATTTAAAATATATAAGTATGTTGTACAAGATAATCTATATGAATGCAAATAAGGACAACTTTTTGACGTATGGGCATGGGTAGGCTACTCTATCTAATCTCACAACTCACACACACGTCAGGGGATATCATCAGCCGATATACTGCGGAATAGCGACCCTCGTGACACCATCAATCGACATACCACGGGGGTAGCGACCATCGGACATGACTACCAAAGTGCATGCTAGTTACTACAGTTCACCAGAGTGGTTAAAGCCCATACGCCTACTGATTGTCCTCTCATGATACTAAGTGTCATATGTGTGTCAACATATCTAATTTATAGTAATGGCTGAAAGAAACTACACATGCAATGAATATACATAAATGCAATAAATATACAAAAATATAATAAGCATGCAAAGTACTGTAAATAATTTGGCAAGGTATCTTGCCGGGCAAGAAGAGCTGCAAAGTGTAACGTCCAGGAGTTAAGCACACAGGATCAGAAGCTACGAACTCAGAATAAATGTCTTCGGATGCTGAAATTAACATCACCAATATTTTCAGAATAAGCAAGATAGCTAGAAAATATTCCCTTTCGTCCAATTTGGACACAAGGGCAAAACGATAATTTTGGGTCAAAGCGGGGTCCACATATGGCCCACTTTGCACTGAAAAGCATGCCAGGGGTAAAGGTCTCTTAATGGGACAAATTATAGGTCAAACCAATTCTAAACATCAATACGAACTCAACGGTATATCCAATTTTGGATTCCGGTGAGCCGAACACATATTCGCCCAAAAAGTCAACCGTAGGGCCCGCAAATAGGCGGCTTGGTCAAATAACTCAAAATCATGTGAAACTTGGGTCACAGTACCAGCGTGATATCATGAATCCAATGGCGCAAGTTTTGTCGCGTTCTGATGAGCGTACACTAAATGGTGCAGTATTTTGCAAAAGTTGTGATACGGGGACTTGTCGTGGATACGGGTTAATTCTGACGCGCACACGCGTCCGAATCAGTTTCTGCAAAATCCTACATGTCTGGGTATACCGTGTGCACCTTTCGATGCACTTGGTACACGACAGGGTTATCCCGTTTGGCGGGGCACGCTCCGTATCACAAATTTTAATATTTTAAATTTTTTTTTATGAGTTTTTAACCTAATTTAATTCTATATACAGCATCAAATAAAATAATATAATTGACAAAAAATAATCTATATTAGGTGGTCTTCCCATAGCAAAAGGAAAAACAAAATTTGGATCTCTGTGGTGGGAGATATGAGTCCGTAAATAGGGGTGGTTACAACAGATTTTTTGAGATTAAATGTCGTGGTTTTTCCTCTACTTGGAGTCAATTTTTACCTTAGTTTGCGCGCTGCACGATGGAAACTAATCTACGGAATTGGAAGAGAGATAGGTCAGGATCATACCGGTGAAGACAGGGTCGAGTTTGGTTGAGCGATGGCGCGGGAAACGATGCCTGAACAGAGGTACATTGCTATTCAGTTCTGCTGTCACGGGGTTGTACGGACGTGCGGTGGTCGCGGTCACGGCGGTGGGAGGCACTGGGGCTCCGGTCGGCTGTGGTGTTAAAACTGAAGGCGGTGGTCTTGTGGCGGCACTAGGTCGATATCGAGGGGATTAGGGTTTGGGGTTCACTGATGGGAGATTATATATATATATATATATATATATATATATATAGGGACAGTCGGGGGGGTCGAATAGGCTTACGCGTGGCTTGGCTTTAGTATTCCGCTGCTGCTGCTGATTATTTTTCTTAATAGGTTGGGGATCCTAATGGGTTTAGGGTTGGTATTGTGTTAGGATTTTTGATTCATTTATCTAGTTCCTTTTTCTTTTATTCTATTTTCTAGTTCTTTATTCTTAGTTTCTATTTTTTTTTCTTTTTTTTTCTTTCTTTTATTCCTTATTTCTATTTTTATTTCTTATTCTTTTCTCTTCTATTTCTTTCAATAAACATATATAATATATATATATATATATATATATATATATATATAGAAAATTCTAAAAATTTATATCAGAGCATGAAATTAATTTATCAACTGTCCACAAGGTCTCCTACATGAAAATAATTAAGGTAGAATTACGGTTGCTCCATAAAATTATCCATTGCACAATCACCTAGAAATAAAATCCAATAAATTCTATTTCTTCTAATTAGCTAATAATTACTATAAATTAATAATAATTAATTAAATACTTAATACGGTTTTTAAGATTAGGGGTTTTACAGAGACTAATGTAAGCTACTCTCTTTTGCAGTAGGATGACTAAATTAGGTAATCAAGGGACATCGCACGCAGTGAGCGTGAGTGATGACCAAGTCGTAGGTTGATCGCTATGTTCAAAAATCAAAATGATCGATACGAGGCCCAACAGGAATGGATCAAAGCTCAGCAGCAATGGCTGTTTCTAGAGCCTTGTCACAGCAACAGCAGCTTGAGTCTCTGACTCAAATAGTAACAACACTGGTAGCCAAACGTAGTGCATCCGAGACCACCGCGACACCTATGATAGTTGCAATTTTACCTCGGGGAGCAGGCTTAGTAGAAGCTGATGATCCTCGACGGGCTGCCAGAAAGTCTACCTTTAGGGGTGCCGAGTTCCTGAAGTTTAACCCTCCAGAGTTCGGAGGCAGGACCGCACCTGATAAGGTGATGGACTGCGTCGCCAAGTTGGAGGTATTTTTTTAGTTTGCTTCGATACCTGCCAATAAGAGGGTGGCATGTATAGTCATGCAGCTGCGGTTACGAGTACACGACTGGTGGCAGATCAAGAAGCTGGATCTCGCCACAAAGTACCATGATGGTAGAATCAATTGGGGGATGTTTAAGGATGCCTTCTTGGCACAGTATCTCCTGCTAAGTATCAGGCAGAGAAAGAAAGATGAGTTCACCAAACTTAAGCAAGGGAGCATGTCCGTTGAGGACTTATGAGTCAAAATTCTTCAAGCTTGCTAAGTTTACTAGCTCGATGATTCCTAATGAGTTGCCCGTACGCACCGGTTCATTAAAGGCCTAAACGACGACCTCAAAAAAGATGTAATAAATCGAGAATGGACGTCTTACATTAAAGATTTCAAGGCAATGGTTCAGAATGAACAGTTCAAGCCAAGAAATGTTTCGAAAAGGGCATCGGCTACTCGAAACTCTCCAGCTAAAAGATATCATAATGGAGAGAAAAAAGCCGGTGATGAGCAGTGCACTGGGCCAGAGTGCAATTAATGCGGTCGTATTGGCCACACCAGAGAAATTTGTCGTATTTCTAATAGTAAATGTTTCATATATGGTAAGAAGGGCCATCTATCAATGAACTGTCTCTACAAGAAAGATGCACCATCGTAAAACCGTAGCGGTACAGGGCACCATCAGAATTAGAATTTTGTACCATCTCCAGCTCCAGCTAATAGGTAAGCTGATCAGACGGGCAGGCCTAGAGTTTATCAATTGAATATTGAGCGCGATGCGAGTGGGCACGATGTTGGTGAGTCAGATTCCTTTGACATCTTGATACCTTGATTCTTGACTCCTTGGTCTCTTAAGTTTTGCGGATGAAACTTCTTCTAGATGGGGTATTATGTAATGCCCCACCTCCAGCAGTTCAATAATGGAACACTTGTAACTTTGACTCGGTTAAGAATCGAGTCTAGGGAAATCTTATTGCCAAATAAATTATGGATGAAATATAATGAACCCTTCAAACTGATGGAACAATTTCTATTAAAATGTGTCCAAAAGTTTGTTGGTTGTTTGCTACTTGATTTTGTGTTGCTTTATATTTTGTGTTGCTTTGTGTTTTGTTTTGCTTTTGATGATTGGTTTTCATGATTCACTTTTCTCGCTTGCATATTCATTTAGAATCATAAGAGAAAGAGTTCGAAGGATGCTAACCAAGTGTTGTTACAATTTCAGGATGCATAACCCAGGAGTGATCATTGCATAAGGCATCATCATCCTCTCGTTGATTCAATCTGTAAGTGGCTTTGGCCCTTCGATGAATTCTTTAGTCTGCACACCTTAATAAAAAGAATCTCTAGTTCACTTATGATGCCTATCTCTATGCTTAATATTTTTACATAAACAAGATAAGTTAAAAAGAAGGTAACTGTATGCTTGATACATAGAACTGTTGCATTGCTCATCCAACAGAATATAACTTGTCACTTGATCACATGTGTACCATTGAAAGAATGATAGATGTTATATGCCTCATATATCTAATAAGAAGAAAGGATATATCGCATGCTCATTTTTCTTCTATTGCATCATAAAAATTTTGATTTGATAGAAGTACATTCCTGTATCAGTTTGGACAAACTTGTGCACAAGGACGTACCTTCTCGTTCGATTCCTGGGGCACTGGAAATCGTTTGGCCAAGGAAAAGACAGATACCCTGAGGCTTGAAGGCCTCATAGATTATAGAAGGGTGTCAGTCTATTAGTGAGAGGGACTTGAATGTCCCAACTGCTAATCATTGGTTTTCAAGGTCCATCATGTAGTTAGGTCGCATGCTAGGTCTACCTTCTTGTATACCTAATTTATTTATGCTAAGAGTCAAATAACATTCATATATGCAAATTGTTGCTAACTTGTATGTCTACTGCTGGGATAACTGCTCGACTGTGGGTAAGATTTACCATATACATAGTCAATCTATTGTTTATGTTTTCTTTTCTTGAATTGTTAAAGAGAAAATAGACAACTACATAGATTACATAATATAAAGACTAGCTTCGCTTGTTTACTTAGTGTAGATATCTATGTGAGTTTGGCCATGGTAACTCACTAGTACATGTTTTAGTAGTGACCCACGTTTATGAAAAAATCTTCATGTTTTGGTAGCGAGAGTTTGGCAAGCATTTTGAAACTTTATGACCATATCCCTTCTAGCGGAATCGTACTCGTGATGCTTCCCAAAGCTTTCCTCTCCTATGTGCAAGCTCTTCTTCTGCTAGGTGTTTTATTTTTTCTCCTTCTAAAAGGATATGATATATGGGTGTTGTGACTAGTTTTGGGTTTTCAAGTGTTGTAGCCATCTATGGTAATATCTTGTAATCATCCAAGCAAGTACTTTGTAATTCAATCTTCAAGTATTCACTAAAGAAAGTATTTTGTGTTCTATCAAATGTGTTCAACTTTGGTTCTCTGTATTTTATATTCTGTGCCTCTATTTATGTATATTTTTGTCTAACTTGTGTCTTGTGCAGGTACTATGCCTTGTGCAAGCGTAACTTAGGCTTGCATGATATCACGCCTGAGCGAGGATGATCGATTCCGTAAGGACCAAGCCAGAACGATCGGCCCTTACGGGATCAGGGTGTGAAAAAGACAGGGTATCCACTTTAGTGTACCAGAATGAAATATCAGCTTTACTTGGTCGCTAAACTACAACCTGGGTCTGCGTGTTAAAATCTCTTACAATAATGACTGATCTTCTCGACTGTTGTGCCAATTTGTCCGATTTATTATATTAAATGTGTGGGGGAAGAAATCTAAGAGTTGTGCGCTTGTATTTTTAAAGATGGACTGTCACGTCCCAGTCCCAAAATATGTAGGACTAGGAATACGTAAGCATGCCAGCCGCATAGATATGGCAACTCCAATATATGGAAATCAAAATCCACACGTACGCTGTAATATGAATATCAATCCACAAGTGGTATAAACATATGTCACAAGTCACAGGATATAATCTAAATCTCATCCACAAAAAATCAATATAAATGAATAACCAGCATCTATATAACTAGATCTTAATATAAGTATCTAAGGATGATAGTTGGATGGAAACAAATCCACTACCAACTCGAATGGAAAAGTACAACACAATAAACACAATATAGGAATACCAGCTAACAATCATGGGCTCGAAGAGAAGACATCCTCGAATATATGTAACCATCCAAATCTACGCTCTTGCAAAATACTCAAGAACAGATACACCTGGTTGAGGACCAGGTCCTCAGAGGAACGTAACAAGATACAGAAAAGTGAGCCGATTTGAATACAGTAAACATGCATATTATTTGAAAATAAATAAGTACGCTGTACAAGACCATCTATATGAATGCAAATGAGGATAACTTTTTGACGTATGGGCAAGGGTAGGTACTCGATCTAATCCTCACAACTCATGCGCTCATCAGTGGACATCATCAGCCGACATACCTCTGGGGTAGCGACCCTCGGACTCCATCAATCGACATACCTCTGGGGTAGCGACCATCGGACATGACCACCATAGTGCGTGTTAGTTACTACGGTTTACCAGAGTGGTTAAAAGCCTATACGCCTAATGATTGTCCTCTATGATACTAAGTGCCAAGTGTGTGTCAACATATCTAATATATAGTAATGACTGAAAGGAACTACACATGCAATAAATAAATAGAACTGAAATAAATATACAGAAATATACTAAGCATGCAAAATACTATAAACAATTTGGCAAGGTATCTTGCCTGGTAAGAAAGCTGCAAGGTGTACCGTCCAGAAGTCAATGCGCAAGATCAAAAGCTATGGCCGCAGAACAAATATCTCCGAATACTGAAATAAATATCATCAACATTCCCAGAATAAGCAAAATAGCTAAAAAGCACTTCCCTTTCGTCCAATTTGGACACAGGGGCAAAACGGTAATTTCGGATAAAAGTGGGGTCCACGTGTAGCCCACTTTGCACCAAAAAATGTGCCAAGGGTAACAGTCTCTAAATAGGATAAACTATAGGTCAAACAATTCTAAATGTCAATACGAACCCAACGGTATGTCAAAATGTGGATTCCGATGGGCTGAACACAATTTTGTCCAAAAAGTTAATTGTGGGGCCGCCAATTGGCGACTTGGTCAACCGTCTCAGAATTGCGTGAAAATTGGGTCACAGGACCAGCGCGTTACCACGAGTCCAGTGGCGCAAGTTTCTTCACAATCTGACAAATGTGCACAAAATGCGTGCGACTTCCACAAAAGTTGCGACACGGGATGTGTCCGCGGATACGGGCTGATTTCTGCGCGCACACGCGTCCGAATCAGTTTCTGTAAATTTTTTACGTGTCCGGTTACGCTGCGTGCACCGTTCGGTACACTTGGTACACGACGAGGCGGTCCCGTTTGACGGGACGCGCTCCGTTTCACAACTTTTAAAAATCTGGAAAAGGGGGTTCGCGGGATTTTGTGACGAATTTAATTCTATCCACAACAACTAATAATCTAGGGTTATTTTAAAAAAAATAAACTAGGTCAAGTGGTCTACGCATAGCAAAAAGAATCATCGAATTCGGATCTCTGTGATGGGAGATACGAACTCGGCAACATGGGTGGTCACTACAGTTTTCTGCGATCCCAGAATTCGGTCTGCTTGCTCCAACTTGGGCACTATTTTTGCCTATGGGTACACGTTGTTCGAGGTCTGCTATCATACAGATATGGAAGAGGGTTAAGGGGTGAGCATACTGGTGAAGACGGAACGGCGTTTGGTTGAGCGAGTCGACGAAAAACAACTCCGGAACGAAGGTACCTCGTATGGGAATCTGCAGTGCGCGGGGTTGCGGTCGTCGGGATTGGTTTGGACGGCCTGGCGGGGTTCTCTGGCTGCGATGGCGGCTCTCTCTAGGTCTAGATGAGAAGAGGAGGGTCTGGAGATTTTAGGTTAGGATTTTATGAAAGATAAATATATATATATATATATATATATATATATATATAGAATAGGGAGAGAGAGAGAATGGGTTTTGCGGCCAACCTGGGGGGTCGGGTCTGTGATGGTATTGGAAATGGTGGGTCGGGTCTTAAGGAGTTAAAGTGGGGTGCGGCTGCTAAGTTGGAAGGGATTTGTTTGCTAAATATTTGCTAGCAAGTTTGCTAGAAAGTTGGAATAAGGAATTGTTTTGGTTTGCTTAAGGAAAGTTTGCTAACGTTTACTATTGATTATTAGTAATAGTATTAAATATATATATATAACTATTATATATATTTAATAGTGAATAGTTGTAATGGTTTGCTGGTGGCTTTGTGGGAATGGTGTTATGGAATGGTTGGTTTGCTAGTTTGCTTAAGTTGTTTTGTTGGAATGGCTTGCTTTGGTTATTAATTATTATTATTATTAGTATAGTTATTATTATATTATTAATTTCTTTTCTTTTCTTTACTTTTCCGTTTTCTTTATAAAATATATATATGCATATATATATATATATATATATATATATATATATATATATATATATATATATATATATATATACTCATAAGAAAATTTATAGATTACAATAATGCACACCGTTAGGCTAGCAACTGCTCAAGGGGTCTCCTACATGAAATAAATTCCGAAAAATTCCTAATGGTCCCATAAATCCTCTAAGTGCACAAACAGGAATACGTAAGCATGCCAGCCGCATGGATATGTAAGCATGCCAGCCGCATGGATATGGCAACTCCAATATATGGAAATCAAAATCCACACGTACGCTGTAATATGAATATCAATCCACAAGTGGTATAAATATATGTCATAAGTCACAGGGTATAATCTAAATCTCATCCACAGAAAATCAATATAAATGAATAACCAGCATCTATATAACTAGATCTCAATATAAGTATCTAAGGATGATAGTTGGATGAAAACAAATCCACTACCAACTCGAATGGAAAAGTACAACACAATAAACAAAATATAGGAATACCAGCTAACAATCATGGGCTCGAAGAGAAGACATCCTCGAACATATGTTACCATCCAAATCTACGCTCCTGCAAAATACTCAAGAACAGATACACCTGGTAGAGGACCAGGTCCTCAGAGGGACGTAACAAGATACAGAAAAGTGAGCCAATTTGAATACAGTAAATATGTATATTATTTGAAAATAAATAAGTACGCTGTACAAGACCATCTATATGAATGCAAATGAGGACAATTTTTCGACGTATGGGCAAGGGTAGGCTACTCGATCTAATCCTCATAACTCATGCGCTCATCAGTGGACATCATCAGCCGACATACCTCTGGGGTAGCGACCCTCGGACTCCATCAATCGACATACCTCTGGGGTAGCGACCATCGGACACGACCACCATAGTGCGTGCTAGTTACTACGGTTTACTAGAGTGGTTAAAAGCCCATACACCTAATGATTGTCCTCTATGATACTAAGTGCCAAGTATGTGTTAACATATCTAATATATAGTAATGACTGAAAGGAACTACACATGCAATAAATAAATAGAACTGAAATAAATATACAGAAATATACTAAGCAAGCAAAATACTGTAAACAATTTGGCAAGGTATCTTGCCTGGTAAGAAAGCTGCAAGGTGTATTATCCAGAAGTCAATGCGCAGGATCAAAAGCTATGGCCGCAGAACAAATATCTCCGGATGCTGAAATAAATATCACCAACATTTGCAGAATAAGCAAAATAGCTAAAAAGTACTTCCCTTTCGTCCAATTTGGACACAGGGGCAAAACGGTAATTTCGAATAAAAGTGGGGTCCACGTGTGGCCCACTTTGCACCGAAAAGTGTACCAAGGGTAACAGTCTCTAAATAGGATAAACTATAGGTCAAACAACTCTAAATGTCAATACGAACCCAACAGTATGTCTAAATGTGGATTCCGATAGGCCGAACATAATTTTGTCCAAAAAGTCAACTGTGAGGCCCGCCAATTGGCGACTTGGTCAACCATCTCAAAATTGCGTGAAAATTGAGTCACAGGACCAGCGCGTTACCACGAGTCCAGTGGCGCAAGTTTCGTCGCAATCTGACAAGTGTGCAAAAAATGCGTACGACTTCCATAAAAGTTGCGATACGGGATGTGTCCGCGGTTACAAGCTGATTTCGGCGCGCACACGCGTTCGAATTAGTTTTTGTAAATTTTTTACATATCCGATTACGCTGCGTGCACCATCCGGTACATTTGGTACATGACGGAGTGGTCCCGTTTGGCGGGGCGCGCTCCGTTTCACAACTTTTAAAAATCTGGAAAAGTTAGTTCGTAGGATTTTGTGACGAATTTAATTCTGTCCACAACAGCTAATAATCTAGGGTTATTTAACAGAAAATAAACTAGGTCTAGTGGTCTACGCATAGCAAAAAGAATCATCGAATTTGGATCTCTGTGGTGGGAGATACGAACTCGGCAACATGGGTGGTCACCGTAGTTTTCTGCGATCCCAGAATTCGGTCTGCTTGTGCCAACTTGGGCGCTATTTTTGCCTATGGGTACACGTTGTTCGAGGTCTACTATCATACATATATTAAAGAGAGTTAAGGGGTGAGCATACCGGTGAAGACGGAACGCGTTTGGTTGAGCGAGTTGACGGGAAACTACTCCGGAACGAAGGTACCTCGTGTGGGAATCTGCAGTGCGCGGGGTCGCGGTCGTCAGGATTGGTTTGGACGGCCTGGCGGGGTTCTCTGGCTGCGGTGGCGGCTCTCTCTAGGTCTAGATGAGAAGAGGAGGGTCTGGAGGTTTTAGGTTAGGGTTTTATGAAATATATATATATATATATATATATATATATATATATATATATATATATATATAATAGGGAGAGAGAGAGAATGGGTTTTGCGGCCAACGTGGGGGGGTTGGGTCTGTGATGGTATTGGAAAAGGTGGGTCGGGTCTTAAGGAGTTAAAGTGGGGTGCGGCTGCTAAGTTGGAAGGGATTTGTTTGCTAAATATTTGCTAGCAAGTTTGCTAGTAAGTTGGAATAAGGAATTGTTTTGGTTTGCTTAAGGAAAGTTTGCTAACGTTTACTATTGATTATTAGTAATAGTATTATATATATATATAACTATTATATATATATAATAGTGAATAGTTGTAATGGTTTGCTGGTGGCTTTGTGGGAATGGTGTTGTGGAATGGTTGGTTTGCTAGTTTGCTTAAGTTGTTTTGTTGGAATGGCTTGCTTTGGTTATTAATTATTATTATTATTAGTATAGTTATTATTATATTATTAATTTCTTTTCTTTTCTTTACTTTTCCTTTTTCTTTATAAAATATATATATGCATATATATATATTTATATATATATTTATATATATATATATATATATATATATATATATATATACTCATAAGAAAATTTATAGATTACAATAATGTACACCGTTAGGCTAGCAACTGCTCAAGGGGTCTCCTACATGAAATAAATTCTGAAAAAATCCTAATGGTCCCATAAATCCTCCAAGTGCCCGAACACCTAAAATAAAAATTATTAAAAATCTATTTCTCCTAATTAGCCACTAATTACTATAATTAAATTATTAATTAATAAAAAAATAATAAATACGGTTTTTAGAAATAGGGGTTTTACATGGACCAAAGCGTACCTCTGTTTTGTTTTCAGGAAGTGTGCCATTCTCTGAAACATTGATAGAGTCCGACATTCTTCTTGTTAGCCTATTTTATAAAGGAGTGTGCCATTCTTCCTCTGAATCTACCATTCTTTGGAGGCGTACTTTTATTCTTCTATAATGCATGTCAGTAATCTAACGGTCAATGCTCTACTGGGTCCGTACCTGCGCCTTTGAAAGCTTTGGCAGAGGGGGCCCTGGATGACTGTGTCACAACCAAGGCATCGTTGGATCCTGTACCATAGTACGTACCCCTCTGAAGATCACCAACGACGGTCATCCAAATCTCGTCCATCGACGGAGCTAAGGGTGGGGCTACAGGAAAGTACCAACGTCTCCCTCGGTCGGTGCAGTAGGAGTCGACCTCTCATGGAGCCTAAGATACTCGTTCTAAAAAAATATGCTCTCTTTCTCTCTATCTCGATAAGCATACTTTTCACTATTTAATCATCGTAATTGCTAATGTCTATGCTACTTATTACTATCTACATGGATATTTATTTGGATATTTTCTAAGTTATAATAAAATTAACAAAACGTAAAGTTATACTTACATAGCTCTGCATGGCCCCCTCTTCTATCAGCTGTCTGCACTTCCGATGGGTGGCCTAGAAGAAGGACACCATATTCGCATCCTCAACCCTCTGTACTTGTTAAAAATAAATATTATTTTTTATTAAAATTAAATATATTTTTCTATTATATTTTATCCTACTTTTATTAAAATAATATATATTCAATAAAATATATACCAGACGATGAAAATATTTTGTCATGGGAATCGAGCCACCACACCATTTTTTGCCTTCTTCCTAGCTGCCTTCTCCTTGCCTGACCTATCACTTTACTTGGGATTGTCGAATCTAGCCTTCATTACAATCCATTGCTCAGGCGTGATCCAACCTTGGATTTGGTTTTTCGTCACGCTCCCGAGCCTTCTGGTCGTTCATCCCGCCCATCACGGATTAGTTTGACGGCTACGACAAGAAACTGATACTCGATATGCTTAGCCCGATGTGGTGGATAAAAATATATTTTCTACAAGAAGTAAATTAGTAAGTTAAATAATATGCATATAAAAATTACATGATTGATATTAAAACCAAAATATACTTTTACCTTGAATTGGGAAAACCAGAACGCCTTTCTCTCGTTTGAAGCATCCGAGTAGCTAATACAAGGTCCACCATAGTTCTGCCTCAAAAACAATCCCAATGCTCTATGTACCCTCGAAGGACGATATATATAAAGCGATAATTAAAGTCATGAAAAATTGAATTTATAGACACATGTATAAGAAAATGTTAACTAATTAACTTATTTTGTAGGCCCGTCGGCCCAAATCTCTATTATTGTCTCGCCCGGAGGTGCACATGGAGTATCACTCTGAAATTCATACGGAGTCGGCTCGAGCTCGACCTCGTCCATGTGCTCCTCCGTCCCCATGGTACCGTCAGCAGGATGAACGCTGGACGGAGTATGCGGAGGCCTAGAACTGCTAGTCCCAGGAGTACTTCTACCTACCCTCGATGCAATTATAGATGTGAGTGATCGGAATACTGGAGTACTCGAAGACGAGGGTTTGAAACTAGGAGACTGTACCACAACAGTCCGTCGTCTAGAGCTTCTACCTCCGAATAATCTGCGTTGTCCTGTCATATCTGATAACAACATATATATATATATATATATATATATATATATATATATATATATATATATAATATGAACAAAATAAAATAAAAAAATATAGTACATGACCACAAGTCTAAATATAATTGCATAATAAACAACTTGTACATGTCACAAGTCTTTTACATTCTACAATCAAAATATAATACATGTCACAAGTCTAAATGGATTTCATTTTATTTTCAATTCTCTTCTGAAAAGTCATCTTCTTCATCTTCCTCGTTCTCCTCTTCTTGATCGTCCTCATCTTTACTTTCATCTACTTCGTCTTCCTCTTCGAATAATTCTACCTCTTCTACCTGACTAGACGTGTAATGAGTTACTTTCGTTGAGTCTACGTCTACAATATTTGTTTTAAGAGGTAGCTCGTCCTTCTAATAAGCTATTTTGTCAATGTCAAATGTATTTCTAGCTTTAGTCTTATATATTGTCAAACAGTCTGACCTTATTATTATTTGTTTAGGATAAGTTGTGAAGTACATGAGCTGAATCTGACTTGATAGGACAAATAGTTCATATCCTTGATGTCGATGCTGGTAGTTTATATCCATAAGACAATGCTTGTCAATTTTCTAACCTTGATCTTGTAGTACCTCGCTCAGCGTAGGCACTATATATAAGTGATATCTCTTTTCTTGATCGAGTGAAAGCCTTCTTGGAGAGTTCCTGATCGAAAAAAAAATGATTGATCTAAGTGAGAGGGCCAAACTTTATTCTCAGATTCTTGCACGCCTTTATAATGAATCTGAGTTTTTACAATATTTGTTTGCTTAATACGATAATATTCACATTAAAAATGATAGAACGAGAACATGTATGCTTAACAAGAGAAATTGTATGCTTGTCTAAAATAGAGGAAGAACTTTTTCATGCTAAGTCAAGATAGAAAAGAAATATTGCATGCTTAGTTACACTGACACCGCTATCAAACGAACTATTGCCATGCTAAAAAGATAAGTAAAAAATTGCTTAAACAAGTGTCACGCTCTGATCTCCCGCAGGCAATTGGTCGTCCCCGCTGAGCGTGAATCACCGTGCCAGTGCTCCCACGGGATGATCGCTTGACCCATCTGGGCGTGATGCTGCACGAGCGTGAGCCGCACCCGTGCAAGGCCTTAGTTCATGCAGGCGGTAAGAGGTCTAAGCCACAGAGTCGCACAGATAGTTCGAGTTGCAGCAGAATAATAAATGCATAGGCAATTGCTAACAAGTTCACAAAGTCATCGATAGCGGAAGCATTGAATAACACAAGTATAGAAATAAATAAGCTCTTTATTTATATGAGCAAGTGCTACAGGCGGCGCTAGGCCGAGATTACAAGTCGCTCAAGCCTCTCTCTGAAACAGTAAAAGTGTGCCAAGTGGCTATATTTATGGAATGATACATAGGCGATGTTCCAACATTATGTCTTGTATATGTGCTTCAGTTTCGGACGCAACACTCCAAGGCTCCAGAGTAAACTATATGCCTTAGCACGCATGAAGGAGGCATCCGCACCGAACGAGGTTATCCCGTACCCTGCAAGCAATTTGGTGGGTTTTTAGTACATAAATGCACTGGTGGGGAGGATTTTCGACTTCTCGATAAATCTAAACACGTTATATAGGTTTCGTGCACCATCTATTAAGTTATCTTTCTAGTCTTGCCTTAGGATCAGTTTTATGACAATAATGTAAAACCTAACTCGTGTGGAAGTGCACCGTACGATATATAAGGAACACGACGAGAGTTACCAACTTACCATTCGTCCTTTCCTGTCCAAGGCAAACCAAGTTAAATCAAGAACAAGTATTTATTATGAAATCCAGGGGCAATTGCATATGCAAACACAAGTATCGTAAACGAGATTATGTTTCGGGTGCATGAGTTATACAGATTATCCGAAAGTGTTGCTTTGGATGTTCAAGTATTCCTATTACTCACAAGTGTCTCATACTCACATCGTTCAGCTATTTCAGATTATTGGATGCGATGCAATGACTTGCACGCAGATTGCCGCTAAGCGAGGATGACTTATCTATATGAACATGAGGTCACTGGCATAGCCATAAAGGACCAATTTTTATAGTCTCAATTACGGAATAGGGTGCAACGCTTTATATAAGACAAGCAATTTAGGTCGAACGAGTAATACAGAAGAGCCATTGTACGCCATCCCGCCAGAACAGAAGACTATGATGGGTAGACGGATAGTCCAAGGTAGTATGCTCTACCAAGGCCGAATACCATGTATTGCCAACCCGCAAAGACGGGGTCGCATACTAGACCAGAATTTGGCACAATAATATACCTTATTATCCTCCTAGGCTAGTACGATCCCAGTGCCCCGGTGATCGTCCGAGGAAGTATATACCTCGTGCATGAGTTGTCCATGACCATGCAAGTCTTGGGTTATTCAAGATTCATAACATGATATGATAATTCTTGATTCTTTTGTAAACGAGCATTGCTCCATGAGTTGTGATTCATCACTTTACTGTCCCGGATACTTGATGCATTCCCCTGGTTCGAGGGCTGCCTTGGCAACCTAACTGTCCCGGATACTTGTAGGTTCATATTGCACAAAATGACTATTTGATAGTCTTCTGGCTAACTAAATGCATGCATGATACGGATAGTGTTACTTGATTATGGCACAGATTATGTGACAAGTATTAAAATGAGGCAACAAGTACAAGTTAACATATAAGCAAGCAAGCATTGCATTTGTGTAAACACAAGCATTTAGCAAGCAAGCATTGCATTTGTGTAAACACAAGCATTTACGTTTGGCATGGGTCTAAGGGTAAAGCGACGAGTAAAATCGTAACGGGACATACCGAGCAACAAAATATATGGGTATGCAGTGTAAACAAGTTAAACAGTGCACTACAATGAGTATAATGTTCTACTCAAGGCAAACGGGGTCTAGTTGCATAAGGCAAAGGTAGTATGCAAGGGTCAATTTATGAGAAAAGTTGTATTCCCATGTTCTAACACAAGCAATACAAGTTAGGATTATTCCCTTATCTAGGTGCATTATATTCTTTATTACCATACAGGGGTAATTCACCTAGCGACTAGCATATATCATCCATATTTTAAGTGTGTTGGCTAAGCAAAGACAAGTTGATCCTAGCCAGCCACCTTAGCGATACTCCGAGCGACCCTCTGAAAGCCTAAGTCGAAACTCCTGAAGGGCTAAGTCTGGGAATCATTTGCCTCAAACGAGTCTTCTCACTGAGCAAAGTGGGTCAGATCGTTTGCACTTTTGTCTTTTGAATCGGTTGTCCGCTTGAGCGTAACGGATCATCACATTATATACCACTCAGAAAAAGTCTCAACCTCGAGACTTCCTGAGTGCAAGTTGTTCTATCGCATTATCAAATATATCCCAAGCGTAGTAATCGATACCACTAGATTCGTTTGAGCATAATCTCCTACTTGTTCCTTATACCTTGTCGCGTATTTATTGGGTCTGACTCATTGAATGACTCTATTACTCAATCCAAGTTCTGACTCGATCTCTATTGCGCCTTAGCGTGGAATATATTGCTTAACATGGGGTACATTTTAATCCATCATGAATGATGATCTAAGACTGAGGCAAACTTATACAAGTCCTTATACTTTTTATGTGGATATTCACTTGCACTAGCATTCGAGATAAGCATATCGCGAGTCGGGATCATGCACATATTCAAAGTGCCCCTCAAACATATGTATGTCAACCAACTTAGTGATAGTGAAGTCTTAGTTTTCGAGTTTTACATATTATTGAGTCTTGGATCGTGCACACGTTCAAGGCGTCCCTCGAACACATGCATTCAACCAAACTTAGTGATAGTAAAATCGGACAAGCTACTTGCAAAAATCTCAAGGTTCTCATCTTATGAATCACAAGGATACTTCTAACAGGGTCAATAAATTCTAAGTCATTCCAATTCCACCAAGTATTTGTACTACCATTAAGCACGATCTATCTGATTAATTAACTAGCGTCCATCCGTTCGGGTCAAACATAACACACGTTTACTATTCCATATTTAACTCTAAGTCTTATTACCCCAGTTCTATGGTTTGTTCAAGCAATATTGTAGTCAGTTACACGGTTCTTTCATTCGGTACAGGGTTGTCTGCCTAATTACTAGGTCAGCTCACAAGGTCATAGGTACAAGTTCAAGCACACGATTCATCGTACAAATTTGACACACGATGCTCGCCCTGAGATTAAACCATTATTTATTTGTACGGGATATTTTACCCAAGCTTGTTTCATTCGAATTTTTAAATATCGAGCACGGATCATCCTACTCTCCTTAGCACGTTCGTTTGTACAGGGGTCGAGTCTGTTCAGTAAAATTCATGAATATCCAAGTTACATGACAAGCCTAGTGATTTGTATAGTCTATCTCTCCAAACATGTTTTGATAGAATCCCTATATATTCTAAGTCTAGACAACCAAGCCAAGATTTAATTCTAAACCTTTGTTTATAACTCCAAGTCATCCAACAAGATTTATGTATCCATTCATGAAACCATCAAGCATGATTTACTCCGGGTTCTAGGCTAACTTATCCCTGAAACACTTTTGATTCACTTGTATTTTCAAATTTGTCTTATCGTGTCAAACCAAAAGTCAAGACTATCCATCAGTTGTCATGCTCTGGTCTCCCATAAGTTTGATCACCCTCGTTGGACGTGAGATCATCACGCCAATGCTTCCATTGGATAATCATCATAATCTGGGCGTGACGTATGTACGAGCATAGAGTTATGCTCGCACAAGACAAGAATATTTGAATATTAAGGTTATCTTCGAAATGATCGAGATACCT
The DNA here is from genome assembly GCA_036927795.1 of Iris macrosiphon. Taxonomy (NCBI): domain Eukaryota; kingdom Viridiplantae; phylum Streptophyta; class Magnoliopsida; order Asparagales; family Iridaceae; genus Iris; species Iris macrosiphon. Next base: position 161,296,660 of record JAYESA010000004.1, read on the forward strand.
TATCCTTTTACTTTGATCCATCCAAGTTATATATAAAATTCATCAAATCATGTCCATTCATGCAGTAATAATAACTTGTCTAATAACATTATCCAACTTCAATGTTACCGTTTGGTAAATCCACAGTCTACTACTGGCATTCCTCAAGCAACTAAGTTTTAAATATTAAGCCCAAGTCTATTCTATTTTTGACACGTTCTATTCATCGAGTTCGTTTGGAATAATCATCGAACATGTTTTCGTAAGTTCGATCATCCCCGCCGTACGTAAAATTACCACATCGGTGCTCCCGCAGGATAATCATTCTCGCTGAGACTGATTTTGAAGGTTATTATTTCGAACTAGATTTCAAGATCGTTCTTCCAAACTCTAAGCCAAATTCGTTATCGCTTATCTCTTTTATCGAGCCACAATATTTCTTTCTCGGACTAACTTCTATTCAAGCGATATTATATTTAAGTTTATTCCATTTGATTCAATCTGAAATTGCTTGCATAATCCTCCAAGTTTTTAACAAGTTTTCTTAACCAAGATATTAATTTCCATTTCTACGAATCCCAATTCGATATAAGCCTTATCATTCATTCAAGACATTCTTCAATCGTTTAATTCGACTATCGTACAAGACCTATAAATTTGTTTAGATATTTCTAAATAATTTATATACCACTTGGAATCCAGTCACCCAATCAAATTCTTAATCAGTGCTAGCATCAATCGCTAGCATTTTTACCAAGTCGTTCCTTAGAATTCATGCACGATACTTAAGCATTACCTAGTAAAATCTTAGTCTCGTATATATATTTTGTTGATAGTCATCCAATTAAACCATATTCAATTTGTATCTTTCGACACGAAATATCGTTCGAGCTATTTCACAAAATCCAAGCACGATTCTCTATATTTGCCTTAGCGATAAAATCTAATAATGTTTCTATCAGTTGCCATTCTAAGTCTGACTTGTCTCTTTTACCTAAACGATATCCCAATCTCGTTGTAACTAGCTAGCACCAAAGGGTCTTGGCGCACGATACTTAACATAACTTAGCCGAAAGGCTGTATGCATAGCGAACCGTTCAAACAATATTCTATCTCGCATACTAACCATCTTGGAAATTATGTATAGGTATTCGAGTTTGCATATAACTTACAAATTCTTAGCACGAGTCTATTCCCGAAGGGCCTAGCACAGGTCGGCACAAAGGCCTTCGCATCATAATTTTATACAAGCAATCATATCATTTATATGTACTTTTGAAAGTATTTAGACTTATTGTTTAGAATATTCCGATAGGACATTGAGAGAGAGCGTATGCACATAACCCACGAATGAGCTTTCAAAACTGAGAAAATAAAAATAAAGTCCAAAGGCGTAAAGCCACGCTTTGATACCAATATGTCACGTCCCGATCTTCTGCAAGCAATCGACCATCACCATTGGACGCGAATCACCGTGCCAGCACTCCCGCGAGATGATCGCTTGACCCATCTAGATGTGATATCGCACGAGCGTGAGCCATGCCCGTACAAGGTCATGGTTCATGCAGGCGGTAAGAAGTCTAAGCCATAGAGTCGCACGGATTATCCGAGTTGCAGCAGAATAATAAACGCATAGGCGATTGGTAACAAGTTCACAAAGTCGTTGATAGCAAAAGCATTGAATAACACAAGTATAGAAATAAAATAAGCTCTTTATTTATATGAGCAAGTGTTACAGACGATGCTAGGCCGAGATTACAAGTCGCTCAAGCCTCTCTCTGAAACAATAAAAGCGTACTAAGTGGCTACATTTGTGGAATAATACATAGGCGATGTTCCAATATTATTTCTTGTATATGTACTTCAGTTCTGGACGCAACGCTCCAAGGCTCCAGAGTGAACTCCACGTCTTAGTACGCATGAAGGAGGCATCCACACCGAACGGGGTTCTCCCACACCTTGCAAGCAATCTGGTGGATTATTAGTACATGAATTCACTGGTGGGAAGGCTTCTCGCCCGCTCGATAAATCCAAATACGTTATATAGGTTTCATGCACCATCTATTAAGTTATCTGTCTAGTGTTGCCTTAGGATCAGTTTTATGACAATGATGTAAAACGTAACTCTTGTGGCGGTGCGTCGTACGATATACAAGAAATATGGCGAGACTTACCAACTTACCATCCGTCCTTCCCTGTCCAAGGTAAACCAAATTAAATCAAGCACAAGCATTTATTATAAAATTCAGGGGCAATTGCATATGCAAACACAAGTCTCATAAACGAGATTATATTTCAGGTCCACAAGTTATACTGATTATCCGAAAGTGTTGCTTTGGATGTTCAAGTATTTCTATTACTCACAAGTGTGTCATACTTATATCGTTCAACTATTTTAGATTATTGGATGCGATACAATAACTCGCATACGGATTGTCGTTAAGCGATGAAAACTTATCTATATGAAAATGAGGTCACTGGCATAGCCATAAAGGACCAATTTTTATAGTCTCAATTGCAGAATAGGATTTAATGCTTTGTACAAGACAAGCAATTCAAGGTGAACGAGTGATACAGAAGAGCTATTACACGCCATCCCACTAAAACAGGTGACTATGATGGGTAGACAAATAATCCAAGGTAGTATGCTCTACTAAGGCCGAATACCGAGTATTGCCAACCCACAAAGACGGGGTCGCATATCGGACCCGAATTTGGCATCATAATACACCTGATCATCCTTCTAGGCTGGTACGATCTCAGTGCTCCGGTGATCATCTGAGGAAGCAGATACCCCGTGCACGAGTTGTCCATGACCATGCAAGTCTTAGGTCATTCCAGATTTACAACATGACATGATAATTCTTGATTCTTTTTGTGAACGAGCATTGCTCCAAGAGCTGTGATTCATTGCTTTACTTAACCCGATTCTCGATCAGTGTTCAACTTGACTTGATGCATTCCCCTGGTTTAGGGACTGCTATGGTGACCTAACGGTCCTGGATACTTACAGATTCATATTACATAAAAAGACTATTTGATAGTCTTCTGGATAACTAGATGCATGCATAATACGGATAGTGTTACTTGATTGTGGAACAGATTATATAACAGTCATTAAAATGAGCAACAAGTACAAGTTAACATATAAGTAGGCAAGCATTGTATTTGTGTAAACACAAGCATTTACGTTTGGCAAGGGTATAAGGGTAAATCCAGGAGTGAAACCGTAACAAAAAATATTGAGCGACATAATCTATGGGCATGCAGTATAAGCAAGTTAAACAGTGCACTACAATGAGTATAATATTCTACTCGAGGCATAGTGGGGTCTAATTGCATAAGGCAAAGGTAGCATGCAAGAGTCCATTTATAAGCAAAGTTTTATGTTTATGTTCTAACATAAGCAATACAAGTTAGGATTATTCCCTTAGCTAGGTGCGTTGTATTCTTTATTAGCATACAGGGGTGATTCACCTAGCGACTAGCATGTATCGTCCATATTTTAAGTGTGTTGGCTAAGCAAAGACAAGTTTATCGGAGCCACCCACCTTAGCGATGATTCATCTCGGTCGAGCGATACTCAGAGCGAGCCTCTAAAAGCCTAAGCCGAAAATCCTGAAGGTCCAAGTCTGGGAATTCTTTGCCTCAAATGAGTCTTCTTGCTGAGCAAAGCGAGTAGGGTCATTTGCACTTTTGTCATTTGAATCGGTTGTCCGCTTGAGTGGAACGGGTCGTTACAACAAGTTCCTTTGTTATATGCTAAGTAAGAGTAAAATTGCATGCTTTAGTAAAAAGAGATAGAAGAACTACTATCATGCTTGGATATATAGAAGTTTTCTCGCATGTTTCCAATCATACAGAAAGAGATAGATATTGCATGCTAGTTGAAAGAGATAGATATTGCATGCTAGTTGTTATAAAAATTATTATCGTGCTTGCTAATATATGTTTCGCTTGCCGATTTCTTATCGAACTGCTATAAGGTATTGATTTGTATAAGCATAGACTAATAGTGCACCCTGAGGTACGGACCTTATGATCTAGTGGGGTATGCTATTAGTTGTGTGAAATAAGATTGAACCTATTGCTCGTTTTGAAAAAAAAAGATATATTTTTCTTGATCGTTGTTTTGCTTGCATATTAAATGTTCATGTCATACATTGGTCTCCGATAACTTGTGCACAAGGATTTATCTCTCAAACGGTTCCTGGGGCACTGGGAATCGCTCAGTCCAGAAGAGATTTTTATTTCACCCAGAGGATACGGTCCTACGGGGTCTAGTAGGGTGATGTGTCTATTAGTGTTGTACAAAACCCATGATGTCACAGCTTCAAGTACTCGTGAGTATTGGTGAAGAGATGAACGTTGAGTCACAGTTACCGACACATGCGCATCCTAGTGCAAAGCTAAACCTTGAGTCACCGTTGCTAATCATAGGGCTACCCATAGACCATCATGTAGTTAGGGTGTATGCTAGGTTAGCCTTCTTGCATACCTAACTGTTTGATACAGAGACGGACAGGGAATAGAACATATATATTTATGCAAATTATTGCTAACTTGTATGCCTGTTGCAAGGATAACCGTTCGACCATAGGTAAGGATCAATGAATAAGTGATCACTTGTATTTTCTTATGTTCCTTATCATAAATATTAAATGAGATATATTTATTTTACCTGAATATGCTGTTGCCCCCATTAAATTGAATTGGATAGTCCACTTGATGCATTTGTCTTGATTTGAGATAAACAGTCCACTAGAGATAATTTTTGTTCCTAAGAGATCGAATATGGCTCACGATACATGTTCGTACCGCACAATAGAACATTGTCCCTATAGCTTTCTTAAATCTTTGAATTTGCAAAACTATTTCAAAAGTTCGAAAGAAGTAAACTGACTCTAATCCTGTACTGTATGAAATGAACCTAGGTAAAAGTAGCAAGATCACTAGTAATATAATATTTTGTCACATGCCTACTTAGTGTTAGTTTCCGCAAATATTGCTTTTGTTCATTGATTTATACTCACCAGTACTTTCTCTAAAGTACTGACCCACCAATAATTTGCTTGTTCGCATGTGCTCGATCATCCGAGGAAGCGATGGCCGTGCCTCATCCCTAGGATCCAAAAATCTGGTGTCGATGCCTTGAGCCATATCGAGTTGTGCTTTAAACTGCTTTTGTATAAAGGGATATAATCTATGGAACGATATCATTGTATTCGAGAGAGTGCTAGAGCGATTTATAACCTCGACTTAGTGACGCTTATAACACCTTTGAATATCAATAAAGATGCTTGTTTCTGTATGCCATTGTGTTCTTTACTTTTCTGTAAAATATGTCGCTGCTTTTGTCTTGAATAGCTTACTTTCCCTTGTTCAAGCTTTGGCCTTGTGCAAGCGTATATTAGGCTTGCACGACATCATGTCCGTGCGAGGATGGTGGATCCTACAAGGACCCAAGCGAGAATGAACGGCCCCTACGGAATCAGGTCGTGACATAATAGTTTCAGAGAAACTCGATTCCTTGCCCATTCCGTTGCCTTCGACTCAGAGATGTCCCAGATATTGTGCTGCAATAAACTTTTCATACAATAAGTCCATAGATATTCTTAAAGTTGTGTAAAAAAGTTTTTTTTGTTTGCTTTCTTGTTGTTTGGAGATATGATTTCGTAATTCCTGGTTTTCTAGTATTTTTTATTGAGGATGGTGAGGGAAGAGGACTATCGTTGCTCTGGATTTTATAAGTTTCTCCTTGTGTTTCAAAGATGATACTTTTTGTCTGTAGGTACGTATGTAGTGCCCCGCTCTGCGTAGGCACTATGTACAAGTAATATCACTTTGCTTGCTCGAGCAAAATTATTCTCGGAGAGTTTCCGATCGAAATACAAGACGATTAATCTAAGTGAGTGGGCAGAACTTCATTCTCTGATTCTTGCACGCTTTAATAATGAATCTGAGTTTTTATAATGCTTGTTTTCTTAATAAGATAATATTCGCATTGGAAATGATAGAACGAGAACCTGCATGCTTAACAAGAGAAATTGTATACTTGTCTAAAAAAGAGAAAGAACCTTGCCATGTTAAATCAAGATAGAAAAAATGTTGCATGTTTAGTTACACTGATATTGCCATCAAACGAACCCTTGCCATGCCAAAAAGATAAGTACAGGAATTGATTGAACAAGTCCTTTTGTCATATGCTAAGTAAGAGCAAAATTACATGCTTTAGTAAAAAGAGAGAGAAGAACTACTATCATGCTTGCATACATAGAAGTTTTCTCGCATGTTTCCTATCGTACTGAAAGAGATAGATATTGCATGCTAGTTGTTATGAAAATTGTTATCGTGCTTGCTAATATATATTTTGCTTGCCTATTTTCTTATTGAACTGCTATAAGTTATTGATTCGTATAAGCAGAGACTAATAGTGCGCTCTGAGGTACGGTCCTTGTGATCTAGTGGGGTATGCTATTAGTTGTGTGAAAGTAGATTGAACCTATCGCTCATTTTAAAAAAAAAGAAAAGATATGTTTTGCTTGATCATTATTTTGCTTGCATATTAAATTTTTATGTCATGCATTGGTCTCAAACAACTTGTGCACAAGATTTTGTCTCTCGAACTGTTCCTGGAACACTGAAAATTGCTTTGTCCGGAAGAGATTTTTGTTTCAGCGTAAGGATACGGTCCTATGGGATCTAGTATAGTAATGTGTCTATTAGTGTTGTGCACAACCCATAATGTCACAGCTGCTAGTACTTGTGTATGTTGGTGAAGAGCTGAACCTTGAGTCACAGCTGCTAACACATGCATGTGCTAGTATAGAGTTGAACCTTGAGTCACCGTTGCTAATCATGAAGCTACCCATGGACCATCATATAGTTTGGGCGCATGCTAGGTTAGCCTTCTTGCATACCTAACTATTTGATGCAGAGACGGGTAGAGAATAAAACATATATGTTTATGTAAATTGTTGCTAACTTATATTTCTGTTGCAAGGATAACCGTTCGGCCATGGGTAAGGATCACTGAATAAGGGATCACTTATATTTTCTTATGTTCCTTATTTAAAATGCTAAATGAGATATATTCATTTTACTTGAATATGTTGTTGCCCCCATTGAATTGAATTGGATAGTCCACTGGATGCATTTGCGTTGATTCGAGATGAACAATCTACTAGAGATAACTTTTATTCCTAAGAGATCGAATATGGCTCATGATACATGCTGCGCACCACAAAATTAAACACTATCCCTATATCTTGCTTAAATGTTTGACTATGCAAACTTTTTTCAAAGCTATATTTTTGAAAGAAGTAAACTGACTCTAATCATGTGCTTCATGTAATGAACCTAGGTAAAAGTAGCAAGATCACTAGTAATGTAATGTTTTGCCACATGCTTACTTAGTATTGATTTCAGGAAATGTTGCTTATGTTCGTTGATTTATACTCACTAGTACTTTATCCAAAGTGCCGACCCACCAACAGTTTACTTGTTCGCAAGTGCTAGATCGTCCGAGGAAGCGATAGTCGTACCTCATCCCTAGGACCCAAAAATCTGGTGTCGATGCCTTGAGCCGTATCGAGTTGTGCTTTGAGCTACTTTTGTATAAAGGGATGTAATGTATGGAATGATATCATTGTATTCGAGAAAGTGCATGAGCAATTTGTATTCTCGGCTTAGCGTCGCTTGTAACACCTTTGAATATCAAGAAAGATGCTTATTTTCGTATGCCATTGTGTTCTTTATTTTTCTGTAAAATATGCCGTTGCTTATGTCTTGAATAGCTTATTTGCCCTTGTTCAAGCTTTGGCCTTGTGCAAGTGCAGATTAGGCTTGTATGGCATCACGCCCGTGTGAGGACAGTCGGTTCCACAAGGACCCAAGCGAGGACGAACGGCCCCTGCGGTATCGGGGTATGATAGATCTTGGATTGGATCAAACCAATCACACTTGAGCAATACGATCTTAGCAGGCTCTGTACCATAAGTATATGTCAACTCCATAATCTCTTGTAAGACTCCATAGAAATCATTGCCTTGAACGACGTCTTTGTAGTTCAAAGATTTGATACACAAACAATTATTTTTTGTGGAATTGAGATCCATGGAGTTGTCTCTAATCTGGGCAGTTGTTGATGTGGACCTAAAACTATTCACACAGTAGCTTGGCCATATTTTGACGGCATAAATTGGCCCCTTCGCTATAGTTCTAATAGATTCATTCTCAAGTATTGTATCTGAAAGATCGAGCTAACTACCAAAGAACCGATATTAAGTTCAACGTTCAATTAATTTATTATGCAAGTGCATATACAAAAAGTAATTACCGAACTCCTTACATATGTGCTTAACCAAGAAGGAAAATAATGTCTCATTTCTTGTTCTACTTTGTCAGTTGTTATGTATGGTCTACTCGACCTCACTTCATTATTAAATATGTTGAAAAACCATGAAGCAACGGTCGATTAGTATAATAATATTAATATTACTATTAAATTGAGATAATGTGAACGTGGAAACATCATATATCTTGTGTAAACCCCCTAACCCAAAAATAGGTATTTGGTGTGTATTTTGTATTTCTTGTATTTGGTTTAGACCTTCTTTTAAACAATTAAAATCCAATAATTTTTTTAGGATGTTTTACCGTGGTTTGGATATTAATAATATAGGATGGTCCCAAAATCTGTATTGTCCTTCATAGAAAATAGCCTATTTAGGACACACTACCTATAGAATCTTTTCGTGGCACGGAAATTCGATCCCTTGTTGTCAGGATAACATTAGTGTAACGACCATAGATTAATTTTAGATAATTTATAAATATAATTTATTTGTGGTTATTTTCCAATCCCAACTTCCTACAATTAGCATTTCATAATTTTCCGTGTCAAGTTAGACACTTTTCCTTTTTATAGATGTGCATATCATTTACAATTTCATATTTTGTGGATAACCATTAAATTAATTACTTAGTTAATTAGATAATATAATTATTTTATTTGTAACTAAATAAATATCTAACTATTAATTATAAAATATTTCATAAAATATTTTGAGTGTAGTATTTGTTAAAACCTTACAAAGTAATTTTCTAGAATTTATTTTGTGTGCAAATATTATTTTAGGATTTTTTTTACATCATTTATATATGTGAATATATATTAAATATATAAGATGAAAATAATAATAGTAATATTATTATTATTATTAATAGTAATAATAATAATAATAATAATAATAATAATAATAATAATAATGTTAGTGATAGCAATAATAATAATAATAATAATAATAATAATAATAATAATAATAATAATAATAATAATAATAATAATAATAATTATAGTAATAGTAATAGAAAAGAAAAAGAAAAAGAAATAAAAAAAGAAATAAAAAGGAAAAGAAAAGAAAAGAAAAAGAAAAAGAAAAGAAAAGAAAAAGAGAAAAGAAAAAATAAACAAAAAAATCTAATATAAACTAAACTAAAACAAAACCTAATCCTAATCTAATCCCCCTCCCTATTCCTAACAACCCGTAACCCCACCTTTCCGAGCATCTCTCTCCCTCTTTGTCTCCACACACACACACACACATATATATATATATATATATATATATATATATACACACACACACACACACACATATATATATATATATATATATATATATATATATATATATATATATATATATATATATATATATATATATATATACACACACACACACACACACACACATACGCGTATTCACAAAACCAAAACCCTAACTCGCGCCTCCACCGCCGGCGACCACCCAGGCCGACCGACGGCAAACCCGCGCCGCCGAACTCCCGACGCCGCAGCCCGAGCCATCGCCGCAGCCACCGCCGCAGCAGCGTCGTCCGCCCCCGCCCGCGTACGCACACGCGTGTACATGCAGTTTTGCCTCATCTTCAACGTACCGTATCTCCTTTATCTCTCGTTCTTTTCTCGAGCGGTTTATTCGTGTACGTTCACAACCTAACCCTTTAGGATTTTCATTCAAGCGGAATGAGTTTTCGTGTACCGGATTGGGCAAAAATTCGACCGAAAAACTAACCAAAAATAATCCAGAATTTCAACACCAAACCCCCATGTTCACACCCGATTTGCCATCAACCTGTTTAATATTTTTGAAAACTAATTAAAGGATTTTTCTTCTCCATATAACCGAGAATTCTTCTGTTCTTTTAGTTTTTGTAAATTTGTTCTATGTATAAAATTATTCAACCTCCAAATTGACCAAAAACTTATTTTAAAAATATTGGAAAATTATAATACAGAGCGCACCCCGCCAAACGGGACCGCCTAGTAGTGTACCAATTGCACCAAAAGGCACTTATGATATATCTGGATGTGTGAGCTTTCGCAAAAACTGATTTGGAAGTGTGTGTTCGTCGGAATCAACACGTATCCGTAAAAATTCCCTAAATCACAACTTTTGTAAAATATCACACCATTTTGTGTACGCTCGTCAGAATGTGACAAAACTTGTGCCATTAGATTCGTTGTATCACGCTGGTCCTGTGACCCAAGTTTCATGCGATTCCGAGACAGTTGACCAAGCCACCTATTTGCGGGCCCTATGGTTGACTTTAAGAGCGAAATTGTGTTCGGCTCACCGGATTCCAAAATTGCAAATACCGTTGGGTTCGTATTAACGTATAGAATTTGTTTGACCTATAATTTGTTCCATTTAGAGACCTTTACTCCTGGCACACTTTTCAGTGCAAAGTGGCCCACAGGTGGAGCCTGCTTTGACCCAAAATTACTGTTTTGTCCTGTGTCCAAATTGGACGAAAGGGTAGTATTTTTTAGCTATCTCGCTTATTTTCGGAATATTGGTGATGTTTATTTCAGTATCTGGAGACGTTCATTCTGATATCATAGTTTCTGATCAATTGTGCCTGACGTCTGGATGCTTACACTTTGCAGCTTTCTTGCCAGGCAAGATACATTACCAAATTGCTTACAGTACTTTTGTATGCTTATTATATTTTATATATTCATTATATGTGTGTTTTCTTTCAGTCATAATTATATACTATATATGTTGACACACACTTGATACGTAGTATCATGGGAGGGGAGGACACTCAGTAGGCGTATGGGCTATAACCACTCTAGTAAACCGTAGTATCTAGTACACACTATGATAGTCTGTCGTGCTAGTCACTACCCTTGAGGTATGTCAATTTTTGGAGTCTTGCTGGTCGCTACCCTCGAGGTATGTCAATTTTTGATGTTCTAGACGTGTGTGTGAGTTTTGAGATTAGATAGAGTAGCCTACCCATGTCCATACGTCGAAAAGTTATCCTCATTATGCATTCATATAGATTGTCTACTACATCGTACTTATGTATTTTCTGTCTATTATACATGTTTACTGTATTCAATTGGCATGCTTCTATGTATCTTGTTACGTCCCTCTGAGGACCTGGTCCCTTTCCAGGTGTAGACGATCTTGACTATTCACAGGAGCACGGATCTGGACTTGCTACTTATCTCTTTCGAGGAGGTCTTCTCTTCGAGTCTTATTATTTATTAGATGTTCTTATGTGGTTTCTCTTATATTCTAGTTTGGAAGTGGATTTGTCTCCACCCAACTACTTATTCTTATCAAGCATTTTATACTTGATTCTATTATATAGTCGATTGGTTATTTGATTCTGTGGATGAGATCTAGTTATGCCCTGTGACTTATGACAATATATATACCACATGTGAGTTATTATTTATATTACAGCGTATGTGTGTATTATGGCATGCTTATGTATTTCTAGTCCTACGTATTTTGGGACTGGGGCGTAACATATTTTTTTGGTGGCCCATGCAGATCGAGAGAATATTGTCTCGGTTACATTACTGTACCGAGCAAGCCTGCACATAGGATTAGAGTATAGGATCTCATCCACTTATTTAATCACCTCCCGTGATTCTATTTTGCATTCTTATTTGATTGCTTGTATTGCATCTTGCTTGATCCTTTCTCAACGTCAATCTTATCTTTTCTTTCCTGCTTGATAGGGGTTAGAAAGATGACTTGTACTAGGTATATCCATTTTAATGTTCAATAACACTATTAGTTAAATTCTTGTAAGTTTGATAGTATACCTCATAACCTAGTATCGTATAACCATTTTGATCCATTAATGAAGTATAATTGAATGACACCAACTATAAACTTGCATAAGAAGATAGTGTTTATCCAAACTTTAGAACTTAGAAGCCATACCCTATCTGGTCGACCAGAGACTTAGATAAGAAGTTAGTATAATAACTGTAGAGACACAACACCGATCTTCTTGGTGAACTTGAATTATTTTTGTACCTTCTTTTATCATAATCCAGCGTATTTATATTTTTTGTATTACCTCGACTTATGCTGCTATTATAACCTAGTTTTGCAAGCTTATTCTTTTATCGAGCTTGTTCATGACATATGTATTATTGGGTGCACACACTAATACAATTGTCTATTTAAAATCAGTGTATTTTGGTCTGATCAACCTTAGTGCGCTTGGTTCGCTCTTCGCATGACTACCTTACGTGGATTGAGATATATAGTTGACTCAACTTGTTAGATGAATATACTTGTCCTTTAGACAAGTCAGAGCATATCATATCAGGTACATAACTGTTCTGATATGAACATGTGAATAGGAATTTACCAAAAATAAGATTTTAATCCACAACTGCCTTGACAACTCTCTTTTGAATTCTTAAAATTGCCTTAGGCCTCGTACTTGTATTCTATCATCTTCTTTTTGAATTCTTTATTATTGTTCTCCGTCTTCTCCTATTTCGGAAAGACGAATGCTCGTGCTTGGTATAAGTTTGATACACGTAGAGTACTAGATATACCCCATAGGCCAATAGCATTACTTGGTGACTATCTTTTGTAATTAAGGGCACATTACATGTGATATATTTTGTGTGTTAAAAACTTTTGAGGATTGGATAACATGATTAAATAACTTGATGAAGCCTTTCTTAAGTGTATAGCCTTATGTGATAGCTGGATAAATTTTAAGTTGGGTAGAAGTTGCATTGTCAACTTGAGGTAATTTTTTTCGATTGTGATCAAGTGATCAAGTAAGATTAAATTAAGAGATTTAAGTCATTTTAATTTTAGAATTTTTAAGAATGACTAAGATGGTGAGGATTTAATGAATATTGGGGACAAAATATTTATACTTTGAGCACATGATTTAAATTTTGAATATTGAAGGTTGAATAATTAATTTAAAGTTTGAGGATAAATATAGAAATTTAGACTTGAACAATTGGTGAATTAGATTTAAAATTTTATAATTTGATGATTTGAATTAAAAGTTAAATTTTGATTGTCGGCTCACCCATTTGAAATATTGAGGATGGAAATTAAATTTAAAATTTGAAGAGTACGGAATTCATACGCTGAAAATAGGAATAAGATTTGATTAGAATTGTTATTATTTAAAATCTAGAGGATATTATGATAGTTGGAGATCGTGATATAAAAAAAATTTGATGTAGGTTATTTAAATCTTGAAGATGTTATATGGATTCAATTTAAATTTGGATGTTGATGATTTAAAAATCGAGAAAAGATTACGATAAGTTAAATTTTGATCTAAGCAGTAATATTTAAATTTTAAAATGATTGAGATGGATTTGAATAAAATTTGTTCTTTAAATTTTGAAAAAGATTGTGATTGACTTGCCTTATATACGAATGTGAAGGATTTAGAGAATCATGCCTTATTTTTAATTTTGAGGACAAAATTCTCTTAAGTTGGGTATATTGTAAACCCCTAACCAAAAAATAGATATTTGGTGTGTATTTTGTATTTCTTGTATTTATTTTAGACCTTCTTTAAACAATTAAAATTTAATAATTTTATTATGACACTTCACCGTGGTTTGGACATTAATAATAGAGGATGGTCCCAAAATCTGTATCGTCCTTCATAGAAAATAGTCTACATAGGAGACACTACCTGTAGGATCTTTTCGTGGTACAAAAATTCGATCCCTTGGTGTCAGTATGGCATTAGTGTAACGACCATAGATTAATTGTTAAATATTAGATAATTTATATATATAATTTATTTGTGGTTATTTTCCAATCTCAACTTCCTACAATTAGCATTCCATAATTTTTTATGTCAAGTTAGACACTTTTCCTTTTTATAGATGTATATATTATTTACAATTCCATATTCTGTGGATAACCATTAAATTAATTACTTAGTTAATTAGATAATATAATTATTTAATTTGAAACTAAATAAATATCTAACTATTAATTATAAAATATTTTATAAAATATTTTTAGTGTAGTATTTGTAAAAACCTTATAAAGTAATTTTCTAAAATTTATTTTGTGTGCAAATATTATTTTTGGATTTTTTTTCTCATTTATATATGTGAATATATATTAAATATATAAGATGAAAATAATAATAGTAATAATAATAATAATAATAGTAATAATAGTAATAATAATAATAATGTTAGTCATAGCAATAATAATAATAATAATAATAATAATAATAATAATAGTAATAGTAATAGTAATAGAAAAGAAATAAAATAAAATAAAATAAAAAGGAAAACAAAACAAAAAGAAAAGAAAAGAAAAAGAGAAAAGAAAAGAATAACAAAAAAAAACCTACTATAAACTAAACTAAAACAAAACCTAATCCTAATCTAATCCCCCTCCCTATTCCTAACAACCCGCAGCCCCACCTTTCCCAGCATCTCCCTCCCTCTCTGTCTCCATATATATATATACACACATACGCATATTCACAAAACCAAAACCCTAACCCACACCTCCAGCGTCGGCGACCACTTCAGTCGACCGCAGGCGAACCAGCGCCGCCGACCTCCCGACGCCGCCGCTCGCGCCACCGCAGCAACAGCGCCGTCCGCCCTAGCCCGCGTACGCACGCGTGTGTACGTGCAGTTTTGCCTCATCCTCAAGGTACCATATCTCCTTCATCTATCGTTCTTTTCTCGAGCGGTTTATTCGTGTACGTTCACAACCTAACCATCTAGGATTTTCATTCAAGCGGGACGAGTTTCCGTGTCCCGGATTAGTCAAAAATTTGACCGAAAAATTGACCAAAACTAATCCAGAATTTTAACACTAAACCCCCATGTTCACACCCGATTTGCCATCAACCTGTTTAATATTTTCAAAAACTAATTAAAGGATTTTTTTTCCATATAACTGAGAATTTTTTTGTTCTTTTAGTTTTTGTTAATTTGTTTTATGTGTAAAATTATTCAACCTCCAAATTGACCAAAAACTTATTTTAAAAATATTAAAAAATTATGATACGGAGCGCGTCCCGCCAAACTGGACCGCCTTATCCCATACCAATTGTACCAAAAGGCACGTATGATATATCTGGACGTGTGGGCTTTCGAGGATACTGTTTTGGACGTGTGTGCGCGTCGTAATCAATATGTATCCGTAAAAAATTTCCGTATCGCAAATTTTGCAAAATACCACACCATTTTGTGTACACTAGTCAAAATACGACGAAACTTGTGCCATTGGATTCGTGGTATCACGCTGGTCCTGTGACCCAAGTTTTACGCGATTTTGAGACACTTGACCAAGATACCAATTTGTGGGCCACACGGTTGACTTTTAGAGCAAAATTGTGTTCGGCTCACCGGAATTCAAAATTGGACATACCGTTGGGTTCGTATTAACATTTATAATTTATTTGACTTATAATTTGTCCCATTTAGAGACATTTATCTCTGACACATTTTTTGGTGCAAAGTGGCCCACATATGGAGTCCGTTTTGACCAAAAATTATCGTTTTTCCCCTGTGTCCAAATTGGAAGAAAGGGTAGTATTTTTTTGCTATCTTGCTTATTCTGAAAATATTGGTGATATTTATTTTAGCATCCAAAGACGTTTATTCTGATGCCATAGTTTCTAATCCATTGTGCCTGACGTCTTGACGCTTACACTTTGCAACTTTCTTGCCAGGCAAGATACATTACCAAATTGCTTACAGTACTTTTGCATACCTATTATATTTTATATATTCATT
This sequence comes from Iris macrosiphon, assembly GCA_036927795.1. Lineage (NCBI taxonomy): Eukaryota > Viridiplantae > Streptophyta > Magnoliopsida > Asparagales > Iridaceae > Iris > Iris macrosiphon. The sequence goes on from JAYESA010000004.1 coordinate 161,312,738, forward strand.
GCATGTGTATTTTTTTTCAATCATAATTATATACTATATATATGTTGACACACACTTGACACATAGTATCATGGGAGGGAAGGACAATCAGTAGGCATATGGGCTATAACCACTCTGGTAAACTGTAGTATCTAGCACGTACTACGGTAGTGTATCATACTGGTCGCTATCCTTGAGGTATGTCAATTTTTGGAGTTGCGCTGGTCGCTACCCTCGAGGTATGTCAATTTCTGATGTTCTAGACGTGTGTGTGAGTTATGAGATTAGATAGAGTAGCTTACCCATGCCCATACGTCGAAAAGTTATCCTCATTATGCATTCATATAAATTGTCTAGTACAACATACTTATGTATTTTCTGTCTATTATGCATGTTTACTATATTTAATTGGCATGCTTCCATGTATCTTGTTATGTCCCTCTGAGGACCTGGTCCCTTTCCAGTTGTAGACGATCTTGACTATTCGCAGGAGCACGGATCAGGACTTGCTACTTATCTCTTTCGAGGAGGTCTTCTCTTCGAGTCTCATTGTTCATTAGATGTTCTTATGTGGTTTCTCTTTTATTCTAGTTTGGAAGTGGATTTGTCTTCACCCAACTAATTATTCTTATCAAGCATTTAATACTTGTTTTAGTTATATAGTTGATTGGTTATTTGATTCTGTGGATGAGATCTAGTTATGTCCTGTGACTTGTGACAATATATATATACCACATGTGAGTTATTATTCATATTACATCATACGTGTGTATTATGGTATCCATATATTGGAGTTGCCATATACATACGGCTGGCATACTTACGTATTTCTAGTCCTACGTATTTTGGGACTGGGGCGTGACATCTTGGTCATACTTCTCACAACTAATTCAACTTATCTATCAACAGTTGTAAGTACACATTGATTTTTCACTTCTGATTTTTTGTACCCAAAATAATAACAGTTAGGAACATATACGGAGTCTTCATGCACATCCAAGGCAGTAGGTTGTACGGAGTGACGATCACAGGCCAACACTAATACTGGGAACCCGAAAGTCCGAATGGGATAAAACCATCGGAGGAGAGCCACAATATAACATTACGCAGGTCCAAAATAAAATATGGATACTGTCGATCAAAGTGCTTTCATGCTTATCCATCGGAAGGATGATCCAACACTCCTTCAATCTATTTTTTTCTGTGCCAACTCATCTTTTAGGCAGTCTCCTTCACCAAAATCAACCTCTACCACCGCGGCATCAAAGGCAAGTAGTGCATCGAATCGGTCGATTTCTTTGCACAGGCAGGCCTTTCTGAATTAGTTGTCTTGAAGCGATCAATACCACAAAATCTACACACTTCTTCATCCTTGTCGTCTTTGTAGTACAACATGCACCCGTTGTAACATGTATCAATTTTCTTGTATCCCGTCCATAGAAATCTCACCATCCTCTTAGATCGATAGAAGTCTTTAGGTAACTTGGCAACCTCCGACAAGATCTCTATAATCAACTCCATCAGTCGGTTGTAGCATTCTTGTAATATATTAAAATCTGACTTAATGCTCAACAGTCTTATAATAACCTCTAACGGTGAATGATCCTCACAACCAGGATATAATGGAGTCCTTACATTATCGAGCAACTTTGCAGCATTGGCATTCGGTGCCTCCTCAACTGTATAATGATTGTCTAGATCAATACTATGACCCGCAGCGACGAAAACTATTTTCTCCCATCCGTTGTCGTAATCAGTGTGGTCATGGATATCCATATATGGCTCCACATAAGGCTTTGGCTCCGATACTAAAGGCGCAAGTTCTCTGTGTGAGGTCTACTGATAGTAATTCGGCATGAAATCCCTCGAGTACAAATAAAATATCACATCCACTTTTGGATGATATTTTAAGTTGTGATATCTCACACATGGACACTTAATTTTGGTGTCATACATGTACTAAGGGAACGCCTTGGCGAACTACAGGAACTTCTCTATCCCATGTTTGAATTCATCATGCACACCGTACATGTTATCTGGATGACGGTTATACATCCATGAACGATGCCTCAGGTAGTAATTCATATCAATTTTTAGATACTTCTGCAAAGATGGATACACATTGTTGAAGTATATAGTTCAAATGGATGGAAATATGGATACGCATGTTCATCAAAGTAATAACTCTGATTGATGCGTGAGTATTTGAGTTATGATTCATGAGTATCTGTATTATAATTCGTGACTATCTGTATTATAATTCGTGACTATTAGTATTCATGACAAGTGATTATCCGTATCGTGATTTTTGATTATCCATTTTTTGTGATTGTTATACTATATATTACTAATGGACATTAGGGATATAATTAGATATAAGTTATTATGTATTATTAATAAGTAATAGTGACTAGTAGACATGTTGACAATTTCTATTTCAAATCCCATTAAATGAACGGCTCAGAATAATAAACAAATATTTACAAGCATAATTTTAGCATAAAGATACATATTTAAGAGGTTGGCGATAATTTGCTCTTCAAAGAAGGAGACACATAGATCGTCGAGGCAAAGAAAAATAGTAATATTGTCATAAAAGTTGATATTCTGGAAAGACGACTCAATAGTATTTGTAGGGATAAATAAAAATTTTCTTCTTAATTTTGTAGAACTTCGATGGCATATCAATAACTTAAGGATTTATGGATCCTTTAATACACACAGTATCAGAGGATTCACATATCCTTAAATTACTAATATACTACAAAATTTATACAAAATTAAGAAGAAAAACTATATTTATCAACACAAATAATATTGAATTTTGTTTAAAACACCAACTTTTACTATCAATATTATCATTTCTCTACAATGAAGACCTACTTGTCTCATTCTTACAAAATTATTTTTTTGTCAACGACTTATTAAATAGGTAACCATTAAGTAAAATTATGCAGGTAGAAGTGCACACTAAAAAAGAGTGATGTATCCATACATCATCATTGCCAAGTGTGGGTATGGGTATAAATAAAGAAGGATATGGGTGTTGTCACATTTTTCTTGTGAGCTATTCTCTGGAAAAAAAATTACTTCTGCAAGCCTAATGAGGCTATTAGAGTTATACTAGATTTTCAAAAAATCCTAGAAAAGGCAAAGTATTATAAATTAAAGTATTATAAAGTATTTTCTGGTAGAACTCTAATAGTCTCAAAAGGCTTGCACAAGTAAATTTAGTTTTCAGATAATGACTCACATGGACACTTGAGTTCGGAGTTTCCAACATAGACACGATCATAGTCACAACTATTCTAGACTTATTACGGAATATACTTTCGATTTTTTTTATTTAGGTCAGCCTAGGTTTTTGAACTAGATTCCTAATTCGATAGATACTAAGTCTACAAAAACTAGCATCAAATAGGTAAGTTCCAATATTGATGAAAGAGCCAAAATTGAATAATTGTACAATTAAATATATTTTAGTCTAGTTTAACTAAATTTTTATGTACTTTTAATTGGTCATAGTCCAGTCTCCATATAACTAAGGTCATGCACAAGTATCGTATGTACATCGGGTAGCACCTTTTAAAAAAGTATTTTTATAGCTTCATGATGACATTGTTGTCCCTAATAGCCACAAGTCCTTTATACTTGCTTTTGGCATAAAGGGAGCTCAATTTGTCCATCTTTAGGGTTCGAAGGTTAATATGCTCAAGTTGTATCCATAATTCAACATTTCTTTCTACATTATCAAACCATTTGTGGTTTCCTTATCCTAGGGCTTGGATATTCCCCTCTCGATTCCTTTCGAACAAAAACTGTCCTTTTTCTTGCTTTCTCACAAATCCTCTCAAATTGGGTTTCTGTGACATGCAAAGTTATCACAGAACATGTGAAACGTGCCACACTACATCTTCTGTGATGAGTAAAATGACGACATACTTTCGTTGCATATACCTCTGTAACTAAAAGATAAGTGACGACTAAAAATATGGCATCACAAAAAAATCAACTATGACAAGCAAAATTTGTCACTAATAGTATTCTTTGCGCGACAACCTACCTCGTCACTATCAATGTTATAGCTGACACAAGATATTGTCACAAACAATATTTTATTATTATTATTATTATTATTATTATTATTATTATTATTATTATTATTATTATTATTATTATTATTATATATAATTTAAATATATATATAAAATAAAACTAAAATATTTAAATTTGAACTATATGTGATTCAAACACGCAACCTTCTGCCAGACTGTCTGACGAAATATTTAAATTTGAACTATATATGATTCATTACACCAAAACCATTAGTTTGTTTAAATATATATATATATATATATATATATATATATATATATATATATATGACTTCTGCCAGACTGTCTGACGAAATATTTCTTAGGAAATAAGTTTTCCAAAATTATATCTTTTAGCAAAATTTTCTAAATTTATTATTCCGTAAAAAATTTTGATTTTTTTAACTTTTTGTCTAATACTTTTATGTGACGTGAATTTTTTTTGGCAACTAAAGAATAATAATTAGCACCATATCAATTACAATTCTTTAAGGAAGTCATAGAATACACCTAAAGTGACAAGTATTTTTACTTGTCACAAAAAATTTGATGCTACAATTATTTAAGGAAGTCACAGAATACAACTTAAGTAACAAACAAAAATTTACTTGTCAGATAATACTCCTTAGGTGACAAGTATTTTTACTTATCACATAGAATTTGCCGTCATAATTCTTTAAGGAAGTCACAGAATACATCTTAAGTGACAAGTATTTTCACTTGTCACATAGTTCTTATTGTTACAATTCTTTATGAAGGTCACATAATACACCTTAAGTGACAATGATTCTTACTTGTCACATAATACATCTTAAGTGACAAGTATTTTTACTTGTCACATAGAATTTATTGTTATAATTCGTTAAGGAAGTCAATAATACACCATAAGTGACAAGTATTTTCACTTGTCACATAGAACTTGTCTTTGATCCTCATCAAAAATCAACATTTTATTTCAGTGATCATATTGAGTGACAGCCAATAAAAACATAGTCACTGAATGATTTAATTGTGTGAGGATATACAACTATTGTCACAAAAATAAATTATGAGTGACAAAAAAAATTATTTGTCACAGAAATATCTCTTTTAGTGACAAGTTATACATATGCCACAAAACACTTGTCACGAAAACTTGAATTTCTTGTAGTGATAGTAATAATTAACTGATATAAGAAAACATACTTCTTTTTAGTTGTATTAGTTTCATTTGTTATAATTGATTTCTAGTACCTATTGAATTTGCACAGTTAGGTTTCTATTATTATTCTTTGGGTTCAGTTTTGTCTAAGAATACTCTTTCCTTTTAACTTCTTCTATATGCAATAGTTTCAGTTTTGTCTATGAATACTTTTTTCCTTTAACCTATTATATTTTGTCTATGAATATTCTTTTCCTTTAACCTCTTCTGTTTTGTCTATAAATAATCCTAGTCTCAATTGAAGCCTCCCACATTAACCCAGCTTGGAATCTACTATGCGTATATAGATCTCCGAAGAAGAAAGACTCCATCATTAGAACCTAATCAAGTAACTCTATGATTCATCCAGTTTACCATGGCTAGAAACTATGATGGGAAAAGCCTCTGAGAAACTAGGTGGTAGAAACTATGATGGGAAAGCAGCAGACTTTTTCAATTCTATGTTAAACTCTAGTGGTTTAATTGATCTTGGGTTTATTGGTCCAGCTTTTACTTGGTCCAACAATAAGAATCCATCTCACCTCATTAGTGAAAGACTGGACCGAGCGTTTGCTGATGCTGATTGGAGAGCTAATTTTCCACATGCCACAGTTTACATACTCCCTCGTATTAACAGTAATCACTCTCCTAATTTTGTTAAACACCATTAACAAACTCAACCGAAGAAGCCCTCTGTGGTTTGAATCTTTTTGGTTGAATAAGCCGAATTTCAAGGAAGAGTCGGACAAGATATGGAAGCAAGTATCGCTACATTCATCTGATATCTGTAAGATGAGAGGAGTATTTGATACTTGGAATGAATAATTTGTGTTATGTTCAACCTCAACTTGACCTTTAAATAGCCATTTACAACTCTAACAGAATGCTTAAAAGTAGCACCCTCTAACCATACTCTAACTAACAAATCAAAACAAATTAACGGCCAAAATTCCTAAAGACTAGGGATTCATTGAAATCCAAATAACAACCGCTTCAACCTCCTCAACAGGATTAACTCTAGCAAATCACCCCCTAAGCCTGTTGCATGAGATTCACCTTTATGATGCCGAGCTTCTGTCTCATCTCAATGAACTTGACTCGCCCGAGCACCTTGGTAAGAATGTCTACGAGCTGCTCTTCAGTGTTGATGTAATCGACCTCAACCTTCCCTCTCTCGACACACTCCCGAATGAAATGATACCTTGTATCAATATGTTTGCTTCGGTCATGGAAGACGGGATTCTTGCTGAGGGAGATGGCGGACTTGTTGTCTACCTTGAGCATGACGTTGTCGGCCTCCTTGTTCTTTAAGTTACCAAGGAGTTTTGCAAGCCAAATGCCTTGGCATGCCGCCGTTGTCGTGGCAATGTACTCGGCCTCACAGGATGACAATGCCACGAACTTCTGCTTCTGAGATTGTCAGCTAATGAGGCTACGACCAAGGAAAAATAACACGCCAGTGGTGCTCTTGCGGGTGTCGATGTCACCTGCCATGTCACTGTCGCTGTAGCCGATCAGACGTGGTTCCTCCACCTTCTTTGCATAGAGACAACCAAAGTGACGTGTACCGGTGACGTAGCGAAGGATGCGCTTGACGGCAGCAAGGTGTTCGGTGGTCGGGTTCTCCATGAACCGACTCACGTAGCCCACCGCGTACGAGATGTCTAGGTGCGTGTGCACCAAGTACCGGAGGCTCCTGACGATGCTCCTGTAGGATGTGGCGTCAGTTTGAGGGGCTGAGCTCACCTTGCTTAGCTTGAACCTCGGTTCGATGGGGATGTGGCACGGGTTACAATCCACCATGCCACTCTTCTCCAAGATTTTGAGCGCATATGACTCCTGACTGAGGGTGATGAAGCCATTGGACTACTGCACCTTGATGCCGAGGTAGAAAGTGAGCAATCCCAAGTCACTCATTCTGAACAAGGCCTTCATATCCTCCTTGAACTTGGCAATATCTTGTGGGTCCGTTCCGGTGATGATGAGATCGTCGACGTACACACCCACAAGCAGGCGAGCTGACCTTTGCTGCGTGTATACACAGCGTGCTCCTGTGCACTCCGGTGGAAACTAAGTGATAGTAGGCAACTGTCAAGCTTGGTGTTCCAAGCCCTCGGTGCTTGCCGCAGCCCGTACAGTGCCTTGTCAAGTTTCAATACTTTGTGCTCCTGTCCTTCGATAACAAAGACGGGAGGTTGGGTGACGTACACCTCCTCCTTGAGGTCGCCGTTGAGGAACGTCGTCTTCACGTCCATGTGGTGCACCGCCCACTCCTCATGTGTGGCGAGTGCAATCAACAAATGGACGGACTCGAGGCGAGCAATCGGCGCGAACACTTTCTCGAAGTCCACTCCTTACCTTTGCACATAGCCTTTTTCCACGAGCCGCACCTTGTGCTTGAGGATGGCGCCGTGCTCATCCTTCTTGAGCTTGTAGACCCACCTTAAACCAATCGGACGGTGGCCGGGTGGGAGGTCTACGATGTGCCATGTATGGTTCTTCTCAATGGAGCTCATTTCCTCAAGCATCGCTAGGCGCCAACATCGGTGTTTCTCGGCTTCAAAGAAAGTGGCAGGTTCCTCGTCAACCATGAGGAGCAGCTCATCGGCATCGAGCTCACGAACAGTGGTCGTATCAAGCAAGGTCGCCAAGGTCCTGTACCTGCGTGACCCATCGTCATCGGTATCGAGCATGGACGAAGCATTAGTGGGTGGCGAGACAAATTCCACTCCACGTTGTATTACCGAGTCGGATGTTTCTGCCCCGGGTGTCGGCGTCAACGGCCCTGGACTGGGTGCTACTAGTGTTGATGGATCGCCACCCCCGTGCACTGGCGTGCCTGCGTGTTCAACATATGGTATAGTATACTCAACAGTAAATGTCTTACCTATATTGTCTTGTACGCCACAGTCCCACTTGGCTTTCTCGTCAAAGACAACGTCGCGTGTGACGTGCACGCGTTTGCCAGCGGGGTCGTATACCCGGTACACCTTGGTGTCGGGCTCGTAGCCAATGAAGACCATGTGCTTGCAGCGATCTTCTAGCTTCTGTAAGTTCGGCTTGACCACCTTGACGTGTGTGACACAGCCGAAGGTGCGGAGGAAGTGGATGCTTGGCTTGTGTCCGTGTCATGCCTCGTATGGCGTCTTGCCGCCGACGCTCCGTGTCGGCGAGCGATTAAGGATGTAGACAGCCATCGTGACTGCCTCACCCCAGAACTTCTTGGGCATATCATTTTCCTTCAGAAGACTATGCGCCATCGTGACGACCGTCTGGTTCCGGTGCTCGACGACACCGTTCTGCTGTAGTGAGTACGGTGCTGCGAGTTATCGTTTGATGCCGAGGCCCACATAATACTCGCCAAATGCTACAGATGTGAACTCGCCCCCACGATCAGTACGGAGCGTGCGCAGTTTGCGCCCTGTCTCCACCTCGATATGGGCTTGAAAGTGTTTGATGGCTGTCGGTGCTTCATCCTTCGAACCAAGAAGCGTCAACCACATGTAGCGGCTAAAATCGTCGACGAGGAGTAAGAAGTAGTACTTACCACCAGGTGTCACCGGTGTGATCGGCCCACAGATATCACCGTGAATGAGATCTAGCAGGTTGTCAGCATGGTACTTGGTCTCCTGCGAAAATGGAGTGCGACGCTGCTTTCCGATAAGTCAACTATCACAAATTTGATTGACTTATTCGATCTTTGGTAGCCCGTGAACCATGTTGCGATTAGCTAACTTTCTGAGTGCTTCAAAGTTGAGGTGGCCAAATCATGCATGCCACCGCCATGCATCGTTATTGAGTCGTGCTGCTAAACACACTGGTTGTACAATATCAAGCGATAGAATGTACAGTCGGTTTCGGACACGTTTTACCTTGGCAATGAGGCATTGCTGACGATCTCGAATCGAGAGCACGCTTCCTTCGATCAAGACTTGGCAGTCGTTCTCATCGAGCTGCCCAAGGCTGATGATATTGCTTCATAGCTTCGGGATGAAGTAGACGCTGGTGAGGGCGTGGTGCTCATCGTTCTGGCACGTAAACATCACCGTGCCACGCCCTCGGATGTCGACGAAGGATCCGTCCCCAAACTTGATGGAGCCCGTAACTCCAGTATCCAGTTCGAGGAAGACCTCCTTGCAGCCAGTCATGTGGTTGCTTGCACCAGTGTCGAGGTACCATACTTCACTGTGGTGGTCGTCCTCATGGCCCAGATGCACCTGAGCGTGCACATCGTCGAGTACGATGTTGTTGGTCGTGCCCACGGTGGTCTCGGCGAGCATGTACTCCTGCGCCATCAGCAGTGTGGGCTCATCATCGTCGACTTGCATTAGATTGGCGAGCTCATCGTGCTTCGGCTTGCGGCAGTCCTTCGCCCAATGGCCGTAGATGCCACAATTATGGCACTTACCCATCTTGTCGTGCGTGCCATCGGACGCATTGTCGTTGTCGTAGTTCGTGTTGCCGCGGCTATGACATCTTGGCTTGCCACGCCCTCGTCCATAACTTTTGCCCCCATTGGAGTAGGCCTCGCCTTCCTTCCTCTGCTTCGTGCGAGCAAGCCACTCCTCTTCGGAGAGGAGAAGGCGGCTACTTGTGTCGCCGGAGTTGCTGCCAAGATCGTACCGCTCCTCGACGGCTAAATAATGACCGATAAGCTTTTCGTTGTCCATTTCATCACCGAGTAGTTGCAGGTCACTGACGAGTCCCGTGAGCCGCATCGCAAAGTCCTCGATGGACTCGTCGTCCTTAAACTTCATTGATTCGAAGTCAGCGGCAATTTTTGTATCACGCCCCGATTTTGCCCAATCGATAATCGTCCCCTGGGTGTGATATCGTGCACGCGTAGGGTGCGCGTGCACAAGGCCTAGGCATAATGATGATCTTTAGAACATAAGCAACAGAGAACGCAAGTAAGATAACACACATTGAGGCATAGAAAAGTTTCCTTTTTATTGATAATGAACATCTTGTTTACAGACTCATGACCCAAAACGAGAAGGATGCCACACGGGCTTACAACTTGGATACCAAATGAGATAGCGGATCCATATATTACATCCCTTACTAGAATTCAAAACACAAAACACCTTGGGTGCGAGTTAGCACCATCGTCTTGTGGCTGCCAAAAGTGAGAGCGAGCTCATTTCTTCTTATGTACTGGAGCTACCAAAAGTCACGTCACGAAAGCGTCTTGATTCAGGAAGGGGGTTGGAGAGAGCTTCAGCTCCTCGTCGTGTCGCCTTGGCTCAGGGAACCTGCTGCAACGAGGGTCAGTACTTCGAAAAGTACCGGTGAGGGCGAGCTAACCCAACTTAACCAAAATCTACAACGAGTTCATATGAGCATGCAACATTTATTTTCATGTGATCTATCTACCTTGGCTTAGATAAATCCTTCGCATAAGATAGAGTAAAATAACATAACCAAATGTGCCACCGCTCGGTGACTTTACCTGTACCGTCTGAGCCACCTGTACAAAACTTACCATGACCTTCCCTGCCACGAAGACATAGTTAGTCTGCACAGTTTAAATATACCTAACAATCACTTGGTTGGACTTGGGATGGGTCGACTTCCATTCTGCCTCGGGTAGCTATCCCTTAGCGGACGCACGGACCCATCCAAATGCTAGGACTACACTAGCAAATTGTTCTACCCGGGGCGAAGCGGTCCCAGTGCCCCGGCGACCGTTCGTAGAACGATATCCCTTGTATACAAGTTGTCCAAGACCAATATTCCACAACCAACTAAGTTATCACATGAAACACATATCCAAGCAAATACAAGCAAGTGAACATAGTGTAGTTTTTCGTAGTCTATGCTACTTGTGTAAGGATCATATTTTCCTTCCTATTTTGCACCATACCATGAATAGTTATAGATAAATGAATCTAACTACAACTTAACATAGAAATGGTTATGATATATGACGGGCATGCACATTATAGTGTGATCGTTCAGAATAATTTCCATATGACAAGCATTATTGGTGTTTTAAGCCTACTTCTTTTCTATTTTGACTCAGTCATATGTGTTTTAGTATCGTTTAATCGGGATGAACAATGAGTCAATCTATTTAGAATGCAGACTTGGAAGAAGGGAGCTAATCGAAATAAAGACACTCACAAGTTAGTGAAGTAGGAGAGAAAAGGAAGAGCTTTAAGACTCCGCACGAGCGTCATCTACCCGATCACCTGCACGCACCAACAGATGATCAATATCCCCTGCTACGGTCTTCGAGGTTCGATATGAAATTGCGAGATCCTAAGAAAGAAAACAATAAAATCCATCGAAACCGTTCAAGAAAACGCAAGTAATAAAACCAACAAGAAAGCAACCAGCGGCACGAAAATGGGCAAGAAACCAACGCAACAGAAACGCCCCTCTCGACTCTGCCGTCGAGTCCTTCCTTGAGGCACGACCCGTTGAATATGGGACTTGATTCCGAAGAAACTAATCCATAACGAGGAAAGGATCTTGATTCAATATGTCACGTTCGGACGGTCTTAAGTGTTTCTTGGCCGTGCTCCCCGAATAGGGAGAACGGGGCATTACATCATAACCATCCAAAAGAAAGTTTTGTCCCGAAACTTAAGAATAGAACCTACCGCTAAGGAATAATGAGGGAAACCTTTCCCTCATCTCAGATTCGGTTTTCCACGTCGATTCTTCGACCTCGTGGTTCCGCCACAGAACGCGCACTAACGATACCGCCCGATTCCGTAACTGCTTTTCCTTACGTTCCAGGATCTGCACAGGTTCTTCGACGTACGACAAGTCCGCCTGCAGATCTAACTGGCCCAAGTCTACCACATGGTTCGGATCGTGCACATACTTTCTTAGCTGGGACACATGAAAAATATCGTGCACATCTGATAGGGCTGGCGGCAAAGAAATTTGATAAGCAACTGAAGTGACTCTTTTGAGAATTTCGAACGGGCCAATAAATCTTGGACTTAACTTCCCTTTTATCCTGAATCTCGTCACACCACGCATGGGAGAGACTTTTAGGAATACATGGTCCCCTTCTTGGAATTCAAGAGGGCGACGACGAATATCGGCATAGCTCTTTTGCCGACTTTGTGCTACTTTTAACCGTTGTCGAATCAGCCTAACCTTCTGTACTGTTTGTTCAACCAGTTCCGGCCCAAGGATTTGCCTCTCCCCAACTTCATCCCAGCAGATCCGTGACCTACACTTTTGCCCATACAGCGCCTCATACGGAGCTATCTGGATGCTAGACTGATAACTGTTGTTGTAAGCAAATTCGGCTAGCGGCAGGTTGACGTCCCAACTTGACTTGGAATCGATTATGTAGAGGCGCAGCATATCTTCTAGTACATGATTCACCCGTTCTATCTGGCCATCGGTTTGAGGATGGTAGGCTGAGCTGAATTTTAACTTGGTCCCCATCGACGACTGAAGGCTTGTCCAGAAACGTGAGATGAACCGTCCGTCCCGATCTGATACTATGGAAACTGGCACTCCGTGCAGCCGGACTATCTCGTCAAGGTAGGCCTGGGCAAGGCGATCGGCGCCCTAAGTACTTTTAATGGCAATAAAGTGTGCAGACTTGGTTAACCGGTCGACGATGACCCAGATTGCGTCGTTCCCCCGTTGCGTCCTTGGCAGACCAACAATAAAGTCCATGCTGATGTGCTCCCACTTCCATTCCGGGATAGCAAGATTTTGCATTTCTCCGCCCGGCCTCTGATGCTCTGCTTTCACCCTCTGACAGGTTATGCATTACGACACAAAGAGTGCTACATCTTTCTTCATGCCGTACCACCAGAAGACCGTACGAAGGTTCTTATACATTTTCGTGTTCCCGGGATGGATCGCATAGGCTACATGGTATGCTTCGGTGAGGATTTCCTATCTGATTTCTGAATCATTAGGGACGCATAGCCTTTCCTTCACTCGCAACACCCCATTCTCATCCACTGCAAAGTCTTTCGCCTTCCACGCTTGGACCTGCTCTCGCATTTTCCGGAGGAATGGATCGTCTCTTTGAGTAGATGTGACTCTCTCTATCAGATTGGGTACAAATCGCATCTGAGCAACCCGCGCGCCGCGATAACGAATTTTGAGTTCGATGCCCATTTCTTCTAACTCCCTTTGTAACCTGCGATCGACGGACAGAGATCCTGCAAAGACTTGACTCAACACATCCGCTAACACATTTTTCTTGCCAGGTGTGTAGTCTATCGTCAAGTCGTAATCCTTTATCAATTCTAGCCAGCGCCGCTGTCGAAGGTTCAGATCCGCTTGGGTGAATAAGTACTTTAAACTCTTATGATCGGTATAAATTCGGCAAGGCACCCCATAAAGGTAGTGTCGCCACAATTTCAACCCGAACACAATTGCTGCCAGTTCCAGATCATGTGTGGGATAATTCTTCTCGTGCTTTCTCAGCTGTCTGGATGCATAGGCTATCACTCTATCTCGCTGCATAAGTACACACCCTAAGCCCTGCCCTGAAGCGTCACTGAAGATTTGGAATCCCGAAGTCTCGTCCGATAGTGCAAGTAATGGGGCAGAAGTGAGGCGCTGCTTTAACTCAGCAAACGATGCTTCGCAGTCGGTGGACCACTCAAACGTGACTCCCTTCTGTGTGAGGCGAGTCAGAGGTGAGGCAAGCTTGGAAAAATCCTTTACGAAGCGTCTGTAGTATCCCGCTAACCCGAGAAAGCTTCGAATTTTACTAACGGATGCAGATCGTTTCCACTTGACAATGGCCTCTACCTTCTTCGGGTCAACTGAAATACCTCCCGCAGAAATGATGCCCTAGGAACGATACACTGCTTAGCCAAAATTCGCACTTACTCAGCTTCACATACAACTTGTTGTCTCGAAGGGTTTATAGCACGGTCCGCAAGTGCTCTGCATGCTCCGCCTCATCCTTCGAATACACCAAGATATCATCAATGAACACTACTACAAATCGATCGAGGTATGGCCGGAACACTTGGTTCATCAAACCCATAAAGGCGGCTGGGGCATTGGTCAAACCGAACGGTATTACTAAAAACTCATAATGGCTGTAGCGAGTGCGAAAGGCTGACTTCGGCACATCGTTCGGCTTAATTTTGAGCTGATGGTAACCCGAACGGAGATCAATTTTCGAGAACACTGTGGCAGCTTGTAACTGATCAAAAAGATCATCTATCCTGGGAAGGGGGTATTTGTTTCGAACAGTTGCTTTGTTTAATTCTCGATAGTCGATGCAGAGTCGCAACGAGCCATCCTTCTTCTTAACGAACAATACTGGTGCACCCTATGGAGACACACTAGCCCGGATATACCCACGGTCAAGCAATTCTTGTAGCTGAATTTTCAACTCTTTTAGTTCTGCCGGTGCCATTCGATACGGAGGTTTGGAAATGGGTTGGGTTCCTGGAAATGTGTCGATGGTAAACTCTGACTCTCGATTGGGCGGCATACCGGGCAACTCGTCGAGGAACACATCAGAAAAATCTGCCACAACGAGAATGGATTCAACGTTTGCGCAATATTGTCGAGTGTCTCAAACGGAAGCCAAGTACCCTACGCAGCCGGAGTAAATCATCCGTCGAGCAGACATCGCTGATATCACCATGCAGGTATTTGACGCTTCTGACTGTGGAAATCATCCGTTGAGCAGACATCGCTGATATCACCATGCAGGTATTCTGCAAGCGTCCTGTTGGTATACTCCGTTCTATGGTCAGATCTCAGTACCTTCACAACTGTTTTGTATTGAGTCTAGACATGCTTATGGAAATCCCAAAAACAAGCAGGTACATCATTCTTATTTTTCATCAAATATAACCAGATAACACGAGAGGCACACTCAATGAAAGAAACAAAGTACTTATAACCATTCATAGTGTTAGTAGCACATGGACCCCAGACATCAGAATGTACTACCTCAAAATCAAAAGTGCTCCTATGACCCGTGCCAACATATGAGCTCCTAGTAAATTTTCCTAACTCGCACGCATCACATACTAATTTCTCTTTATTTGTTTTTGCATAAATCTCTGGATACAACTTACTTAGAGTATCAAAGGAAGAATGTCCCATCCTCCGATGATGGAGTATCAAGGTATCCTCAGTCCTCTGCTGCAGTCCTTCCATGCCAGCCTTCTCTGCCATAGATACCAATGCTGAGTCTAGTCCTTCTCGATCTAGGTACCACAGTCCCTCATGCCAAGTGCCAGTCCCAAGTCTTCGTCCTGTCCCTTTCTCCTGGAAGGTCACCTTAGGAATATCAAAAGAAATAATGCATTTAAGTTGGAGGATTATAGAACTAATGGACAAGAGACTGACTGGAAAGGATGGAGCATGTAAAATATTGGATAATCTTACTGAACCTGTACAATTAATAGTACCTTTACCGACCACTGGCTGGAAAGTGCCATCAGCTGTCTGAATGCTGTCTGCTGATGCTAGGTGAGTGTAGGAAGAAAACTCACTAGCATTCCCCGTCACATGCCGAGATGCTCCCGAGTCGATAATCTAGTCTGATTATTTAAGAAAAGAGATAGACGCAAGGGCAAGTGATTCGTCAGTACCTTCTGATGGATGGGCATACATGGCAGCGTTGCCCCTAACAAAGAATGAGGTGGAGTCCTCCTCTGTTCTACTCCTCATGTCTCCCAGTGCCTGCTCCTCCACAGTAAAGGTGCCATCAGCTTCTCCGTTCCCTTCTGATATCAGGAGGTTCGCCCGATAACCTCCTCGGCTGTCTCGTCTACCCCCTCGACCATGACCACGTCCTCCATTATATCCTCGTCCGCCGAACGGTCCTCGTCCACCACCTGAATCTCCCTTCCTATATGGTTTGGTACAAGCATACCGATGATGATCCATCTCCCCACAGTTGTAGCACTGCCGGTTATGCTGCCAGGGCTCTCCCTTAGATCCTGTGTTTCCTGAGCTGGAGATCGCTAGTGCTGACTTTGCTTCGGGGAGACCACATGTTCCGGCTTGCAGCCTGATGCGTGTCTCTTCCTGGATCATGGCTGAGATAGCCTCCTCAAGGCTAGGGATCTTTGGTTGGGCTAGAAGTAGGGACGTCCTCTGTGCGAAAGCTGCAGTCAGCCCTTTGAGGAACATCATCGTCCTCTCCTGCAGACACACCTGTCTCTCCTTACACTTAGGGTCCCCGCAGCTCACCCGATCTGAGGAGTGATCATAATCCAACCACAGACGCTCCAACTCCGTGGCATACTCCTACACCGTCTTCTCTCCCTGTACGGTGTCATCAATCTTCCTCTTTATCTGGAAGACCCGTAAGTTGTTCCCCACACCATCATAGGTCCTTCTCAACTTCTCCCACACATCTTTCACCATCTCAATACCGTCTACTGTGGCGGCAATAGACTGGACTAAGGAGTTGAGAATCCAGATGTAGATCACCATATGAGTGGACTTCCTCTCATCGCGTCCTGTCGAGCCCTCGTCCGACTCTGTCGCCTCGCCCGTCAGGAACCCCTCCATGTTTTTTCCTGCGAGGGTTCTTCTCACCCACCGTGACCAACTCAGATAGGTGGCTGGTCCATCTAATTTCAGTTCGATGGAGGGAAGCTTCAACTCCGGCGATGTTCATGTCGTGTTCTCACCAGCCGACATCGTCAACAACTTCATCAACGTCGCCACCTCTGCAGAATCTAGCTTCTTGATGATCTCCTCCATCGATGCGTCGTCTATCCAATCACGTCACGTCCGCTCCATGACTCACGCCAGTCCTCGTCGTCCGCTCCTAGATCTGAACATGCCCCCCATTTTTTCAGATCTAGGCATCCCTATTAGGCGTTGTCTCCTGCTGGTGCGGAGGAGGCGGCAGCACGCATGTCACAGCCACCGTCGCAACAGCAGCAGCAGTCGCAGCAGCCGCAGCAGTAGTAGTAGCCGCAGCAGTAGCGGGACCGGGCAGCAACAGCGAAGGGCGGCCTGCGAAGGGCGGAGAAGGGAAGAAGGGGGGCGTAGAAGAGTTCGGTGGAGGAGATCTAGGAAATCCTCCTGTGGGTTTGTGGAAGCTTGGTGACAGCTAGGATTTGTGGAAACTTGGCTCTGATACCATGTTAAAATTAGTTTATTATTTTATTGATTGTCTTATTGGCATTATATAGCCTTACAGTCATTAATACAATGATCTCAATCATTATGACATTAATCTCATAATGGAATATCCTGTGACATATTCTGGCATCCCAAATATGTCCTCAGGATATTCCCATGTGCTTATACTATACATAAATATGACACCCAACATACCATATCAACAATATATATATATATATATATATATATATATATATATATATATATATAATCGTTGGCATCGCATTCATCATTTTACTCCAGAGGTACTCCTTCACCTCAACTTGTACAGTCACAGCTTGCTAGCTCCAATGCTTCTCCTCCTAGCATCCTTAGTATGGAGCAGATGGCGACTATGATGTACGATGTTCAGAGACAGTTAAAAGAGATTACGTAGAGAATGTCTCCTCCTCCTACTCTGAATTGTACCACTCCTAATATTACTCCTCGGGTGAGTCAGGTTGCTCCTTTGTCTAGTCATACTTCTCCTTCTTCGATGTGTCATGTTGCTCCTCCGACTATTTCTGCTCCTAGTTCTACGTCAACTCATGCTCCTCCTCAATTTCTTATGCTCTTGCTCCTGTCTGTTGGCTTAGTATAGCCACTGTCAACCTGATTATGATAATCGACACCAGACTTGATACAAATGGACTGCTACATAGTACAGCTACGCTATATCTACTGGAAGACATCAGCTATTGCTTTCTACAGTTGTTTGATCTTTTATTTTATTCTTTATTTTTACTTTATTTGAGTCTAGGACATGTAAAACGAGTCACAAATGGCAAATAGATGGTACTTAAGTCCACTCAAATAAACCTACCCAGAACCCAGTCCAAACCTAACTCAAACTAAACCAAAACCTGTAAACTAGGTTCTGGAATATGGGTGAGAAAACTCGACCAGATTTTGGGCCAAACTCGGACCGAATTTGGTCAGCCCAAATCCTATTTTCTGGTCTTTAGTTCAACCCAGATATTCAGGACTTCAACGTTCGAATTTATGAACGTTTGAGGACCGAACTATACCCGAACTTGGTCTAAAAATCCTATAAATAGAGAAAAATTCTACAAAAACCATTACAAATCACTAAGTCATTCACTTTTATATTCTCTATTTCCCGAGCCTTAAACTTTTTTATCCCTAAGACAACTCTCCCACAGCCTTCTAAGTGTCAATGCGATTTTCGATTAAAAAGTTGTTCGAGTTGTAAGAGCTTATAATTCTGTTACTAATTCCTAATTTAGAAGTCGTCGTGCTCTTCGCATCAAAGCACGTGAGTCTGTAAGAAGTTGGCGAGTACTTCAACCAAAGCTCATGGTTTTAAAAAGTCGGTAAGCCCTCGGATCAAAGTTTGTACTGTAAGCTATTTCACAAATAGTAGATTAACATCGAGCAGAGTTCTCGAGACTGGATTAGTCCTCCACGAAAAAAAATAGTATACATTGTGGTGTTAGTGTTTGTGAATTCTTACTTTACATCATTTACTATTGCTTAGTTATTACTCATTTCATATTTCAGTACTTATTCACATTTATCTTTTAAGTTGGTAATTGCCTTACATTTTAATTGGATTATTGTTCACACACTATATTCACCTCACCCTCTCTAGAGTTGCCTTTCATTGTCATTCCGAACGCCATGCAATAATAGGCCTTTGCTACGTTTATGCTGGAGTTTGTGTGGAGCTAGCAACACCAGTCGCCGCTACCCCCACCTAAAGGTTCATTTTTTTTGATGGATTTTGACGGATGTATTGGTTCTCTATGTTATATTATATTTTAGTGTTGTATTATTATTACTATTGTTAGACTACTAGTATGTATATTATATATGTGGAGTCAAAGCTTTCTAACTCTAGTGGTCAGCCACTACTAGAAAAAGCGAAATTAGCGACGTATTTTAGCGACGTCAAAATAAACGTCGCTAATAATTATAAATTAGCGACTCCTTATAAAAACGACGCTAGACGTCGCTAAATGGCGACATTTAGCGACGTTTAGCGACTTTTATTAAGATTTTAAAAGATAAGTCGCTATAAGTTCAATTAAGGTCGCTAAACGTCGCTAATATGTCTAATTTAGCGACGTTTAGCGACGTATATAGCGACATTTATATTAAAAATATTTAGCAACGTATTTAGCGACGTACTTGACGTCGCTAAAATATAATTTAGCGACGTTTTTATTGGAAGTCGCTAAACGTCGCTAAAATTTGGTTAATTAGGGCTCGGTTTCATTTTTCCTGATCTGTTGAAATTTCGATTCGAAAAAAATTCCCCCCCCCCCGCTCCGTCGACCGGCTCTCCACCGCGACTACTCCGGTAAACCCCACTCTCTCTCTCTCTCTCTCTCTCTCTCTCTCTCTTTCTCTCTCTCTCTCTCTCACAGACATGTGACATTGACACAAACACGACACACACACAGACACTGACACAGACACAGACACGGCACACACATACACTGACACAGACACTATTCAGGACGTAGGGTTAGGGTTAGGTTTTTTGACATGGGGTTAGGGTTAGGGTTAGGGTTAGGGCCGACTGGCCCAAGTCGACGAGAGAGGTAACAGCAGCAGTGAGCAGGGGGAGACTTGAGGCACATCAGCCCAATGTGCAACAGGCAACTTGGGGAGGCACTGCACAGCTGAACATAGTGTACATTAAGGTTTAGGTGCATTGTAGTTGGTTGTTAGCTTCTGCAGGCAGGTATGAGGGGGTCCTAATACAGTGTAAACACTTGTGTAGCAACTTACTGAGCCAGTCAGCAACTAGTGCAAGGCAGGATGTGGATGTGTTTGAGATGGGGTTTGAACTCGTATGATTTGAAGGACATGAGGCAAGTGTCAGATATAACACCAACATTTGAGAGAAGATTGGTTTGAACTCGTACTTGGGTGTGTGTTAAGCTAGTAGTAAAGTGGTATTAAGATATTATTTGGGTAATGTTACATATATATATATATATATATATATATATATATATATATATATATATATATATATATATATACTGCATTTCCCATAACTCGTATGGTTTAAACTCGTATGGTTTGAACTCGTACTTGGGTGTGTGTTAAGCTAGTAGTAAAGTGGTATTAAGATATTATTTGGGTAATGTTACATATATATATATATATATATATATATATACTGTATTTTCCATAACGGACACTGACACAGACACTGACACAGACACAGACACGGCACACACACACACACTGACAATTTTGCTAGTACGGTTAAGTTAGGAAGTTAGGTGATAAACTATTGTATGTAATGATTTATATGATACACACTGTCAATTTTGCCGAAGTTTCTAGAAATGGATATGAATTATTATCTGCGTCATCGTTCGTGGATGTACAACGGTCATCCTGATGACATGTGCGGTGTGCGGGATGAATTCATTGAGGGTGTAGAGCAGTTCCTGCAGTTCGCCAAGGCGTTCCCTCAGTACATGGATGGTACCAAAATTAAGTGTCCGTGTGTGAGATGTCGCAACAGGAAATATCATCCAGAAGTGGAAGTTACATATCATTTATACTCGAAGGGCTTTACGCCGAATTACTATCAGTGGACCGCGCACGGAGAACTTGTATCTCTAGCATCGGAGTCGGAGCCTTATGTGGAGCCGTATATGGATGTCCAAGACCACGATGCTTACGACGATGGATTGGTGAACATGGTTTATGATGCGACGGGGCCTAGTTTTAATCCTGACAATTATGATGTGGCGGGACCTAGTTTCAATCCGGACAATTATGATGCAGCTGAGGAGGCACCGAATGCCGATGCTGTAAAGTTTATGGAGTTGCTTGAGAATGCAAGGACTCCACTATATCCTGGTTGTGAGGATCATTCACCGTTGGAGGTAGTTACAAGATTATTGAGCATCAAGTCCGATTTTAACATGTCGCAAGAATGCTATAATCGACTGCTCGATTTGATTATAGAGATCTTGCCCGAGGGTGCAAAGTTGCCTAAAGACTTCTATCGATCTAAGAGGATGGTGAGATCGCTTTGGATGGGATACGAGAAAATCGATCAATGTCGCAACGGGTGCATGTTGTACTACAAAGACGACAAGGATGAAGATGCGTGCAGATTCTGTGGTGCTGATCGCTACAAGGCCACTATTAGAGGAAAGTCTGTCGGTGCAAGGAAGCCTACCGATTCGATGCACTACTTGCCTTTGACGCCGCGGTTGCAGCGGTTGTTTATGGTTAAGGAGACTGCAGAAAACATGAGTTGGCACAGGCGAAAACAGATCGAAGGAGTATTGGATCATCCATCCGATGGAGAAGCATGGAAGCACTTTGATCGAGAGTATCCACATTTTGCCGAGGAAGCGCGTAATGTCAGATTGGGGCTCTGCTCTGACGGTTTTACCCTATTCGAACTTTCGGGTTCCCAGTATTCGTGTTGGCCTGTGATCGTCACTCCGTACAATCTACCGCCTTGGATGTGCATGAAGACTCCGTATATGTTCCTAACCGTTATTATCCCGGGTCCAAACAATCCGAAGAGGAACATCGATGTGTATTTACAGCCTTTGATAGATGAGTTGAATCAGCTGTGGGAAGTAGGTGCCAACACGTACGATGTTTCTAGGAAGCAGAATTTTCAGATGAGGGCAGCACTTATGTGGACCATCAACGACTTTCTGGCCTATGGAATGTTATCGGGATGGAGCACCCATGGTCGTCTCTCATGTCCGTATTGTATGGACTGTTCTCAGGCTTTTCGTTTGAAACACGTAGGCAATCCGTGCTTCTTCGATTGTCATCGACAATTTTTGCCGAAGGATCATCCGTACCGGAGGAATCGGAATGCTTTTCGTGCCGGAGTTGTGGAGAAGGCCAATCCACCGCCAAGGTGGCCCGGATGCACGATATGGGAAGAGGTAAAAGATTTACCAAGTGCTATCGAAGAGCCTGCTAAGGGGTACAAGTGTGACGAATTTGGTCGCACCCATAACTGGACGAAGAGGAGTATATTCTGGGATCTGCCATATTGGAGCACCAATTTGATCAGACATAACCTTGATGTCATGCATATCGAGAATAATGTGTTTGATAACATAATTAATATTGTAATGGATGTAAAGGGGAAGACGAAAGATAATCCGAAGGCCAGGTTGGACTTAGAAGTCATATGTAGACGTCCTGCATTGCATTTGATAGAGGAGGGGAATGGAAAGTTAAAGCAACCAAAGTCAGTTTTCTCACTGGATAAAGAGGATAAAGGTAGACTTTGTAGGTGGATTCAGGGTCTAAAGTTTCCAGACGGGTACGTGTCGAACTTGAGAAGATGCGTCGACCTCAAGGAGAACAAACTAGTAGGTATGAAGAGCCACGATTGTCACGTATTCATGGAGAGGTTAATTCCGATTACATTTCGGGAATTCTTACCGCAGGTCGTTTGGGACCCATTGACAGAGGTGAGCATATTCTTCAGAGATCTTTGTTGTACTAAGTTTCTCGTCGATCGTCTAGAAAAGCAAGAGAGGGACATTGCGGTAACACTATGTAAGCTCGAGAAAGTGTTTCCTCCAGGATTCTTCGACTCTATGGAGCATTTGCCAATTCATCTTTCCTATGAGGCACGTGTTGGTGGTCCTGTCGGTTATCGGTGGATGTACCCCTTCGAGCGTCATCTGAATCACCTAAAGAGAAAGGTGAAAAATAAGGCACGGGTTGAAGGATCTATTTGTGAAGCTTATGTTCTCGAGGAGATTACAAACTTTTGCTCGACGTATTTCAAACCGCATGTTGCTACTAATAAGACGAAAGCTCCCAGAAACGACGACGCATATCAGGAATCTAATGATGCAATACTCAAAGTATTCAATGCATCCGGAAAGCCTTCTGGAAAAATGAAGAAGATATATTTGAATGACGATGAGCTAAGGGCTGCTCAATTGTATATATTACTCAATTGCGACGAGGATGAAGTGGAGAAGCTAGAGGGGTAAGTAATTAATACGTCCACGTTTACATCATCTCAATGTAATAGTATAAGATACTATTATGCTACTAATCAGCAGTTGCTTCATTGTTTTTCAGCACATATAATGATGAGTTGAGGTCGGTTAGACCCTACATAACAGACGAAGAAGTAGAACAAGATATGAGATACCATTTTCCTTCTTGGTTGAGCGCATATGTAAGATACTTGGTAATTACTTTTTATTTCTGCACTTGCAAAACAAATAACTTACTATCGCTACTTTGGTATTTAGGTCGATCGTCTAATATCACCCGAGAATGAATCTATTAGGACTCTAGCCAAGGGACCAATTACTGCCATAAAAATATGGCCAAGTTTCTGTGTGAATGGGTTCAGGTTCAAGTCAACAAATGCTCCTATCAGAGACAGCTTTCTGGATCTTGATTCCACGAAAAACAGTGATTTGTGTATCAAATCTTCAAACTACAAAGACGTCAATCCGGGCAATGATTTTTTTGGCATCTTACGAGAGATTGTGGAGTTGACATATAATTTTGGCACAGAACCTGCTAATATCGTGCTATTTAGGTGTGAATGGTTCGATCCGATTCAAGATTAAGGTTAGAAAATTGACAAGCATGGCCTTGTGGATATAAACTACAAGCGTAGATATCAAGGCTACGAACCATTTGTCCTATCAAGTCAGGCTCAGCTCGTGAACTTCACAACTTATCCTAGACGGGGGACAGCGAGGTCGGATTGGTGGGCAGTATGCAAGACTAAAGCTAGAAATACCTTTGACATTGACGAAATAGCTTATCAGGAGGACGATCTACCTTTTGTAACAAATATTGTAGATGTGGACTCAACGAAAGTTACTCATTACACGAGTAATAATGTAGAAGATGTAGAATTATCCGAAGAGGACGACGAAGTAGATAAAAGTGAAGACGAGGAAGAGGAAGAGCAGGACGACGAAGGCGAACAAGATGAATTTTCTGAAGATGATTGAAATTAAAAAATATTGCATGTAGAATGTAACTATATTATGACTGTAGAATATAGATCAATGTTGGAAAATTGACAAAGTAGATGTACCCATTAACGAATATATGTATTATATTCTGACTGTATAATGCTTTGAGATATGTATCACATTTTGACTGTAGAATGTAGTATATATTTCTGTTTCTCTATATTCATCATATGTTGTTATCAGTTATGACAGGACGACGCGGAGGATTCGGCAGGTCCCGAGGTAGACCGAGTGCCACTCTGGTACTGCCTACTGTTGGTTCCAGATCATCATCGCCCAGTACTCCAGTATATCGATCAGTCACATCTCCGACTGTTGGGACGAGTAGTTCCTGGCGTGATAGTACACCCTCGTCCAGCGTTCCTCCTGCTGACGGAACCATGGGGACAGATGAGCATGTCGAGGAGGTCATGCCCACGTTGTCCCAGCATCAGCAAGATCCTCCATGTGCACCTCCGGAGGAGACGAGGACAGAGATTTGGGCCGACGGTACAAAGTAAGTCAATTAGATGGTTTAGTATATATTTGTGTTTCTCTTTATTCATCGTATATTGACCGGCTCAGTAATCTAAATTATTATCTCTGTATAGATATCGTCCATCGTCGGTTCAGAGACGCCTGGGCCAATTTCTGAGGAACAACTACGGTGGCCCTTGGATCAACTACTCTGAGGCTCCGGAGGAGAGGAAGGCGTTCTGGTTTGCGCACTTCCAGGTAAAGTATATTAAATAAATCCTCTAATTTATATAACTTATTCGTGCTGCTAACTTAATGAATTATTTATTGTAGCAAATGTATTTTTATCCTCCGTACCGGGCCGAGTTGATCGAGAAGCTCTTTCCTACCGTTGCCGCCAAGCTTATCCGAGATGCTCTGGATGACCAAAAGGCTCGTGATCGTGCTGGAAAACCGATCCAAGGTTGGATCACGCCTGAGCAGTGGACTGCGATGAGGGCTAGATTCGACGATCCGAGCTACAAGGAAAGGTCTAAGAAGGCCAAGGCGGCTAGGCAGAATGCTGCCAAGTGGTGTGGTGGCTCGATTCCGATGACGGAACATTTCCGTCGTTTGGTATGTTTTTTCTTTTAAAATATATTATTTTTATACAAGTACCATAAAATGGTACTTGGAAAAAATATTTAAGTTTAGTAATAAATAATATATTTTTAACAGGTACAGAGGGGTGAGGATGCAAACATGGTGACCGTCTTCTTGGCCACCCATCGCAAGGACGTAAATCTAATTGATGAGAGGGCCTCACAGACCTACGTAAGTATTACTTTACTTTGTGTTTATTTTAATATAACTTAGGCAATTATCGAGTTTCCAAACCTTTTCTAGGCCGAGTATCTTAGGCTGCGTGAGCGGGCGACTGCTAGTGCACCTACACCTGGAGAGGCTGGTACTTCGTCGCAGCCCGCTCCATCTCCGTCGGCGGACGACCTGTGGGTGACCGCAGCTGGTGGTCTCCAGAGGGGTACGTACTACGGTACGGGCTCCTATGGCGCCCTGGTTGCGACGTAGTCATCTAAGGCCTCCCAGACAGCTGCGCATTCCACACAGTCGCAGCCCTCGCAGTCGTCGGCCCGAGTCCAGGAGGCCGTCCAGGAGGCCGTTAACCGTCAGATTGCGTCTCTCCGTGACGACTTGCTGCGAAGTATGGAGGAGCAGCCCTGGTCCCAGCCGCAGGCGGACGATCCGTTGCTCATCGCACGATTGGATATGCTCGACCGCAGCATGACGGAGCTACGGGACCTGACAAATGATATTAGAGCCTCCAATGACCGCAACATCATGGAGCTGCAGGCGTCACAGCTATCGATGGGCGATAAGCTGACGAGGATGCAGGATTCAATGGGTGATAGCAGTACGAGGCTGTTATCTACCCTGGATTCTTACAACCAGCGACTCGCAGACTTGGAGCGGGCACGGCCTCCACCGACGTCACTGCCTTATCCATCGACATCGGTGTCGATTTCACGGGACGAGTATGAGGAGTTCTTATCCTTCAAGCGCGCCGGTGGTCAGCCTCCTGCAGATCCGAAGTAGTATAGTTATTTTTATTATTATTTATGATGCGATTGTATATTATGAATTATTGATACTTCAACAATAGGCATGATGTATGATGCTTCTTGTGGTATTTAATTTTTTAGTTAATTTAATTGGATTGATACTTCAACAATGCTTCTTGTGGTCTTTAATTTAATTGGATTATATAGTGGAGATGGAGGAGGAGTCGAAGAAGGGTGGTTCTTGTGGTGTCAAGAAGAGGAGATGGAGGAGGAGGAGGACTAGAACTGCAGGGAATCACCAATCTGGATAATATTTTTTTTAATTTTTTTTTAAAATTAGCGACGGTTTTAGCGACGTTTAGCGATGTTTAGCGACGTTAACTTAAGTCGCTAAATGCGTCGCTAATTAGCGATGCTATAACACGTCGCTAAATACGTCGCTAATGACGTCGCTATACGTCGCCAAATGCTGACATGGTAGTATTGCCAGGTCATTAAAGACGTTGGTGTAACGTCGCTATATAAGTCGCTAATTAGCGACGTTTAGCGACTTTACAGAACGTCGCTAAGTAGTGACGCGGCGTCGCTAAACGTCGCAAAAATTTGCGACACATTAAAGTCGCTAAAAAACGTCGGTATAGCGACGTTTAGCGACGAATTTTTTTTTGGCGACTTGATTTTTTCCGACAACTTTATAACGTCGCTAATTACGTCGCTAAACTAATTTAGCGACGTTTTTAGACGTCGCTAATTTGACTTATTCTGGTAGTGAGCAGGTGGAGATATAACGCTCCTTGCTTGGTGGTTCGGGATTCGAGCACATAGGAAAGCTAATTATTCCTTCCATTAACAAAAGATAGATGTAAAATAAAGTATATTTCATGTGTGGATCCGTGTTGATTGGGATATAGATATAGATATAGATGTCTTTTATACTGTGTGTGGATATTATATATATATATATATATATATATATATATATATATATATATTGTGTTACATGTGTGCAGCAGAAAAAAGTTGAATTTAGAAAGAGAAAAAATCCAAGTTAGTGATGGACATGCGACTGCTCAACGACGGATGGGTGACTGACCAGCCACTAATAAGGAACAAAATTCTGAAAATTTTATTCAGTGATGGACTACTTACTACCTAGCGATGGATCACTAGCGACTAACTTTTTTTTTGTTATTAGGATATAGTTATTGTCTGATACATAAAGAGTATCACAGTTAGTCACTATTTTGTTGCTAAGTTAGTCATTGGTTGATCGAAACAGTGACTGATTAGCAAAAAAAATTAAATACCAACATATAGACTAGTGACAAAAATATTTGGTCGATATTCCGTCACTATTACTATTTAGCGACGAAATATATCATATTAGCGGCGGAAACATCCGTCGTTATTTTACAATCTTTTTTTAGTATTTGTTTCTATCATGATCTTAGAAACCACACAACTCTAGGGATCTTGAGTTGCAAACATTCAATAATGCGATTAGGACGAGAGACATCTGATTAAACACTATGCCCATGAAGTCGTTCCCATTGAAACTGTCGTTAGGAGGATTGTGTGGCTATTGAGATCAAGATAGAAGTAAACAACAATATCACAAGTCTTATTCCGGATTGGTCATGAAAAAAACTAAATAATCCAAGTCACAAAACTTCCACCACACAAAACTAAATAATCCAAAGTCACACAACCCTCACATATTTTTATTTAGTTTTGGGTCTCGTATAATATTCAAATTTTGCGTTTATAGGTCTTCATTTTGGACGGTTAGCCAAGTCAACCATTAGAACGAGACCAAAATTCTATTCTAGACAATACAAAGATATAAATATAAAATTTTAATATTATAAAGGACCCTAAAACTAAATAATCCAAAAAAAATAAGTTCCTTTATAGCTCCTTTAGCTTTTCTTTCCATCAACACAGACATATGGGAAAAACATTTCAAATTCTGAACTAGTCCAAAACATGTTAGTTCTCTCAATTTGGGTCAAAGTTGATGGCAGGCTGAGCAACGATTCGGTTCAAATCGAACCTATTTTGTAAAAATCGAAAGAATCGACAACCGTATTCTTCCAAACCGAAAATCGAACCGTTATTTTCAAAACTGAAGAAACACGAACCTAACTAAAAAATACGGTTGTCGATCTATTCGATTTCTGGGACTATCACATAAAAAAATCATTAACCAAATATTAATCTATGAACAAAAAGAGGAATCAATAACCAGTGATCTATGAAGCAATATATGCAATAGATAGCAAATTAAGAAATGAAGCATTATATGCAAAGTAAAACATAAAAATAGCAAAAAATGAATAATGGAAGAAAATTTCAGTGAGACACTGAGACAAATGTCATTACCTTTCTCGAAATCCAACACACCCATCATGTCGGACCCTTGACGAGCCTATCGACCTCCTCATTTGCGATGCCCTCCTCTGTCGCCGCACATCCTTCTCCCTCCTCTACTTGGCAGACTTCTCAAGGAGAGAGAGAGAGAGAGAGAGAGAGAGAGTGAGAGTGAGTGTGTGTGTGTGTGTGCGTGCTTGCTTGCTTGCTTGCTTCGGAAGAGCACATAAGTGTTCTGTTTCTTCTTCTTCCTCCTCCTCCTCCTCCTCCTCCTCCTCCTCCTCCTCAGAGAGAGAGAGAGAGAGAGAGAGAGAGAGAGAGAGAGGTGGCATAAACCATAAAGTAGAGAGAATATAGATTTAGGGTTTTCTTTTTGTATATATACATAGGGATGGCTAAAAATATAAATATATATTTCGATTTTCGATTCGGATCGAAAATCAAATTCTTTAACCGCAACCCTAATCAAAAATTAATTTTTCTCTGCATCAAAAAATCGACTATCGACACGTTCAAATTCGATCTGACATATTAAATCTGGTTTGTTCAGATCGATTTCGAAACTGAGAACAGCTCACCGCTAGATGGCATGGACCTTTTCTACGACCATAAAACACCCTTTTGTATGACCATAAAACACCTGATGGTCTACATCAATCCAAACATGAAGAGAAGATAGTTTCTCTATAGCTTGAAGATATTTAGACAGCACCAATATATATATATATATATATATATATATATATATATATATATATGTATATATTACAAGTTGCATTAGATTGCTTGTTCAAGTGGCGTGCTGATTTGAGATTCTTGTTGGTGGAGCGTGGATCCAACAGAGGAATCAATGGTACTTTTCTCGTCAACATGGTTGGACAAAGAGAGGGCCAAACTATTTTATTTTTAAGTATATTATATATATTGATTTTATTTTATTTTTATATAATGTATATGTCTATTTTCATGGTCCGTGTTTCAAGCTTCTTCCACAGGCCACTCAACCTCCTCTGAATTGATGCATAGTGACAGAAAAAAAAAGTAACTATATCTGTGACTAAGTGAGAGGATATAATATTCTAAAAATTTTATTTATCGTTATATTATATATATATACATTCAAATATTAATTTGTGGCCTAAGTTACATGGTAAATTATCATAAATATAATTTAATAATATAATTTAATTCTAATTTAATAATATTGAGATTAAATTATAATATTAAATTATATTTATAGTGATTGGCTATGTGACTTAGGTCCCAAATTCCTTCATGTGAAAAAATGTACTCAAATAATTCTTAAAGACAGTAAGAGCAGCAGAATTATTGTCAAAGAGAATCAAATCATCGACATACACAATAACATTTATCTGAACATCGTCCTTATGAGGAGTAAAAAACGAATAATCATAGTACGATTGGCTAAATTTGTACTGCCGCAAAGAAGATGTCAACTTCGCAAACCAACAACGAGGCGCATGTTTAAGCCCATAAAGAGATTTTCGAAACCGATATATCTGACAAGGGTGTTTGGTTTGGAAACCAGGTGGTAGTTTCATATACACTTCTTCGGTAAGGTCTCCATGTAGGAAGGCATTGTGAACATCCATCTGATGTAGTTCCCAATTCTTTGCTGCGGCTACAGCTAGAAAGACACGAACAGTAACCATTTTTGCAACCGGAGCAAAAGTATCAGTGTAATCAATCCCTTCAATCTGATAATTTTCAAAAACCACCAAACGGACTTTAAGCCGCTCAACCCCTCCAATCAGAGTTATATTTTATCTTGTACACCCACTGGCTCCCCAGAGCATGTTTACCAGCCGGAAGCATCTCCATGGTCCAGGTACCACTATCCTCCAACGCCCGTATCTCCTTCTGCATAATTTCTCACCACCCTGCATCTTTAACCGCCTCTTTAACCGCCTCTTTAAAGGAGGTCGGTTATGTACCTGCAGTTACAGTTGCAAGAAAATTCCAGTGTCCCAGAGAAAATTGGTCACAATTCAAAAAATGTGCTATAGGATAAGGAGTACCCGAGGAATGATTGGACGTGGTGGAACGTTGGGAGGTAGGACTATGAGACAACTTTCGTATTGTATTTGTATTTGTAACAAATTCAGAATATCGGTCACAGACGGAATCTTGGTACCCATGCCACGCCCCAGTGCACCCTCGCCATTCGACACCACCACCGCCGCCTCATCCTCTGTTGTTGCAGCTGCCACGGCGGCCTACGTTGCCGCATCTTCCACGGCAGCCTCGGCCTCAGCCGTGCTGTCCTCCACGGCGGCCTCAGCCTCCACGACGGCCATCCCATCCATATGAGGTAGATTAAACCTCAAAGCATCATCGTCCAAGACATTGGCGCCAGGTCAGGAGGAGCCATATCACAACGATCTTCAACAGAATAGGAAAACTCATTCTCATAAAATTTAACATCTTGACAGACAAAAAAAATTATCAGTGATCATACAATTGACAACCCTTCTTGCAATTGGGGTATCCCACAAAAATATACTTTCGACTACGAGGAGCAAACTTATCCATCTTAGCTTTTTGGTTGTGGGCAAAACAAAGACAACCAAAAACACGTAATTCATCATAAGAAGGAGGAGCACCAAATAATATTTCATAGGGGATTTTAAAACCAAGAAGGCTCGAAGGAGTTTGATTGATCAAATAACCAGCCGCCAAAATACACTCACCCTAAAAAGAAATTGGCAAATTTTTATGAAAATGTAAAGCATATGCCACATTCAAAATATGTCTATATTTTCGTTCGACCCTCTCATTCTGCTGAGGTATACCTACACAAGATGTCTGAAACAAAATACCATTCTGTGCAAAATAGTCGCGCAGGTAATTAAACTCAATACCATTATCACTTCGCACAATGCGAACTTTGGAACTAAATTGCTGCTCAATCATAGAAAAAATGACGAGAACATATTATATACTTCAGTCTTATCAATCAACAAAAATACCCAAACATCACGAGAAAAATCATCCACAATCGTCAAAAAATATCGAGCTCCATACAAAGAAGGCGTAGGATACGGCCCCGAAAGATCACAATGTATCAAATCAAAAATTACAATAGCCCGAGAGTCACTGACGGAAAAAATATCTCGAGTTTGCTTGCCTGATGGTAAACTTCGCATGCCTTATTCACTGAACTATTAGAGCTACTAATAACAGGAAGTGACTTTACTACTTTATCAGAATGATGTCCAAGTTACTGATGTCAAATGTCTAGAGAAGTTGTCACAATCACTGCCAAGGCCTGAGACTTTGGTACAATACGAAAGTAGTAGAGTCCGTCCCGCCGTTCACCGACGCCAATCAGGGTCCTCAAACTGGGGCCCTGTATCACGCACAAATTTTTAGTGAATTGTACAACCCAATTTATATCATCAATAAGATGGGCTACAGAAATTAAATTGTAATATAATTGAGGTACGAATAGAACATTCCTGAGAACCACGCCTTGTACAAGAGCAACACGCCCGCAGCACGAGGCAACCGCAGTTCGTCCATCCGGGAGTCCAACCGGACACTCCTCCATTGTCGTCACCCCCTACAATAAATCCAAATTTTCCGTAACATGATTCAAAGCGCCTGTATCAATAATCCAAGGTGCAATGGACTTACCCCTATTCGATCCTCTGGAGATTTGGCCAAAGAATTACCAAGCATAGAAATAAGTTGTTGTCATGGTCCAGAGTCAATTCCGGCACACCGCCACCGCCTGCACCATCATCTGCCATCCGCGGTTGTGCAACAACGAAGCCACGTCCTGCCACCGCAGCACGCACTTTCGCACCCCGTCCACATCCACCACCAGCCACATATCCGCTAAATCAGACATTGAGTGAATCTCACAGTTATTTCGCCTCCTCAAAGTAGGTTATTGTCTTATTCACCGAAGCGTCGATAGTATGCAAAATTCACTGCACAAGCATCGATTGGACGCAATACCAATCCTCCAATTGATCCTTCTATGAAGGTTTATTGATAGACCCATCAATAAACCCAAATTTTCGTCGAGCCCGTAGAAAAAGCCGAATAGATCTCGACCATTCCTCATAATTTTTCCCACGAAATACCACTTTCGTAATTGTATTACCTGGATTGTCATTAGAACCAAGGTAATATGGGAATGTGGGATCGATCCGCGATGCCGCTGGCGTAGAAGTCCCATCGCCGCCGTCGCCGCTCTTCATGTCGTCATCGCCGCTCGACAAACCGCCTCCGCCGTCGCTCGAAGAAAACGTGCCATAGCCGACAGGCTCTGATACCATGTGAAGAAGTGATAGGAGATAATATTCTAGGTATTTCATTCATCATGATATTACATATATATTCATTCACATATCGACTAGGGACCTAAGTCACATGGACAATCACCATAAATATAATTTAATAATATAATTTAATTCCAATAATATTTCAAAATAACATTACAAGAACAGTAATTTTTTTTCTGATACCAAATTGCAACAGTAATTTGCTGACTATTACTCATAAGCCATTCAAGACTATTTAGCATGTAGTTTTTTTTTGGTAGTTAGGCAATGGCATGGATAAGGCTAGCAAGGGGTAATAAGCCGGTTGGAATAAAGTTATTATGACTTATTTTTTAAAGATAAGATTAGTCGTAAATAATTTTTTCTATTCTGAACTACTAACATGTAAGACTTTTTCAATTTAATTATTTTCTAGATTGAAATTCGAATCTATGTCCACTCTTTTTTTTATCAATACTACGATTAAACCCCGCCTGGATGAATAATGTTATTTTTTTTACAAAGAGAATTGGCTTAACCGATACAAAACAAACCGAACCAATGGCTTAAGGGAATTTTTAATTAGAACTGAAATGTTTGTGATCCTAGTTGAGCTTAAGTTTGATTTTACCTGAACATATCTTTTGAAACTCGAGCCTTCTACTTAGTAATTTTGTTCTCGAACTTGAGCTCAGCTCATAATTTTTAAAAGTCCAAACTCGGACGACTCAGATTAGAATCTGCTTAGATTGGAGACCTTTTCTTTCTTTTTTTTTAATTTAGAAGGTATTTTAAAAAAAAATTTAAGATTATTTGGTAGTCCTACTTTATTAAAGGACGGTGAAAATTCCAACAGCATTTGCCTTTGTTATATTAAGAGTTATCAAATTTTGGTAATTCTAATTAGAACTGTCAAAAATTTAGTACTCCTAGATATACACATGATTGTCAAAATTTTGACTTTTTTTTTATTTTTTACACTATCAAAATTTTGATAATTTGTGTTGTACCTTTGTCAATGACCTTACTTATCTTGGATTGAAATAAGTATAACAATTACAATGTTTTTAGTTTTTACAATCTCTTAATTACAATCATTCATATCCTCCCGTAAACATACTAAAGTTTTAGCCATATATTTTTTTTCATCCTTGATTATTGTGTTAACATGTACGTTGGAAACAATACAATGTACATTTTAAAGTTTTTTTTAATCCTAGAAAGGGAGGAGAATATTATGAGCTCAAGAAATATCACTTATTTAATGTGGAGTTAATTGAAAAAATGGCATATGGCAAAACAAGAAACACTTTACAAGCATACTAATTTCTAAGACAAATAAGTATTCTTTCACTAAGTCTATTTCCAATAAAAAAAAATTAAATTGAATTTATATCCTAATCGACATTGTAGTTTAAAGAAATTTCTATCATATTTTGCATTATATCTACATAGGAGTTGACCAACAAAAAATATTCTCCAATAGTTCTCAATTTTATAACTCTTATAAAAAAATTTCATCTTAAAAAAAATATAAAATTGTTATAATTTTGACAGTTCTGAATATACATAAGGCTGTTAAAATTTTGACAGCACTGACAGTCCAAGACTGTAAATATTATGATATCCAATAATACTTTGTGTAGTGTCCCTATTAATCTCCCATGTAATAATACAAATTTGAACTATTTAGTAACAAGTTGCTGAAAAAAAGGAGAGTAACTACAAAAATATCCTAAGAAACAACAAGATATTCCCTACATTTTCCTTGTTTTCTCAAGAAAAAGAATAAAATTACCTTTTCCTCCCTCAACAAAATGTCCTTAGAGTGGAGTGGAAGCCAACAAAAGAACCCATCACTCCCTTAATTAAAAAAAAAAAAAAAAAAAACAAGAAAAAAGGAAAGAAAAAGAACTTCCTTTTCCATTCGACTCTTCTAACGTAGAAGCAATTGCCTTCCCCATTGCGTGCTCACCCACAACACCATATATATTAAAACATTGAGCATATGCTGGGATTGAGGGTGAAGGGAGTTAAGTGAGGGGGAGTTACCGAGAGAGGAAACAAAAAACTACTAGTGGTAGGAGGGAGAGTTATAGAGGGTTAAGTCTTTTTTTTTTTTTTTTTTCCACCCCAAAATCAGAGGTTAACAAGAAAAAGTGAGCGCAGGTTGTTTGAGAAGTCGTAGATACTCTTTGTTTTGACAAATTTAATTAAAAATTCAATTAAATCTAATTTTATACCAAATGTAGTAAGTATATTTTCATAACTATTATATTTTTATTAATATTTCTCACGCTTAAAATCTCTAATCGAAACAAGAGTTATTAAACGTATCTCACTTAAATTTTCCTTCAATTCCTGCAAGGATATATGTAACAACTCTCCTCGTCATCACTTTAACTTTCCTTATCAAACCCCCTTTCTCATCCCCATCCAAGCAGACCCTCAGAAACCATTAGTCTTACTTTTGTGTAGGAAAAGACTGAGAACAAGATCCAATATAGAACATTCACATCTGAATATTTACTTACATTTTTTTTTTACACTTGTTTTAGTGAAATCAGTTGAAATCAAAGCCCAAAACAAATTCCTTCAATTATACATCAAAATTTTGCAGAAAATATGAGCTAAAAACAGAGGGAAAAAAAGAAGAAGCTAGAATCAATAATTAGATATTTCTACTCTTTAATTCTTTCCTTCCAAGACTTTAAGAAGCACATCATCCCAAAACAAGAATGGAACAAGAACCAACTGAAAAAAAGAATTCAGGAAGAGTTATTGTACGAAAGACAAACATGTCTGTGTTCCTGATTATACTTAATTGTATATCTTGATATCCTGATTGTTATGTTGTACTTCTGAATATATTGTTCTGCTATGAATTAAAGTCCGACCGATCGAAAAACCATAGATAAACCACTCAAGAAGTACAGCATCGTAAAAAGAAGTGTATTGGGAGCAAACCAAGATCTTCGTTGGTAGAAAGATTCATTGATAAACTAACTATAAGAACGGAGAGGGTATCATGAAGTAAGTTATTGGGAGCAAACCAGTTCCATATGCCAATCTTGAAGGGGTCGGACTTGCGGTAGGTGCAGGAGGAGAGGGTGTCGATCCTCCACTGGGCGAGCCTGGGCGCGGTCTCCACTCGGTACGCCCACTCGCTCATCCCCTCCCCCGACGAAGAAGAAGAAGCCGCAGCCGCGATCGCGTACTTGATATCATTGAAGCAGTCCAATATCCCCAGGCGCTCCCCTGATATTTGATTTCTACGGTTACATAATCTGCTAATTGCTAACTCCCTCGATTTTATTTTCAATTTTCTGGATCAATTGAAGGTTTCTTACTGTGGAGAGGAATAAGCAGCTCTTGGTGAAGCTATTCCCAGAGGGGTCAGCTCTTACTAGGGAGCAGCCACTGGTCGCCTCCTTCGTCATCAAACTCGTCTCCTCCTCCTCTTCTCCGAGTCCCAAGACTCTTGTTCACTCAGGTCTTCCTGTGTTCTTCTTCATGTCTAACTAGTTTGGTTTTATGAATCACGAGCCCAAGCCAACGTTGCATTGTTCTGTGCAGGAGTTTCTGACAAGCTGATAAAGACCAGCGAGGATTTCGTTTGGGCGGTTGACAAGCTGTTCACTGGCAAATTCATCGTAGACGTCGAGTTCCTCGATCTGAAGATCGTGCCGCCATCAGTAAGGAATTCAATCTCTTGGAGAATCTCGTCTATTTGGAGACATGTTGCACGGACACAAACACGATACGAAACGATAATGACACGGCATATGGAGACGGTCATATTTCGGTGTGTCTCATTTAGGTGTTTGGTGTCCGACACTGCATGGACTTCTGGGGCCTTGTTGAGTTAGTGGTTCGCTTTCAACCATATAATGTGTCAAAGTTCTCTGTGGAAATTCGTCAGTATCATCTATGAGTCTTCACAGAGTGCCCAATAATTTATCAAACAATTACAATATTAATTTAGAAATCATTGTGTTAGTGCATACTGAGATCTTAGAATTGTTCGTCTCCTTCTTTTTTATTATATGATTCTCCAAATCATTCTACAATCTATTCATAAGATATTGTTCAGTGAAACAGTTTTATTCTCCATCTCTCAAGGAAATTCCGAGTTTTTTTGGATAGCCATATATGCAAATAATGGCTCAAATTGGCTTGAAGTTTCTTGGTTTCCTTGTCCCAAGATTTTCAGTTCTCTTTGAAAATTGCAAACAAAGAGGCAAATATTCATTTAGTGTCACTCCATTCACCTGCATCCTAACTAGGGAAACATGGACACTCCAAAAATGTAAGATGTGTCGTGTTGGACATGTATCGGCAAGAACAGGGCCAACATGATTATTCTGGACCGAACTTAAAACAGCCTTTTTTTTTAAACAAATGAATGTTGTGTAAGTATCTTCATGTCCATATTTTATCGTGTCAATATCGTATCGTGTCTGGCCAATGTAGAACCGTGTCCAACATGCTAAAAAAATAAAAATCTGACAATTTGTTTTAGTTTACCATGTAGACTCTTTTAGACATAAATTTGAATACTACGAGCCTTTGGTATCCACTTTCATCATCAACATAGAATCCGCAATGTGGTAGAAATTATCAAGGTTGTGGGGGTTCGGAACATGAAAAAGTGTCGGCCACTGGACTTAACGTTACTGTTGTAGCTCCTCCTTTTGTTGCCGTTGTTGTCTGACGACGATGGTGCAATCTCGATAATGATGAGAATTTCCGGTTGAAGATAAAACAGAGGAGAGGAAAGAATGTGAGTTATAAAGAGAGGTTGAGTGAGGGGAGGAGTATTCGTACGGGAAGAGATGATAAGGCGGAATGAGTGTGCTCAATAGCGGAGTTCTGGAGAAGGGACGGTTT
The DNA here is from genome assembly GCA_036927795.1 of Iris macrosiphon. Lineage (NCBI taxonomy): Eukaryota > Viridiplantae > Streptophyta > Magnoliopsida > Asparagales > Iridaceae > Iris > Iris macrosiphon. Next base: position 161,350,634 of record JAYESA010000004.1, read on the forward strand.
ACATTGTACTGCACATTGTACGTGGGATAGCTAGTGTGTGTGTGTGTGTGAGAGAGAGAGAGAGAGAGAGAGAGAGAGAGATAAGCCTACCAATGGCTTCACAATTGTGTATCGGACACGCTAGGGAGTTCGAACATTGCAGAAATTCGGACCGTGTCATGCTGTACACCCAACATGCACAATCTAGACACTCCAAAAATACATTAGGATGTAGGTGCCGTACCGGTGTCGTCGTGTCCTCACCTTTATTGTGTTGTATCAGTGTCCATACAACATAGTAGCGACATACTGTGGAGTATCGGTATCGGTACCACTGTATTTTATCGTATCCTAATATCCGGTCTGATTCATGGATACAAACAAATACAGGGAGGAGAGGCCGTGTCCATCTGGTCAGCCTACCAAACTGAGAGGCACTCCCTCTCCGCTGCAGTCACTTCCCTTTCCCGGATGCTCTCGGACTCCGTCCTCACCGACATCACCATCACCACGGGCGGCGACGGGGGCGGCATCGGCGCCCACCGCGCCGTCCTGGCAGCCCGCTCCCCGGTCTTCCGCGGCATGTTCTCCCACGACCTCAGGGAGAAGTCCCTCTCCGCCGTCGACATCTCCGACATGTCCCTCGAGGCGTGCCGCGCGTTCCTGGGCTACGCCTACGGCGACTTCCAGGCGGGCGACTTCCTCGCCCACCGCCTCGCCCTGCTCCGTGCGGCCGACAAGTACGAGATGGACGACCTGAAGGAGGCGTGCCACGAGAGCCTGCTGGAGGATATCGACGCGAAGAACGTCCTCGAGAGGCTGCAGGCCGCGTATCTGTACCGGCTCCGGAGGCTGAAGAGCAGATGCCTCCGGTACCTGCTGAACTTTGGGAAGGTTTACGAGATCAGGGATGACTTCAATGCCTTCCTGTTGCATGCGGACAGAGTGCTCATCGCTGAAATATTTCAAGAGCTTCTTGCTGCATGGAAAGGTTTCTAGGAAAGGAAAAGGTTGCTGTAAGGATTGTTTTTGGGCTGTGTACATTCTTTGGTTGGTTTAAAAGATGTACATATAGGTACAAGAAAAACCAACAGAAATTACTTCTTGTTTACCCAGAATTGTAGTTCTATACTCTCTAGTACTGTCTGTTGTGTGTTTGATAATTGCAAGGGAGAAACGTTCTAATTCGATGAAAAAAACGAGAAAGTTAGTAGAGAACAATTTGTATTTTTCATTCATTTCAGTATGATGCTTTTTTAATTTATATTTTGAAGAAGGTAATTTTATTCAATTCATCAAAGAATGGTTTCAAAAAGTGATCCACATGCCAAAATCCTATAAACATTTACACAGGATCAATCATGCCCGTGTCTGCTTGCATTCCACATGAACATCGACATACAAGACCATCATTCACACCCTTGAAAAGATTCTTTTATGTCAGTCCACGTTTCGTTTACGAAATCATGATCTTGATTTTTTTTTTTTTTATTCATTTTCTATGTTTGGATGTATGAAAAAAATGGAAAGGAAAAGAAAATAGGAAGGAAAGTGCCGACCAACCCGACCATGGATTCGTTTTTCCCAATTAGGGATTCATTTTTTCTCTAAATTTTTTTTTTTCCAAACATAGGAAAGAAAAATTGATAAGAAGAATAATTTTTCAAAGGATAAAATACCAAAGAATTAATTTTTTTTCCTTTTCTTTCGGAGGCCTAAGAGTCGACTATTCTTACCGATCCCTTGATTAGCTTCCGCCTTAGCCAACCATTCTGGGTTTGGGCAAGCCAACTTGCCCTTTGAATTTGATATTGCTTCTTCATTTGAAATGTCCTCTAAGGGAACGTTTCTCACGCCCGCATCACACCTCATGTCCGCCTTTTGTACTCGAATATGGTCATATTCTATGCTCGAGGTTGCGTGTGCTAAGAATATGACCACACCATTGTCCTCCCCATCCATAGAGCAACCTCCAAGCTTCATAGGCAGATGTATCTACACTCCTGACCTGAACAACAGTAGGACCTGTTGCATTGAGCTACTTTCTTAACAACTTTTGTTTTGTCCTTCCCGACCCTGATTAACATATGTCCCTTCTATTGCTGGAGTTAAGATATCATTCGTTTCTTGTTGGAAACGAAGCGACTGCGAGAGAAGAAAAAAAAAAAGAATTTCACATAACTCAAATCGTCAAAAATATACAAAAGCCAAAATGCAAACAAACAATTTTTGACGTGAAAAATCATTGCGGAAAAAAACACAAGACAGTCGAAGTCCAACCCTGAAAAAGTCTCTATTAATGGAATAAGAAGATACATCGACACCTTACAAACTTTAAAACCGATCAAACCGGATCACAATAACTACTTTGACGATGAAAATATATTACAGACTCCCTAAGAACAAAAGAAAACGAAAAGATTACCCGAAACTTCTCTCTCTTTCAAACTAGCAGTCAATCTTTATTTCTCTCTCCAAAAATTGTGAAGTCTCTTCTTGTTATGGATCAGAGTTAGAAAATAACTATATATAGCCTACTCAATTTTGCAACAGATCTGGATCGTCCACACGATCAAATAGTGTAGAAAAAACTGCTAAATTCAGGTTCAACTCGACAGGCCGGTATACCGGCTATATAATACAGTATACCGTCGGTACACTGAGTCGACGAATGTCGACGAATAAAGAATTGGAAACTGAATTTTCTATAGCGTCGGTATACCGACGGTTTATTGCAGTATACTGTCGGTATACCAAGTCGACGAATGTCGGAAAATGCGAACTTGGAATCGAACATAGGCCAATTGTCACGACCCGATTTCGTAGAATCGTTGGGGCGTCCCCCGAATCGTGATGTCGTGCGGGACTGGGGTTGCGCCCGCACAAGGCTAAAGTATTTTGCATAACGAGCACATATTCAGAGTACGCAGATAAATTGAAACACAAATTTGAAACATGGAAAAGTTCTCTTTATTGATAATGAACATCTATTACAAACTCTTGAACGAGTCAGCTAATTTACCACACGGGCTTACAAAAGTGTTGACTCAAAATGAGATAGCAGTCCTGTACATTACATCCCTTTACTAAACTTCAAAATGTATAGACCTCCGGGCTGGAGAACGGTTTTGCCACGGAGCTGCATTGTGTATATAGAGTTGCAAGCTCCTTTCTTCAAGTATTTCAAAATGCGGCACGATCAGGATGCGCCAACAGCTGGACTGGATCGGGAAGACGACTTTGGCTCGCTCAGTTCGCCTTAGTGCAGAGAACCTGTTTCAACGAGGGTCAGTATGTCGAAAACATACTGATGAAGGCGAGCTAACCAAACTATATCAATCAACACGTTGTTTATATGAAGCATGCAATATTATTTATGGGTTTCTATCTTGCCTTTATTTATTTACAAGTAAGCAGCATATAGAATTTACTAAAATAAACTTGCCACCGATCGGTGAATTTTACCTGCCTGTCTAAACCACCTGCACAATACTTACCATGCCTTCCCTGCCACGAAGACACAAGTTAGTTTGCAACATGTTTAAATATACACGTTGAGATCACTGGCTAGGAATCCATAATGGACGAGTTATAGTCGTTGAACGAGGATGGTGTGCAACGAAGCACGTGAGGCGCTACACGCCATCTCGTTTGCACGTGAGACTATCGTGAAGTTCCGCCCGGACCGGATCAGTGCTAGTGCCCCAGCAACCGTCCGCAGGAACCGTTGACCTTGTGCACAAGTTGTCCATGATCAATCGTTCATGATACGTTAACGTTGATGCAGTTGAGGCAATATGAACATGAGACAAGCAACATTGCATGATTCGTTTTGCATAGTCTTCCTGATAGTTTATTTCATAACAAGTGTATTCCATACTTAGCACAATTTATGGAAGAAGATGCATTCTAACTAAAATTGAAGCATGTATAGAACATTCCCAAACGAACAAGCAACAAATGAGCAACCGTTTCCAAGTTGAATGACAAGCATAATAATCCAAGTCTATTCCTATTTTATCTTGGCATCTTTTAGTTATTACTTGGTATCGTTTGATCGGGGCAACAAGAATGCAAGAGTTTTAGGTGTGAAGACTTGGAAGCAAGGCTAGCTAATCGGGATGGTAGCCACTCACTTAATAGTTAGAAGGGAGAAGGAAAGAGGCGCTTCACGACTCCGCTCGCAAGTCGCCTAATGCTCGTTCACCTGTATTGCACGAACAGCTCGATCAATACTTCTTCCTCTCTTTCTAATCTCAGAATTAAAGTGCAATTCAATGAATGAAAACAATAAAATCATCGAAACTGTTCAAGAAAACCCAAGCAAATTCAAAACCAACTTAAGGCACGAAAGCAACAAGCGACAGCGAAAACTAGGCAACAAAAGATAACAGCGAAGAGGTCCCTCGTGACTCTGCCGCTAAGTCGATCCCGGGGGCACGGTCCACTGAATATGGGAATCGATTCCTAAGAAACAAATCCATAACGAGGACGAGTTCTTGTTTCAATCTATCCCGATCGAACGATACCATCTTATGTTTCTTAGTCGCGCTCCTCGAATAGGAGGAACGTGACGCTACATCCTACCCAACTAATTGAAAGTTTCGTCCCGAAACTTAGGATAGTACTTACCGTTAGGGAACATGGTGTTGAGTAGAATATTTTGGACAGTCTCGAATTCTATGGTTTGAGTCACCACAAATGAGTCATTGCCCGAGTTTCTTGCGACACTTATCGGCCGTGTGCCCTGGTTTCTTACAGAAATTGCACGAAGGCCCTGGGTTTCCTCTTTGGGGACCGCCGTGGTTAGGGCACTTTGTTGCGTTATTTTCTCTTTCGTTTTCTTGGCGTTTATGATTGTAGGTATGCACAGCGCCGGTAGAAACGTGAGGATACTGCGGTTCAAGAGATAGGACATGATTCATGACTTCCCGCATTGTCCCGTACTGATGAACGACCACGTGCACATGGATGGCAGGGCACAAACCGCCTTCAAACCTTCTGGCTCTACTCATTGCATCAGGTAAATAGGCCCTAGCGAATTTGGAGAGTCGGTTGAATTCGACGGCATACTGTTTAACTGTCATACTATCCTGCCGCAGCTGCACAAACTCGTTCTCCATCTGACGTTGTACTGGAGGGGGTATAAACTCCTCTTCAAACGCGGCACAAAAAGTCGTCCACGAGATCGCCTCCTCTCCATGGTCAAATTGGAGAGATCGTCGATGCACGTCCCACCAATCGTGCGCGTTGAGGCGGAGCTGTAGTCACGTGCAGGCGACACGCTTCTCTTCGGGGACCACTAGCAGAGCGAAGTGGTCTTCAAGTTCGGCCAACCAATCTAGAGCCACGATTGGTTCTTCAATCCCGTTGCATGAGGTATTGCAGACTTTCTTGAAGAGGACAAAGTCGAAGGCAATCACTTCCCTCGGCCTTGAGATTTGTGGCGTCTCCACTTCAAGCACGGGATCTTCCACCCGAGTCGCTGCTATTGTCGCGGAATGGTTGGAAGCCAAAGTCTGAATGATTTGTTGCAGGGCATCTACCTACTTCTGTTGGACTGAGAATCGGGCCTCTAGATTGCTTTCGAACTTGGCTTGGCGAGCATCATCTCTTCGTTGTTGTGATTCTAACATTTGCATCACCCGCTCAAGCGGATCGACTTGAGATATGCCCCATTGGCTCCGAGAGCTTCTCGAAGTGCCCGAACTACTTTCTTGGCCTTGCGTTTCGTCTGTTGCTATCGCTGCAGATTGCGCTGGTGCCATTCCTCCAAAAGAAGGTAAATTACATTAGGATCATAATGTATTATGGACTTATTGCATGAACGTATCTTATTTTGGCCTAGCGAGTTCAAGAGTTCGCACAGGAATTTGATCGTTAAAGGAACTTTTCTAGTGCAAGAGTCTAAGGAACTTGAATCTGTGCTCTGATACCATTATGTCACGACCCGATTCCGTAGAATCGTTGGGGCATCCCCCGAATCGTGATGCCGTACGGGCCTGAGGTTGCGCCCGCACAAGGCTAAAGTATTTTGCATAACGAGCACATATTCAGAGTACGCAGATAAATTGAAACACAGATTTGAAACATGGAAAAGTTCTCTTTATTGATAATGAACATCTATTACAAACTCTTGAACGAGTCAGCTAATTTGTCGCACGGGCTTACAAAAGTGTTGACTCAAAATAAGATAGCAGTCCTGTACATTACATTCCTTTACTAAACTTCAAAATGTATAGACCTCCGGGCTGGAGGACGGCTTTTCCACGGAGCTGCATTATGTACATAGAGTTGCAAGCTCCTTTCTTCAAATACTTCAAAATACGGCACGATCAGGATACGCCAACAGCTGGACTGGATCGGGAAGACGACTTCGGCTCCTCGCTCGGTTCACCTTAGTGCGGAGAGCATGTTTCAACGAGGGTCAGTATGTCGAAAATATACTGGTGAAGGCGAGCTAACCGAACTATACCAATCAACACGTTGTTTATATGAAGCATGCAATATTATTTGTGGGTTTCTATCTTGCCGTAGTTCATTTACAAGTAAGCAGCATATAGAATTTACTGAAATAAACTTGTCACCGTTCGGTGGATTTTACCTGTCCGTCTGAACTACCTGCACAATACTTTCCATGCCTTCCTGCCACGAAGACACAAGTTAGTTTGCAACATGTTTAAATATACACGTTGAGATCACTGGCTAGGATGCCATAATGGACGAGTTATAGTCGTTGAACGAGGATGGTGTACAACGAAGCACGTGAGGCGCTACACGCCATCCGTTCGTACGTGAGACTATCGTGAAGTTCCGCCCGGACCGGATCGATGCCAGTGCCCCAACAACCGTTCGCATGAACCGTTGACCTTGTGCACAAGTTGTCCGTGATCAATCATTTATGATACGTTAACGTTGATGTAGTTGAGGCAATATGAACATGAGACAAGCAACATTGCATGATTTGTTTTGCATAGTCTTCCTGACAGTTTATTTCATAACAAGTGTATTCCATACTTAGCACAATTTATGGAAGAAGATGCATTCTAACTAAAATTGAAGCATGTATAGAACCTTCCCAAATGAACAAGCAACAAATGAGTAACCGTTCCTAAGTTGAATGACAAGCATAATAATCCAAGTCTATTTCCATTTTATCTTGGCATCTTTTAGTTATTACTTGGTATCGTTTGATCGGGGCAACATGATTGCAAGAGTTTTAGGTGTGAAGACTTGGAAGCAAGGCTAGCTAATCGGGATGGTAGCCACTCACTTAATAGTTTGAAGGGAGAAGGAAAGATGCGCTTCACGACTCCGCTCGCAAGTCGCATACTGCTCGTTCACCTGCATTGCACGAACAGCTCGATCAATACTTCTTCCTCTCTTTCCAATCTCAGAATTGAAGTGCAATTCAATGAACGAAAACAATGAAATCATCGAAACCGTTCAAGAAAACCCAAGCAAATCCAAAACCAACTCAAGGCACGAAAGCAACAAGCGACAGCGAAAAATAGGCAACAAAAGATAACAGCGGAGAGGTCCCTCCTGACTCTGCCGCTAAGTCGATCCCGGGGGCACGGTCCCCTGAATATGGGAATCGATTCCGAAGAAACAAATCCATAACGAGGACGAGTTATTGTTTCAATCTATCCCGATCGAACGATACCATCTTGTGTTTCTTAGCCGCGCTCCTCGAATAGGAGGAACGGGGCGCTACACCAATTAGTTACATCGTCGGTATACCGGCTGTATACTGTAATATACCGACGGTATACCATTGTTACTCTGTTTTCCAAACTAATTACAGTTTTAAACTCCCCCTTTGAATACTTCAACTTCTCGAGATTCTTCGATACGCGGATGACGCTCGTCGTACTCAGGGATATTCTCCACATAGGTTGGGGACCCCACCCAACACCAAAAAATCTTCCCTTCTTAACTAGGTGGAAGAGCTCATGTAAACCCCCAGATTTTGCAAGAATTTTAAATTAGGATTTTTCGCAATTTTTCTGGAATTTTCTGGGAATTTTCTGTAATAAAAATCAGGGTTTTTAATTATTAAATGATTTTTATTTGTTAATAAATAATATTAAAATATCATGAAAATAATATTTTTGGGTGTAAAATGAAAAACTGGACTTAGTGTCACGCCCCGATTTTGCCTAATCGATAATCGTCCCCCGGGCGTGATGCCGTGCACGCGTAGGGCACGCGTGCACAAGGCCTTAGGCATAAGGATATTCTTTAGATCAATGCAACAGAGTAAACAAATAAGATAACACAAGGTTGAGGCATAGAAAAGTTTCTCTTTTATTTATAATGAACATCTTGTTACATTGCTTGACTCAAAAGTATAAAATGCCCCACGGGCTTACAAACTTGGACGCAAAATGAGATAGCCGATCCATACATTATGTCCCTTTACATAGTTTTAAAACACAAAACACCTTGGGTGCGGGTAAGCACCATCGCCTTAGCGTTATTTCCGCAATGGAGAGAGAGGGGAAGGCTTCTAGCTTGAGCCTCCAAAAGTCTTGGCCACGAACCGCCAAGGATCCCAAAAGTCCGGAGAGAGCTTCAGCTCCTCGCCGCGTTGCCTTGCGCCGGGGAACCTGCTACAACGAGGGTCAGTACTTCGAAAAGTACTGGTGAAGGCTAGCTGCTCAACTTTACCAAGCTCTTTAGATGCGTTTTAAATGAACATGCAACATTTATGTGGTTATGTGACTTTCTATTCTTGCCTAGATCAGAATTCATTTAGCATGTATGCAAGAACAAAATAACATAACTCCACATGCCACCGTTCGGTGACTTTACCTGTACCGTCTGAACCACCTGTACAACTTACCATAGCCTTCCCTGTCACGAAGACATAGTTAGTCTGCACAGTTTAAATATACACAACATCTTTCTTTGTTGTTTAGGAGCCATCATGGGTTTAGTCTGGGCTGGCGGCGACGCTTGCAGCGCGGGTAGCTAGCCCCGCTACAATTCCCCGCTCCCACGACTAAGAAAGTAGATTCCGCCCGGGTCGAAACGGCCCGGTGCCCCGGTAACCGCTCGCAGGAACCTGGATCCCTTGTGCACAAGAATTCCCATGACCATTTCTATGAACTCTACTTTATAGATTTACTTACTAGCCATTTAAAGAACATCATGTACGAAACTGCTTTACTGTACTATCACAATCAACCAACAGTTATATGAAATTACATGCAGCAGTTTATAGAAGAACACTTTGAACTATCAATAAATACCAACCCATTAAACACCCAACGAACATGCATGCATCAATGAATTTATGCAAGGTTTGTATGACAAGCAATGGGTGTTCCAAGCCTACTTCTTATCTTATCTTGTTATCCAACTTGTTACTTAATTGGTATCGTTTGATTGAATGCACCACTGAGTCAATGTTATTATGAACGGAGCCCTTGGAAAGAAGGTGCTTATCGAAATAGAGCCACTCACACGTTTGTTGAATAGGAAGAAGAAGTAGAGATCCCTAAGACTCCGCTCGTGCGTCGTCTACACGATCACCTGCACGCACCAACGGATGATCAATACCTCCTGCTTCGGTCTCCAAGGCTCGATACGAAATGCGAAATCCTAAGAACGAAAGCAATAAAATCCATTGAAACCGTTCAAGAAAATGCAAGTCCTAAAACCAACAAGTACGCAACCAAACGGCAATCAAAAACGGGCAAGGGAAAACCAACACAACGGAAAGGCCTCTCTCTACTCTGCCGCCGAGTCCTTCCTTGAGGCACGATCCATTGATTATGGGACCTGATTCCGAAGAAACCAATCCATAACGAGGAAAGGATCTTGATTCAATCTGTCCCGATCGAACGGTACCAAGCATATCTTAGCCGCGCTCCCCGATTAGGAGGAACGGGACGAACGGGGCGTTACATCATAACCATCTAATAGGAAGTTTCGTCCCGAAACTTAAGAATAGAACCTACCACTTAGGAATAATAAGGGAAAATTTTCCTTCATATCAGATTCAAGTTCCCAGGTCGACTCCTCGACCGAGTGGTTCCGCCATAATACGCGCACTAGCGAGACGTTCGGTTCCGCAACTGCTTCTTTTTACGATTCAAAATTTAGACAGGCTCCGCCACATACGACAAGTCCGCTTGCAGATTCAACTGACCCAAGTCGATTACGCAACTAGCAAGTAAGATTTCCATGTTCTATACGATAATAAAGCGGGGTTATCCCCTTCGCTATGTGCGTTCATCTCTTTTATTAGCATGCAAAGGTTATCGCCTGTAAACTAGCACGTAACGTTCATTCTCTTAGTGTGCAGCTAAGTAGAGACAGGTTCACCGGGGTCACCCACCTTAGCGATGTATCGCATCGGTCGAGCTAGACTCCGGACGCGCTTCTGATAGCCTAAGTCTGACTCCATTAAAGATCCCAGCATGAAAGCCTTTGTATCGAACAAGCCATTTCGCTGAGCAAGGCGGTTGAATAGCTACACTTGTGCCGTTTGAATCGGCCCTCCGGGTTGAGCGGAGCGGGTTGTTACACCATATACCACTCAGAACAAGTTCCGTCCTCGAGACTTCCTGAGCGCAACTCGTGCTATCGCATAACTTCTAAACCACTCTATACATCTCGTTTTATCCTTCAAGGACTGTCTCAATACTACAATCATCTATTTCCTCACCATGCGTTACGCCAATGTTGGCCAATTCTCATCGAACGACTCTATCGTTCAATGCTATCGAGTTATACTCAACTCGATCATTGCACGTCCGTCTCAAAATCTACTGCACCTAGCGCAGGGCTGTATTACCCAAGCACATGGTATTCTATAACTCAACGGGCACTTACGACTCATAATTGGGTGGACTTGCCCAACTAGTTATGTTATCACCATAGGAACCCAACACAATTGAGCCTATTACTTGATGTCGCCTATCGAAACCCGTCGTTACGCCTAACCCAAAAGCTCGAATCTCGACAATTTTCCAATCTCGTTTTTGCATCAAATCTCTCTGAGTCACCGTCCAATCTCACTAAATAAATTCGCACCCAATCACCAACTTTTTCTGACTCAGTCTATATTGTGCCTTAGCGCAGAGCTAAATTGCCTACCTGGGGTATGCTCAAGTCCTTCGCACCTTTGGCTCAATCGAACTTAACTTCCTATTCGTTTTTACTCGTTCCGTTCGCCCGAGCGCTTAATCATTTTATCCGAATGATCTATTCGTTCAACTATTGCATCCCCAAACTCAGTCTCGTACTGCGCCTTAGCGCAGAACTATCCCGGTAGCACGAGGAACGATACAATCTTTCCTCTATGAAAATTTAGGTTGAGGCTAAATCATTTCAGTTGCCATACTCATCCATGCGAATCCGAACATTTTCCTTTGTAGCTGCATCCGAGTTATGCATATCGCTAAGTCTGGATCGTACCCATATTCAAGGCGTCCCCCAAATATGTGTATTTCAACCAAGCTCAGTGACAGCTAAGTCTGACAAGCTACTCATAAAAATCTTTTGAAACGCGGATCGTCCTGCTATATGAATGACCGAACTGTTGTTCGATCCAGCTATCGTCTTATCCTTTACCGTCGCGTAACCTATCCGACCAAATTAATTATCACCCGAGTCCTATCTTGCATTACGTTTGCTTCAACGCGAACGTTGCTAGTGTATATTCCCAATTCCAAATTCTAACTCTAAGTTTTGTTGCCCAGTTCTATCATTCTTCCCGAACGATACACTGAAGTCAGCCACTCCAGTTTAACTCAAGGCATAGGGTCGTCTGCCTAGTCCCTAGGCCAGCACACACAGTCATAGGTACAACTCAAGTTTGCGACTCATCGCGCAACCGTGTTGCACAACGCTCGCCCCAATCACCCTAAGGTCAAACCATTGTTCCTTTACACGGGTATTCTACCCAAGCTCGTTTCACTCAGATTTCTAAACATCGAGCACAGATCACCCTATCACACCAACACGTTCGTTCAACCGAACCCACGATACGCCCACGTTTCAGGGTTAACCTATCGACTCGCACATACTATCTCTTTCATCTCGTTTAATAGGATTCACCAATCCATCATTTTCTACGCTTGTATCACTAAGCCACAATTCCATTATAAACCATCGATGTATATCATGAACTCTAAGTCGTCCAGCACAATTTATTTATCCGTTCATGAAAACGTCCAACATCTCTTACTTTACATTTCTAGACTAACTCCTCAAGAAAAATCCTTAGACTCATTTTATTAGTCTACTCTTAGCATTCCTCAAACAACTAAGATCAATTCCCAAACCCAAGTCTATCCCATTGATACGTTCCATTCATCGAGTTCGTTTTTAGAATAATCACCGAACCTGTTCTCTTGAGTTTGCTTATCCCTACCGTACGTGAAATCACCACGTCGACGCTCCCGCAGGATAATCGTTCTCGCTGGGACAGATTTCGGATGTTATCTTTCTGAACTTGATTTCAAGATCGTTCTTCCAAACTCCAAGCCAAATCTATTACCGCTTAACTCAATCCATCAAATTCATAATTTTTACTAACTTGCATCAATCCGAGTTATCTTCCAACCATTATTATAGTTTAAAATTTCCCAAAAGTGAAATCATCGCATTCGTACTCAATCTGAACTCTATCGAGCGATATCCTACTCAAATCCAAATTTTCCATGCACGCTATCATTCGTTCACTCCATTGTTTCTAATTGCACCACTCCGATCGCATCTCAGATTATTCAATTTCAACTCAAGCTTCTAATTCACTTGTTTCAACTCAAATCGCTCGTTCAATCCTCTATGTTTTTCCTGACCATGCTATCGATTTCCAATTGACCTGAATTTCTATTCGCTGTAAGCCTTATCCCTTATTCAACTCATTGTAACTCGTTCGAACCAAATATTGTATGCTTTTTCCGAGTTCGTTTACTTGCTAGGCACTGTTTATTTATACTAAGGCTTTACCCGATCTCGTCGCTTGTCGCTAGACTCGCTTAACTCTCCGAATCCACGACTTCGTTCAAGCATTTCTAAGCCAACAAATACACCACTCAGGGTTCGAGTTATACTCCCTGAATCTTTACAACTCATTATATCCACAAATTGCATAATCGAACAGGGGACTTATCGCATACACTACTCAGGAATTGAGTCATCCTAATAACTCCTGATTCGCGTTCGCATCCTTCACTCGTATGCCCAATTCGTTCCTTAGAACTCCAACACCGTCCCTATTTATCGCCTTAGCGATCTTAGACTCGTACACACCTGTATTCATAGTCCTCTATACAGACTATGCTTCAAATCATAACTTATCGTTATGAATAACCGTCCAACTATTTTCGAAAATTCCCTACACGATTCCCGTTACTCGCCTCAGCGGCAATCCGATAACGTCTCTATCGATTTCCCTCCAAGTCAACTTTATTCTCATCCCAATAATACCCAAATCTCGTTGCAACACACTAGCACCAAGGGTCTTGGTGCACGATACTTAACACAAATTGGCCAAAAGGCTATGTGCATGGACCACTGTCTGAACGATATTCTTATCTCGCACTCTACTCGTTTGGTGTTTTCATATAGACATATAACTTGCCGATTACAACACAAGTCTCCTCTCAAAACATCCTCTATGAGTTAGGACGAAAGCCCTCACATCATAATTCCGTCCAAGCAATCGTATAATTTCCACGCACTTTTCAAAAATATTTAGACTTATTGTATGGAACGCATCTCATTTTGGCCAAGCGAATTCAAGGGTCTACTCGGGAGGTACAGAGTCCTCCTTAGAAACTTTCTTTATGAGATCAAAGGATCTGAAGCATGCTCTGATACCAATATGTCATGCCCCGATTTTGCCTAATCGATAATCGTCCCCCGGGCGTGATGCCGTGCACGCGTAGGGCGCGCGTGCACAAGGCCTTAGGCATAAGGATATTCTTTAGATCAATGCAACAGAGTAAACAAATAAGATAACACAAGGTTGAGGCATAGAAAAGTTTCTCTTTTATTTATAATGAACATCTTGTTACATTGCTTGACTCAAAAGTATAAAATGCCCCACGGGCTTACAAACTTGGACGCAAAATGAGATAGCCGATCCATACATTATGTCCCTTTACATAGTTTCAAAACACAAAACACCTTGGGTGCGGGTAAGCACCATCGCCTTAGCGTTATTTCTGCAACGGAGAGAGAGGGGAAGGCTTCTAGCTTGAGCCTCCAAAAGTCTTGGCCACGAACCGCCAAGGATCCCAAAAGTCCGGAGAGAGCTTCAGCTCCTCGCCGCGTTGCCTTGCGCCGGGGAACCTGCTACAACGAGGGTCAGTACTTCGAAAAGTACTGGTGAAGGCTAGCTGCTCAACTTTACCAAGCTCTTTAGATGCATTTTAAATGAACATACAACATTTATGTGGTTATGTGACTTTCTATTCTTGCCTAGATCAGATTTCATTTAGCAGGTATGCAAGAACAAAATAACATAACTCCACATACCACCGTTCGGTGACTTTACCTGTACCGTCTGAACCACCTGTACAACTTACCATAGCCTTCCCAGTCACGAAGACATAGTTAGTCTGTACAGTTTAAATATACACAACATCTTTCTTTGTTGTTTAGGAGCCATCATAGGTTTAGTCTGGGCTGGCGGCGATGCTTGCAGCGCGTGTAGCTAGCCCCGCTACAATTCCCCGCTCCCACGACTAAGAAAGTAGATTCCGCCCGGGTCGAAACGGCCCGGTGCCCCGGTAACCACTCGCAGGAACCTGGATCCCTTGTGCACAAGAATTCCCATGACCATTTCTATGAACTCTACTTCATAGATTTACTTACTAGCCATTTAAAGAACATCATGTACGAAACTGCTTTACTGTACTATCACAATCAACCAACAGTTATATGAAATAACATGCAGCAGTTTATAGAAGAACACTTTGAACTATCAATAAATACCAACCTATTAAACACCCAACGAACATGCATGCATCAATGAATTTATGCAAGGTTTGTATGACAAGCAATGGGTGTTCCAAGCCTACTTCTTATCTTATCTTGTTATCCAACTTGTTACTTAATTGGTATCGTTTGATTGAATGCACCACTGAGTCAATGTTATTATGAACGGAGCCCTTGGAAAGAAGGTGCTTATCGAAATAGAGCCACTCACACCTTTGTTGAATAGGAAGAAGAAGTAAAGATCCCTAAGACTCCGCTCGCGCGTCGTCTACACGATCACCTGCACGCACCAACGGATGATCAATACCTCCTGCTTCGGTCTCCAAGGCTCGATACGAAATGCGAAATCCTAAGAACGAAAGCAATGAAATCCATTGAAACCGTTCAAAAAAATGCAAGTCCTAAAACCAACAAGTACGCAACCAAGCGGCAATCGAAAACGGGCAAGGGAAAACCAACACAACGGAAAGGCCTCTCTCTACTCTGCCGCCGAGTCCTTCCTTGAGGCACGATCCATTGATTATAGGACCTGATTCCGAAGAAACCAATCCATAACGAGAAAAGGATCTTGATTCAATCTGTCCCGATCGAACGGTACCAAGCATATCTTAGCCGCGCTCCCCGATTAGGGGGAACGGGACGAACGGGGCATTACACTTAGGGTAATTTTTCTGGAATTTTTTGGGCCCCGGACCTATTTTAAAACACCTAAAAACCATTATATTAATTAATTAATTAATTATTAATTTATTTATTTTAATTATTGTTTTATTTAAATCCTAAATATACCCTGGCCCAGCCCATTGGGCCCGAGCCCAGCCCGTAAATGCTAGCGGGTCGGGTCGGATCTGTCCGGCCGAACCCGACCCGCACCCGAACCCTTTAACCCCGCACGACTCGGTCGCCTCCCTCCCCGCGTTCGGCCGCCCCGCCCGCCGCTCCGTTCGGCTCGCCTCCGCCCGCCTCGCTCCTCTCCTCCACGTCGACCGCCATTCCCGGCCTCGACCCCCGGAGCCTCCCCTATAAAACCCTAAACTCCCACCAGCTCCGCCTCGCTTCAGGCTGACCTCCCCAGACCCTCCGCCGGCTACCTCCGCCCTGCCGTCGTCCCCTCCCAGCGCGACACCACCCGCCGCCCGTCTCCGCCGCTGCGCCCTGCTCCTCCCTCTTCTCCTTCTCCTTCCTCCTCCGCTCCGGCGCCACCGACGGCCCCCTGCTCCTCCCCTTCTTCCCAGCCTCCAGCCGCCCGTGCTCCGCCTCCGGCCGCCTCCGGCAGCCGCCAGCGTCCCCCGTCCTGCTGCGAGCCGCCCCCAGCCCCTCTCCGGCGCACCTCCGGCCGGCCCCCGCCGGCAGCTCCCAAAACCCTAATTCCCAATTTTTGCCCGTGTCCGACACAGGACACGTGTCCAGTGTCGTGTCGGACACAAGTCGACCCCGGGTTTTTTGACCCCGTTCAGGTGCGTGTATCTTCTTGCTCGTAGCTCCATTTTCAATTCCGCAAATTGCGTTGTGAAGCCTGTATGACCCTCTCGGTGTCCGGACAAACTATTCGGGGCATCGCGTCCTGTGGTGATCGCACACCGCGATCCAAAAACAGGAAAAACCAGACCCTGTTTCACCCCGAAACTGAGTACGTCCCGCCAAACGGGATGACTTGGTCACGTGCGGTCTTCACAGATACGTGCGCATCGTCGATACGGACGTGTGAGATTCGTGGAAGCTGATTCGGGTGTGCGTGCACACCGGAATCAACGCGTATCCGCGGACATCGCCCCGTATCTGCCTTTTCGGCAATTCGCCCTAACTCCTTGTACACTCGTCAGATCGAGACAAAACTTGCGCCATCGGACTCGTAGCGATACGCTGGTCCTGTGGGTCAAGTTTGGTTCGATTCTGAGAACGTTGACAAAATCGCGTGTCGTGGGCCCCATAGGCCATGCTCGACGGGCGATTTTGTGTTCGGCTCATCGGAATCCAAATATGGAAGTTCCATTGGGTTCGTATCAGCGTTCCTGACCTGTTGGCACTAAGTTTGGCAAATTTGGAGACCTTTGATCTGGACACATTTTTCGGTGCAAAGTGGGCCCACATGCGGACCCCGTTTTGACCCAAAACTGTCGTTTTTGCCCTTGTCTCCAAATTGGACCCAAGGACAGGCATTTCTAGCTATTTGACATCTTCTGAGCGTGATGGTAATGTTTATTTCAGCATCTGGGCTCATCTCTGGATATTTCCCTGAAGTACAATTAATCGGATCCAAACAACAGGCAAGTACCTGCATTTTAAGTTTAATCTTTATATTGTGATAGTTAATTCCCTGCTCTACTAGTACCCTTGATGATTACACGTAGTGCTAGAATACTGAATTTCATGTCTTGGATACTGTATTTTATGTCTTGCTTTTCATGTCGGGTGGGAGAATACTAGAAGGCATGTAGTTTACCCTTCCCCTTATCATGTTTAATAGCTGTTGGTACGCGACTGTACCCTCAGCTGGATCTCGATTGTTCATGTTTAATAGCCGTCTATGACGGCCGGATTAGCCTTATAAACCCCTATATGCCAACTATGTATTCTAAAATAAACACAAGTTCACACATATAGCTTCTGGTCTGGTTATAGTTCTTGCTGACTGTTGTAGTTTCATTTCCTGTCTCATTTATTTTTTGCTTTCTCATATTCCTGTTTATAGCATTAACTCTGAGATATTGATATTCTTTTATGCAACTTTCTCAATATGATACTCAAGTTAATTGTCATGAATATTTAGTTTAATCTTGTTGTGCATTGTGTACTTTGCTCCTTTCCTGACTGGATCCGTTGTTTTAGGCGATGATGAGGACTTTGCCCCTACCTATTATGGCCCCTATGAGTTAGCAGGTGACACATATGAGGAGCCGGTTCCCACTCAGGAGACTACCTTTGAGGAGGAGTAGCCAGTTAGTTATTATTTTATTTCCTTTCAGCATAAACTCGGGTTTGTCCCCGATCTATCTTCTGGCTTTGTATTAACTATGGATCTGTTGTCACAATTTGTTTTATAAAAGTTAGCACTCCTATTTCCTGTTACTTTCCTTGTCTATTCATTGTGGATGAGATAGATTTAAAATTACCTGTGATGACGACCTAGACAACGTACTACCGCCGACACTGCGGCGTAGGCTGGACGTGCCCACGCACTCGTGCCCGAATAACCGGGTGCGGGTCGTGACACGTTTTTATGGTGGCCCATGCAGGTCCATGACTAAATTGTTCGGTTTCAACTCAGGGACCGAACAGACCTGCAATAAAGCTAGGATAAGTTTATAGGATCTCATCCACTTGCTTGAATCGTTTTTTTGATATCTGTATCATATTTGAACTAATATGAACTTGCATCTTGCCTTGATTTCTGTGCGCCTCTTATTGGTTATTTTGCATACAGGGAAATGGACCCACAAGCCAGCAACGAGGCTCATACAGAAACACCATAAACCGTTGTGGTTACCCAAGAAGACGATGTGATACCAGTCGGTGAAGGCCAATCATCATAAGGCAGTCAAGCAAGTCAGCCTGCCTTAATAATCCATCAAGATGGCGTTCCACCCTCGACGCAGCCTATTCCACCGATGCCTTCCTTCCCACCGGGACCGCCTATGGACGAACAGCAGATGTTCCGCATGTTCTACATAATGATGCAAGCCTATCAGAAGGTTCAACAAGAAACTCAGCAAAACCAAGCGGAGAACTTTATCGACAGAATTAGCTCGGAGTCACGTAAGCCAAGCAGTTCAAATGCAATTACCTTCGACGAGGACATTCTTACTGCAGCGCGACCTGTGGAGTACACCACAAGGATCGAGTCCAGCCGGAAGCGGCCGTCTGCGTCAGCACCAGACTAAGCACAACAGGAAAAAGCTGCAAAGCGACCACGGATGAATCCAACTCAAGGACAGAACCAACAAGCTCCTAATTGTGGCTATTGTCGAAAATAAGGCCACATTTGGCAGGATTGTAGAAAGAGACTAGGTGCCTGTCTATATTGTGGATCAGCAGCACATCAAATGAAGGACTGTCTTGCTGCTCAAAGACGCACACTGCACAAAAGTTCCAGTTCAGGCCAGGCCCCAGCAGCGCAGCAGAGGGCACCACCTCAAGAACACGGACAAGCTTAGACGATGGCCATGGAGAACGTGCAGACTCTTAGAGTAAGTAATACGCGTAAGTGATTCGTAGATACCATTTTTTAGCATTGTTTAACTCGTGCCCATTGGTTCGTGACCTCAGCCCCAACCTAGTAAATTTTAAACTTGCTAATAACCTGGTATGCTTTTGTATTTAATAACTGTAGAGATCATAGAGTCTTCTGTTATTTTACTTATTGTGTGAACTTAAATAATTTGTATCTTCTTTCATCACCATCTAGCGCACTTCATTTTGCTGTGCTTGACTTATGCTGCTATTTTATAGCCTAGTTTTGCAAGCTTATCCTTTTATCAAGCTTGTTCATGACATATGTATTAGTGGGTCGACACACTAATACAATTGTCTATTCAGAATCAGTGTATTACGGTCTGATCAACCTTAGTGCATTTTGATTCGCCCTTCGCACTACTTTGCGTGGATTGAGATATACAGTTGACTAGTATACCTGCCCTAGACATGTCTGAGCATAACTGTATTAATACGAGCATGTGAATAGGAATTACCGAGATAGGATTCAATCCACAATCGCTTGACAATTCCCACCTGAATACTTTAAAATGCCTTGACCCCGATATTTATTTTCTATCACCCCACCCTTGAACTCTTTATTATTGATCTTCGTCTTCCCTTATTTCTGAAAGATGAAATCTCGTGCCTGGTATAAGTTAGTACATAGATAGTACTGGATATGCCACATAGGCCGATCACATACTTGAGGATTAACTTTCGTAATTGAGGACATATCATGATCGGCGTTGAAGTTCGAGGATTGAATGACATAGGTAAACATATTAAGGAATATTTTCTTAAGGTATATAGTCTTTTGTGATGAATGGGTAAACTCTAAGTTGGGTAGCAATGCATTTGTCAACTCGAGAGGAATGTCTTTTGGATTGTGACCGAGTAAGGTTAGATTGGAAGATGCAAGCCATTATAATTTTGAAAATTTAAATGAGTGACTAAGATGATTAGTGAATTGATATCGAGGACCCAATAGTTATATCTTAGGTTATGATTTTGAATCATGAAGGTAAAATCATCAATTTGAATTTAGAGGGTAGAATTATAGAATTTCAGACTTGAACATCGGTGGACTACACTTAAATTATTTTTCACTTTGATGATTTGATCTAAGAATTAAAATTTAAAGGTTGGACTACCTAGTTAGAATATTGAGGATGTGAATAGAATTTAAAAGTTTGGAGCATACAAATGGGAATACTGTTGGACTCGAATCACTTCTAGAGGAATTATGATAGTTAGGATAGTAAGGCAAGATCATAATCATGTGCAATCCTTGAAGATGTTATAAGGACTTACTCTAAAATCTGCCTGTGGGTAATTTGAGAAAGTAAGAAGTAATGACCATAGGATAAAATTTTGATTGAAACAAGTAGTCATCTTAATCATGAAAGGATTGCAGTAGACATGATTATGATTTAAATTATCGCAAGGAGATTGCGATTGATGTACATGAAGGGTTAACAGATTATGGCATGATTTTTAAATTTCGAGGACGAAATTTTTATAAGTTGGGTAGATTGTAAACTCCCAGATTTTGCAAGAATTTTAAATTGGGATTTTTCGCAATTTTTCTGAAATTTTCTGGGAATTTTCTGTAATTAAAATCAGGGTTTTTAATTATTGAATGATTTTTATTTGTTAATAAATAATATTAAAATATCATGAAAATAACATTTTTGGGTGTAAAATAAAAAACTGGACTTAGGGTAATTTTTTTGGAATTTTTTGGGCCCCGGACCTATTTTAAAACACCTAAAAACCATTATATTAATTAATTAATTATTTATCAATTTATTTATTTTAATTATTGTTTTATTTAAATCCTAAATCTACCCTGGCCCAGCCCATTGGGCCCGAGCCCAGCCCGTAAATGCTAGCGGGTCGGGTCGGATCCGCACGGCCGAACCCGACCCGCACCCGAACCCTTTAGCCCCGCACGACTCGGTCGCCTCCCTCCCCGCGTCCGGCCGCCCCGCCCGCCGCTCCGTTCGGCTCGCCTCCGCCCACCTCGCTCCTCTCCTCCACGTCGACCGCCATTCCCGGCCTCGACCCCCGGAGCCTCCCCTATAAAACCCTAAACTCCCACCAGCTCCGCCTCGCTTCAGGCTGACCTCCCCAGACCCTCCGCCGGCTACCTCCGCCCTGCCGTCGTCCCCTTCCAGCGCGACGCCACCCGCCGCTGCGCCCTGCTCCTACCCCTTCTCCCTCTTCTTCCTCCTCCGCTCCGGCGCCACTGACGGCCCCCTGCTCATCCCCTTCTTTCCAGCCTCCAGCCGCCCATGCTCCGCCTCCGGCCGCCTCTGGCAGCCGCCAGCGTCCCCCGCCCTGCTGCGAGCCACCCCCAGCCCCTCTCCGGCGCGCCTCCGGCCGGCCCCCGCCGGCAGCTCCCAAAACCCTAATTCCCAATTTTTGCCCGTGTTCGACACAGGACACGTGTCCAGTGTCGTGTCGGACACAAGTCGACCCCGGGTTTTTTGACCCCGTTCAGGTGCGTGTATCTTCTTGCTCGTAGCTCCGTTTTCAATTCCGCAAATTGCATTGTGAAGCCTGTATGACCCTCTCGGTGTCCGGATAAACTATTCGGGGCATCGCGTCCTGTGGTGATTGCACACCGCGATCCAAAAACAGGAAAAACCAGACCCTGTTTCACCCCGTAATTGAGTACGTCCCGCCAAACGGGATGACTTGGTCGCGTGCGGTCTTCACAGATACGTGCGCATCGTCGATACGGACGTGTGAGATTCGTGGAAGCTGATTCGGGTGTGCGTGCACACCGGAATCAACGCGTATCCGCGAACATCGCCCCGTATCCGCCTTTTCGGCAATTCGCCCTAACTCCTTGTACACTCGTCAGATCGAGACGAAACTTACGCCATCGGACTCGTAGCGATACGCTGGTCCTGTGGGTCAAGTTTGGTTCGATTCTGAGAACGTTGACGAAATCGCGTGTCGTGGGCCCCACAGGCCCCGCTCGACGGGCGATTTTGTGTTCGGCTCATCAGAATCCAAATCTGGAAGTTCCGTTGGGTTCGTATCAGCGTTCCTGACCTGTTAGCACTAAGTTTGGTGAATTTTGAAGACCTTTGACCCGGACACGTTTTTCGATGCAAAGCGGGCCCACATGCGGACCCCGTTTTGACCCAAAACTGTCGTTTTTGCCCTTGTCTCCAAATTGGACCCAAGGATAGGCGTTTCTAGCTATTTGATATCTTCTGAGCATGATGGTAATGTTTATTTCAGCATCTGGGCTCATCTCTGGATATTTCCCTGAAGTACAATTAATCGGATCCAAACAACAGGCAAGTACCTGCACTTCAAGTTTAATCTTTATATTGTGATAGTTAATTCCCTGCTCTACTAGTACCCTTGATGATTATACATAGTGCTAGAATACTGGATTTCATGTCTTGGATACTGTATTTCATGTCTTACTTTTCATGTCGGGTGGGAGAATACTAGAAGGCATGTAGTTTACCCTTCCCCTTATCATGTTTAATAGCTGTTGGTACGCGACTGTACCCTCAGCCGGATCTCGATTGTTCATGTTTAATAGCCGTCTATGACGGCCGGATTAGCCTTATAAACCCCTACATGCCAACTATGTATTCTAAAATAAACACAAGTTCACACATATAGCTTCTGGTCTGGTTATAGTT
The DNA here is from genome assembly GCA_036927795.1 of Iris macrosiphon. NCBI lineage: Eukaryota > Viridiplantae > Streptophyta > Magnoliopsida > Asparagales > Iridaceae > Iris > Iris macrosiphon. Next base: position 161,373,442 of record JAYESA010000004.1, read on the forward strand.
CTTGCTGACTGTTGTAGTTTCATTTCCTGTCTCATTTATTTCCTGCTTTCTCATATTCCTATTTATAGCATTAACTCTGAGATATTGATGTTCTTTTATGCAACTTTCTCAACATGATACTCAAGTTAATTGTCATGAATATTTAGTTTAATCTTGTTGTGCATTGTGTACTTTGCTCCTTTCCTGACTGGATCCGTTATTTTAGGCGATGATGAGGACTTTGCCCCTACCTATTATGGCCCCTATGAGTTAGCAGGTGACACATATGAGGAGCCGGTTCCCACTCAGGAGACTACCTTTGAGGAGGAGTAGCCAGTTAGTTATTATTTTATTTCCTTTCAGCATAAACTCGGGTTTGTCCCCGATCTATCTTCTGGCTTTGTATTAACTATGGATCTGTTGTCACAATTTGTTTTATAAAAGTTAGCACTCCTATTTCCTGTTACTTTCCTTGTCTATTCATTGTGGATGAGATAGATTTAAAATTACCTGTGATGACGACCTAGACAGCGTACTACCGCCGACACTGCGGCGTAGGCTGGACGTGCCCACGCACTCGTGCCCGAATAACCGGGTGTGGGTCGTGACAGATCATCATACCGATGATCCTCCTGCAACAATCAAACTTTCCTCGTGGCAGAAACTTTTTGAGCATATCTGCTCTATTGTCTTCTATATGAACTTTCTCACACTACCAGAAAAAGTCAAATTAGCGACGTCCAAAAATATCGCTAAATGACAAAAAATGTCGCTAATCATGTTTAGCGACGTCATTAGCGACGTTTTACAGCACGTCGCTGAAAGAAAAAATGTCGCTAAACGTCGCTATACCGATATTTTTTAGCGACTTCAATGTGTCGCTAACTTAGCGACGCAGAGTCACTAATTAGCGAAGTAATCAAACGTCGCTAAACGTCGCTAATTAGCGACTTATATAGCGACGTGACAGCGACGTCTTTAATGACCTGGCAGTACTGCCATGCCAGCAATTTGTGACGTACAACGACGTATTTAGCGACGTTTAGTGACGTCATTAGCGACGGCTATTAACGTCGCTAATTAGTGACGTATTTAGCGACGTGTATAAACGTCGCTAAATGTCGCTAATTTTACAGAAAAATAAAAAAAATACTGAATTGTTCCAAACTATTATTCCCGTAATTTATAAATTTTTAATTAAAAATAGACCTGGAGCAACCCTCCGTTGAATTCTCTAGGTTCGCCGACCCCTTCGGTGGAACACTCAATACCGGTAAATTTATATCATTTAATATGAATAAAAAGTATCACAGTCATACAATACACACAAATATTATTGACAGACCTGGAGCAACCATCCATTGAATTTTTTGCGTACGAAATAACACAAAAAATATATAAAATATCACAGTCACACAAAATGCATAATATATAAGCATCACAGTCACAAAATGGGCATAATATATAAGTATCACAATCACACAATAACCACAATAAAAGTATATGAAACATCACAGTATCAATCTCGAGGATATCCAATATGCTGGGGCACATACCAGTCCCTCAGATACTGCACATAAACAGCGTCTATGTGATCAATCTCCGCTATGGGTGCTGGATGACTTGAACTTCCCGTCTGAGATACAGCTGCTATAGGTGCTGGGTGACTGGAACTCCCCGTCTGAGATACAACAGGTGGTATCTCTTCCTCCTTAACAATAGGAGGCATCACTTCCTCCTTAACAGTAGGAGGTGTCTCTCTCTTGGGTGCCATCTGGTAAGATAAATAAAAATAAAGAATATAATTAATAACATATATTACTTAAGACATATCCTTAATAATGCGGAATGGAAGAATTAGATGACTCACAAAGAATATAATTAATAATAGATATTACTTAAGACATACCCTCAGCAACCCTACCTGTAAATTGTTTGTTACAGTATAATAATGATAGTAATAATAAAACTACTTGATTGTTGCAGTATAATAATGATACGAATCATAAAACATAAGAGTAACTTTAACTAAAGGAAATACCCGAGTATAAATACTCTTAACTCTTATACCCTATCTTATCTTAACTCACCTTGTAGCTTGATACTCATATGCACTTACTCCACATCACTACCCACACTAACTAAAGGAAATAAAACTTGTCCTATGCCATTTTTTGATGTATATAGTAGCGTTTAGAGTCGAACCAAAATGTCTCTAAACATATCAAAACAAGCCTACACGTTGTTAAATATCAACAGTTAGCAATGTTGTAAACCCCCTCCCTATAATTAATATTTTATATATTTGCATACGACGTTTTAGACTTTTAGTACTATAAGTTACCTAAATACCATCTAGGATATTAGTTATATTTTTAGTTAATGTGAAAAAAACCCTAATCCTAACCCCAGGTCAAAAACCCTAACCCTAACCTTAACCCTAGGTCACGTGTGTGTGTCGTGTCAGTGTGTGTGTCAGTGTCAAGCGTCGCATCCTTCGCCTTAAGCACACCTCTTTCCAGTGATACCGAGATGCAATATGCTTGAACCGAATATGAAATATTGTGTTCTTCCCAAGATGAATAGCACTCTGGTTGTCGTAAAGAAAAATAATAACTCTTACTTAAGCCCTATTTCCTGCAAAAAAATCTCCATCCATAATAATTTCTTGCAAGCCTTCGTCGTCGCAATAAACTCTGCCTCTATCGTAGATAAGGCAAAACACTTATGCAATCGTGACTACCATAAAACTGTTCTACCAGTAAACACCATAAAGTAGCCTAAAGTCTATCTCCTCGTGTCCACATCTCCAACTATATCAGAGTTAGTATATCCAACCAGCTTCAGCTTGTCTTCACCAAATGAATGTTTTCAATCGACAATGCCCTGAAGATATCGAAGAATCCACTTGACAACACTCTAATGTACCCTCCATGAATTGGAAAGATATCTGCTAACCATACCAACTGCATGAGCAATATCTGGCATCATACACACCATAGCATACATAAGACTTCCCACAGCTGAAGCATACAAAACTCGCTCCATATCTTCCTTTCCATCCTCGGTAGATGGATACTACTACGCAGTGACCTTAAAGTTAGCTACAATGGAGTTGCTTACTTTCTTCGACCCGTCCATCCCAAAATGCTGAAGTACCCGATGAATATATTTCTTTTGGGACAAGTAAAGAAACCTGCACTCTCTTTTTCGACTGATCTCTATCTCAAAAGTAGTCTTCGTTATGCCCAAATCCTTTATATAGAAGGACGCTCCTAGTTGGTGCTTTAAATATACTATTTTACTGTCATTACTACCTATTAATAAAATATCATCCACATAGATCAATAAAATAATAAAATCAAAATCGGCAAAATACTTCACAAATACATAGTGATTTTAAGTCGTACATGAATAGCTATGCTCCCCTACAAATGACTCAAACTTTCTGTAACACACTGCCTTGGAGCCTGCTTCAGACCATAAAACTGTTCTTCAACCGACATCTAAATATGACTTACCATGTTCACATAATCCCTCTGGCTACTCCATGTATAATTACTCCTCTAAATTACCATAGAGGAATATCGTATTTACATTCATCTGCTCAACCTCTAAGTTGAAACTGGATGCCAATGTTATCACTACCTGAATAGATAATAACTTGACGGTCGGCAAGAAGATTTTATCAAAATTTACGTCTATCCGTTTATTGTAGCCCTTAGATACCATCCTTGCTTTGTATCTAGGGTCAGTAGCATATTCTATCAGCTTCACTCTAAACATCCATGGATTTATCAAAGCCTTCTTTTCCTTTGGCAACCACACCAGCTCATAAGCGGAGTTTTCCTGATAATGAACTCATCTCATCCTTCATTGCCTACATCCACTCTTGCCTATATTTGTCTTCCATTACCTATACAAAGTTTTTTGGTTCTCCCTCGTTAGTCAATAATACATACTCATATGACGAGTACTTCGTGGATGGTCGACACTCTCTCGTGCTCCTCTTTAATGAACCTTTTGTACTGGTTGTATACCGACAACCTCATTCCCTTCAGGAACTGCTACCTCGGGTAGCTCATCCTCTTGAGGGTCATCCTAACCACCATCAGTAGGCTGATGATCAAGGTTGGGAGCATCTCCATGTACTGGCTCCCCCATAACTGGATTTTCTGCAATATCATCCAGAAATATCTTAAAGCATGGTGACTCTGACTCAGGAAATTTCTCAGCCTCAAAAGACATCCTCAAAAGACATCTCGGAATTATAAGTGTTAGTCATGGTCTGACTATCAATGAATTCCCTACTTCTATAAAGATTTCTATCCATTTGGTCGTAAAGTCTATAGCCAAAATTATTCTGACCATAGCCAAAAAAAAATATACTGCCTCATCTTTGGCTTTAGTTTTGATCTCTCATCCTTCGATACATGAAGAAGGCCTTTCGACCAAACCCTCGAAGGTGACTGTATGACATCTCCTTACCAAACCATACTTTGTCAGGCATATGACCATACAAAGAAGCACTAGGAGAAAATTAATAACATAAGCAACAGTGTTGAGAGCCTCACCTTAATAACTGTCTGGTATGTTTGCTTTTGATAACAAATATCATACCATCTCTATTAGTGTCATGTTAATATGTTCTAGTACACCATTGAGATGATGTATCTTTAGAAGAGTCTTCTGGTATCGAATCTCTTGTCCTTTGCAATAAGCATCAAAGGGACCAATGTATTCATCGTCATTGTTAGACCGAACATACTTCAACTTCTTGACCTTCTCCCTTTCAACAGAGGCCTAAAACTCTTTGAAAGTAGGAAGCACCTGATTCTTGGTCTTTATAGCATAGACCCAAACTTTTCTGGAACAGTCATCAATAAAAGTTACAAAAGAAGAAGTAACATCAATAGTTCTTACCTTTATCCAGACATCCGAGTAAACTAACTCTAGCAATGTCGACCTCCTTGAAGATGGGTGATAGAAAGACACCATATTTTGCTTCCCAGCAAAATAGTGCTTGCATATCTCGAACTTTGTAGGATTCAACTCCAAAATTAATTTTTAGTTCAACAAGTAGCCCGTTCTTTTTTTGTTGATATGGATAAGTGGCATATGCCATAGTTTGATAGACGCATCAATGACTGCATTCTCCTCATGTGCCTCCTATGTGGTCCCCTCCATATAGTAGAGTATGAACTTCTTTCTTTCTTTGGCAATTATAATCAAACCTCTATAAAGCTTCTACTGATTATTACCAAGGAGATTGAAGAATCCATCATCATCTAACCTTCCAACCGATACCCGGTTGAAGGGGATATCTGTCACGACCCACACCCAAAAAATTGGGCATGAGTCGTAGGTACGTCCAGCCTACGCCGCAGATTCGGCGGTAAAACGCTGTAAAGGTCCGTTCTAGGTCAACCATCTATCTATATATCTCACAAAAATCTGTCAATAATCTCTCCAAAAGGAGGGCAACCACGCAATATATATATATGAATAATCTTCTCCCAAAGGAGGGCAACCACGCAATATATATATATATGAATACTCAATCACAATAACTAGGAAAAGAAATAAAAGCATGATATGATATCAACAAAGAAACAGAACCAAAGAGAGCAAGACAATATCCAAAATACAGTCCAAGTCTATAATAGTCTACAACAACTCACAGCAACAAAAGAATAAGTACAATCATCCAAAGTAATCAACTGGAAACAACCCAGGAAATCCACCTAGCTAACTAGGGCGCTATATGCGTCTCCTCGACGCACTCCTCCTCGATCTCGGGGTCACAGCACTCGTCAACACACGGCCCGTAGAACATCGGACAATAATCCTCAGGATCCTCTGGAAAAAAATATGCCCAGTCAGGACTGGAACGAAGTATATAACTCTGAAAGCAACTCCAAATACATGGTAAGGTATATATGACGAGCAATAGAAAAGTATACAAGATGCACAGGAAAATAAATATATGGTGGAGCACAATAAGTAGCTGCAAAGTAAACTGGAGAACAATACAAGTAGTGGAAAAGTAACTGCAGGTGAGAAAATATGAATACTAGCTAAGTGCCTTGAGCTCAAGTTCGTTATGTGATCGGCTTAGGTTGCACATGAAAAATACTACGATAACTCCGTTATGCGTGAGTTGCATAACCGACATACACATGAATACTGTTTGGCTTTGATCACATAACCAACTCCTACTCCTCTCCCCCACTGATACTCTTGGATCCAACCACAACACGCTACGTACATGATAATAGCTCGTGCACACGAAGGCGAGAGCACAAGAAGCACATGATAGCACATGAGAATCAATACCCGAAGCACATGATGAAATACACGTGATAGAGTACCCGCTGAACACGGTAAGGGGGATAGCATCTCATGACGGGATCCACTAGTACCAGCTCATGTAACAATGTGTCAGAATCAAGTATCACAGTCCTAGAACAGGTGATATAAACGCTATCATAAAATAGAAACTATCAGAGGTAGGTACTCGCCTGATGTCCTGAGCAACTGATGATGATCGAGATCCGGACCGGTGTAGCAAGAACCTATTACGAAAAGCAGAATTAAACAGGGTTCTAAGGATTTAAACTGATATAAAATAATTAAAAATAGGCTTCTAGGGCTATTCTAGGTCGAACGGGTCAAACCGGTAAAAATTGGGTTAAAAAGTCAACCCGGGGTCCAAAAAGTCAACTCTAGGTCAAAACTAGATCAAACATTGACCTTTACGGTCAACGAGGACAATTATGGTCAAAGCTAGGTCAAACTATGGTGCCCCTGAAATTCTAGGTCAAACTGAGCTCATTAAGCTAGAAAACTCTCAAACTCGCCTCCTCGAGATACTGGGATACCCTCGGTATCCGATACCTCGCCCTAGGCCACGCACCACGCCTAAACCCGCTAAAACCTATACTAGCACGCGTAATTATATATATATAAGCATATAAAAATTACACCAATACTATTCCTAGGCTATTGCTCAAAAACCCCGCTTGAAACTCAATACCTTGGTGAGATACCTTGATTTCTCAAGGTATTGGGATACTCTCCAATACCCCTCTAACTACCACTCTAGTTAGCTATCTAGGTATGTAGATATATTCTTAGTTATTAATCTAGGCTAGAATATCTATAACTATCATATATTATACATATCTAAGTATCTATATATATATATATACACATAGCACATACACACATACACATATACCTATATACCTCTCAACTCATAAATATACATATCTATCTAGTATCTATACATATATATAGCTATATATATATAGATATCTATACACTTCGATAGATATATATCTAACTATGTACTACCTATCTAACTATATGTACGTATATATCTATACCTTAGATAGATAACTACCTATCTATCTATAGATATATCTATCTATCCAACTACCTATCTATCTATCTATTACCTATCTATCTATCTTATTCATATATCTATTTCAACCAATCTATCTATCTACCAATCTATATAACTCACTCACCCTCGCTACTTAGCTGCGCACGCGGATGCTGCTGCTCTCTTGCATTACTGCTGCTGCTGCTAGCTTTCACTGCTGCTGCTGCTAGCTTGCTGAGCAAGCTGCTGCTGCAGCTCCCTTTACTGCTGCTGCATTATCCTGCTGCTGCTGCTGCTTAGCTGCTGTTGGCTGCAGCCTGCCTCCCCCCTCTCACTCTCACACACACACGACCACACACACAAACACATACAGACACACAAACACCTACATATATATATATATACCACTATATATATATACAATCATACATATATATATATAGATATACACTCTAACATACAAATACACACACACCCAAATAAATATATATATATATATATATATATATATATATATATATATATATATATATATATATATATATATATATATAAACACACCTATTTATATATATATGCACAGAGACACAGATATATATATATATATACATATACACACACACTCAAATATATATATACACATACACATGATATATATATATATACATATACACACACGTACACTTATACATATACATATATATATATATACACACTCACACTAGTATATATATACAAGCATATATATATAAATACACACACAAATATAGATACACAAACACATAAACATATATATAAATATATATACATATATAGACACACACATAAACACAACACTACACACAACCACGTACACAACACTCTCCAACGCACGCCCAACGGCCCCGACACGCACAAACACCTATATATATATAAAATATAACCCAAGAATTCTATCACACACTCCCTGATGCTAACCCAACGCACGTACAAGCCCAAAACTAGGAAACCAAGTCGAAATGGCCGTTCGATCATTTCGACGAACACGCGGTGTGCGGTTCGAAAAACCTCCTGAAACGCACACCAAACCAACTCAGAATTGGCCCAAAATTTACCCACGAGTTCTAAACGATGTCTAGATCCTAGAAAAAATGCTATTCCGTCGATTCTAGGCCCGTGACGAAAACACGCACGCACTTAGAACCGACGATGACGAAAACCCCAAATTTGTCCGAAACGCCCGTTTCTCCGCAACACGACTTCACGTGTCCGAACGGAGACACGCACTCACCCTCAAGACACCCGACAATGTCTACCTAGGTCTGTCTAACCTAGGACATCACCCAAAATTGGGCCAATTTCGGATTCCACCCGAAAATGACACAAAACCTAATGTCAAAGTCTCTAAACTCAACCAAACTAGTTCCAACTTTCTCCCACGGGTAGGCTTAGGGTCTAGGAAGATTCTAAACCACTAATTACACTATATAAGAGTAATTAGCAAGGAAAAAGTTAGGGTTTACCTCTTGAGAGTTGGAATCCCAAGGCCAAAGTCTCCCAATCACTTGAAATCACCTCCCTCAAGCTCCAAGCCACCAAATCTAGCCTCCATACTATGTCTAGGCTCCACACACCTAGGTTAGAAAAAATGTAAGGTTAGGGTTCACAACCATAGAGAATAGAAGATGAAAGAAGAGAAATAGGATGCTTACTTGAAGTTGGGAGGAGGAAATAAGAAGAAAGAGTGGAGAGAAGAAGAAAAATGAAGAAGAAGATGAAAATGAAGGAAGGGGCTGCTATTTTGTGCGGGTGAGGGGCTGTGGTTTGGTCGGCCAAGCCTAATAAAGGGTTTCACTAATTCTCCAAATGCCCAAAATGCCCTGCTCTCACTTGGATTTGGGTTTCGGGTTCCAAAAGCACTCAAACTAGTTCCAAATCTCTCCAACTAACCCACTAAAAATATAATAAATATTCTAAACCCAAAAATAGGTCTCACAAGGGTGTGGGTTTGGTCGGACATGGATCCACTAGGGTTTGACATTGGTCCAGGCTAGCCAAAACCCTAAAACAATCAATTAAAAATAATACAATCACTATTTAAATATAAATATAATTAATTAAATACAATTCACAATTTATCAAATAAAAAAAATCCTATTTTCTAGAATTGGGTAGTGACAAGCCTACCCTCCTTAAAATAATTTCGTCCTCGAAATTAAAAAGACAAAACTAGGACAGGAATGTAAGGAAAGAACCATACCTCAGTGCTCGAAAAGATAGGAGGTATCGCTCGCGCATTTCATCCTCCCTCTCCCAGGTCGACTCACCTAGAGAGTGATGCCTCCACACGACGCGAACCAAGGGAATAGTCTGGTTCCTCAACACCTTCTTTCGCCGATCCAGAATCTCTACCGGCTGCTCTGGATAGCTAAGAGTAGGGCCCACCACGATCTCTGAGTGATCCAATACGTGACTGGGATCCGCCATGTACCGTCTTAACTGCGACACGTGGAACACATCATGAACTTTCTCCAGCGTAGGCGGCAACTCAAGCCTATACGCCACGGCGCCGACCCTCTCAAGGATACGGAAGGGTCCGACGAAACGTGGGCTAAGCTTCCCGCCTCCACCGAAGCGAATAGTATCCCGCGTCGGAGAAATCCTCAGGAACACCAGATCTCCAATCTAGCACAAACAAGGTCTCTACACTTAGTCTAAAACAAGCAATCACAAGCAAACACAAGAACAAAATCTAGATTCTAAGCTATAACTCGAACTCCAAAGGTCTCCAGTGGCTATGGGCCCAATGTCGCTGCATGTCCTGCGTCACCCGAAGTCTATCTCTAATGAGCTTGACCTTCTCTGCTGCATCAACCACCATCTCTGGGCCAAGCAAAGCTCTCTCGCCTACATCATCCCATGATAACGGCGTACGACACCTCCGTCCATACAATGCCTCGAAAGGTGATATCTCGATACTGGCTTGGTAGCTGTTGTTGTAAGCAAACTCTACCAAGTACAAGTGATCCTCCCAAGAGCCTCTGAAATCCAAAATACAAGTGCGAAGCATGTCCTCAAGTGTCTGGATGGTCCTCTCTGACTGACCATCTGTCTGTGGGTGATATGCACTACTAAACTTGAGCTGGGTGACCAAGCTAGCCTACAGACTCCTCCAGAAATACGAAGTAAAGCGACTGTCCCGATCTGATACTATACTCACAGGAACTCCATGCAGTCTGACTATTTGGCGTACATACATCTCTGCTAGTCTCTTTGTAGACGTACCCACTTTGAATGGTAGAAAGTGGGCCGATTTGGTCAACCTGTCCATGATGACCCAAATCGCATCCTTCCCACCTGGAGAACAGGGAAGTCCAGAAACAAAATTTATGGTCACATGGTCCCATTTCCACTCCGGAATGGATAACGGCTGGAGTAATCCTCTTGGCCTCTGCCTCTCCGCCTTCACCTGCTGGCACACTAAGCATCAGGATACGAAGCGCTCTACCTCCCGCTTTATCCTGTACCACTATACATGCTCTCTCAGATCTCTATACATCTTGTTGGCACATGGATTCATAGAATACTGGGATCGATGTGCCTCCTGAAGAACCTCCTCGCACAACGACCCACTCGGCACACACAACCTGGTAACGTGCCGCAATGAACCATCATCAGCAATGGTGAAGTCATCTGATAATCCCATCTGAACCTGCGTCCTGATGCTCCTCAGGCACTCATCCTCAAACTGTGTAGCCCTGATCCGGTCTACCAACTCTGACTGAATCTGCAGTCCCCATATCTGCATCTCAACTCCAGGCACTATCACCTCAATGCCCAAGCTCTCTAGATCTGCCAGAAGATAACGATCTGTAGTCAGGCACATAGCTACCGGATACCTACTCAACGCATCCGCAACTACGTTCGCCTTCCCTGGATGGTACTGCAATAATATGTTGAAGTCTTTCATCAACTCCAACCATCTCCTCTGCCTCATGTTCAGCTCTTTTTGGGTAAACACATACTTCAAGCTCTTGTGGTCTACGAAGATCTCCACACGCTCTCCGTATAAATAGTATTTCTATAACTTCAGAACAAAGATGACCGCTGCCAACTCCAAATCGTGGGTAGGGTAGTTCTTCTCATGAGGACGTAATTGCCTGGAAGCATAGGCAATCACCCTCCCATTCTGCTGTAACACACAACCCAGTCCCTTTCCCGATGCATCACTATAGATAGTGAATCCTCCAGAACCTGATGGCAACGTCAACACTGGATCTATCGTCAACCTCCTCTTCAGCTTATCAAAGGCGATCTGGCACTCCTCTGACCAAACAAACTCCACGTCCTTCCGAGTCAGCCTGGACAACGGCTCTGCAATTCGAAAAAAATCCTGAACAAATCTTCTGTAGTAACCTGCCAGTCCCAGGAAACTCCTGACCTCGGCTACTGAACTCGGAGCACTCCATGCCTCAACTGCCATAATCTTTCTCGGATCCACCAAGATACCCTCTCTCCAGTCACCACATGACCAAGGAATTCAACCTTGTCTAGGAAGAACTCACACTTCGAAAGCTTTCCATAAAGCTTCTCCTTCCTGAGAGTCTCCAGCACTATCCTTAGATGCTCCTCGTGCTCCTCTGGGGACTTCGAATACACCAAGATGTCATCTATAAACACCACCATAAACCTGTCCAGATGCTGATGGAATACCTTGTTCATCAGATTCATGAACACTGCCGGGGCATTAGTCAACCCAAACGGCATCACCATGAACTCATACTGTCCATATCTGGTCCGAAAAGCTGTCTTCGGAATATCCTCCTTCCTGACCTTCATCTGGTGGTAGCCTGTCCTCAGATCAATCCTGGAAAACACCCTCGCTCCGCTCAACTGGTCAAAAAGATCATCAATACGCGACAACGGATACTTATTCTTGATTGTGAGGTTGTTCAGAGCCCTGTAGTCGATACACATCCGTATCGAACCATCCTTATTCGGCACAAAAAGTACCGGAGCACCCCACAGAGAAGAACTAGATCTGATAAATCCCTTGTCCTGAAGCTCATCCACTTGCTTCTTCAACTCTATCAGCTCATTGTTGCTGACTCTATAGACGTGCTGGGATATCGGCTCCGTACCTGGCACCAAAGTCTATAGAGAACTCCACATCTCTGTCCGGAGGTAACCCTGGCAACTCCTCCAAAAATACATCCATGTACTCCTCTATCAGTGGATGTAGCAACCTCGGCTCTACCACCAGGGCTCCGCAGAAGACTCCCTCGGTCTGCTCCGCTGCTCCTTTGGCAAACTAAAACTCTGGCTTACCCGACGGACTAAACAACACTCTGCCTCCACGACAATCTATACTAGCACAATGCATACTCAACCATTCCATCCCGAGTACAATATCGTAGCTCAGAAGTGGCATTACGAGTAGGCACACACTCAACTCCCGACCTCCCAAGGTACCTCTCCGGCCTCTGCAGATATCACTGACTAGAATGATACCACCCCCGGCCGTGATCTTGCAGAGTCTAGCTAAAGGTTCAGCAACAAGATGGTGTCTAACAGCAAAAAATACAGACACAAAGCTATTGGAAGCACCAAAATCAAATAAAGCAAGTGCTGGAATGGAATCAAGAAGAACAGAACCTGAGATAACATCACCAACGGGCTCGGCCTCATCTACGGTCAGGGCAAAAGCTTGCCCCTGCTGTCCTCCTCGGTGCTGCTGCTGGTGCTGGGCAAACCTCTGCTGCTGAGTCGGCAAAGTCTGTCCTCTCTGTTGTGCTGCAGGTGCTCTGGCTGGTGCCTTCTGAGTGGCTCCTCCGCCCTAAGCTGTACGAGCAAGTGCTGAAGGACAATCCTTCAGTTGGTGATCTGCTGCACCACACAACAAATATTTGCCCAGCCTTTTTCTGCATATGTCCCATCCGTGCCCTGGCTACCTACAGAAAGGGCAAATGATGGGCTGCCTCTGGCCCTGCTGCTGTCCCTGTCTCTCCTGCTGGGGCCCTTGCCGGAAGGGCGTACGACCCTGACCCTGGTGCTGCTGGGTCTGCTGGAATAGCCTCTTGGCTGGGCCTGCACTGCTGCCTGCTCCTGAAGCATCTCTGCTCCTCTTGGTCTTCAGCTCTAAGTCATCCTCAGCTCTCTAGGCATCGCTCACAATCTGCTCGAAGGTCGCCTCGCGGTCACTCCTAGTCAAGGACTTGACCGCCATGACCAAACCCTTGCGGAACTTCCGCGCCTTCGCTGCCTCAGATAAACCCTCTATAAATCTGCCCAGATGGCAGAACTCTGCTGTATACTCATCCACTAGCATACTCCCCTAGACGAGCACCTCAAACTGGCTCTCCAATGCACTGAGAGCCACATCCGGAAAGAACTTCTCCTTGAAAAGCTTCTTGAAAGCCTCCCAAGTCAGTCCTGGAACTGCTATCCACGTATCTGTGCGGTACTATGTGAGGAAAGATCGAACATCTGGCTGCCCGCTGCCACGATCTGCATGCTGGCTGGGATCATCGTCAGCCTGAAGATGCCCTCGATGTGCTCGATCCAGTCATCGGCGTACAGGATCCCCTCTGTACCCTGGAACTCCTTAGGCCACATCCTCTGGAAGTCGATAATAGTACCCGGCCTCGGATACTTTTTTGCTATGGCTGTGGCTGCATCTGAGCCACTCCGTCGACCGCTGTCATGGCCACCTGATGAGCATTCTTAATGTCCATCCTCATAACATCCACCTGGCGGTGCTGCACGTCCATCATCTCTTGGAAGAACGTGAACAACTGTGTGGCATCCACTGGTACAGGCGGTGGTAGAGGAGGTACCACCGGAACAACTGGGGTGACTCTCGGATCAATGGGAGTAAGGGGATCTCCGAGAGAAACAGACGCTCCCTCAACCGTAGGAGTGGCGAGTGGAGAGGTAGCGGCTGCCGGAAGTCGAGCAGGACGAAAGGTGGCAGACCTCTCGGTGGCAGCTGCTAGTACGGTGCGTTGAGATCTGGTCTTCGGAGGTATCCTGAACACAGATCAAAAGAAGTCAATACAGTGCAAGAAACGATATTATCAAAGAAGGACAGTAATATTGCAAAAGAAAACAATTTCAGAAAAATTAAGATAGCAAAAGGAATCAGGAAGGGTCCTAGTTGTGATTGAGCACACTCTCTCTCAGCCTATATCCTATATCCAATATCCTATTGTAGGTAAACCTAAAAACTAGACCTGCATGGGCCACCACCAAAAACGTGTCACGACCTGCACCCAAAAAATTGGGCATGAGTCGTGGGTACGTCCAGCCTACGCCGCAGAATCGGCGGTAGAACGCTGTAAAGGTCCGTTCTAGGTCAACCATCTATCTATATATCTCACAAAAATCTGTCAATAACCTCTCCAAAAGGAGGGCAACCACGCAATATATATATGAATAATCCTCTCCCAAAGGAGGGCAACCACGCAATATATATGATTACTCAATCACAATAACTAGGGGAAGAAATAAAAGCACGATATGATATCAACAAAGAAACAGAACCAAAGAGAGCAAGACAATATCCAAAATACAGTCCAAGTCTATAATAGTCTACAATAACTCACAGCAACAAAAGAATAAGTACAATCATCCAAAGTAATTAACTGGGAACAACCCAGGAAACCCACCTAGCTAACTAGAGCGCTATAGGTGTCTCATCTCGGCGCACTCCTCCTCGATCTCGGGGTCACAGCACTCGTCAACACCCGGCCCGTAGAACGTCGGGCAATAATCCTCAGGATCCTCTGGAAAAAAATATGCCCAGTCAGGACTGCAGCAAAGTACATAACTCTGAAAGCAACTCCAAATACATGGTAAGGTGTATATGACGAGCAATAGAAAATTATACAAGATGCACAGGAAAATAAATATATGCTGGAGCACAATAAGTAGCTGCAAAGTAAACTGGAGAACAATACAAGTAGTGGAAAAGTAACTGCAGGTGAGAAAACATGAATACTAGCTAAGTGCCTTGAGCACAAGTTCGTTATGTGATCAGCTTAGGTTGCACATGAAAAACACTACGATAACTCTGTTATACGTGAGTTGCATAATCGACATACACATGAATACTGTTTGACTTTGATCACATAACCAACTCCTACTCCCCTTCCCCACTAATACTCTTGGATCCCCACTAATACTCTTGGATCCAGCCACAATACGCTACGTACATGATAATAGCTCACGCACACGAAGATGAGAGCACAAGAAGCACATGATAGCACATGAGAATCAATACCCGAAGCACATGATGAAATACACGTGATAGAGTACCCGCTGAACATGGTAAAGGGGATAGCATCTCATGACGGGATCCACTAGTACCAGCTCGTGTAACAATGTGTCAGAATCAAGTATCACAGTCCTAGAACAGGTGATATAAACGCTATCATGAAATAGAAACTATCAGAGGTAGGTACTCGCCTGATGTCCTGAGCAACTGATGAGGATCGAGATCCGGACCGGTGTCGCAAGAACCTATTGCGAAAAGCAGAATTAAATAGGATTCTAAGGATTTAAACTGATATAAAATAATTAAAAACAGGCCTCTAGGGCTATTCTAGGTCGAACGGGTCAAACCGGTAAAAATTGGGTCAAAAAGTCAACCAGGGGTCCAAAAAGTCAACTCTAGGTCAAAACTAGGTCAAACATTGACTTTTATGGTCAACGAGGACAATTATGGTTAAATCTAGGTCAAACTAGGGTGTCCCTGAAATTTTAGGTCAAACTGAGCTCATTAAGCTAGAAAACTCTCAAACTCGCCTCCTCGAGATACCGGGATACCCTCGGTATCCGATACCTCGCCCTAGGCCACGCACCCCGCCTAAACTCGCTAAAACTTATGCTAGCACGCGTAATTATATATACATAAGCATATAAAAATTACTCCAATACTATTCCTAGGCTATTGCTCAAAAACCCCGCTCGAAACTCAATACCTTGGTGAGATACCTTGATATCTCAAGGTATTGGGATACTCTCCAATACCCCTCTAACTACCCCTCTAGTTAGCTATCTAGGTATGTAGATATATTCCTAGTTATTAATCTAGGCTAGAATATCTATAACTATCATATATTATACATATCTAAGTATCTATATATATATACACATAACATACACACATACACATATACCCATATACCTCTCAACTCATAAATATACATATCTATCTAGTATCTATACATATATATATATATAGCTATATGTATATAGATATCTATACACTTAGATAGATATATATCTAACTATGTACTACCTATCTAACTATATGTACATATATATCTATACCTTAGATAGATAATTACCTGTCTATCCATAGATATATCTATCTATCCAACTACCTATCTATCTATCTATTACCTATCTATCTATCTTATTCATATATCTATTTCAACCAATCTATCTATCTACCAATCTATATAACTCACTCACCCTCGCTACTTAGCTGCGCACGCAAATGCTGCTGCTCTCTTGCATTACTGCTGCTGCTGCTAGCTTTCACTGTTGCTGCTGCTAGCTTGCTGAGCAAGCTGCTGCTGCTGCTCCCTTTACTGCTGCTGCTACTGCTGCATTGTCCTACTGCTGCTGCTGCTTAGCTGCTGTTGGCTGCAGCCTGCCTCCCCCCTCTCACTCTCACACACACACGACCACACACACAAACACATACAGACACACACACACCTATATACATATATATATACCACTATATATATATACAACCATACACACACACACACACACACACACACACACACACACATATATATATATATATATATATATATATATATATATATATATACACTCTAACATACAAATACACACACCCACAAATAAATATATATGCACATAGCTATATATATATAAACACACCTATTTATATATATATGCACACACACACACACATAAATATATATATATACACACACACTCAAATATATATATACACATACAAATGATATATATATATATATACATATACACACACGCACACTTATACATATACATATACATATATATATATATACACACTCATACTAGTATATATATACAAGCATATATATATAAATACACACACAAATATAGATACACAAACACATAAACATATATATAAATATATATACATATATAGACACACACATAAACACAACACTACACACAACCACGCACACAACACTCTCCAACGCACGCCCAACGGCCCCGACACGCACAAACACCTATATATATATATAAAATATAATCCGAGAATTCTAGCACACACTCCTCGATGCTAATCCAACGCGCGCACAAGCCCAAAACTAAGAAACCAAGTCAAAATGGCGTTTCGGTCATTTCGACGAACACGCGGTGTACGGTTCAAAAAACCTCCTGAAACGCATACCAAACCAACTCAGAATCAGCCCAAAATTTATCCACGGGTTTAAACGATGTCTAGATCCTAGAAAAATGCTACTCCGTCGATTCTAGGCCCGTGACGAAAATGTGCACGCACTTAGAACCGGCGACGACGAAAACCCCAAATTCGCCTGAAACGTCCGTTTCTTCGTGACACGACTTCACGTGTCCGAACGGAGACACGCACTCACCCTCACGACACCCGACAATGTCTACCTAGGACCGTCTAACCTAGAATATCACCCAAAATTGGGCCAATTTCAGATTCCACCCGAAATTGACACAAAACCTAATGTCAAAGTCTCTAAACTCAACCAAACTAGTTCCAACTTCCTTCCACGGGTAGGCTTAGGGTCTAGGAAGGTTCTAAATCACTAATTACACTACATAAGAGTAATTAGCAAGAGAAAAGTTAGGGTTTATCTCTTGGGAGTTGGAATCCCAAGGCCAAAGTCTCCCAATCACTTGAAATCACCTCCCTCAAGCTCCAAGCCACCAAATCTAGCCTCCACACTATGTCTAGGTTCTACACACCTAGGTTGGGAAAAATGCAAGGTTAGGGTTCACAACCATGGAGAATAGAAGAAGAAAGAAAAGAAATAGGATGCTTACTTGAAGTTGGGAGGAGGAAATAAGAAGAAAGAGTGGAGAGAAGAAGAAGAATGAAGAAGAAGATAAAAATGGAGGAAGGGGCTGCTGTTATGTGCGGGTGAGGGGCTGTGGTTTGGTCGGCCAAGCCTAATAAAGGGTTTCACTAATTCTCCAAATGCCCAAAATGCCCTCCTCTCACTTGGATTTGGGTTTTGGGTTCCAAAAGCACTCAAACTAGCTCCAAATCTCTTCAACTAACCCACTAAAAATATAATAAATATTCTAAACCCAAAAATAGGTCTCACAAGGGTGTGGGTTGGGTCGGACATGGGTCCACTAGGGTCTGACATGGGTCCAGGCTAGCCAAAACCCTAAAACAATCAATTAAAAATAATACAATAACTATTTAAATATAAATATAATTAATTAAATACAATTCACAATTTATCAAATAAAAAAAAACCCTATTTTCTAGAATTGGGTAGTGACAATATCGAGGACATGAAAAACACCTTTGAGAACAAGAACTACAAATGTCTTGGTTCTCAAATGCACATCTCCAATAGCAATAGCCATTGACACATCTTTGTTGCCTATCTTCAATACTCCATATTATCCTATTATGTAAGTAGAAAATAGTGCCATTTTATGAGATATGTGTGCTGAAGCCTCTGAGTCCACCAGCCAAGAATTGTCATCATAGTAGAGGTTCATAACTATCTCATCACCTACAATAATCACATCGGCTCCATGTACCGAGGCAGCCACTGTTGTATTCTATATCTGCTTTTCCTTGTCGCTCTTCTTTTCTTTCTTCCAAATGAAATAATTTTGTTTGATGTGGCCCTTCTTACCATAATGGTAGCATTCATAGTCCTCGTACAGATCCTTGGACTTTCCCTTGCTCTTGTCTTTCTACTTCCTGAATCTTTGCTTTTACTCCTACCACGGCTCTTTGAAACAAGTGCCTCTGAACGAGATAAAGATGAAGTACCTTATGATTTCCTGTGTATCTATCCATTCGATACCCCGCTCTTAGCAAACTCCAGACTAACCATGCCTTCTGGAGCAGAAGAAATCGTGGACACTCGTACAGTATCCCATCAGTCTGGCAATGTACAAAGCAACCACAATCCCTGAACTTCATCATCGAACTTCACTCCTATAGAGGATAACTTGGCAATCACGTCCTGAAACTCACACAGGTGATCCATAATAGACATACATCCTTGTACTATAGATCCATCATTTGTCAAATCAGGAATAACCTGTTTACCCCAGTCCTTCTTTGCATACAAGGATTTCAGCTTCTTCTAAAGTGTTCTTGCATGCTCTATATTGGTGATGTGATTGTACACATTCTCGTCCATGGACTGCTTGACATATCTATATACTTGTATATGCTCGAACTTCCAGTCCTCATAGAATTTCTCATTGGGCTTCTTGAAAGCAAATACTGAAAGATGCAGCTTCTTGACAAACAACAATCCTTCATCTTTACTGCCAATATTGGTAATTGGATCCGTTTAGATTTACCAAGCACACTGACTTGTGTCTATCTTTTCTACTTGGTTTGACTGTCAATTCTAACACCTGATACTTTGAACCCAAGGCTCTGATACCACTCTATTGGAAACGAAGCGCGAAAATTGTTCACCAAACAAAGAAAAGTGTGAGAGAAAAAATACAAAAAAATCACCAAAAATGAACAAAAGCAAAAATGAGGCATAATAATGTTTGACGTAAAACCCTTTCGGGAAAAACCATAGGACAGTCGGAGTCCAACCATATAGAAGCCTCTATAAATGGAATAAAAAGATACATTGACTCCTTACAAACTTCTCCACTGATCCAACCAGATCACTATAACTACTTAGATGATGAAAATATAGTAGAGACTCCATAAAAAAAAGATAATGAGAAGATTACCCAAACTTTCTCTCTCTTCCAAAGTTTTAAACCCTTTTCTTGCTAAGAATTAGGGTTAGGAAATACCTATATATAGCCATTTAATCCTCCGACAGATTTGGACCATCCATACGATCAAACAATGTAAAAAATACTATAAAATTTGGGTTTAGCCCAACAGACCGATATATTGGACGGATATAC